>CM034360.1:104213614-104881624 GCA_019925275.1 Mytilus edulis
GCTTACGATAAGTCAATGGTTTTTGGTATGCAGTTGTATTGGCATTGGCATATCTCATTTCTATGAAGATTGTGTAGCCATGTACCTTCAGTCATGGTTTATCGACTTTGATTATTCGCAAAACTTACATGTTAGAGTATTGCTATTATAATTTCAACATTGGCAATATTAAAATAACAAGGTGGGACATACGTCTGTGACAACATTTTATATTATATATATTAATATATTTTAGATATTGTTTAATGAGTGTGAAGGGATGTTATACAGATTTCCATGTAGATTTTGGTGGTACATCTGTATGGTATCATATACTACACGGGAAAAAAGTAAGTGCTAGATATATAAATCTAGGAAGATGTAGTATGAGTGCCAATGAGACAACTCTCAATCCGAGTCACAATTTGTAAAAGTAAATCAGTATAGGTCAATGTACGGTCTTCAACATGGAACCTTGGTTCACACTAAACAGCAAGTTATAAAGGGCCCCAAAATGATGTGTAAACCATTCAAACAGGAAAACCAACGGTCTAATCTACACAAAAAATGAGAAACACTTATGAACCACATTTACACACAACAACTACTGAACACCAGATTACTGACTTAGGACCGGTACAAACAAATGCAGTGGGTTTAAACGTTTTAATAGGTACCAATGTTATGCTTTATCTAAATACCATTATATTCATAATATTGTGAATTAAAAAAGTCTATTTTCACTTGAAAGCCCATGATCAATGTTATAAAAAGAATTGCTTATCCAAGAAATTGAATTTAGAAAAAAAATGTTCTATGTGAGACTGAACAATACTAATAATTAACTCATGAATTATTTGATGTTTGATCACCAGTTGAATATTTAAGTTTAGTTGAACTCTTTGATTTGTTATTCTAAAATTATTTTGAGTTAAGTATGCACTCATGCAATCAAAACCCTATTGACACTGTCACACAGCTATATTAACCTATATTCCAGACCTTATCTTTACCCTAATTACTAACAGAGTTGCAGTGAAGTAAAGATATGAAATGATGTAAATTTTTTAAAATACCCATATTTCTTGTATTAAAGATTTCATATCAAAGTTGCAATAATGAATCTAACTGTTATTGACAAAGAGGAATAACTCTAGTTAAAAACTTTTGTCTAAATTTGTTCCATTGCTTAGTTTAATATAAAATACAATGCAGTTCAAAATGTCAAATGATAGCAATCAAAAGCACTTTGATTTTTATTTGAAGATTTTCATCACAATTTTGAACTATTGATATGCAACACATATGTACAGAAATGAAATAAAAGAAATAAAATGCAGTTATATCCACACTTAAAAAAAGTAAACAGCACATAGAAAGTGGATTTAAATTGTTTCTGTTTTCAGGTATTTTGGTTAATTCCACCAACACCAAAAAACATGGAAATCTACTTAACCTGGGTGTTGTCAGGGAAACAAGGTGACATTTTCTTGGCAGACAAGGTTGAGGGATGTGAAAGAATTACATTGCATGCTGGGTACACTTTCATCATACCATCAGGTAAGTAGTTACCATGGAAACTGAAACTATATGTGTATTTCAGTTAATTGTTTAAGTGGTACACAATTTATTGCAAGTAAGACAATAGAGCTTTGGAAAAAGAATATAGATTTTGTAAAAGGAAAGAAAGAGTTTGTTTCAAGATATTTCTCTTAGAAAATTCACAATGGATTTCTGTTTTGAAAAAAACAACTGAAAAGAGTTCAGTTTATGTTGATTGAGAAAGACGGTCCATTATCAAAGAAAGGCATGTACTTGGGCAAGGATTGATTGATTGTTTGCTTAATATTAAATACTGGCAATCATAGAAAAGTCTGATTGGTGTCTGTCTTTTGATAACAAACCACTGTGCCATGAGATGCACTACCTAGACCATTTAGATGTTTGTGACCCTCTAGATGTAGGAACCATAGCCAATATTAAAAAAAATCTTCAGACACATGTTTCATCTTGTATTTTTTTTAAGATTAAAACATGCATTAATTTTTTCCTCCCTCATTTGTCAAATATTCATATTTAAAAATATAGATATTTTACTGTAATATTAATTATGGTATGAATGAAATAGATATAAAACTTGAAGTCAGTATCACCTATAAAACTTATTCTGTTATTTTAGGTTGGATTCATGGAGTTTATACACCTGAAGTCTCTCTAGTGTTTGGAGGTAATTTTCTTCACAATTACAACATGGAGACCCAGTTAACCGTGTCTGATATTGAGGACAGAACACATGTAAGTAATTTTTAGTGGATTTTGTGGGAATAAGTGAATCACAAAATTAAATGTTCATCAAATGACGCATTCCAATTTGTATGCAAACTTGGGTAAAACCACTTAATTAAATATTTACCAACTTGCAAGTTTTCCACGAAATTGGTCGGACGAAAATAAATGAATCCGTAGTATCATATCAGGCGCGGATCCAGCCATTTTAAAAAGGAGGGTTCCAACTATGTGTCCCCATTCAAATGCATTGATCATCCAAAACAAAGGGGTAGTTCCAACCCCTGGAACCCGCCCCCCCCTCCTTGGATCCGCCACTGCATATGTTTAATGAAATTGATATAAAAAGATTGAATGGGCAAGATTTTTTATGAGTTCAATAGTTAGCATTGATCAACTAGCTATTGTACATGTACATGATCTTATGTTTGATATATATATATATATACAACTCGTCTGACTCAGACGTACTTATGTATATATATATATATATATATATATATATATATATATATATATATATACTTTCAATTAGCATAACAGTAAAAAAAAATAGGTAATCCAGCAATAATTGCTTAAAAGTAAACTTCCTTTTTTAATTCCTTATTACCTTATTTAAAATAAAAAATGGCCACCATCTGAGGTCACATTTTATATGTACACTCTCTAGAAAATTAATGTTTGCTTTTTTTCTTTTCAAAAGCAGATACTATGAATTGAAAACAAATCATGTCCTAGAAGGTGTTACCAAATGTTGTTACTTTTTCTTAAGCTTGCCAAAAAATAAATAGAAGCCAATTTGTCTGATTTTGAATGATCTCTTCTCAGTCCTAGATCCATGCACAAGAAAGTGAAAATTAAATATCTTCTCTCAATTATAAAATGGTTAAGTAGTGCTATAAATCTGTCATTTCATACTGATAAGGCGATTGATTATATTACTTAACGAACAGATGTTTTAAACACAAAATTGTAAAACTTTGAAATTTTTAGGAAAATGCACAGGCACATTTGGAGTAGACCCTCCCCCCTTTTTTCTAAATTTAAGAAAAAAAAATTGGAAATATTCTTTGATGTATCCTGCCTTTCAAGATTTATTTGAAAACTAATTATTTTTATATATGGTTTTTAAATTATTTTAATCTTGCAATTTATTGAAAAAATAAAATTTTGTAAAATATCAAAATCACAAAAAAAAACACTTTTCTTTTTACGGTATTGTGTATTTCATTATTATCCCTTCTTGCAACAATTGTCACCTATAGATTGAGAGAAAAACCATGTGGTGTCTGTGAACTAACATAATATAATTGATGTGACAGTTTAATTTGAAAATATGGTGTTTTCTAAGTGGTGCAGGAGATAAGTTCACTTTTTATTCAACATCATTTTGATGCAAATTCTTGGGCTTAGTTCATAGACTGTTCTAGAATCACTGAATAATTTGAAATAAAACTTGCTGCATATGTTTTATGTTTTGGTTTATGTTCTCATACAAAACTTATTTTTATGCTTATTTGGCAAAATAAAATAAATGTAAGTAATTCAGGCACCTTGCATTCTGTAGTTATTTCCATTTTAGGTTAAGATGATAGATAAAAACAATAATTATAGAAATTGGTTGCGTATTGAATGTGTATTGATTTCTTTATGATTTACATATGAAGAAAATAATACATTAATTATTTTGCATAACAATCATTCTTATATATCCTGAATGATATGATTCAAACGCCAAAAATAAAAACACCTGAATTTGTTGTAACAAATCAAATTGATACTTTTATACCATGTACTTAAACAAGTTTGGCAACCATACCTGTGATTCTGATTATGACAGATTTATTTCTATTTACAG
Organism: Mytilus edulis; assembly: GCA_019925275.1. Classification (NCBI taxonomy): domain Eukaryota; kingdom Metazoa; phylum Mollusca; class Bivalvia; order Mytilida; family Mytilidae; genus Mytilus; species Mytilus edulis. The sequence goes on from CM034360.1 coordinate 104,217,738, forward strand.
GTGCCTCATAAATTTCGATATCCATTTTATGCCGAAATAGCATGGTATGTTTTGGCTCAATACTTGTGCTGTCTGACAGGGAAGCAGTGCATTGAACTTCCATCTGAGAATCAGGAGGACGAGAAACCAGATTGTCAAGATGATTCTAGACCCTCGTCAAGATGTTCACAAGAAAATGGACAAATGGAATCGAAAAATTCTCCGGAAATTGGAACTTCAAATATTTCAAAAAGTATCAAAATAGAACTCACTAGAATAGACCACCAAAGTGTGAAAAAATCTCCTTCCGCTGATGATGAAAAATCGGCAATAAAGTTGAAACAATCACCTCGGAAATCTACATCTGATAGTTGTAGTTCTGCAGACACTGAAATATACGAGAGACCAGATGATATTGCTGGTCACCATGGTGATATTGATTTTTCAAATGTATCAAAAGAAATAACTTCCAAAGCAAGCAAATTGAAAATGAATGAGGATTCAAATAGTTCGGCAGGATCAATCGAAATCAGACGAACGAAAAGAGAACGTAAGAATGTTCATTTAACGAAGTGGGAGATAAAAGGATTGAAAAAAATGATTGAATGGTTGGAAGACTTGCCTCCATCTAAGAAAGGTATCCCTAAAGACCTGATTGATCCTGAGGGTGTACTCAGAGAGGCAAAAGTAAGTTACTAAGAAAACAGAAAATCTAGATACAGTGAAACCTGCTATAAAGGTCTCTTCTATAACATACATCTATTACATACAGCGAAACCTGCTATAAAGGTCTCTTCTATAACATACATCTATTACATACAGCGAAACCTGCTATAAAGGTCTCTTCTATAACATACATCTATTACATACAGTGAAATCTACTATAAAGGTCACTTCTAAAACATTCATCTATTACATACAGTGAAACCTGCTATAAAGGTCTCTTCTATAACCTACATCTATTACATACAGCGAAACCTGCTATAAAGGTCTCTTCTATAACATACATCTATTACATACAGCGAAACCTGATATAAAGGTCTCTTCTATAACATACATCTATTACATACAGCGAAACCTGCTATAAAGTTCTCTTCTATAACCTACATCTATTACATACAGCGAAACCTGCTATAAAGGTCTCTTCTATAACACACGTACAGTCAAATCTGCTATAAAGATCTCTTCTATAACATACATCTATTACATACAGTGAAATCTGCTATAAAGGTCTCTTCTATAACATACATCTATTTCATACAGTGAAACCTGCTATAAAGGTCTCTTCTATAACATACATCTATTACATACAGCGAAACCTGCTATAAAGGTCTCTTCTATAACATACATCTATTACATACAGTGAAACCTGCTATAAAGGTCTCTTCTTTAACATACATCTATTACATACAACGAAACCTGATATAAAGGTCTCTTCTATAACATACATCTATTACATACAGTGAAACCTGAAATAAAGGTCTCTTCTATAACCTACATCTATTACATACATCGAAACCTGATATAAAGGTCTCTTCTATAACATACATCTATTACATACAGCGAAACCTGCTATAAAGGTCTCTTTTATAACATACATCTATTACATACAGTGAAACCTGCTATAAAGGTCTCGTCTATAACATTCATCTATTACATACAGTCAAACCTGCAATAAAGGTATTTTCTATAACCTACATCTATTACATACAGCGAAACCTGCTATAAAGGTCTCTTCTATAACATACAGTCAAACCTGCAATAAAGGTATTTTCTATAACATACATCTATTACATACAGTGAAACCTGCTATAAAGGTCTCTTCTATAACATACCTCTATTACATACAGTCAAACCTAATATAAAGGTCTTCTATAACATACATCTATTACATACAGTGAAACCTGTGTTAAACCTGCTATAAAGGTCTCTTCTATAACATACATCTATTACATACAGTCAAACCTGCAATAAAGGTATTTTCTATAACATACATTTATTACATATAGTGAAACCTGCTATAAAGGTCTCTTCTATAACATACCTCTATTACATACAGTCAAACCTAATATAAAGGTCTTCTATAACATACATCTATTACATACAGTGGAACCTGTGTTAAACCTGCTATAAAGGTCTCTTCTATAACATACATCTATTACATACAGTCAAACCTGCAATAAGGGTATTTTCTATAACATACATCTATTACATACAGCGAAACCTGCCATAAAGGTCTTTTCTATAACATACATCTATTACATACAGTCAAACCTGCAATTAAGGTCTCTTCTATAACCTACATCTATTACATACATCGAAACCTGATATAAAGGTCTCTTCTATAACATACATCTATTACATACAGTGAAACCTGCTATAAAGGTCTCTTCTATAACATACATCTATTACATACAGTGAAACCTGCTATAACGGTGTCTTCTATAACATACATCTATTACATACAGTCAAACCTGCAATAAAGGTCTCTTCTATAACATACATCTATTACATACCGAGAAACCGGATATAAAGGTCTCTTCTATAACATACATCTATTACATACAGTCAAACCTGCAATAAAGGTATTTTCTATAACATGTAGCCCTATTTTGTCATGAATGTCAATTTCTTCTTTTCCCACTGTAGAAAAATGTTTGCATTATGAACCTCACTTCAAAGTTCATATTTCATAATGTCAGTTTTCTCTGGATCTGTAGAGGATCTTTTTATGCAGGTTTTACTGAAGACTGAAGTTACATTAATTCCAGAAAATTGATTATCCTGATATTGTTATGGCTAGTTAGAAACTTGACTTAAACATGATAAAGATGACTGACTTGTTTTGTGTTTATTTCAATAAGAACATCTTATATGATGTAAACAATAATGAATTAATTAGACTATAGAGTGGGGCGCTCATATTCGCCGTGGACACATTTTATGATTTTGAGGTGTAAAAACTTCAAAGGACGGTTTGAAATTGAAGAAATATGCCGGTAAATTATATTTTTATACAAATATGATAATTTTTGAAAATGAGACCAAATTTCAGCACTTACTGCAAAGGACCGAAAAACGGACAACGATTTTCAGCCAATTTCCTGAATGAAAAAAACCATTTCAAAGAAGTATTTCTTTAGTAATTCTTTTACTGATTGCCCTAAATTTCAGTTTTTTTTCAGTTTTTTTACACCTTTCAAATGTCTGCTATTCATCTATAATGAAATATATTTGATACATATTGTTTAAAGGTGCAGTTATTTGGTTTTAAATAGATGTGTAACAACGGCGAATATGTGTCCCCCGTTGACAAAACATCAGGAAATTTCAAACACCCTTTAATCCAACATTTTAAATGATTTTTCTCAAAATAAACACATTTTAAAGCTAAGAATATTTTGCATTTGAAGTTATCTCTATATAGAAATATCAGTATACTTCAAAAACATAAGGACCTGAACATAAACTGAAGATAACATGGACAGATATGGCGAAAATGAGCACCCTACTCTACACATATTAAGTTTCTAAGTTTCTTTTTTGATTTCATTAGTTGTTAGGTTGCTGTCTCATAGATGTTAAACTTTCATTACTTTAATTGAAACTGTTGACAGATCTGGTCTTTTGATAGAGATTATATTATTCAAAAGGGAGATAATTTTGCAAATGTTTCAGAAAAGAAACTGTGTTTAGCCTGGTACCACAAACTACCCTTATTTAGAGTTTGTTATCTTGAAACTTATTTTTTTTACTAAGATGAGACATTTTAAATATTTATAAGTAGAACCAATTACGGTAGTTATCTAGGAATATTTATTTATTTATTTTGCAGCAATTGGTAATAGACCATCTCCAGGACAATGCACAGCTTGCAATCACAGGAGAGACCATTACTTATTGGCCACCATCTAAGAAGGTACGGTATAGTGGGTTATTTTCTGGGGGTGTTAATTTTCGCCAAATTTAAAATGTCCATGCAAAGGTATTGATAAAAGTTTTGAATCCGCCAAAATATTTTGTATACCTTATTCAATGAAAATTGCGAAATTTGACACCTATGAAAATAACCTGCTATACATTATGAGAATATATAAGATGGAATTTGATGGCACTGTATGTATTAGATCTGAAGTGGGTATAAAGGAATTCTACCTGAAAAAATGTTGGCATCAGACAATCATACAAAACTATAAATTTAAAATAGGTGTGAAATTTTAAAATCACCATTAAAAAAGGTATGAGGATATATATATAAGATGGAAATTATACATTAGATCTAAAGTGTGTAATAAAAGAATTCTACTTGAACATTTGCTGGGATCAGACAATCAACATGTACATGCAAGAAAAAAATATATGGATTTAATATAAAAGTGAAATTTTTGTGTCTGTCTAATTATTTATATTAAACCTCTAAAACTTTCATGACAGTTTTACTTCTAATGTTTGTGTGAAATGTGTTGGTAAATATAATAACACCATTCGGTTAAATAAACTGGAGCAGGGTTCTCAGTCATAAAACTTTACACTTGTGAAAATCTGCTATATATTATAAGTGATAATTTTGAATAGGTATGAAATATTTGCCACTGAACCTTAACAAGTCATATGACATGTATGAAACCTTAAATTCAAAAAAAATAAATATGCATATGTTTTTTATAACTAAATGAATAGTTTCCATTATATAACTTATGTACATATACTTTTTTCTGAAGAAAATTCTTTAATTTGTCCACATTTAGAAGAAGTTTTCTTTTTTTTAATTGCTTCCTGGAAGGACGCAATTCGCCAACATATTTTCTGTATGCATAGTGACCTTAGCATGACCCTCTTTGTAAAAATCCAGTGATCGCAATATGCATGGCTATGTCATTAAAATAAACAATTATCTGATTGTACATATTTTAAACACGTGCTCAATACCCATACTTTTTTGTTGATTGTTGACTTTAAGGTTACTATCAGTAAACTTCAGCTTCAAAACACGGCATTTAATGAGCAGCCATATTTGTTAAATCTTAACAGACAGAGAAAAAAAAATTGACGATTATACGATATGGTTGCGTAAAAAATGATAAAATCGTGCACAGAAAACTAAGTTTATGAAATATACATGCATTGGTGCAAGAATTGGATAGACATTATTTTTCATCGGTCACTCCTTTCTTATAACTTTAAGTAAACAACAAGAAATGAGTCAACTGAGTGATTCTAGTCCTTGGTGTATATATAACTTATAACATTTATAATAACAATTCTTATTAAAATCGCATTGTAGTCAAAATTGACAAAATCTCAACAATAAATGCATGCATTAATTTCTGAATTTACCGTATTTAGTTGTTTCATGATCAGGAAATATCATTACATTTCTTATTATTTTCCAGATTTCAAAACTATTTCCATGTGACTATTCCAGGTTCAATATTCCTTACAGTATTTGAAAATAGAGATCAGATGAAAGTTCACCAATGAAATCAATTAAGAGCACCCCTGACAGAAAAAAAAAACCAACATTTGATTTTATATAAACAACACTCAAAACTACAATTGTTTTTTGCAATACCAAACCCTAAGAAAAAGGGGTCATTAGAAAAGTAAGGGTTTCTAACTTTATATGCAACAATAAATATTATTATAATGATGTTTAATTAAAATATAAGATTACAATATTAATTTATCTGTATTGTCTACAGGTAATCAAACCAAAAAAGCAGTATACTTCCACTGGACAGAAAGCACCTAAAGCTGCTAAGGGAAAATTACAGAAGTCGGAGGTTGTGCGTCGTCGGAGAACAAGATGTAAGAAATGTGAACCATGTACACGGTCAGATTGTGGTGAATGTAACTTTTGTAAAGATATGAAAAAGTTTGGTGGATCAGGCAGAATGAAGCAGTGTTGTAAAAGCAAGCAGTGTCTTTCTGTAAGTATTTATGGGGAACTAGTTAAACGGGAGGGGTGTTGTAAGAGCAAGCATTGTCTTTATGTAAGTATTAATGGGAAAGTTGATCAAATTTTGATAAGTTTCATGACATACTGCCTTATATTTAGTTACAGGGGAGGGGTGTTGTAAAAGCAAGCAGTATCTTTCTATAGGTATTAATGGGAAAGATGATCATATTTTGATAAGTTTTATGACATACTGGAAAGAGGAGTGTGGTAAAAGCAAGCAGTATCTTTCTGTAGGTATTAATGGGAAAGATGATCATATTTTGATAAGTTTGATGACATACTGGAAAGAGGAGTGTAGTAAAAGCAAGCAATGGTTCATTGTCAATGTTGTGTTTGCATTGCCTCCCTTTCTGTTTCGCTGCTTCTAAATTATGTATTAAGAAATGTTGTATTGTCTTGAGGTGATTAGCTCTCAATTTATTTTTACAAGTAACTATTTTAAAAATGCTGATGAAGGTAATTTAATTTTAGCCATGATAATATATGTCAATTTGCAACAGCACAGTGTTTTGCACTAAAGTAAAAACATGAATATAAATTCAAATGACACAACAAATTCAAGTTCTTTGACTACAGATATTCTGTGTCAGAACCTATTATGTGTCAAATATTTAATTGCAATCCAAATTCAGACCTGTGTCAAGTTCAAATTTTGTGTCCATTTTTGCCCCCATTGTTCAGGGTTGGACCTCTGCAGTCGTATCCAGCTGTGCTGAGCAAAGCAATTTATTTTAGAATACATTTCCTCGAAGGGATGTATTCACGATTTTTTCAAAATCACAAAATTAGCAAAAAATGAAATCATTGCCAAAATTTCAAATTATTCAAACTTATTTTTTTATTTGTTATCTTTTGGGTTTACAACAAAATGCAACCTCTCTGATTTGTAATAGCTATTATTTTTTCATGTTACAGCCTGTACTACCACAGAATGCCACCTGTTTGATTTGTAATAGCTATTATTTTTTCATGTTACAGCCTGTACTACCACACAATGCCACCTGTCTGATTTGTAATAGCTATTATTTTTTCATGTTACAGCCTGTACTACCACACAGTGCCACCTGTCTGATTTGTAATAGCTATTATTTTTATATGTTACAGCCTGTATTACCACACAATGCCACCTGTTTGATTTGTAATAAAGCCGACCAACCAGAACCAAACCAGTTAATGGAGTGCAGTTTGTGTTGGGAGATCATCCACGTTCCTTGTTTACATCAGAAGTACGAGAACTTAAACAGTGAGGGTGTTATCAACGAAGACATCCGACAACAATGGGAATGTCCCAAGTGTTTACATGATACGACAAAGGGACCACTACAGGTAGAGATTTGTGTACTTTTATTGTGTAGCCACACACACATGTACTTGCACACATGCATTCTACCACAATAGAATTGTTTGAATATGTTTACAGGATTCTTAAAGGGATCATTAAATGAAATTACGTACAGAAAAATTAGTGTTAGATTCTAAGGGAAATGTGTACAAAAATGTCAATTGTAATGTCATAAATAGTTGTCGCAATTAGAAATGGTCACTCTTGTATATGAAATGGCTTTACAACTTCTATAATACTAGTGATAGGTGAACAGAATTTTATAACTGAAAATATAATAGCCATAGTTTTAAACTAACACCTTGTACAGTGACTAATGAACCAAGAGTGGTAGTGGTTAGTACCCTTAAAGTAACAACTTTCCGCGGCTGAAAGCATGCATTTTACTCATGCATGTAAATATTAGTAACATGTATAGAAATTCATGGCATTGCAGGTCACATCAGTCAGCTCCCATATGAACTCATGAATATGAATGTATATGAATATATGAAATAATAGCAGTTCATGTATATGAAACCAAAGTGATTATGATTGAGAAAAAAATGAATACGAAAAAAATATAAATAAATTATCTGTGACATATATGATGATCATTTACTAATGTTAAGCGAATGAGTAAGTTTAAATGAAAATTTGCATGGTTCCAAAGTGGTTCCAAAGGCTCTGAGAAATCAACTGGACATTTGGTCCGGTAAACCATTCTTGTTAATTGTACCAGACTCTTTTTTACTGGACATTTTCACATATGATTTGGATAAAGTTAAAAAAAATTACTAGTCATTTGGTCCAGTAACGCATATCACTTAATTGGACCAAACCAATTTTTACTGGACTTTGCCCAATGTCTGGCGACCTTCAGAATGACTGGCTCCACATTATCTTTATATACACCTGTCTATCATGGATATTTAAAAATAGGCAGATGGGATATAATTGCAAATGAGAAAACTCTCCACCAGAGACCAAAAAAGTAGAAGTTAACAACAATAGGTCATCGTAGGGCCTTTAACAATGAGCAAACTCAATATTGTATAGTTAGCTATCAAAGACCCTGAAATGACATTTGTTACACAATCCAAACAAGAAAATTAATAGTCAAATTTACTGGGTATGTAGAAAACAAGAAACGAAAAACAAATATGATATACAGCAACAAATGACAACCACCGAATTAGAGGCTCCTGACTTGGGACAGGCACATACAGAATGTTGCGAGGTTAAACATGTTTGCTGGGACAAAACCCTCCCGCTAACCTGGGACAGTTGTGTAACAGTACAATATCGGAACAAACATAAGAATCACTTGAAAAGGGCCAAACTCATCAGATCAATACAAAGCACACAAAAAAATAAAACACCTAAGTAAAACAAAAAAGGACATTAAGGACAGATCTGAGAGTATTTGCATTTGTTGTAGAAATTTGTTAACTTGAGTAATATAAGTGGAAACTACTCTTGTTGACTTTCTACAAAATAAAATACAATGTAATTATTTAAAGCTGTAATGAAATAAAACTGTACTATAAAAGTACTTTACAAAATCACTGAAAAGATATTTTGAAGTTTACAACCTCAACCCTGATGGATCAATTGAAACTTTTCCATCACACTTTTCTCATAAAGATGTCATATTTGGTCATCAGCTCAAAAGTCATGTGTGTGAACTTTTGGGATATGACTGACATCTATTTGTCTGACACTTTGAATTACAAGTAGGGATATGCTTAGCGCAACAACACATGCAATCTTGTTCACCGTTAAATTTTTATCAACCAATTTTAAAAATTTCAATAGAATACCTTATTTAAATTATGTAATGTCTGTTGCAGCTTAGGGTTAAAACTGAAGTAAAAAATGAGGATCCAATAGCAGTACCAGCAGTATCGATACCTGATGTCAAAAATATACCAAAGGAAACTGAAGGAAAACGGGTTACAGTCAAAGAACAGATGGTAAAATAGGACTTAAAATCATATTGATTATTCTGGTTCAATTATTTTGAATCAATGGTGCTGATAGAATGTTGATCAGTGTACAATTCTTCTTCTAACTGTCTTGGGTGTATCGAAGGGAATCGTCATTTTAAATTCCTAAATTTTGACATGTAATTTCTCCAAGATAAGCAAAAATTACCTTTTGCAGCTAGAAATCAACTTGCTTGTAAATTTTATTACATTTTGAGGTGTGCGTGAAGCTATGAAATGTCCAGTGTTTACCTATCATACGCCCAACATACTTATGACATCAACTAGCTGTTCTGTCAAAGAAAACATTTCTCCGAATTTTCATTTAATGAAAATAATACGCCAATAGCAGTAACAGCAGTATCGATACCTGATTTAAAAAATACACCGAAGGAAACTGAAGGAAAACGGGTTAGAGTCAAAGAACAGATGGTAAAATAGGACTTAAAATCTAATTATTTTGCTGGTTCAATTATTTTGAATCAATGGTGCTGATAGAATGTTGATCAGTGTACAGTTCTTCTTCTAACTGTCTTGGGTTTATCTAAGGGAATTGTCATTTTAAATTCCTAAATTTTGATGTGTAATTTCTCCAAGATAAGCAAAAATTACATTTTGCAGCTAGAAATCAACTTGCTTTCAAATTTAATTACATTTTGAGATGGGCTAGAAGCTAGGAAATGTCCAGTGTTTACCTATCATACGCCCAACATACTTATGACATCAACTAGCTGTTCTGTCAAAGAAAACATTTCTCTGAATTTTCATTTAATGAATATAATAAGCCAAAATAATGGGTAGAATTGTAGATTTGTTTATTTTATATTAGAAAATAGATGACTGTATGGTATTTGAAGCTATAGAGACATCCATTAGTAGTTTTACTGTCACAAATATCCATTTACCTGTTACCCCTACAGGTCACCAGGTAAACTTAATTTTTGACAGTAAAACTACCGATTGAGTCTGCAATTCTTCAGGGCTCTCCTTTTCTTGGGAAAATTTGGTTGATTATAAATGGAATCACTGAAGCATGACCAGAGCTGGTCCCCTCTTTAGGCATTCAGTGTGCCCCCACTTATCAAAATTTTTGGATCCTCCACTAGTATGTATTTTCAATTGATATTAATTTTATTTCCAGCATTCTCCAATATCATATGCCAGTGAAACAGATTTAGACGAAGTGGCTTTAGAAATGGAATGTTACGATGATGCAGCTGTATCACCACAAAAAGTAATAACAGACAACCAGGAACCAATCAAAGGGAAGAAAGATGGTCTGAAAAAGAAGTTGACAGCAAAAAGGAAAATAACTGATGGAATCAAAGAGAAAAAGTCATCACCATCAATGTCTAAACAGAGATCTCCTCTTAAAATGGTAAAAAACTGTTGAAAATTATTTAATTTGTTTTAACAATGGATTTAAATGAAGCAAAATAATTGAAAAATTTAAGTAAAAGTACTGTGGATTTATTTATTTTCATGGGTTTAATTTTCATGGATATAGGAAAACTTTTACAGTGACTTGACTGTTAGTGTTGCTCTCCACCAATTGCAACTCATTCAAAATTTTGACCAAATTGCAATTTGTTTTATTTAATCTAATTGTTCAACTGGTCAGAGTATTGAACAAATTGTTCAGACAAATGTGAAAGTGCAAAGTGATAAAATAAAACATACTTACAATCCTATAAGACTTTAACTCCACTTTAATGATATTTATGACAAAATTAGTCTATCAGTTTGTATAGGTATATTATAGTCATTTCCATGCTGAAGGAACTGTTATTATTTTGAATTGCTATAAAAATGTCAATACTAAGCTTTCATATAGTTTTTTTTCTAAAAGTATTCTATATTCATAAGAATTTGCTCTTTATAGTCAATTTTTGACAATTTTCATCATAAAGTTTTGTAAATTTTTTACAAAATATTTTCCACTGTAATTACTGGGCCAAGTTCATTATAGATAAAGATAAAGTTCAGTAAAGTAAGATCTACAAACATCAACAAAGCACAATTTTGTCATGAATTTATTTGTGTCCATTATTTAATATGCACATAGACCAAGGTGAGCGACACAGGCTCTTGAGAGCCTCTAGTTACAACTTTCTCCAATATAAATCACTGTGAAAATTTAAAGCTACATCAAGTAAATATGAAAATAGCAAAATTAAGTCGCCACGTATTGGGAAACAAATGGCTAAATGCCAAATGAAGCAAAATAAGTTGGTTTACAGAAGCTGGAATTGAGCATGCATTCTAACTGTATATTTAATCTATTGTAGAAGAAGTCTATAACAAATGTCAAAGCTTCTCCGTTAAAGAAAACTATCAAACCTGACGATCATGGTGTATTATTGATGACCCTCTACCAACGTCAGAGGAAGTACAAGTGACACCCAAGGGAGATAACCCAAAAACAAATGGAGTTGCAAAAACACCACAGTCTGTCAAAACAAGATCTGGACGAACCATAAAAAGGTCACCGACTCTGAGCGATGAAAACATGACGTCAGATCACATGGCTAAACGAACGAGACGTGAGGTAGTTACACCTCGTAGATTTTTGGACTACTGTTGATATTCGTTATTCATGTTCATAGTTTTTTCAGGGGATATTCAAAACTTGCCGTGTATCATTGCTCAAATCTGTTGTACTTTTCTTTTTTTTCTCTGTGTTTATAATTTTATAAAGGCCAGTATGGGTAAAAGAAAATGGCGGTTTAATCTTTGGTACATCTAGGATGTTGAAAAATAAAAGTTGGGAACCAAAAAGTATATTTAACTTCCTTAATATTTTAAACAAGATAAAAATAAGGCATGGATTTCATTTTTGGAAAGATTAGAACTTGTTCTAAATCTTTACTTAGGCACCACCCTCCCTAACAACAGGACAGGTTAGCTACTGTTACTAAATGTATTCACACTGAAATATAGTTCCCTATGGTTCTCATGTATGTGCACATAATACACATATAAACTGAAAAAAAAATGGGTATTTTATTGGAGCAGTTCATTCAAGAATGTATATCATTAAGGTGTGTTGATGTGCAGGCTTTTTATAAAACATTTTTATTAGGTAACTGGGTATTGATTCAACTAGTATGATTGACAACTGTCATTATCACTAAACAATCAGAGACAAGGTGGACCTTTAATTACAATGCCCCACCTCCTAAACTGCCAATCAAATTGACCACATTACCTATCAACCTCAGTCTTACATAATTATACAGACCACTCAATATCCATGTAATTCTTAATACACAAGTATTTGACCTCATAATTGAATACTCAAATGTGTATATTAGATGTTTGATATTTATAAGGATGATAGATTTATTTATTGCTAATTACTTTTGATCAACATTACATAAAGTGATTCTGTAAATATTATTTGAAAGATAAATGATTAATGGATTAACAAGATCTTAAAAAAAATGAAATATGAATATAAATATGAATAAATAAAAGGTATTCAAGTAAGGCCTATAATTTACTTGATAAATTTCCAATAATTGTCTGTAATTATCAACAATTAAATAAGTACACTTTTTTTTATCAGGAATTGGCTTGAAACAGTTTAAAAATTTTAAAACTTTTCACTATTACAAACCATTTTTTATTAGTTTATTTCCCATCAATCATTATGTCTATTTTAGTCATTTGAATTTTTATTAGAAGTGAATATATATTTTTGCAATCAAGAAAGAATCCACATTTCAATAAGTTTTTTAATTGGTTTACGTTGAAAAAGTACATTTTCAATGCCCTGTGTTGAAAAATACTTTAAAAATTGATCAAAAGGCACTCTACAACTTTTAATGTTCAATGCCATATAACCTCTGTTTCAACTTACAAAATGCCTCAAAACAACATTTTCAATTTTTTTTGTTGGCACTTTAAAGTTTTAAGCATTTGGTCCAGATTTATGTCTTACAAGGATAGTTGGTAACATTTACTAGAAGAATTTTTGCATTTTTTTGTTTTTTTTAAAACATGTTCAGAACCGGCAATATAATATCGATAAGATATAAACTGCAGTTATATAATTGTGCAAATTAAGAGACCCATATTATTTAATTTGAGCTCATTTTATCCTCATACTGGAAAAGCAAGTTTCCTTCTTAAGACCTGCTGTAAATGCAATTTTCAGCAATAGTGCTTTATAAATGTTCATTTTTCCCCACCATACCATAATATGAAATAATTCAAACTACTCTTCTAATCTTTCCATCAGTGATCTCCATCACTTTGATTGTTCTAAATTGCTAATGTTTGTATTAGATATAGGGCAATATACTAGAAAGATTTATGGCGGTTGAAATAATTTCTGTTCATGTCATCATTATTACTTTTGTGTAATCAGCTGATTTTTATCTTATTTTTTTTTTTATTTTGATACTGATTTAGATTATTAATTGGTTTTTGTAAAAGTATAATGAATTAATCCAATGATCTCAATTCCCAATATGTTTAATTTATTTTCTATATGTTTTGTTTTGTTCCATGATTTCATTTTAATTAAAAAAAAAAACATCTTTTTTTTTGGGGGGGGGGGGGGGGGGATATTTTTCATAGGAAAGAAGGAAAGGTTTTGCAGTGACAAATTTTATTGAATAAATAAATGACAAAATTCATGAAATTTATAAAATTATCTAATTAACTAATTATACCTGTTCAGTAAAGTAAGCTTTTTTTAATTTTTACTCGAAAAAAGTGGATATTGGACAAAATTATGAGCATAATATACATAACATAAAATTATATGACCATTCATACATTCTATAATATCATAATACTGTAATATAGATATCAAAATTTCTTCAACTTAAAAATGCACCTACTGAGAAGAGAGTAAATAATTATAATAAAAAAAAGGATAATAAATTGTACTAAAACTAAAAGAATAATAAAGTGTGAGTTCTGAGGTTTTATTAAAGTAGATTAGTTTGAAAATTATCCCAATTTATGCTCTTGCGATCCAATATTCGAAATTGACATTACTAGGGTTGTATACAAATCCTTGTGTATATATATAAATATATATTGAAGAACATTTTGAATATCTGAATGTGCCAATTTTGTTAATACATATCGAAAAAAGAAGAGAAATTGTGATTATTGTTATTATAATGTAATTAGATAATTTTTAAAGGTAAGTTAATTTTAGTTTCATCATTTCGAAAGTAAGTATGAATGTTTAATCAACCATTACAAATTCTTCATTGGTTGCATAATTGAATATTGTAAAAGTTCACAAATTGTTATAAATTGACTGATTTTTTTTCCTGTAAAAATTTTCATGTTTTATTTTTTTCAATGATTATTTTTAAGAAAAATAAGTCTTATCCCCAATAATGAATACTCAACTTATTCATATTTAAATCTAAAATCAAAACAACGAATTTGCTTAAGATTATTTTCTTGTTACCAATGTTATATTTCAACATTTAATACAGTTTGGTCAATTTTCAAATTTTGTTTCAATAAGAATTTTAAACCACTTTTATTTTTACACCTAGTGATAGAAATTTAAATATTTCCTAAAAATATACTTTGAACAAACAAACTATTCTGTTTATAAGATCCTTCTTCAATTTTTGTTTGTTGAACATTTTATGAATAAAATGGATTCTGTTCTTTATCATTCATTATTTACAGAAGATGTTTCATTCCTTTTTTAATGGGCTCTTGGGGCAATGAAAGGTATTAGAAAATGGCTTTTTTTATTAGGTATCCTGTTTTTATGTTTATATGAATTTGTTTTAATGGACTGTGGATTCATTATTGTTCGTGGGATACCAACTTTTGTGAATAAGCCTAAAGCAGGAAATCAGATATTGGACAAAGTACAAATTTCTATAGACCTCATTACAGACTTTGGAAAAGCCTTGAAATTAAATATCAACTAAATACTCTGTTTCTCAAACTACGACTATTGGTACCCACAAAAATAAATGAATCAACAGTAATCGTCTTAAATTCACACAACGCTACCTCTTCATTTAGTATGATTGTTTATGTAATATTATTGAGGGAAATATATGAGGGACAGTTTACATAAATAACAATGCATATTACTTCATTGGTAATTTTGTAGTATAATGCCATACTATCAGGTTTAAGTTATGTATATAAGTTATTAAAACAATTTATTCAATTTTTTGTATATTATATAATGTTGGAAGTAAATCAACTCATTTTAAACAACTGTAAATTCAGAAATTGCTGTGTACATTTTTTATTAAGACTGTTGAAGAATTGATAAAAATGTGAGATTATATGTAATTATTTCAGGAATGGCTCCATACAAATAATTCTGTCAGAATTTTTAAAATGCAAGTTTTTAAATTTTCATGATATCTTTAACTTCCTATCCTTAGTTTCAGGATAATAGAAACATCACAAAATTTCTGAATTTACAGTATTCAATTATTAAATTTGATTTCTTTGAATCGCAAAAAAAAAGAAGAAACAAACAAATTTGTTTTTAAATTGTTACATCATCAAAATGAAAAAGTTCTCTGAAATTTGTTTTTCTTATAATGTTTAGGAAGTACTGGATAAAAAAGACAGAGCTATTCTTTTGTACCTTTTTGGTATTCAATCACAGCAAAATTTATGGAACAATCACAAATTTCATTTTTGTGAGTCAAAAAATCAAAATTTAATAGAATTTTCCATTGCACTTTTAAGATCATTAATCAGAAGAACAAGATTTCATTTTGATGTTTCTTTTAATTGATTGTTTGATATGTTTTTGAATGAAATAAATTTTATATAGTTCAAACTGAATTTGTGTTGTTCTTCCTCCCAACCGTTGACCTTGAGAACTGAAAATGGTGTAAAAAAAGCCAAAAAAAAAGTTGATAAATAAAAAATCTTGAATTAACATTTTCCTTCTAGCTGTTTCTTGAACAGAGAAGATCCAACACAAATTCAGACCAGGAACTAGTTTGTGAACTTTGAACTTGGAACATCAGTGTCCTTAACTCCACATCTTTGTACTTATAGGCACTTACATCACCAAGGGGAAGACGTCTTTATGGATTCAAAAAGTTCAGGAGGTCTGCTGGGTCAAAGGTCAGAAAGAAATTGTCAACAGAGGCATTAGATTTAGTTGAAAATGTTATGGACATTGATGTTCCGTCTACTTCATACGTCGAACATGGAGCCAATCACACACCTTCAAAGTCAGGTTTCAGAGGTCAAGGTCAAGGCAAGAAGAAAAAAAAACTGATTGAGAGTGCACCAAATAATACTAATGATTTGCAGAAACCAAATAAAATGTTTGCACCTGGAAGAGGGGACATAACTCCAGAAATAATTGCACCACTAAAAATAGAACCTCTGAAAGATATAAAGCGATATGTGATACGTCCCCCACCCCCTGCTCCACCAGCAGACTATTTTGTATTGAACAATGGTAAAAATCATCCACTCTGTAGAGAAATATGGATGAAAATATTTGCTCATCTAAATCCAACATCCTTGGTTAAAAGTTTGGGATGCTGTAAGACTTGGAATCGATGGTGCATGCATCATACATTATGGAAAACTATAAATCTCAGTGGAAAATACATTTATCAAGTTCATTTGATTGGTATTGCGAAACGACAGCCGTCAACATTAATTCTTAAATCATCAAAACTTACACACAAACAATTAGCTTGGTTGTTAGCTAGAATTCCTCAGCTGAAAACTCTTTCTTTGTCGTCATGTTCATGGGCCGTTGTTAGTGCATTAGGATTTGCTGTTTGTCCTCTTTTGTATTCTCTTGACATCAGCTGGATTACGATGTCCGACGAACAGTTTCGGGACATAATTCGTCCCCCAGCAGACAGACACCCAGGGATGGTAGATATAAGTCGTCTGCATAAATTAAAACATCTTTCGGTAGCAGGGACAGAAATTTCGAATACATCACTATCAGAAATTCCCAATCATTTAATATCACTAGAAAAATTAGACATCAGCTACTGCCCAAGGATGACTGACGATGGTATCCGACAGTTACTGTTGCCAGGCAACTCTGTGACTCAGTCTTTGATTGCTTTGGATATAAGTGGATGCACAAAGATCACGGATCGTGCAGGAGATTCATTCCAACATTGTACACAATTACAAACAGTTAAGATGGCTTCCTCTGCGCATATTTCTGCTAAGATACGGAAGAAATGTCCTGTAGTCTCGTTTATCACACAATCCTCATTCCAGATCACATGACTTGTCACATGATATGAGTTGCCTCAGGTAGAAATTGACCTTATGCAAGTCCTCCTGTACGTTTACATGTATAAGATGTTGACTGAGTTTCGAACATAAAGTAAAAATTTAACTTTGGTCTGTGTTGTAGGGTTTTTATGTCACTAAATTTGTAAACAGTTACAAAATTGGAATGCTAGTAAGAATTTTTTTCAACCCGAACAAAATGTTAAAAAAATATGTATTGATATTCAATTGATAATCATTTGCATACATTTGATTGCTATCTGACACAGGTCATATTTTGATTTTGATAGTGCTTAGCAAAATAGGATAGATTAGTACTTAAGTATTGTTGTTATGCCCCACCTACGATAGAAGAGGGGCATTATGTTTTCTGGTCTGGGTGTCCGCTCGTTCATTCGTCTGTCCAGTTTCAGGTTAAAGTTTTTGGTCGAGGTAGTTTTTGATGAAGTTGAAGTCCAATCAACCTGAAACTTAATATATATGTTCCTTATGATATGATCTTTCTAATTTTAATGTCCCATTAGAGTTCTGACCCCATTTTACGGTCCACTGAACATAGAAAATGATAGTTGGGGCATCCGTGTAATGGGGACACATTCTTGTTTTGCTACTTTCAGAAGTAATTGGAGTCGTTAAAGCATTTACATGCATACTACTATACATACAAACGGTTAAAAAATTTAAAGAGAGTTGAAGTTTATCATACGAAGTTTAGAGGATGTGACCTTATGAAATAGAAGGTTAAGTTAATTATATCAGTTAGCCATTACCGGTACCCATATTGGCATTGCCATGAACAAAGGTTAAAATTAAAGTGGCATCAGAAAAATGAGTAAAGCTAAACTAAATGTTATCACCTTAAACAAAGTGTTTAATGCCTATTAGACGTGTCGATTTTTTCTGACCATATTGCCGTTTTCTTTGACTTGACAGCATAATTTACCATATTTAAGTTCCATCATAAAACCGTGTGTAAGATTTATAAAGGGTAAGATTTATAAAGGGTAACATTTACCTTATGTATGTAAGTTATCATGCGACAATTTTGTATACTTTTGAAATCATGTTATATATTTTTATGATTACTTTTTGTTGTCTTTTCCAATTGTTAAGTGTTTCTGTCCACAATTGTGTGCATAGTTTTATATCTTGACCCAAAGAGGTTATATAAATACGCAAGTTAAATTAAGCCAATGTAACCTATATTTCATTTCAATATTCATACCTATGGTTATGCAATCAGTTCATCTTTATGAATAGATTGGTTTCGATTGATATACTCTGAGTTTCATGTTCAAGTTGTTTCCCTTGGTCGCCATTTTAGACAGATTGATGGTTTAATTTCTTGTTTGACTAACCAAAATGCAACATGCTATACATCGATTGATTATATTGGCGTTTAAAGCCACTTTCAACAGTATTGTGCTATTTCATGGCAGTCACATGGAGTTTTTATAGGTTGAGGAAGCTGGAGAGAACCAGCTACATGCTATACAACCAAGTCTAATAAGAGATCCTTATTATGGGATAGGGATGAATTAAAAGAAAGCAAGGCTATACAAAATTTAAATTGTTCAGAAATTTATTTTTTACTCAAGTCTAGCGGTCTGTATAACAGTTGAATTCAGAGCGGATTTAGGGGGGGGGGGGGGGGGCAGAAAAAAAATTTGGTTGCTTATATAGGGAATCACTGAGTCGTAACTGGAGTGGGCCCACTCTTAGGTCAGTCAGTGGGACCCCACTTATGAACATTTCTGGATCCGCCACTGGATTTTGACTAGTTTATGCAAGATTCTATAAAAGAGTTTGTGCTTAACTGATTTAAAGAGTTATCTCCCTGGACCAAGGTCTACCTCCTTAAACCTCCAAAATGGTACTATAAGGGAAGTAACTCTTGCTGAATTTGTATCAATTGAAAGGTATACATACAGTATGAAATATAAGTCAACAGGACATGTTTTGGGTTTACAATCTTTAATATCAAATTATTTATAGTCATTTCATTTTGATGGAGGCAGGTCTTCCTTATTTTTCATTCCAGTTTAATAGGACATGTTATGTTTTGATATTCTTGAATATTTTTATAGACATCAATAATCAAAGGTATTAGTTGTTACTGTAAAGTTGATGATGATGATTTAGCTTTTATGGTTTTTTGTTGTACAAATGTATTTTGTAAACATACTTTTTCTACCTCCTTTTTTTTAATTCATTGCCACAGGTATCAAAAGTCTTAGGTCTTGCATGCCACATCTCCGTGCTATTATGCAAACTGATAAAAATCAGGACTTTTTTTAAGCATTGCTGGTCCTGAAATGGCTATAGTTTCAAGAATGCAGTGTCAGGTCATAATCCTGGAAAAAGTCTATAATATCTAATGTTTACAAGCATGGTTCTTGTACGTTGTTTTATGTTAATTGTATGAAGTGTTTTGATAGTTTATTTGTAGCTTGTTTACTTAGAATTTAGCTTGTTTTGTTATTTTATGAAGTACAATTTCCTTCAGTTCCAAAAGCTGTTATTCAATAAGAATGACATTGTCTGGAAAACCATTTTTAGAGTTTAAACCAAAGTTTTTCATTTGAAATAAGATCAAATGATAGTTTCTTCCTGCCATATCTTATTCAATACAATCCTTGAAAATAGGTCTTGAAGAAATCTTAGAAAAATCCTTGGAATTTTTGTAAAAAAATCTGTAATGTGAAAAACCAGATGTGAAAATGTCTTTGAAGTTGAGGACAAATCTGTGACAATTGTCAGATAAAATTTTGTACAGTAAGTATTATGGTTTGCTACTGACCCCCAACCGATCCATAGAGGGTTACTAAAATCCATAGGGGTGAGGATGGAGGCTGAATCCCCTTTTGATTTTATTCACCCTCTATGGTCAGTAGGGGTCAGTAATTAACTGTATAACAAAGGAGTAGGTCCGGTAAGGACCGATTTTGGCCTCAAATTTCAGGTCCATCTGGCGAAAGATTTTGACCTCTTTTTAAACACTTAAGTGTCTATTTCATTTGAATCAATTAGGTTATGTGAAAGATTTCCACTGATTTAGTCATTAAAAACGATCCGATTCAAGCTCAAATATGAAAAATCTACCAAATATGCCGAAAAATGTCACTTTTCAGATGTTTTTTGGTCAAAAATGAAAGTGGCCGCATCCGTGTTCATCCTCAACCTTTATATATGTTATGTATTATCATTAAATACAACTTACATTTCAATATTAAGGATGAACACGAATGCGGCCACTTTCATTTGACACGAAAACCGTCTAAAATTTAACTAAAATGCCAGCATTGTGAAGATTTCAGTAATTTAGCATGACTTAATGGTGCTAGTACCCGATACATATGCATTGTATCGCCAAAAAGAGCCCATATTTATGTAGCAGAAGCATTCTACTGTCTAATAAACAACTAAAAGTTTACATTTTATCAATTTTTAAAAACTGCTATATTTTGGGGCCAAAAAGGGGTCTTACTGGACCTACTCCTTTATGGCACACTGGAATTTTTCTGCTGTTTATTTGAAAAATAGAAAAATAAACAATGAAACACAACAACATTAATAGATGACGTCATCATTAACAGTAGACATGACGACACGAACCCCCTATGAAATTTACTAACCCCTATAAAACTCACAAACCGAATGTATTTGCAGGAGTCATATTAAAAAGTTCATCATTTTGTTTACATTGTAGAATTCTGCTGTTTTGTGACTTTAAATATAGAAGTAGAGATCTTGATATGTATATGTTTACTGGTAGTATTTATAGTTTATTTGTTATTATTGGTCTGTGATAATAAGACGCCTCAATTCACATAAAATAAAACATATAACACAACATTTCATGTTTGATATTACTCAAAGTAAGTTATAGTTAGTAAAACTGGACTATGGGCTTTGTTTGCTCATTGTTGAAGGCTTCACAGTGACTAATAGTTGTTAATTTAATTATTAAAGTGTCATTTGGTCTCTTGTGAAGAAATGTCTCATAAGCAATCACACCACATCTTGTTTTTTAAGCCCCACCTACAATAGTAGAGGGCTTATGTTTTCTGGTCTGTGTGTCCGTTCGTCCATCTGTTTGTGTATTCTTCTGTTCATCCGTCTGTCCCGCTTCAGGTTAAAGTATTTGGTCAATGTAGGTTTTGATGAAGTTGAAGTCCAATCAACTTGAAACTTAGAACACATGTTCCCTATGATATGATCTTTCTAATTTAATTGCCAGATTAGAGTTTTTATCCTAATTTCATGGTCCACTTAACATAGAAAATGATAGTGCGAGTAAGGCATCCATGTACTACTAGTATGGACACATTCATGTTATATCTCTAGATAGTGGGTAATAACGGGTATACTCCGTTTGAGCTAGGAATGTTGCACCAAGCCTCCAAGGACATATCATTCTATTTGTAACTCCCAGTCTTTTTCCTAAATGTCAGATGTTTTGTTGAAGAAGCAACAAATACCATTTTTAAACTTGTTTGGCTTAACCCAAAAAGGGATGAAACTTAACGACTACTATACACTACAACATGGAAACCTGAGGCAATTCCTATTAATTTAAAATACTGTGTAAATTCAGAAATTATTGCGTGCATTTATTATTGCGATTTTGTCATTTTAGACTTAAATGCAATTTTGAGAAAAATCCTGTTTATTTTATATAAAATATCTCAAAATGAGTGTTTAAATTATTGCGTTTACAACTGGGTCGCATTTTTAGCAATAATTTCTGAATTTACAGAAATGACAGAGGAAGAAATATAAAGAATCCAATAAATTAGAGCTATTTTTCTAAGATCTTTTAATGCTTGCAGTTTAAAAGTTTGGCTTGCTTGCTTGCTTTGTTTGTATAAAATTGAGAATGGAAATGGGGAATGTTTCAAAGAGACAACAACCAGACCATAGATCAGACAATAGTGAAGGCCACCATTGGGTGTATATAAAAATGTATACATGCTTGTTCAAGCACTGTAATTAAGATAGACAGCTGAAAGTGAAAGATAGCCAGGGCTTCAGTTTGTATACATTATATTCTGCATTATATTTAGCATCCAACGACATTTAAGTACACAAACTGAAGCCCTGTCTATCTATTGATTGCATATATGCTCTTAATTACAACGACAAAAGCAAACATCTATAAATTTATACAAACAAAGCAACCAAATAAACCAAACCTAGAAATAAATTACAATAGGAAAATTACATAATGATGCCTTTTGCCGCCTGTGTAGTGCCTCAGTTGAAACGTCTTACGGTACCTAAGGCAAATCTGAATCAGACTTGATAAAATTTGTATTTAATATAAAAAGTATATACATGAGAATATCTGACTGGAATTTTATTGATAAAATATTTGTTTTACCAATGCAAATTAACACTTTAAAAATGATTTTTTTTATTGAAAAAATCCTATGCCAATCAAGTGTGTTAAAAAGAATTTTCATGGAGGAAAGGGTTAATTAATGAGAACAAAGACTTTAGCAAACAGGGAAGTATGAGAAATGAATTTTTGATAATATGGTGACCAGTACACCACAAGGCCTCTCTTCTGCTCTCTACTGCAAGTTCTATAATTTTCAAGTCTTTCCATGGGTACACAACAACAAGGAAAACTAAGGCAATTCCTACACAGGCAAAATTGCCATGCATGATTTACGCATGAAGGCCATTACATAAGTATATCATGCGTAAATCATGCGAAATATGAAGTATGCGTAAATCGCATGATCTTTATGTGCGGTTTTTGCATGTTTCAAACATGCATGTATCGCATAATTTCTTAAACGCATGATTTACGCATGAAGGCTATTACATGCGTAAATCATGTGTGAATCGTGCGAAAATCATGCGGTATCTGAAGGATGCGTTAAACGCATGATCTTCACATGCGGTTTTCGCATGTAATAAATACATGCGTGTATCACATCTATTGTAAATGCATGTTTTACACATGAAAGCTAAGTACATGAGTAAGTCATTTGTGTATCATGCTCAACTCATCCGATTTATGTAATAGTTGTAAATCTCATGTGTTGTATATAAATCATTATAGATACTGCACATATAAAGTCAATTCTTAACTTGCTTTTAACATTCTGCATGCCAGATCATGCCAGATGTACATGCATGTTGTAAATCTCTGCTTAAAGCTTTGAACTTAAAATATTGGCATATGAGTACAAATGGAGTGATTTCTTTCCAGCAAAGACAACATGATTAATCTAATTTAATTAAAAATATGAAATATAAAAATAATTTAATACAGCAATTTAATGAAAAGGGTATGGTAATATATAAAATGAAATGGGCAGCCTCTCTTGACAACAGTTTCACATTCTTTTATATGATGGAAATACAGTGAGTTTCTTAACGCTGATGTTTTTTTTTAAATTTCTTCATGTACAATGAATTTATTTAATTTAAAATATGGTTGTACCATCAACATGATCAACAATAAACATCTCTTTAGAAAAAAATCTAGAAAAGGGGTCAACACGGTCGAATTATATTGCATTAAAACAATGTTGATTTAAAGAATAGGTTTTTCCAATCTAATTAAAAACCGATCTCTCATCGCTCCTGTTTCTGATATGTTGCGTGGGAGATCTAACGAAACCCGCTTTGAGGTCACAAGTGAGTGACCTCGTAGGTGTGTCTTTTTCGACCAATGAAATTGAGTCTTCCACGATCTTGAAAGTTTATCGTAAGGTAAAGGGATGTAACTCATTTTATTTACGACGAAATCGTCAGTCAAAATAATTCATAAACTTTTTTGATTGGCTTATTAATAGGTCGTCAACTCATTTGCATATCATAATAAATTCATAACTTCTAGTTCACTCACATGTGACCTCTGAGCGGGTTTCGTTAGATCTCCCACGCGACATATCAGAAACAGGAGCAATGAGGATCAGTTTTTAATTAGATTGAGGTTTTTCCTGTACATTGTATGTAATTGAAAAAAATCTTTCTTTTAAATTTGAAGTTTATGTGTGTCCCTGAGTAACAAAAAGTGCCTAGTGTCTTCCCAACAAACAACTAAAGTAATGGTGGATGGCATATCAGTTAATGTTTTTCTTTCTTTGAAGAATTTGGTGTTAACATGGTTAATGACAGATCTTTTGTTCTTGATTTATCTACACTTTGGAAAAAAAAAGTTTAAACTAATGATATAGAACTTGGAATAAAAATAAATGTGTTGTGTTGTGTTAATATTGTTATCGAGTATATATAACTTTCTCAAAAGTTTAGTACTAAACTACAATATCTTACATCTCTTTTTTTTATATGTACATGTGTGCCAACTATCCGGCTCCCCCCCCCCCCCCCCCCCCAAATCTTTGACCAAAAGGCAGATACATGTAGATGTATTTTAGTCTTTAAAAGGTGCTTCATACAGTTATGACTATAATCAAATTAAAGTAGCCATTTACTTCGTCCCTAATAGTCCATATACAATGACAGAATAATGTACCATTATAAATTTATCATACATTTCTTCTTCTTTGGAGAGGAATATAAAAATCAAAAGACATAACTACCTGCTTCTATTCTATTTGTGTTTTAAGCAAGCATTTGGGAGAGGTTTACTGTTACATCAGAAACATATAATGTATTATATGTCTCTGGTTACATGTATAAACTTCCATTTGTGACCACCTCCTGCATGTCCTGCGGGTGGTTTCAAAAGTTACCCGTGCTTGTGGTTTAAATTTCCAAAGTTCATAACTCCTCAATTCTCTATTCTATACATGTATAAAGGAAACAAAAAATGTCAATTTTCGAGGCATTTATAAATACCAGTGTGCGGGAGAACATTCACGGAACGGATTTTGATTAAAGTACTGCAAAGAAGTCGTTAGTTAAGATCAAATGTGAACACATTTTAAAATTGCGATGTATACCAAAACAGACTTGGTAAGAAATTTTAACAGATTAGAAAGATGAAAGATAAGATAAAAAATAACAATACATGGTCTTTAGCTGTGTGTCTGCTGTTAACCATGAAATCAAAGGAGGATACAAATTAATCTGGTAATTTATTACCATAAATCCAATAAAACGAGAAAGCCTTAAATATAAAATGTTCATGCAGTAAAACACCAATAACTTTACATTACCATTACAAAGAAACTAACGATTGTGCCAGGGACGGATCCAGAAATTTTGATAACTTTAAAAGAGGGAGGGCACTGACTGCTACTTGAAAGATTTTCCGCTCTATAGTCATGCTTCAGTGGTTCCCTATATATAATCCATTGCCTTCTTTGGGTAACACGAACCTCCAACATACATGGGTGAACTTAGGTACTATAAATGGTAAACAGTTCGGAACTTTCTGCTGTCAACATGTGGCAACCTAGCTTCAGCAGGTTTTAGTAAAATTACAAAATGAAATGAAGCTGGGACTATTATAGAGGGGGGCAAGAGGTGCCAATAACAGCAAAACAGCAAATTGATTTGGCTCATAACAGATAACAAGGAATTAAAATGGACAAAAACAGATAACAGTAAATGTCTTTGACAAATCAGTATTTCTTATAACGGATATATAATCCTTTGTAATGCATTCCATTTTCTATGACTATGTTTTTAGTATTAATTTATGTATCTAGAATGTGTTTAAATTACTACTCAATATATTATAATATTTTTTATACGCTCGTTTACGGAACGTATTATGGTATACTGTTGTCCGTCTGTTGTCAACATGTCGGACATTAACTCAAAAACTCTTTAACCAATTTGCATTAAACTTTGGGAAATTGTTTATATCTATTGACGTGAGCTCCCTTTTCGTTTTTTTTTTTTTTTTTATAAATTTTAGATTTTAAGTTTCTGGGTAATGGGTTTTTATTCAATAAAATTGGTGTTTTTTTCTCAGTTTTTTGATAATATCTCATAAAGGCTTTCACAAAGCAAGGAATTTTGGTGAATTGTTTATATCTATTAACATGAGGTCACTTTCAATTTTTATAAATTTTAGATTTTACGTATCCGAGTTTTTGATAATTAAAAAGGGGTGATTTTCCAGTTTTCAGACATTAACACAAAAATGTTTTCAGCAGTTCTCATGAAACTTTGCTGAAATGTTTATATCTATTGTTGTAGACTCCCTTTCGATTTTTTATCAATTTTAGATTTTATGTTATTGAGTTAAGGGATTTTAATTCATTAGAAAAAGGCGGTATTTTCTAGTTTTCAAAAATAACTAAAAAATGCTTTCAGCAGTTCTCATGAAACGTTGGTGTATTGTTTATATATATTGACTGAAGCTCCCTTTGTTGCTAATAAAACTAGAGTCTCTAAAGAGCCTGTGTCGCTCACCTTGGTCTATGTGAATATTAAACAAAGGACACAGATGGATTCATGACAAAATTGTGTTTTGGTGATGGCAATGTGTTTGTAGATCTTACTTTACTGAACATTCTTGCTGCTTACAATTATCTCTATCTATAATGATTGGCCCAGTAGTTTCAGTGGAAAATGTTAGTAAAATTTACAAAGTTTATGAAAATTGTTAAAAATTTACTATGAAGGACAATAACTCCTTAGGGGGTCAATTGACCATTTCAATCATGTTGACTTATTTGTTAATCTTACTTTGCTGAACATTATTGCTGTTTACAGTTTATCTCTATCTATAATATTATTCAAGATAATAACCAAAAACAGCAAAATTTCCTTAAAATTACAAATTCAGGGGTAGCAACCCAACAATGGGTTGTCCAATTCATCTGAAAATTTCAGGACAGATAGATCTTGACCTGATTAACATTTCTACCCAGTCAGATTTGCTCTAAATGCTTTGGTTTTTGAGTTATAAGCCAAAACCACATTTTACCCCTATGTTCTATTTTTAGCCATGGCGGCCATCTTGGTTGGTTGACCGGGTCACCGGACACATTTTTTAAACTAGATACCCCAATGATGATTGTGGCCAAATTTGGTTAAATTTTGCCCAGTAGTTTCAGAGGAGAAGATTTTTGTAAAAGTTAACGCCGGACGACAGACGACGGACGACGGACGCCGGACGCCGGACGCCAAGTGATGGGAAAAGATTTTTGTAAAAGTTAACGCCGGACGACAGACGACGGACGACGGACGACGGACGCCAAGTGATGGGAAAAGATTTTTGTAAAAGTTAACGCCGGACGACAGACGACGGACGACGGACGACGGACGCCAAGTGATGGGAAAAGGTCACTTGGCCCTTCGGGCCAGGTGAGCTAAAAATGACCTAAAAGAGTTTGAATATTCTGACTTTTTCTAAATGACCATTTAATGACAATGACAATGACAATGAGGCAAAGTGGTATATAGGGTAGCAAAATCAAAAGCACCAATTATAAGCATGCGATTTATCAAGTACTTCGAACGAATTTTGACACTCCAAAAGCAATTTATTCCACTATTTTCAAAGGCCTTATTTGAACAATTTTTTATCAGCTGAGGTTTTTGATTGTACCAAGTGTACTAGTAAGTAGAATACATAGTTTAGTGGGGAAACAATGGCTTGAAACGAAAGAAATCTTTGTTTGTAATAAGTTATGTGCAGCTTCGGACCCAAGTACATGGTTGGAACTTTCATTGTACAATGCATTTGGTTCTGCTTTGAAAAGAATCACAGAGCTGAGTCTATGTACCATATTATATAAAAGGTTAACTGGTTGTTAGGACCTAGTTCTTAATTGAGATCCCTGTCAGATATTCCTGGCCATATGTTTTCCTTTTTGTCATATTAGGAATTGTTTTGATTTAATATGTTCGTACGGGAAACAAGGAACATTATTCTCATACAAAAAATTAAGATAATACACATCCATAAAAAAAATGGGATTTATTACAAAGGATAATCATAAGATATACTTGAATTGTCCTGGACCTCACTTCTGTGATGGGTAAATGTTAATGGAATCCTTCTCTGAATACGGTACAAACATATTAGTAGTGGTAGACCCCAATGTCCAATGATATTCAATTTATACCGAATATTGACTGTCAAAAAAAAAATTGCTAACATTCCAATTTTCAATAACAGTTAACAGCAAATACATTATCACAATAACAGATAACAAAAAAACTAATAGCCCAATAACAGCTAACAAAGAATAAGACAATAACAGCTAACAGCAAATTTATTTTCAAAATAACAGATAACAAAGAACTAAATTGCCCCATAACAGCATAACAGTTAAACCCCTGCCCCCCCCCCCCCCCCCCCCCCCCCCCCCATTATACTAACTTAGTGAACATAAGGTTTGGCGAGCTTTTCGTGGAATATAAGAGATAGTGTTAAAAGTATGTGCATAGTTAATAAATCCATGAGTTGATTATTATAAAAGAAAAACATATTGTTTAACCTTGGACCAATAGATCGAGTCCAAAATTTAGCCATTTCCAGGATCAAGTATGCTGATAATGTAGGCTAGCACTGGCTATTATTTGTGTATACCGTAGAGCTTTGTAGAGTGTGCAATTCTAAGTCACAGAGACAGTAGCAAACTTAAAGTATATTTCCTAATAATATAATACGTCTTTAAATTCAGATTAGTAAAATGTATAATTCACTTATTAAATGAAAATATCTGCATCCAACACTTATTGATTGATCATTTTTGCGCCACTGTCAACAGTATTGACTATTTCTCGAAGGTTATTTCGTGGTGGTAAGTTTTTATTAATGGAGGAAGCTAGAGAGATCTTCGACAGGAACACTTAAAAACCAAGAGTATTCCTGACCATATGTGTTGTATTTGATTTATTTACACTATAAGATTTCTAAATTCTCTGATTTGATTAATTCTCGTTTGTCAACTTTCCCAAACTCCATATCTCCCCTCCTCCACAAACACACTACATCCCACATCACAAAAGGGGGCACAGAAGAATGTCAACCCCTCAGCAGAGTAACTTGATTCTGAATCATGGAAAAAATGTAAACTTGAATAAGTTAATGACTTAAACCGTAAATAAATAATAATCAGTCTATATGATATTATATAATTATTGCTTATTTAACATACCCGTAGCCAGGGGGGTCGGACGAACCGCCCTTAAATAAGCACTGTAAAAGGCAACGTTATGTTCAAATTGTGACATTTTCTTTCAATTGTCTTGTATAACAACAAATAGTTACATATATACACAACGGGTACAAGCCGATCCCCAAGCTGATACATACAAACTTAAAATTAATATATTGACTATATTCGATATTACAAAAAAAAAGTGTTATATAGAAACCTCTGATGTTACCTGAAACAAAAATACAATTACTAGTAATTATTATTATATACACCAAACAAAAGATCGAATTATAAAGACCTTGTTGATTACGTAACTTTAATTAATCAGGATATTTGATTGAATTAAGTGATTACGAGTGGCATTACCTTAATTAGGTCGCAATCATCAGACAGTTGTTGAATAAACAAACTAATGATTTCGTTTATATATACTGTTCAAATAATTAATTTGTCACAAATTCCTCCATATAGTGAATATAGTTTATTCATATTTTATTATGGAGCCGGATCGACTTGGGCCGAATCGACTTTGGGCCGGTTTGACTTTGGGCCGGAACGACCTGATACCGACGGATTTATGTACCCACTATTTTGTACTTGGAAAGCGCAACGAAAGGTAAATATTATCTTACACATGTTTTGAATGGATAAAAGCAGATGCTAGTGCTATAATTTAATACCTTTTGACTTTATACCGGCGTACAACATGTCGCAAAATCGGGGTTGCATTTAAGGAAGGGGTGGGGGGGGGGGGGGGGGGGGGGGGGCAAGGGGGGTCCCAATGACAGCAAAACAGCAAATTGATTTGGCTCATAACAGATAATAAGGAATTAAAATGGACAAAAACAGATGACAGTAAATGAAATATTAAAATAATTCGGTCTTTGACAAATCAGTATTTCTTATTACTGATAGACAATAGACAATAGACAATAGACAATATTTTATTCGCACAAACACATTTACATTAAATGGTTATGGCATACAAAATTAAAACAATAAACTGACAATAGTTAAATTGATTATAACTATATTAGAGTGACAGTGGTATTCACAGCGAAGAAGAAAAAGGCTATAAATATCAACAGTTTACACATTGTTAATGTTCATGAACAATTATAAAAAAGAACACAAACAAAAATTAGGTTGCATATTAAACAAAGTTACACAGATGTTCTTAATAAAAGACAATCATTAATATACTTTATGGTGATTTTTATAATGACTGGTAGACTGCTATTTAAAAGTACAGTCAAATGATTTACTGTTATAGTGGACTGCAATTTAATAAAATTGAAATTAAGATTTTTATTAATATTTTGTATATAGGTATCCCTTAATGATTTATAGCATGGACAGATTGAGAAGAAATGGTATTCATCCTCAATTTCTTGTCTGTTACAGGATAAGCAAATGCGTTTATTTCTTTCAATGTTGGTATAACGCCCTCTTTCAATTGCTAGGGAATGCGCACTTAGTTTAAATTTACTGAAAACTGATCGGTCGGTTTTGAATTTACATATATCAATATATGGGGGCCTTTTTCTAATTCTTTTAGTATGACAAAAGAAATTTAATTTTTCACATTTATTGATAGAACAATTCATAATTTGATAAGCCTGGTCATAGATTCTTTGTTGGATACTATTTATGTGATATTTTAAATTAAAAGTATTAAAAGTGAGATGACCAAAACCTAATTTATTTAACCAGTCTTTTACAATGTTAACCCATTTACTTGTTTTCTCTACATTATTATATATTTTATGGACTAAAGTGTTAGGAGAGTTTACAATGTGGTTTAGAAATTTTATAGCTGAAAGGTGAATTTTAAAGTACAAAGGGATTCTGTTTGTCTCAGTTAAACAGGCTACATTTGTTGTTTTGCACTGTACTCCTAAAATTTCTTTAATAAATTTAATATGTAAATGTTCAAATGGATCTGAATCTTTGAACACTTGGCTTACACCCCAAACTTCACTTCCATAAAGAGTTATTGGAACAACTAAAGTATCAAATAATTTTTCAAGCATACTGCAGGAATTATCTAAAGAGACTGTTTTTTTAATTTTAAACCAAGCTTTTCTTCCTTTTTCCATAAGATTTTTTTTTGAATGATTTAAACTTCCTGAACAATTTATAGTTATTCCAAGGTAACAAATAGATTTAACAGTCTCAAGATGTTCTTTTTCTACTTTAAAATAATTACAATGAGATTTTCCATTAGAATTGAATATTATAATTTTTGATTTTTGTTTGTTAACATCAAGTTTCCATAGGGAACAAAATTTAGTTAACTCATTTAGTGATATAATCCTTTGTAATGCATTCTATTTTCTATGACTATGTTTTTAGTATAATTATTAATTAATGTAGCTAGCTAACGTAACGGTACCCAAATTGCACCGAGTACCCAAATTGCACCTATTAAGCCAAAATAGTAAAAATAATCTTACAAGATTTCCTAGAAACCGTAAACAATTTGTATTTTTATGATTTGAAACTATGCACATCTTTCAACATAGGTAAAACTATTTAGATATGCATAAAACGTTCACAGTATTTATCAACAGGTGAAGTGTTTACTGAAAAAGCAAAATGTACTGAAACGTCGCCATGCGACGTCATCATTGAAAACGTCATCTTTTTAAAATGATCAAATACAATATGTTACAAGTATTCATTTAAAAAAAATTAAAGAGGAAGCATGGACTAATATCCAATTGTTCAAAATATTTGAAGAAATTAAACAAAAGCTCTGTTATTAGAATTTTGACAGTGCGAATTTAAGCATGGATGCAATTTGGGTACTCCTCATTTCAGAATCATTGATGGTTTGGAGGTCAGTTTAGACCAATTTTTCTATGATTCCATATGGATTAAAAATCAAATTGGTGTACCTATATAATAAAGAAGGATACGGCTACAAAATAAACACAGACTGGAAATTTTTGTCTTTATCATAAAAAAACGTAGGTGAAAAAACTGTCAAAATAGGTGCAATTTGGGTACTGTCACGTTATATATAGAATGTGTTTAAATTACTACTCAATATATTATAATATTTTTTATACGCTCGTTTACGGAACGTATTATGGTATACTGTTGTCCGTCTGTTGTCAACATGTCTGACATTAACTCAAAAACTCTTTAAACAATTTGCATTAATCTTTGGGAAATTGTTAATATCTATTGACGTGAGCTCTCTTTTTTTTTTTTTTTTTTATATAAATTTTAGATTTTAAGTTTCTGGCTAATGGGTTTTTATTCAATAAAATTGGTGGTTTTTTCAGTTTTCTGATAATTATCTCAAAAAGGCTTTCACAAAGCATGGAATTTTGGTGAATTGTTTATATCAATTAACATGAGGTCACTTTCAATTTTTATAAATTTTAGATTTTACGTTTCCGAGTTAACGGGTTTTATTAATTAAAAAGGGGGAATTTTTCCAGTTTTCAGACATTAACACAAAAATGTTCTCAGCAGTTCTCATGAAACTTTGCTGAAATGTTTATATCCATTGTTGTAAACTCCCTTTCGATTTTTATTAATTTTAGATTTTATGTTATTGAGTAAAGGGATTTAATTCATTAGAAAAAGGTGGTATTTTCTAGTTTTCAAAAATAACTAAAAAATGCTTTCAGCAGTTCTCATGAAACGTTGGTGTATTGTTTATATATATTGACTGAAGCTCCCTTTGTTGCTAATAAAAAAAATGACCTAAAAGAGTTTGAATATTCTGACTTTTTCAAAATGACCATTTAATGAGGTGTGTGAATTTTTCTTAATCAATAAGACTATGAGGCAAAGTGGTATATAGGGTAGCAAAATCAAAAGCACCAATTATGAGCATGCAATTTATCAAGTACTTCGAACAAATTTTGACACTCCAAAAGCAGTTTATTCCACTATTTTCAAAGGCCTTATTTGAACAATTTTTTATCAGCTGAGGTTTTACAAAAATCTTCTCCTCTGAAACTACTGGGCCAAATTAAACCAAACTTGGCCACAATCTTCATTGGGGTATCTAGTTTAAAAAATGTGTGGCGTGACCCGGCCAACCAACCAAGATGGCCGCCATGGCTAAAAATAGAACATAGGGGTAAAATGGGTTTTTTGGCTTATAACTCAAAAACCAAAGCATTTAGAGCAAATCTGACATATGTAAAATTGTTTATCAGGTCAAGATCTATCTGCCCTGAAATTTTTAGATGAATCGAACAACCCGTTGTTGGGTTGCTGCCCCTGAATTGATAATTTTAAGGAAATTTTGCTGTTTTGTAAACCGTCATGAAAACGAAAGAAAAAGAAAAAAGGTTTTTTAAAGCAAAACATTGACTATACACATGAGCTCAGCATACAACTTTTGTTTTACAGAGAGTTGAAGAAAGTTTTTCAGAATTGTCTTTTATGTATTTATCCTCCTATGACAGAGTTGAAAACTTGACATCTGAAGATCTGTTTAGAGGAGCATGAAGATCACTCAGGTTGTCAATCGTAATCTTAAATGATATTTTTCTCTTTTTTTCTAGAAATCTGAAGAGCTAGGAGATTTTCAACAGTAATCTCTAATAATACAAGTACACACCCGTGATATCGTGGGTCCGTGACTGAATTAAAGTATATAACTATGCCTAAGCCTTATTTTAGTAATTGGTATTGTCATCTGATAAAGTCATGTCGATTATAAGATACACAGTTTTCTCTGCTTTCAAATCTTTCTGTTTGAAACCGTCAATCTGGAACTTATCAATTATTGGAAATATTAAATTATTTGGAAAACAAAGGTCCAGGCTATCTAGGAATGGGGTATTTTTTAATCAACAGCATTGTCCTATATTAGTTATCTTAGAAAGTCTTGCTGATTGCTGAATAAAGTACAATAGGGAACAATTTGACAATGATTGAATTTAGTAGTGTCAGCCCTTTGATTATGACCCGTGTATATAGCAAAATCCTAAATACACCGTTTGGTGGTGCGCCTGTCAAATGCGGAACGTACAGATAAGGTAATAGCTAACAGGTGAATATACTATTGGTGTTTGTATCGGATTAGACCCGGAACTTGTTAATTATTGGCAATATTAATTATGTGGAAAACAAAAGGGTCTGGAGTGGTGTAATTTTTAATCTACACCATTGTCCTATATTAGTTAATTATATATAGAGTTGAATTCTTTGATTTGTCGTTTTTACCCGATGACGGCTGACAAATTGGACCTCATAATTTTAGTATTATAGATATTTTTCTCTTTTTCCAGAGAGTGAAAGAAAAGAAGATTTATTCAGAGGAAGGTATTGACGATGATGAAATTGAAGGGAAAAGAACATACAGTGTGGAGGAAAAACTTAAATCCACAAAATACAACAAAGAATTTGTCAAAATATTGAAAGAAGAAGGTTAGTATACTGTATGGAGAACAAAGTATGTACAAGGGGAGGTAACTCTCATTGCAATCAAGTGTTCATGTCTTGTTCTTGAGTTGTAGGCAGGTGCAAACAATAGCAATTGGGTTTAATGTTTTAATGGTACCAAACACTCACCCTTACCTGAAATAATAGACTAAGTGTAGCATTACAACATA
Source organism: Mytilus edulis (assembly GCA_019925275.1). NCBI lineage: Eukaryota > Metazoa > Mollusca > Bivalvia > Mytilida > Mytilidae > Mytilus > Mytilus edulis. Next base: position 104,252,858 of record CM034360.1, read on the forward strand.
GAAAGACACATTATGAAATATCAATTGAAATGACTTAACTCAATTAAAAGATATATTAAGGAGATGCTATGTTCGATCTTGATAACAATCAATTATTTCCGTTACACTGACAACAAAGTACCCTTTGCCAAAATTTATTTGTTGTCAATAAAAAGTACAAAAAAAAACGTTTTTATTTCAAAAGAGAGGTTTGTAAACAGCGAGAATTAGAAATCCATAAAATGAAACAAAAAATATGTTAAAATTCAGACAATCAAAATTTAGAATTATCAATGTGGATAACAAATTTAATTCACATCCTTGCACATACATTAACAAGTCCAACAAATAATATTTCAATTTGGTTGTGGCGAGCCCTAAAAGGGTATACAACATATAGGTTTGTCATTTTCACATTATTCAAATACTGTGGATATCAAATTAAATCCACCAAAAATATAAAGAATCAAATTGTGAAATGATGATCAAGATAAGTAAACAATGGGAATACTATAAATGGAAAACAAATAGCCCCAAAAATGAAAGTGAGGCTTGTTGTTTTGTAAATGAAAAGCAAAATTTGGAAACTAATATAGATACAGTGAACAGATAAGTATAAACTAAAGAGGTAGGTGGATGCAATCTATCTTTTATTTTTCAGATTTTACTGTAAAGTATCTACAAGAACATGGGTTAGAGACACCAATTGTTTTTCTTGAGAAGAGTGGTCTCGGTTTACGGTGGGTATAAATTCACACATATAAATAGATATTGTGTAGATATGCATATTCATAGGACAAAGATAAACATCAGTGGCAGATACAGGGGGTTCCAGCGGTTTGAAACCCCCTATTATTTGGACAATCAATGCATTTGAAAGGGGACATGTGGTTGGAACCACCCCCCCCCACCCCCACCCTTTTGCCTTTTGTCCTGGGTTGGGAACCCCACTTTTTAAAATGGCTGGATCCATCTACAGGTCAATCAGGTTTTTTATGCCTTCAATCATAAGCTATAAAAGCCATGGTTTGACAAAGTGTGAAATAATAAAATAATAAAGAAAACCAATGTCTAATTGTGAATGTACATATATTTACTTGTAAACCAGTTAGTTGAGTTGGCAACCCAACAACACAACTTGACTAAAATAAGACATTAACATATACAACTTTCTAATAATCTGGAGTCAATTTCACAAAGAAACTTACGACTAAGATTGGTCGTAAGTCATGAACAATTCAGTGTACTTACAATCAGTCTTAGTCGTAAGTATTTTTGTGAAACCGACTTCTGACATTAAAATTTGACATTAGATTACACATTTGTCATTGTATATTTTGTATTTTTCAGGGTACCAAGTGAGAACTTTAAAGTCAGTGATGTCAAACAGTGTGTGGGTATGTATTCTATTCCTTCATGAAAAAAGAATATGATGAATTTTTTGCCTCTGCAAATATTGTAGTTTTATTGTCGAGCCTGCAACTTTTGTTGCAGAAAGCTTGACATAGGGATAGTGATCCGGCGGCGGCGGCGGCGGCGTTAGCTCTTAAAAGCTTTATATTTTAGAAGGTGGAAGACCTGGATGCTTCATACTTTGTATATAGATGTTTCATGTTATGAAGTTTCCGTCAGTCACATGTCCAATGTCTTTGACCTCATTTTCATGGTTCAGTGACCACTTGAAAAAAAAGTTCAAATTTTTTGTAATGTTGAATTCTCTCTTATTATAAGTAATAGGATAACTATATTTGATATGTGCGTACCTTGCAAGGTCCTCGTGTCTGTCAGACAGTTTTCACTTGACCTCTACCTCATTTCATGGATCAGTGGACAAGGTTAAGTTTTGGTGGTCAAGTCCATATCTCAGATACTATAAGCAATAGGGCTAGTATATTCGGTGTATGGAAGGACTGTAAGGTGTACATGTCCAACTGGCAGGTGTCATCTGACCTTGACCTCATTAACATGGTTCAGTGGTTATAGTTAAATTTTTGTGTTTTGGTCTGTTTTTCTCATACCATATGCAATAGGTCTACTATATTTGTTGTATGGAATGATTGTTAAGTGTACATGTCTAGCGGGCAGATGTCATGTGACCTTGACCTCTTTTCATGGTTCAGTGGTCAAAGTTAAGTTTTTGAGTTTTGGTCTTTTTATCTGATGCTATATGCCATAGGTCAACTATATTTGGTGTATGGAAATATTTTATGATCTTTATGTCAGTCGAGCAGGTTTTATTTAACCGTGACCTCATTTTCACGGTTCATTGCCCTGTGTTAAGTTTTTGTGTTTTGATCTATTTTTCTTAAACTATAAGTAATGTGTCAACTATATATGTTGTATTGAAGCATCGTTAGCTGTACCTGTCTGCCTGGCATGGTTCATCTGACCTGGACCTCTTTTTCAAGGTTCATTGGTCTTTGTTTAGTTATCTTGGTTAATGTTAAGTTTATGTGACAGTTGTAATAAAGCTTAGCTTTATACTTAGGACTATCAACATAATATCAATGATTAGTATAGAAGGCGAGACATTTCAGCGTGTGCACTCTTGTTTTTGTTGAGCCTGCAACTTTTGTTGCAGAAAGCTTGACATAGGGATAGTGATCCAGCGGCGGCGGCGTTAGCTAACTTCTTAAAAGCTTTATATTTTAGAAGGTGGAAGACCTGGATGCTTCATACTTTGTATATAGATGCCTGATGTTACGAAGTTTCTGTCAGTCACATGTCCAATGTCCTTGACCTCATTTTCATGGTTCAGTGACCACTTGAAAAAAAAGCTCAGAATTTTTGTAATGTTGAATTCTCTCTTATTATAAGTGATATGATAACTATATTTGGTATGTGCGTACCTTGCAAGGTCCTCATGCCTGTCAGACAGTTTTCACTTGACCTCGACCTCATTTCATGGATCAGTGAACAAGGTTAAGTTTTGGTGGTCAAGTCCATATCTCAGATACTATAAGCAATAGGTCTAGTATATTCAGTGTATGGAAGGACTGTAAGGTGTACATGTCCAACTGGCAGGTGTCATCTGACCTTGACCTCATTTTAATGGTTCAGTGGTTATAGTTAAGTTTTTGTGTTTTGGTCTGTTTTTCTCATACTTTATGCAATAAGTCTACTATATTTGTTGTATGGAATGATTGTAAGGTGTACATGTCTAGCCGGCAGATGTCATCTGACCTTGACCTCATTTTCATGGTTCAGTGGTCAAAGTTAAGTTTTTGAGTTTTGGTCTTTTTATCTAATATTATATGCCAAAGGTCAACTATATTTGGTGTATGGAAATATTTTATGATCTATATGTAAGTCCTGCAGGTTTTATTTGATCATGACCTCAATTTCACGGTTCATTGCACAGTGTTAAGTTTTTGTGTTTTGGTCTGTTTTTCTCAAACTATAAGTAATAGGTCAACTATATTTGTTGTATGGAAGCATTGTTAGCTGTACATGTCTACCTGGCATGGTTCATCTGACATTGACCTCATTTTCATGGTTCATTGGTCTTTTGTTTAGCTATCTTGGTTAATGTTAAGTTTATGTGGCAGTTGTAATAAAGCTTTATACTTAGGACTATCAACATAATATCAATGATTAGTAAAGAAGGCGAGACATTTCAGTGTGTGCACTCTTGTTTATACAACCGCAAAAAATAAAAAAATTTTGGTCGTATATTGGTTTCTCGTTGTGGTCATCGTTGTGGTCGTCGTTGTGGTGGTGGTCATTGTCGTCATCCGAATACTTTTGGTTTTCGCATTATAACTTTAGTTTAAGTAAATAGAAATCTATGAAATTTAACCACAAGGTTTATGACCACAAAAGGAAGGTTAGGATTGAGTTTGGAAGTTTTAATTCCAATTGTTTAGGAATTAGGTGCCAAAAAGGGCCCAAATAAGCATTATTCTTTGTTTTCGCACAATAACTTAAGTATAGGTAAATAGAAATCAATGAAATTTAAACACAAGGTTTAGGAACACAAAAGGAAGGTTGGGATTGATTTTAGGAGTTAAGATTCTAACAGTTTAGGAATTAGGGGCCAAAAAGGGGCCAAAATAAGCATTTTTCTTGGTTTTCGCACCATAACTTTAGTATAAGTAAGTAGAAATCTATGAAATTTAAACACAAGGTTTATGACCATAAAAGGAAGGTTGGGATTGATTTTGGGAGTTTTGGTACTAACAGTTTAGGAATAAGGGGCCAAAAGGGTCCAAAATTAAACTTTGTTTGATTTCATCAAAAATTGAATAATTGGGGTTCTTTGATATGCTAAATCTAACTGTGTATGTAGATTCTTAATTTTTGGTCCCATTTTCAAATTGGTCTACATTAATGTCCAAAGGGTCGAAAATTAAACTAAGTTTGATTTTAACAAAAATTGAATTCTTGGGCTTCATTGATATGCTGAATCTAAACATGTACCGGTAGTTAGATTTTTAATTCTGAGCCCAGTTTTCTAGTTGGTCCAAATCCGGATCCAAAATTAGTTTATATTAAGTATAGTGCAATAGCAAGAAATTTTCAATTGCACAGTATTCAGCAATGGCAAGAAATTTTCAATTGCACAGTATTGTGCAATAGCAAGAAATTTTCAATTGCACAGTATTGCACAATAGCAAGAAATCTTCAATTGCACAGTATTGTGCAATAGCAAGTATTTTCAATTGCACAGTATTGCGCAATAGCAAGAAATATCTAATTGCACAATATTGCGCAATAGCAAGAAATTTTCAATTGGAGTTATCTTTCTTTGTCCAGAATAGTAGTTGAATCAACTTAAATCACTGTTTTATACAATATACAATGTATATTCACTTTAACTACCAACTGATAAATTAAAACAATCTTTACCATTCAGTGATAACAAGCACATTTTAATATTTTATGATGTATTTAAATGAGTAGTTATTGTTGCAAACTCCAGTAGTAGTTTGAATTGAGATCAATTTTGGAATAAGGGAAAGGGGGATGTGAAAAAAAAATTGGGGGGGGTGGGGAAGGGGTTCAATTTTTCTCATTTCAGATCTCATAAATAAAAAGAAAATTTCATCAAACATTTTTTTGAGAGGATTAATATTCAACAGCATAGTGAATTGCTCAAAGGCAAAAAACAAATTTTAAAGTTTATTAGACCACATTAATTTTGTGTCAGAAACCTATGCTGTGTCAACTATTTAATCACAATCCAAATTTAGAGCTGAATCCAGCTTGAATGTTGTGTCCATACTTGCCCCAACCATTCAGGGTTCAACCTCTGCGGTCGTATAAAGCTGCGCCCTGTGGAGCATCTGGTTTACTATTCATATGTTACTGTAATTGAGAATACAGCCCTTGTAATGTTGTATTGAAATGAAACTACAATGTATAGAAAGTATAAAAAAATAATACTGAAATACAAGGCAAACTCCAAAAAGGGGAAGTCCTTAAAAACTGGCACAAATTGAACGCTATCAATCATTGGCATAAGTGAAAAACAACTGCTATTTTCCTGACTTCGGCCTAAATTAATATTTAGTTAGTTTTCCCAATCCTGACCCTGCCAAGCAAGGTGTGGGTAGGTAGGTAGGGAAATAATTATTTTTTTTCCAAAAAGCTTGAACAATATCGAACGATGCAGCAAGCCTGAAAATCAGAAGGGAATAAAATAATTTTCTACTTAGTTTTGATAATAAAATTTTATGTGTAGCACCATTTTTGCAGGGTCGGTCGGGATTAAGGAAACAAGCAATATTTTATTTTAGGCCTTGGTACAGGCATTTTCCAGAGAATATAGTGAGTAAAACCTGGTTTTATAGCTAGCTAAACTTCCCAAATGTATGACATTTGTTTATAGTTCTATGACAGAACAATCAATCATCAATCAAAAAATTCTTGAAGAAACAGGATATGTAATGTGGTTTTTAGCAACCCCCAAATAAAATTCTGTTAAAATTAGAGGTCATAAAGTCTTCAAAACTGTCTTTCCATTGTTTTAGCTGAAAATTTTTCAGAGTTATCTACCTTATGACTGAAACAAATATTTGGTCCTGAAGTGGACAAACCTTCCAGACCAGCTTAACATTTATTTTCATCTTAAACTGATATTTTGTGTAAAATAAAAATAAATATATATATATATATATTAAAATTTATACACTATTGATTGAGAAAAATGTACTTTTAAACTGGCACCAGAACTTTACTTTGAAAAATTTAAAAACACTGAGATATGTTTTACCTGTATAACTTGTAAAACAATTGTTGAAGCTGCTGATGCACTGCACATTTATAGATAAAATTTAGGTTTAACTTAACAAAAAGATAATTTACGAGAAAGATATCAGTCACTTATTTAAGTAGCAAATTTGAAATTTTGTCATAAATTGTGATTTTGTAGTTTTACCAAAATTTTAAACACATAAGTTTAGATAATATCTTTTCATTAGTATAATTGAAAAAATGAACTTTTTGCTTCTTTTAAGTAGAAAAGTTTATGCCTTTGGTGCAATGATTTAGCTGCAAATTCTATTTTAGTGGATAAAATGCTGCAATAACGGTCATGACGGTCTAACTTAATGAACTGATACTTTCCTAACAGATTTTTTTTACGGTAGGAGTATTTTTCCTGTAAAGTTCAAGGTTTCATCTTTCAGATTATGTAATCAAATTCTACTGTTCGCCCTAAAAATTTCAGTGGAATTTCACTGTTCGGGGTGTTGAAATTACTTTAGTAGGTGTTATTAGAATAATGATACTATGATATTCAAACAAGTGATTTTTATGTCATTATCCTAGATTCAATACAAGGTCATCACCTGAAATGACCTGGTCATCCTAGACAACACGGATGATGGTTCTGATAATTTTAGCAACATAATTAGTCCCTGGATAATTAGTATTCTATGTTTAAAACTACAATAAAATTAAATCACTTAGTCTAGTGATAAAATTGTACTACTTTTAAAAATAAGTGATTATTAAAGAAAGACAACCCTTACTTCCAACCTTGATGAATATAATGTTACTTGAATCAGTGATTTAGAAAATCACTCATTTAAGTAAGTCCCCTGACTGGATAGAGCCATTGCATTAAAACAGGAGAAGGGATAAAGAATTTTGATATTGGATTACATCAGTCAGAGATTTTACACAACATCTGTCATGTCTGTGCAATCAATTTTATACATTAAAAACCAAAGTTATATGTTTGCCTGGTCTGACAACACAGTTATCGTGGTCTGACAACACAGTTATCGTACTTTGATTTTCGTTGTCCACAAATATAGTCTTTAGTGTGGACAGTGTGTTACTTGTCAAAAGATTTTAAGACGTCATTAACATAAAATTGTCCATATTTTGAGTTCAAGCTAATGAAGTTTTCTATTATTTTGATATAATTTGTCCCAAAAGTAGTACAACACACTGTAAAAATATTATTGAGAAAGTGCAGGTGGGATTTTTTGAATTTTCATTATTGTCTAAAAGAAATGTACTATGAAATAACTGTGGTCTCGGACCACCTGTATAAAAAGGAGTAGGTTCAGTAAGACCTCCTTTTGGCCCCAAAATATAGCAGTTTTACAAGATTGTTCAAATGTAAACTTTTAGGTTTTTTTTGGAAGGTATAAGGCCTCTGCTACATAAATATGGGCTGATTTTGTCATTACAATGTACATATATTGAGTACTTACATCACTAAGTCATGCTAAATTACTGAAATCTTCACAATTTCAGCAATTTAGTTAGATTTCAGACGGTTTCTGTCTTAAATGAAAGTGGCCGCATTCATGTTCATTCTTGATATTGAAATGTAAGTTGTGTTTAATAATAATACATCAGATATATAAAGGTCGAGGATGAATACGGATGCCGCCACTTTCATTTTTGACAAAAACCATATGAAAAGTGACATTTTTTAGCATATTTGATAGATTTTTCACATGTAAGGTAGAATCGTAGCATTTTTAATGAATGAATCAGTTAAAATCTTTCACAAAAAATGATTGAAGCAATTGAAATAGACATTTAGGGCATACGATACAGTAGAGATCCCTCGTTGATTTTTTCTTAAAATTTTGATACAAGGTCAATTTCAATGTGTACTTTTCAAATATGCAAAGAAAAAAGTACCTTCATGACTTACTTTTTGGGATAATTTGGTTCGAAATTTGCATATTTGGAAGAAAATCCCTGAAATTTCATTAATTATGACTTTTAAAGAAAGTAACAATACTTTTGAACGAAAAGTTATAACTTAACCGTTTTTTTTGTAAAATATTCCCTTTATCCATGGCATCAACATGCTGAAATAACTTCAAGGTTAAACCAAATCATCATGTTCTGGATTTAGATTGCTATATCCGAAATAAAAAAAATGACCATATTTTTGCGTCTTTTTCGGGAGTGCAGAAAAAATTTGATAGTACTTGATTGATTGCAAAAGAAAAATATTGGGGTCCATGTGCTTGTTTTTTCAATAAAAACCATATACCTTAATTTTTTACAATGTCTGTCAGTATGGCGCTAAATTACGTTAAATTAAGTTTTAATCGCAACAACGTTGTGTAATCATTCCCGCCTTACACAAGTTCGCTGTCAAGTATATCCAGGTGTTTTTCAAAGCGTTGATACTTATCATAAAAACTTATAAGATGGTTAATCATAAAATGGAAAAACATTTTTGCTAAACATTTATGAAACCAAATTTGGACAGGAACCTTTTCATAATAAAAAAAAAGACTATAAAAAAGAATTTTAGCAGATTGCTTTGTCAGATGTACAGCAAAAAAGAAAATCTGATATTAGTATAAAGGTGCATCTCCGTCCGACATTAGTTCTAAATTACTTCATGTACTGTAAGAGGATAGACAACATTATTGACATGACAAAATGTGAACCAACTATAAATTAAGTGAGGCGATACCATAAATTGACAACATTATAACCTTCAACAATGACAAAACCGATACCATATAGTCAACTTGAAAAGGTCCCGACGTACTTTTATTTTTTTTTTATTTTCAAAAGATAATCATCTTTCAAATTTAAATTATAAGCAGTACTTCTTGTTTTATAAAAAGAGCTGTTTTGTGCAATTTAACTCTTGCCATTATTGCCTCAATCGACAGAAAATGAAGTTGTAATATAATATTTCATAGGAAGTACAGCAGACGTTATAAGAGAATAATATTGAACAAGGTCTTTATCAATAAATAAGTTACATAACCTTTTTTACGGCGTATACGTATGGATATTGGCGTACTTGTTTGTCTAGAAGTAGAGCTATATTGAAAACACTTTGTTCGTCTGTCCTATCGTCTAACTATATGACAAGTTTTAACGTGTGTACACTTTCTGATCTGCCTGTCTGCAATTAGTGTACATTTGCCGATACTTCAATTTTTATTGTCGAGCCTGCAACTTTTGTTGCAGAAAGCTCGACATAGGGATAGTGATCCGGCGGCGGCGGCGGTGTTAGCTCACTTCTTAAAACCTATATATTTTAGAAGGTGGAGGACCTGGATGCTTCATATTTTGTATATAGATGCCTTATGTGACGAAGTTTCCGTCAGATGTCCATTGTCCTTGACCTCATTTTCATGGTTCAGTACCCACTTGAAAAAAAAGTTCAGATTTTTTGTAATGTTTAATTCTCTCTTTCTATAAGTAATAGGATAACTATATTTAGTATGTGCATACCTTGCAAGGTCCTCATGCCCGTCAGACAGTTTTCACTTGACCTCGACCTCATTTCATGGATCAGTGAACAAGGTTAAGTTTTGGTGGTCAAGTCCATATCTCAGATATTATAAGCAATAGGTCTAGTATATTCAGTGTATGGAAGGACTGTAAGGTGTACATGTCCAACTGGCAGGTGTCATCTGACCTTGACCTCATTTTCATGGTTCAGTGGTTATAGTTAAGTTTTTGTGTTTTGGTCTGTTTTTCTCCTACCTTTATGCAATAGCTTTACTATATTTGTTGTATGGAATGATTGTAAGGTGTACATGTCTAGCGGGCAGATGTCATCTGACCTTGACCTCGTTTTCATGGTTCAGTGGTCAAAGTTAAGTTTTTGAGTTTTGGTCTTTTTATCTAATACCATATGTCATAGATTAACTATATTTGGTGTATGGAAATATTTTATGATCTATATGTCAGTCGTGCAGGTTTTATATGACCTTGACCTGGTTTTCACGGTTCATTGCTCAGTGTTAGGTTTTTGTGTTTGGTCTATTTTCTTAAACTATAAGCAATAGGTCAACTATAGTTGTTGTATAAAAGCATTGTTAGCTGTACATGTCTGCCTGGCATATGGTTCATCTGACCTTCACCTCATTTTCATGGTTCATTGATCAATGTTTAGTTTTCTTGGTTAATGTTAAGTTTATGTGACAGTCAATAAAGCTTTATATTTAGAAGTATCAACATAATCAATGATTAGTAAAGAAGGCGAGACATTTCAGTGTGTGCACTCTTGTCTCTCTATACATTGAAGTACAATAGGGACATGCTTATACAAATAAGAAGACGTGGTATGATTACCAATGAGGCAAATCTCAATCAGAGACCAAATGGCTAAACGACTATAGGACATAGGCCGGCCTTCAACAATGAGTAAAACCAATACCACATAGTAAGCTATGAAAGGCCCCTACATGACAAATGCAAAACAACTTAAACGGGAAACTACCGGCCTGATTTAAGTACAAAACAATGAACAAAATACAAATATGATGAAAAATACCAAAAGACAGCGTTTAATTACAAGCCCTTTTAACAGCATGTGAACGGGTGTTTTCTTGTTTTATTCTATTCATAGATGTATCAATGGTCTATAACATCTAGTTTCATATACAAAAAGAATACAACCAATTAAACAAACTAACGTGTGACAATTCTGCATCTATTGGTAATATTTTGCTTAAATTCAAACCAAAAACGACACCAATATATTTTTTTGAAATTTTTTAACGGACTGTTATTGACAGTTTTTCTACATACACATACAATATTATATGTTTTCAAAATATCAATTAAAATCAGCAATTTTTTTTTATGTACCAATTTCGAGTCCAGAACAGGATGAGACACTCTCTTTATTCATTATTTTATTTACGAATAGGGGTGTTATACGACCTTGTCTACCAATGAGGGTCTCGCACATGTAGTCGGTTTTGTTATTTCATTGATAGTCTGTTAAATTTGGCCTTACAATGACAATTCTACGTAATATTTGGAGGCTGCCAAATGCTAAACAAGAAAAGAAAAAAAAGACACAAAGTTAACTATTTTGATTCTGATGTTTTTCAATTCAAGATAGTATTATTTACTTCAAATTCATTGTCAATAAATGAAAACACCCTACACACCATAGATTTTGTTAATTTTTTCTCATTTCTTTAAGTTTCATTAAAATAACATTTGGATATTATAAATGTACAATTAAATATTTGCCACTGGACGTTAAGCAACCACCAATACTCATAATTAGCTATTGCATGTCGTTTTGTTCCGAATTGTGTTATTGGTAAAATGTTTTTCAGCATGTTATAGTTTAAGCAACAAATAGTAATGTTATACTGTCAGTACTCTCCTCTGTGTCTATCACCATTTCTTCAATTTCGTCATGCAAAATTGTATTTGATTTATTTTTGTACATCTCAAGTATTTCCTTTATAGTACGGTGACCAGACCCAATATTTTTAAAATTTAATCGTCAAACATACTATATGGCTATATCATATATCATTGGATTCGGAAAAATGAGTACTTTTGGAATATCGATGTCGTCAAAAAGAAATGTGGTAACAGTTTTGCATAAATTAAGGTCAAAGATCAACATGCTGTTTTCTTTTTTTCTTTCTGTATCTTAACAATTGAAAGATATCAGCAGCATTTTGTGTTAAATTTCAAATCAATTGAAAATGAATTATCTCGAAAATGTAAAAAAAAAAAAAGGAACATATTACTTAGTAATCGGTTAATTCTGAAAATTGGCGTTTTTCAACACTTGTTCTATTATACAAGATCAATACAAATTCCGTTAAAGTTACAGTAGTTACCTTGCCGGGTGACATTCAACCTCAGTAATAAAAGATAAATGTTGTTTTCAAGTAAAGCCTTCTATCCTGAATGTTTATTTTGAAAAAGCGCATGCATGTAATTCATTGCAACCAAAAACCACTAATTAGCTCGAAGAACATTAAAAAATCCAATCAAAATGATCAGAAAACAGATTTCATCCAGGAGTATCTTCTGATTCATTTGTCAAGGAATTTCTACATAAAAAGGAGCAAAGATCCGTACCTGTAAGGTTGTGAACAAACTCTTTTCACATGAAGATTTTCCCTAACATGAACACAAAAGATCCTGCAAGAATTCTGCTGACATATGCCCTTTAAAATAAATCAGATAGGCACAAAGACTAATAAACATCAAATATATAAAATATCGTTTTGTGGGGAAAAAAAGAAAATGCCTACCTACCTACCTACTGTCTCAACCTTTGGGTAGGGTTTGGGCAAACCAAATATTTCAAGTGTGGCCTGATTCAAGAAAAAGCAGGCAACTTTGATTTATAATTGTCTCATTGGAAATCATACCAGATCTCCTTTATTCTTATAAGACATTTCAGGATCTGCAAACTTTTTTAAACCTCAAGGACAAGAAAAGTACTAGTGTGTTTTAGCCTAGATTTTTATGTATTCAGTCAGGAATTCAATTGAAACATGTGTCAGAAAGGTGTCAAACTATTTATGTTTGAACTCATCCTGGTTTTCTTACTACAGCTGGAAACTTAAATCATGCAACATGTACCATGTTTACTATTGGTATTGTTGACATTAGAAAATTGAACTCCCTAAAATTTGAACCTGGGTCAATTTTCCAACCAGAGTTAAATGTGGAAAATAATAGGACATGAGTGGTGTTATTGTCAACGCCATTGTTCTATATTATTCATATTTAACATTGAATCATTTGATTCTCTAATTCAACATCATGGTGGCTAACAAATTGGATTTCAATATTTTAGATTTTCAAAATAATGGTAAGATCTTAACACAGTAAAAAAATTAAAAAATAACTGATGACAGACTCAACTAATTTTACTGATTCTGTGAAATATTTAATAAAAATATATACAATTTACTTATTGTTGTACATGTATCAAAATCAGGTAAAATCATTTGATTTCTCAGTGTATATTTTATCCAGAAGACAAATTGAATTTTGTCAAGTTTTTGCCATATTTATCACATATAAAACCTGAAGACTCATTTTGTTTCAAACAAATACATTTAAGATACTCCAGTCCATCACTTAGCAGGACTTTACTTTCCTTTCCATCTTTTGATATACCTATTATTCTATGAGAGTCATGGTCTGCTACAATAATGTTACCATAAGTATCTATACAAAGTCCATATGGTCCTGATAAATCCTGTGTATATTGCCAGATCTGTTTACCTGATTGATCAACACAGTATACTGCATTACCACTGTAGTCACTATAGATTACTCTGTCATTACAGTAAACAAGGTATTCCAGGTATGATACACACTGAACTTTTATTGACTTCAGTGTATTTCCTTCTAAGTCTATAATACGGATTTCATCACTATCCAAACCTACAACAAGAGAATCATCTGATAATGATAATCCACAGCATGCTTTATCTAACGTGATAACTTTGGTTACTGTTTTATTCTCCATATTGAAGATCTTAATGGCATTCTCATCAGGATAAGTTATGGCAATAGTGTCCTGATTGATCTGTGTGACACCCCAGGCCCTACCAGGTATAGGTAACTGTTTCAGTAGCTTGCCATCCGGAGTAAGTAGGTTAACTTTGCCCCACTGTTCCACTATTATAAGTCGTCCATCCATCAGACAAATCATGTCACTCATCGACTTATCCATGTTAATCTTTATCGTTTTCTCAATGTTCATGGTCATGTTGTTTATGTTTGATTGATCTTGTGATTCTACTTGTGCTTCCCTTCTCACATTTGTTTTATTCTTCAAATGCATATCTGTTTTAACAACGGTTAATTCTCCTAAGGATCCCAACTTTTTTATTATCTTTTCTACTTCATTGTTTTTCTCCATTTTGATGGTAAATTCTTTAGCCCTGTGATCTTTTTCCAGATCATCTATATATCGTTGACATTGATGTACTTTTTGTTCAATCTGATGTACACCTAGAAATGATTGGAGTTTTGAGGCATGTGGTATGACTGTATGTAACTGGTCTTGCATTTTCTTTAAGTGTTTCTGTTTTCTATCAATTTCAGTGATTAAATCTGCTGCTTTTGATTTTTCCTGTTTCAAGATGGTATCTGCTTCTTGGTAGATCTTTTTTTCTAGGTTGGTTAAATGTTTATCTATTTCCTTGCGAATTTTCACAATGAATTCCTTTATGCTTTCATATTCTTGTTGTCCTCTTTTAATGTTTTGTGATTTGTTATTAACAATTTTACCTAAGAGTTGTAAGATGGAGTTAATTTCTTTCTCTACAGATTCTTTAGATTTTTCAATCTTGGTTTTCTCCACAACGCTAGCTAAACTATTTATTCCGGTACATTTCGAATGAGTTTTTGGTATACATTGGTCACAGCAAGGCATTAAATGACTGGGACAGTACAAGGTGAGCTGTTGACCATGTTTGTCACATTCTGTTCTAATAGTTTGGACAGATGGGTTATAACTTTTAATATCAATGGTTTTATGATCGCGTGACAATTTAGATCTTTTGTGATGACCAGAACATGTTGTACATAATCCTTCATCACAGTTGTAACACCAGATGTCAGCTTTAGTGTTTACTTTTCCTTCTATACAAGGTCCACATGGAATAGGTTTACTGGATGCCATGACCTGAAAATATCCAAGAAAAAAGTTATTTTTGCATTCTTGTTAATGTCCAAATAGTTAATGGTGAATGGATAATGATATTTGACCACAAATGACCAATGTAAAAAAATTAAAAGGAGAAAACTAACACCCTGATTTATGGACATAACAATGAAAGAAAGCAAATATAATGTACAACAAACGCCAGTCACTTAAGGATGTTTGCAGTTTCAAAATAAATTACTTTTCATAAAACTGGTATTGTATTGGTAGCTATGAAATAAATTAAGGAATCAAAAAAGCAAAAAGAAATATAGGGGTCAATGTGCTTGTTTTCGAGGGTATAAGCTTTTGGAATTTTGGCGGGAAAATGTTCCCTTGATTTTTCATAGCTTTATTATTGACCAGTTAAAATTCTCAAATACTATTATAGCGAACCCTATTGAACCTTTCTATAGATTCACCTGCAAGTTACCTGTCCATTTAAACTTTTGGCAGTTCTATTGTCCCATCTAACAATTACAACAGGTATTGTTCTCTGTATAGTTTATTCACTCAGACCTTTAAATTTCTTCTAAGAGAAATATATCACTCATTGATTAATCTACCTCAGTAGAAAATTTATCTTCTAAATTGATAGAAATTACATATTTCACATAAAAAAAAATGCCTGTGATTTCGTGTTTATTAAACATTTATAATATTTTTTTCAATATGTTCAAAATAAATAATAATTTAATCATAAACAGTTTGTTTTTAAAATAAAAAGTATTGTTCGTATGAAAATTTGCATTTTTTAGTTTTTGTTTAGTTATAGAATACTTTTAAGAAGGCCTTAATATGTAAACATCAACATTTTAAGGGTTTTTTTATCAATTTTTTTTTGGAAATAGGAATTATGTTAATTTTTTTTAGGAATCAACTTTTATTAATGTTTGAATCAGTGTTTACATTCAACAGATTGAAAATATAATACATTCAAACTCATATACAGTTTTTTTTATAAATAGTACACATGTTATTTCCATCTAATTTAGCAGATAAATTTTTTACTCAGGTAAATTAATCAATGAGTGATATATTTCTCTTAGAAGAAATTTAAAGGTCCCATCAAATAAACTATACAGAGAACAATACCTGTTGTATTTGTTAGATGGGACAACAGAACTGCCAAAAGTTTAAATGGGCAGGTAACTTGCAGGTGAATCTATAGAAAGGTTCAATAGGGTTCGCTATAAGAAATAAATAAAATTTTATAAGACTTTTACAAATGACTCATAATTATACATGTTAAAAATTTGTAAAAAGAAAAATGGGGGTTCTTGGAGAATTTTTTTTAAGGCAATCAAATGAATAAAACCAGAAGATTCCGAAAATCTGACAAAAATTCCTAATCATGACAAGCAGACGCCCTTAAATTACAGGCTCCTGACTTGGGACAGACAAGTGTTGGATTCTTCAATGGTTGTCGTTCAAGTTGCTGCTTATTGTATTTGAGTATCATGCATTCACCTTGTAATATTGGCCACTAGCTGTGCTTCTTGTTGATTACATAAAACAAAATTGATTTGAATATTAAATAATAATCAATCACACAGGTAAAAATGATAAATTACATTGTTGATTATAAAGGAGTTAGTTGGTAAGGGCCATATTCGGCCCTGATTATAAAGTTCAATGTTACAAGACAAAAAATGTTTTAAGCTGTCTTAGAGACATGAGAGAAAGTTAAATAGAACTAGTTTTGCCAAAGTTTAATTCTAACACGTTGATTTTTACATCCCTAAAAGGTAAAGATAAGAGATTTGGGTGAAAATCTGCTGGATTTTAACCAAATTAAGGGCCAGGAAACATAGATCGCAGGTGTCGCCAAAGTAAACATTCAAATAAGATATGAAATGCCTTACAAATTTATTTTAAAAGATCTTTGTTGTCCATGTATGAGCTCTATGTTTCCTGTCCAATAGTCTATGGAAATTTGCCTATTTCCAAACTTTTTTTCATGGAAATATAATATGAGTACAACTTGTGACGTCATAATAAAACGCAGGAACAGAATTTTTTTCAACAAAATGGGTTATTTCTTATCTAATCTGTATTAGCTATAATTTATTGTGATATTGCTCAATAAATTCTAACTTGAAATTTATGCTAAAAAAGGGGGCCATTGTAGGACCTTACCGAACTTACTCCTTTGAACAATAAGACATATTTTTTACAATGTATGGACATGGTTACATACACATTACTCTGCTTTTTATACCTAGTCATTTAATAAAATAACTAACAATTTAACTAAATACCTGTTGATTTTGTTAAAAATTTAGTTCTCTTTCACCATTTCGTCAATGTCAGCCAAATAGGAAGTTATTTATGACATGTCTATACCTGATTCAACTTATCAGTAAAGATTTAAATCAGAGAGAAAATAACTGACCCAAATGATAAAAGTTCAAAATAATTTTTATCATTTGAATGAAATCAGTGGGATTTACATTTTCTATTAGAGGAAATTTGTTTTGTTATCCTAATTGTTTCTACACTAATTGTTTCTACAAAGGGAAACATTCTTTTTAAAGAATCTGGGTGTATTTTGTTTCTTAATTATCTTACATTTTTCCTTTTCATATGATGACAAAATATTAGCTATTTTCTATTATATTGTTTTGTAAGTCCTATAACATATGATCTCAGGGGCATTATTTACTATTTCTGATAAAAAAATAAATAAATCAATGTGTCAACGCATTAAAAAGAAAAAAAGAAAAAATCAGTATAAAAAAATTGAAGTCATAGGATTTGTCCTGCCTGAGACAAAAGTCATTGTCTGCAAGACAAAGGGATTAATATTGGGATTAACTATTTGTATAAAGCTAAATATTTTAGAATGTAGAAGATCTGGATGCTTTAGTAGCTTTATACATTGTAGATTCTGTATTTTACAAAGATTATGTCGTTCATTTGTCCATTGTCCTTGACCTCATTTTCAAGATTCAGTGCCTGCTTGAAATATCAGTGATGAAGGTTAAAGATACATGACTAGGTAAACTATATGTTGTGTATAGATTGATTAAACAAAGTGTAATAATTTATGGTCATTGTAAAGGGTCTGCTCCTTCAGGGGCACATCCAGCCATTTAAAAAAAGGGGTTGGGGTTTCAAACTAGATGCCCCCATTCAAATGCATTGATCGTCCAAAAAAGAGGTAAACCCCAGGAAACAACCCCAACTGGATCCATCACTGTACTGGTTAGATGACACCATATTGCTTGATGTATGGATCAACTAAAGTTGTTTATTATTTCTTTGTATCAGTAGGTCAGACAAGTGAAAATGACACACAGGCACTTGTCTCAGAAAAAAAATATTCCTATATAACTTATATTAAAGTATATAGGATGGGGGGGAATTCTGAGACAATTAAGTGCTTGTAAGATGACACTGTACTGCTTGATGCATGGATCAACTAAAATTGTTTATTATTTCTTTGTAGGTGAGACAAGTGGATTGGGTGGATACAGTATGGCCAAGACACTACAAAGATTGTCAGACAGAATCCACTAACATAATTGACAAGATGAAATATCCAAAAGTTCAAAAGTAGGTTTAAATTGGAGACATCTTTTCTCCCCTCAAAAATTTAGTATATGACATTAATTCCACAGGCACTCGTCTCAGAAAAATAATTTCGATATTTAAGGGGGTAAAAATCAGAGAAGTGCCTTTGATTAATTACTAATGATCTGAAAGAACGGCTAGACTATGTTCTGTGGTGTTGCATTTAGAAGGCATAACAATTTTAATTAGCGATAAAAAGAGAAATGGGATTTTATATTACTTCATAGGGTTGTAAAAGCGTTGACCGTGCGCACATTTTTAGAATGAAGCGCTTCTGCGCTTCATACAAAATGTACTTCGGTCAACGCTTTTACACCACAATGAATTTACAAAAAGAAGCATTCAATTCTTAAATAATATAAAAGAAAGGAAAATGCAGAGTTCATATCACCACTTTATGAACACATAGTATATAATTTCATTTTGAATGTAACACATCTTCTGATTGGCTGACATGTTTTGTCTATCAGCTCATGTACATAATTTTTGTCATATGACTGTGACGTTGTCAACATATTTTCATGATTTACTCTGGCTTAAAATAGAATTAAGAATTGAATTATAAGGAATGACTATAATATTTTTTTCTGTCTATTTGAAATAATATAAAAAATGTGGTGCACACTTTAAAAAAAACCTGCTATGCAGGTTATTCAGTGTGTGCCACATTTTTGATGTTAGTTCTTCATAGACAGAAAAATTATTACAGTCATTCATGAAATAAAATTGTAAAAAGAAACAGCATATACAAAGTGGATTTAAGTTGTTTCTGTTTTCAGGTATTTTGGTTAATTCCACCAACACCCAAAAACATGGAAATCTACTTAACCTGGGTGTTGTCAGGGAAACAAGGTGACATTTTCTTGGCAGACAAGGTTGAAGGATGTGAGAGAATTACATTGCATGCTGGGTACACTTTCATCATACCATCAGGTAAATATCACAATTACAACATGGAGACCCAGTTAACCGTGTCTGATATTGAGGACAGAACACATGTAAGTAAACTGGAACACTAGCCATTACTTTATAAGTATACTACTGTGGATTCATTATTATTCATTGGATATCATTTTTAGTGGATTCTGTGAGTATGAATGAACCACTGAATTAAATGTTCATTGAATGACACATTCCCTTTAGTCTTGTATGCAAACTTGGGCAAAACCACTTAATTAAATATCCACCAACTTGCAAGTTTTCCACGAAATTGGTCGCACAAAAATAAATGAATCCACAGCATCACATGTTTAATGAAATTGATTTTAAAAGTTTAAATCTGCTATATTTTTATGAGTTCAATAGTCTAACTGTGTATGTAGATTCTTAACTTTTGGTCCTGTTTTCAAATTGGTCTACATTAAGGTCCAAAGGGTCCAAAATTAAACTTAGTTTGATTTTGACAAAAAAAGAATCGGTTGGGTTCTTTGATATGCTGAATCTAAAAATGTACTAGGATTCTTGATTATTGGCCCAGTTTTCAAGTTGATCCAAATCGAGGTCCAAAATTAAACTTTGTTTGATTTTAACAAAAATTGAAATCTTGGGGTTCTATGATATGCTGAATCCAAACATGTACTTAGATTTTTGATTATGGGCCCAGTTTTCAAGTTGGTCCAAATCAGGATCTAAAATTATTATATTAAGTATTGTGCAATAGCAAGTCTTTTCAATTGCACAGTATTGCGCAATGGCAAGAAATATCTAATTACACAATATTGTGAAATAGCAATTTTTTTTTTAATTAGAGTTATCTTTCTTTGTCAAGAATAGTAAGCAAGAAATATCTAATTGCACAATATTGTGCAATTGCAAGATTTTTTTTTAATTGGAGTTATCTTTCTTTGTCCAGAATCAACTTAAATCTTTGTTATATACAATATACAATCAAGGCTTCCAAAACGGTCATATATTCCGGACATGACCGAAACTTTTATAAAAAGACCGGCTGCTCTCAGCCTCAAACGGTCTAATAGAATTATTTTTTTCAAGACATTTTTCATAAAACGGTCATTTCAATTTTGAACAACTTTCGATCATTAAAAATGTCCGTTTGGGTTTTGGACATGTCCGCTTGGGCATACTATTTCACAAAGATATTTCGGTCATAATTGGGTTTATTACAACAGATGCAGCATATTTAAGATTCTTTGAAGTGTCTCAGTTAGTCTAATTCTCTGGGAACATAAATGTACGGCTTGGTCTTTAGCTTGTGTACATCAATAAAAAGTAGAAAAAACATGTTTTCTTTTATTTAAATAAAAACAAGCTGTCAAACAATTATCCCTTCAATAAGTTATATTGAAGCCATAAATCATTCACTGATTACAGGTTTGTTACCTTTGACGAGGTGTCCTTAGCTTGTCTCTTTATCAATAGAACTAATGATGCATAACAAGGTACACAAAGGTGATCAGGTAACGAGGTCAAATATGTAAGCGTGTACTGAACAACATCATATTTAATGACGCTTTATAGATATTATTTTAAATTAGCATTCAGTTTAACAAAGTTTCCTGATATTTAAAAGTGATTATTTAAATAAGTATATTTTTAAATGAATAAGTATGATATCAGATATAAAATTTTATTTGACACTGTACATCGTGTTAAATACTGGGGTACTACAAAGGGGAAAATTAATTGAAATATATATTAAAAACACCAAGAAAAGCTTCGCTTGTGTATACCAAGCTGACTTGTCCAATGAATAAGAGGGCGGTCTTTATTCTTGTTTTCATATTTAAAAAAATGTTTTTACAATTGAAATCATAAAGAATAATATCCAATCATGACAATCTCTGACTCTTATAAAGACTTTGTCTGAAATTGAACTTTATAAATCTGCCAGTCATGGGCAAACGTAAATGTGACGATTCCGATCAAAATTCGAAATCTGCTAAAAATGCTAGAAGCTTTAGTCAAAAATGGTTACAACTGTTTTTATGGTTAAGATTTGACAGTTTGCTAAATGCTATGTTTTGTGACACTGATTTGTCAAAAACATAAACTGAAAAATAACTTTGTAAAGCCTGGTTCGACAAATTTTCGAAAGTCAGCCGTTGTAGAACATGCTAATAGCAATGACCACGTTAAAGCTCTTAAATTAGAGACAGCTTCAAAAAGTAATCCAATCGTATCAGTATTTGAGAAAGTTCACGAAAAGACTGACAATGCTATGTGCACCTTGTTCCGTAATGCTTACTATATTGCTAAAGAAAACTTACCAATGGACAAATTTCAGTCATTAAATAAATTAAATAAGTGTAACGGTGCCGTGATCACTTCTAAATTATACCAAGAAAACAATGCCTGTTCCGAATTTAATTGTCAACATTGTGCTATTATTGTTGTTATATGCTTACATAATATATCATGTTGTTATTCATTAAATTATTAATCAACATAGTATGTTTTTATTTATTCTTGATTTTCTAAATCCGGTTCGAAAATTGTACAACAAAAAAAAGTTTATCACTGTTCAGTAGATTGTACACGGTTTAAAACAAGATCCTTCATTGGGCCTCTTCAATGTTATCTATAAATACCGCAAGTTGTAAAGGTCACGTGGTCAGGTAATCAATACACAAAAAAGAAAAGTATCACGTGTATCAAGCTGTACTACAATAATAAAGTCAGTTGTCATCAACAGTTTTAAATAATATGGCCTTAATTAACAAGTGTAACTAAAGTACCCACAGAGAGAAGAAAGATTATTTAAACAAAAACAAAAACATGAGAAAAGTCAGGTACTGAAGCTGACTGATGCAATGCTGGTTCCCGATACACAGAAAAATGACACAAAAACGAGGAAAATATTTTATTCATTTTAAGAATAAAGACAACAAAACAGTTATAAATAATTTATTGCATATAACACTTCTAATTACTTAGACACATATAGCTTATGCATCCTTCAAGTTACATTTAAGAATCCGGCTGATCATTGACCATCAAAAATATTTCTTTGTAAAATGTCCGGCTGTCGTCAGGAAATTTTGGAAGCCCTGTGTATATTCACTTTTTACTACCAACTGATAAATTAATCTTTACCATTCAGTGATAACAATCAGTTTTTTTACATTTTAATATTTTATGATGTATTTAAATGAGTAGTTATTGTTGCAAACTCCATTAGAAATTTTATTTGAGATTAGTTTTGGAATAAGGGAAAGGGGGATGTGATTAAAAAAATTGGGTTCAATTTTCTCATTTGAAATTTCATAAATAAAAAGAAAATTTCTTCAAACATTATTTTGAGAGGATTAATATTCAACAGCATAGTGAATTGCTGTAAGAGAAAACAAAAATTTTAAGTTCATTAGAACACATTCATTCTGTGTCAGAAACCTATGCTGTGTCCACTATTTAATCACAATCCAAATTTAGAGCTGAATCCAGCTTGAATGTTTTGTCCATACTTGCCCCAACCGTTCAGGGTTCAACCTCTGCGGTCATATAAAGCTACGCCCTGCGAAGCATCTGGTTCACAATGGATTTCTGTTTTGAAAAAAAAAGATGAAAAGAGTTCAGTTCAGTTTATATTGTTGAGAAAGACAATCTATAATCAGAGAAAGATCATCTATTGGCGGTAAGATTGATTGATAGGTTGTTGGTTGCTTAACGTAGAAAATTGACAAGCATAGAAAAGTCAGATGACCACTGTTCCATGATATGCACTATCTTAAGCATTCAGCTGTTGGAACCTTGGTGAACATTAAAAGACATGAATATCATAAGATGGAGAGTTGTTTTATTGGCAGTCATACCACATCTTCCTATATCTATCCACATGCTTCATCTTGGTTTTTTTTCAATATTGAAACATGCATTAATTCCCCCTCCCCCTTCATCATTTGTCAAAAATGCATAAGGACTGGTTTTTTTTTGTTTATAAAAACAAATATAGATGTTTCACTGTCATATAATTTTGATAGGCATAAAATAAATATAAAACTTGAGGTCAGTATCTCCTAATACTAATTCTGTGATTTTAGGTTGGATTCATGGAGTTTATACACCTGAAGACTCTCTAGTGTTTGGAGGTAATTTTCTACACAATTACAACATGGAGACCCAGTTAACCGTGTCTGATATTGAGGACAGAACACATGTAAGTAAACTGGAACGCTAGCCATTACTTTACAAGTATACTACTGTGGATTCATTATTATTTGTTGGATATCATTTTTAGTGGATTCTGTGAGTATGAATGAACCACGCAATTAAATGTTCATTGAATGACACATTCCCTATAGGCTTGTATGCGAACTTGGGCAAAACCACTTAAAACAAGGTATTAAATAAAACTGGAAATCAACATCAAGTTTAGAAAACCTCCATTTCTTCTTACCTCTTAATTTCATGGTGTTAGTTCAATTATTTTTTAATTTGATGTAATTACCTTTTTTTTCTGTTTAGTTGGTTTTTTTCATATTCAACCTATTAATTATGTTTTACATACATATTGTGCATTATAACTTACCTGAGAAATAAATTGCAAAACTTGATAGTAAGGCTTAACCTTTTCATGATTTGTAAACATGAAAATTTAGAAACTAAGCTTACTCCATGCATGCATGGACGAAGGTAACTAACCTTAACTTAGTCCATGCATGCATGGACTAACACAACAGACTTAGTCCATGCATGCATGCACTAAGGCAACTAACCCTAACTTAGTCCATGCTTGCATGGACTAACACAACAGACTTAGTCCATGCATGCATGGACGAAGGCAACTAAAATTAACTTTTTTAAAGTTTGAAAAATTTATAAATGCAAAATATTTCAAAAAAATCAAATTTTTCAAAATTAAAAAAAAAAAAAAAAATATTTAAAAAAAAATTTCTTTTAAAATTTAATTCTTATAAAAATAAATGAAAAAAACATGAAAAATTTACAAAATTATATTTTTCCAAAATGCTGATAAAAGTTTAAATTCCATTTTTTTTTTCAAAATTAAACAAAAAGAAGAAAAAAATGGTTAGTTATCACCACCAGATATAGGTACCCTTGGATATAGGTATAAATGCCACATGAGAATATTCACGTCTGCCAAAAGATTGGAATGTGTTCACATTTCTTTTCAATGGTAAAAACTCTTCACTGAACAGATCAGTTGGAGGTGATTTGTTTAACATAACCTGGACAGTAGCTGCAATTAGTTCCTGAAAGTTCCTATTCATTTAGTAGTGGTAAGTGTTATTTTAGTTTGTTGTTATTATATCTGTAATAAACATGTTTTGTTGCACTATGATTTTTGCCTTTGTCTCAATAGCAGCCAACTTTTTGTATATATTGTACATGTATATGCATTTAGTCGTCAAATCATCAACCCAACAATGTAAGATCTGTAAATTTGCTTTCAAAATTTTTTTGTTCTTCCCATGCCGTGATTCTAATCCATGCTACTGAGATATTGTGACACCAAATCTGTACAATTTTTAAACACTAGAGAAGAGCAGATGATTTAAACACTTTTGTGTAATCCAGCATTATATAAGATGTTTTTGTATCTAATGTTATTATTGCAGTTTGAGCATTTAAAAACATGTTCATTATGTCCATTGGTTGTGTTTGGTTGCTGTCTGCCATATTAAATGGATTTCCTTTTTTTGTTATTTGCTTAAATTTGTCTATTAGCTTTCTCTTTTGAAATTTAATAAAAACAGTTCACAAATTAAGTGTGCTGGGCTTATTTTAATTAACCTTCATCAGAAACAAACTAACAAAAATTTGAAAGCAAATGATGTAGATAGCATTATCTTGGGACTTAATAAGCCCATGTATAATGATCTTTAAATTCAGGCTTTTGCTCATTGTTGAAGACTTCAGGTGACCTGTACTTGTTTACATCAATGCCCTACTATGCAGGGCTAGTAGTTGTCTCAA
The DNA here is from genome assembly GCA_019925275.1 of Mytilus edulis. NCBI lineage: Eukaryota > Metazoa > Mollusca > Bivalvia > Mytilida > Mytilidae > Mytilus > Mytilus edulis. The sequence continues at coordinate 104,278,182 of CM034360.1, forward strand.
TTGCAATCATTCAATGTATCCTTGCTTTTGTATCATTTAAAGACTTCAATTCTTTAAATCATTTCAGTTAACACATTTTAATTTCAAAACATTCAACAGATATTTCCAAATAACAAATTTTGTAAACAACAGATATAATTGGTAACTGGTAATTATTTTACAGTCAATATGTTTTTATATTTATCAAGAGGCATCATAATCATGTTCATTAAATTCTTTCCTTGTCAGACTGTTACTGATCTCAAAACCAGTGAAAATTGCAAGTAGCTTTTAGTTTCTAGTAGTGCTATTTTGATAAGATGTGTAATTTTTCGTCATTTCTTTTGATGTTCTGTCATATCCAGTCAAACTATTTCACATGTTGAATTTTACTCACAATTATATTTCATCTGTAAATGCTAAATTATGCAACTTCTAATGCAGGGAGACATGAGGGTTACTAATTTTTTAAATGTATAACTAGTATTTATCTAATACAGTATATTTTTTAATATCAAAATAAAAATAACTAAAACTGAGTATTTAATAACAATATTTATTTGCCATTTTTTTTCGTTTTCCGTTATCTAACTTTAGTTTGCCTCAACTAAATGTTATGAAACTTATAAATCTAGGAAATGTGTAGAACATATTGTTGTTAATTGACCATGTTGATTTGCCATAATTTATCACATTCACACATATTCATTGCAAAAACATCTTCTTTTTCATAAGTGTCTACATGAGCTTGTGTTTCTGTATCTTTTCTTTAAAGAATCATCATGATAGCTTCTGTTCCCTTCACATTCGAGACGTAAATGAGATCTTCAGGAAAATATCTACTCTTTATATCTTAATCTGAAAAAACAAAACAAAAAATATGCTTTGACATAGTTTGACATATTTTTACAAGATTGTACATACTGAAATGTCTTGCCTGCTTTATGGTCATGATTGAACTTTCTGTTGCATGTTTCAATCTGAAGAATATACCACAATTAGTTCCTAAAACATATACACATGACTAAATTTTTCTTCCAACATGATTTTTATTTATTTACTAATCAAGGTGAGAGTAGACAATGAAAAATAGATAAACATTTATAGATTACCGTAGCTTCTCAACTTTAATTTGATATCAACAAAATGTATTGTGGCAATTTCTCAAATATCAGTGTTGGATCCAAGGGGAGGGTTCCGGTGGTTGGAACCCCCCTTTTTTTGAGACGATCAATGCACTTGAATGGAGACATTTAGTTTGAACCCCCTTTAGGAATGTCTGAATTCACCCCTGAATATAATACAGATTACCCAATCATCACAGTTGGTTGACCATTATGGATAAACCATTTCACAGATGATATTGGATGTTTCTTACTTCATACCTACAATCCCCTTTCCTTTTCATGAATGTGACCTACCGAAATAGACTATATATATATATATACCAAGTTTGTAATAACATGTGCAACACAAAGGGTGCCACATGTGGAGCAGGATCTGCTTACCCTTCTGGAGACCCTGAGATCACCCCCAGTTTTGGTGGGGTTTGTGTGGCTCAGTTTTTAGTTTTTAATGTTGTTTCTAGTGTACTATTAATTGTCTGTTTGTCTTTTTCATTTTTAGCCATGGCGTTGTCAGTTTATTTTTCGATTTATGAGTTTGGATGTTGCTATGGTATATTTCACCCCTCTTTTTTTTAACAGGAGGTTAATAAGCTGTTATTAGCAATGGATGTTAGTAGCCATTTAATTCTTTTAAATTAAAACTAGTCTTAAGTACTGAACCATGTTTGATTGAAATATTTGTAGAATGATGCTATAATGACACACTTCTTCAAACATCAATAACAGTTATAATCATACCTTTGCTGACTTCAGCATTTGGTTATGTCTTCAGTTTCTTTTCTCATCTGTCATAGTATCAATATTATATATGTAGCATACCACCATCTTGATGCATTCTGTATTACAAATAGTTACTCAACAGTTTTATCTTAGCAATCTTTTGGTGTTTTTTTTTTTAGGAACTACATGTTCTATATTCTGGAAATCTTACAATGCATGGAAAAGCTGAAATTATAAATTAGGTAAATAAATTTTAATTAATATGAAACGACACAATCAGCTTTTTTAATGATAAATGTGTACTAAGTTTCAAATTGATTGGACTTTAACTTCATCAAAAACTACCTTGACTTAAAAAACTTTAACCTGAAACTGAGGGAACACTTTTAATTTCTATATTCAGTGAACCATAAAAATGGGGTCAAAAGTCTTTAATTTTGTTTTAAAATAAGAAAGATCATATCATAAGGAACATTTGTACTAAGTTTCAAGTTGATTGGACTTCAGCTTCATCAAAAACTATCTTGACCAAAAACATTAAACTGAAGTGGGAAGAATGGATGGACAGACAAACAAACAGACGAAAGGACGCACAGACTAGAAAACATAATGCTTCTCTACTATTGTAGGTAGAGCATAAAAATTCATAAAAGAACTAGCAAAAAAAGGCACCAACAAAAAGAAACAAATCTAAAGTAATTGTCCATTAACCAGGAAACCCTTGTTTTCCCCTTTTGTTGCTCCTAATTCATAAACAGATTGAGTCATAACTCCAATATTCCAACCCTTACTATCCTTTGTGGTGTGGAAACTTCAGGCAATTCTATAAACTGTACTACACATTATTGTCTGGACAATAGAAAATTGATTATTTGGGCCCCTTTTATACCCCTTTTTCCTACACCAAAGGGACCATAAATTAACCCCCAAATCAATCCAAACCTTCCTTTTTGTGGTTTCAAACTTCAAAGATTTATATTTACTTATGCTAAAACTATTGGCATTTTTTTTAATTAAACTTAAGTTATCATATATAACTTCAAATAACTGATTTTTACTGAAGTTATATATGTTGGTAAATTTCAAAATCACATCTTTAAGGTGGTACCCAACACTTGAACTAAAATTAATTTGGCTCGTTTAATTTTCTTAAAATTTTGACAAAGTATTTACTTTGACTCTTTGACAAAAATATAAAAAAAAATTTTTTTTTGAACCAACCGTTTTATCAGAAAAATTACACTGGTTATATAGCAGTTTGACAAACACTCATTTTGATCATTGAAAAGCTTAATATCCCTTTAACAACACAACGTAATTACAACGTTTAGCTGACTTTACAGAGTTATCTCCCTGTGGTGTTAGGTACCACCTTAAAAGTTGTGTGAAATAATTCAAATATAACTTTTGGATTACCTCCCTTACACAGCTTTCAAATTGTCTTGACTATCCTTTAACCAGAAAAATGATTGTTTTTCATCTTTTTTGCCCCTTATTCATAAATGGTTTTATCTATACCCTCAGCCAATCCTAACCATCCCATAGTAGTATAGAGCATTGGGGTATAATTTTAGAAAGATCATACATGTACACTTTTACACAAGTCATTAAACTACAAAAATGCTTATGTTTGGCCCATCATTCATGACTGTTTGCCCCATAACCCTAAAAATAAATTCCAACCTTCTTCTTATAATATTTAACATTGTGGTACAATTTCAGAGGAATTGAAATACTTATACACAACTTATTGTCCTGAAACTAGATAAATGCTTGTTTTGGTCCCCTTATCCTAAACCTTAGGGACCATAACCCCCAATATCAATCCCAAGCTTCCTTTTGTTGTTTTAAACATTGTGTTAAAATTCTATTCATTTCTATTAACATGATTAACTTATACTAAAGTTATTATCTGGAAACCATCCGTCTTCGAAAGATGCTCAGCTGACCACAAAGACGATGTGATACCAATATAATTATATGATTGCAAAAATTTTATGGTTGTATAAAAAGGTTTTCTAGACTTTAAACTAGAGGCTCTAAAGAACCTGTGTCGCTCACCTTGGTCTACATGTATGTGAATATTAAACAAAGGAAGCAGATGGATTCATGACAAAATTGTGTTTTGGTGATGGTGATGTGTTTGTACATCTTACTTTACTGAACATTCTTGCTGCTTAAAATTATCTCTATAAATAATGAACTTGACCCAGTAGTTTTAGAGGAAAATGTTAGTAAAAAATTTACAAATTTTATGAAAATTGTTAAAAATTGACTATAAAGGACAATAACTCCATAGGGGATTAATTGACCTTGTTGACCATTTCGGTCATGTTGACTTATTTGTAAATCTTTTTTTGCTGAACATTATTGCTGTTTACAGTTTATCTCTATCTATAATAATATTAAAGATAAAAACCAAAAACAGCAAAATTTCCTTAAAATTACTAAATCAGGGGCAGCAACCCAACAATGGGTTGTCTGATTCATCTGAAAATTTCAGGTCAGATAGATCTTCACCTGTTGAACAATTATACCAATTATACCCTTGTCAGATATATGCTCTAAATGCTTTGGTTTTTGAGTTATAAGCCAAAAACTGTATTTTACCCCTATGTTCTATTTTTAGCCATGGTGGCCATCTTGGCTGGTTGGCCGGGTCATCTGACATATTTTTTTAACAAGATACCACAATGATGATTGTGGCCAAGTTTGGTTTAATTTGGCCCAGTAGTTTCAGAGTTCTAGAAGAATTTTGTAAAAGTAACAACGCCGGATGCAAAGTGATGGGAAAAGCTCAGTAGGCCCTTTGGGCTAGGTGAGCTAAACATTACTTTTTTTCTAGTTTATAACTGAGTGAAGGCAATATCATATATATATACCCAATAAATCATCAAATTCTAAACATATTTCTATGTTGATTAAAATGAAGCTTTTTATTATTTGATGCAAATTTTATGTTCGGAGAGCATTCTACAGCTATTTTCCAGTATTCATTTAGGAATTACTTGATCATCAAAAAAGCGGTGTTTAAAATATAATACAGGGGACTCATATTCATTTTAACTTTATTTCGTGCTGCTACTTTTGATTTTACACAGTTAAGATGGCTCAGACTTATTCAAAGTCTCTATCAGAATGCCCTATTATTTTAATCTTTACAAAGAGTACCTCAAATTTGTCGAAAAAAATAGGGGTTCCAGACCATTTAAGCTCAAAATTTTACTTTAAATAGGTACAAGCATGTTAAAGGGACCATTTTCAATGAAATGATAGAGAAAATAGAGGTGCTGACATATATTTTATGGGATATCAAATAAAAACTGTCTGTGATACCTCAGGTGTGACCTGGTCCAAATCTGTAATGTACAAAGCTGAAATATAGCTTCAAATATTAAGCAAATACAAGGACTTATATATACATGTATGCGTCCCTGGCAAATACAAGGGTCACCAATAAGGAAAAATAAAAATTTTGCCTTAAAACCCAAATTTTGGAGGGAAAATGGTGAAATTGGGTGAAATGTCAATTTGAGCCTTTAGCAGACCTGTACAGAAATTGCTAACAAAACCACATAGAAGCACATTTCAGAGATGCAAGTAAGAATTGTATAGCTTAAAATTTATAAAAAAAGCATAAATAGTTAAAAGTTTTTAGGAAAGTTAATTGTTCAATAACATGTAAATTATTCTCACTGATTTTTGTGATAATTGTCTTTTGATGGATCAATAATAAAAAAACAAACTTTTTGTTTTGATTTATAAGCTAGTAGTCAGCTTGGAATTAATAAAAACAATGATGTCATGGATGTATGAACTGTAAATCACGAAAACAGGAATTTAATACAAGGATTTACAAGTTCGTTTAAAATTACATTTTGTATATTCTTAGACTTGTATTAAAAAACAAATTATTTTGTTAAAAAATAGCAATGAAGATAAATTAATACATTGTACTCCAGTGTTCTACTATCATGACAGTGACTAAGCAAATAGGGGAAATAATAAATTGGTTGTGGCAATACAAAAATTCAGCAAATTTTTCAACAAACTTTAACATGTAATGTTCAAATAATTAACATTATGCCACTGGAGTATACTTATTCAAAGTCTCTATCAGAATGCCCTATTATTTTAATCTTTACAAAGAGTACCTCAAATTTGTTGAAAAAAATAGGGGTTCCAGACCATTTAAGCTCAAAATTTTACTTTAAATAGGTACAAGCATGTTAAAGGGACCATTTTCAATGAAATGATAGAGAAAATAGAGGTGCTGACATATTTTTATGGGATATCAAATAAAAACTGTCTGTGATACCTCAGGTGTGACCTGGTCCAAATCTGTAATGTACAAAGCTGAAATATAGCTTCAAATATTAAGCAAATACAAGGACTTATATATACATGTATGCGTCCCTGGCAAATACAAGGGTCACCAATAAGGAAAAATAAAAATTTTGCCTTAAAACACAAATTTTGGAGGGAAAATGGTGAAATTGGGTGAAATGTCAATTTGAGCCTTTAGCAGACCTGTACAGAAATTGCTAACAAAACCACATAGAAGCACATTTCAGAGATGCAAGTAAGAATTGTATAGCTTAAAATTTATAAAAAAAGCATAAATAGTTAAAAGTTTTTAGGAAAGTTAATTGTTCAATAACATGTAAATTATTCTCACTGATTTTTGTGATAATTGTCTTTTGATGGATCAATAATAAAAAAACAAACTTTTTGTTTTGATTTATAAGCTAGTAGTCAGCTTGGAATTAATAAAAACAATGATGTCATGGATGTATGAACTGTAAATCACGAAAACAGGAATTTAATACAAGGATTTACAAGTTCGTTTAAAATTACATTTTGTATATTCTTAGACTTGTATTAAAAAACAAATTATTTTGTTAAAAAATAGCAATGAAGATAAATTAATACATTGTACTCCAGTGTTCTACTATCATGACAGTGACTAAGCAAATAGGGGAAATAATAAATTGGTTGTGGCAATACAAAAATTCAGCAAATTTTTCAACAAACTTTAACATGTAATGTTCAAATAATTAACATTATGCCACTGGAGTATAAAAAAAAATCAGAGCAAATTGATCCAGGGCGAACAAGTACAAGTGTGAGTGATAAATTTGTCCTGGTAAAATATGTCAGGGCGGACAAATATTACTATATAGTATAAAAAGTCCATGGTTACAAAATTTACTAGTATATATTTAGTCCGATATTAGTTATATATGTCCCCAACCAAATTTTCCTAGGTAATCATGTCCTATAAAATCCTATAAAAGATTCAATTACTTGCATTTGCAAATTTAAATCTTATGTTTTAGTAATTTTTAAGAGTCACATAGTTAAATTTTTGATAAAATTTATGTCCCCAGACTATTAATTTTCCCACAAAGTCATGTCCATGTCATTAGAAGTCCTAGGTTTAAATGTCTTTGCCTTTAATTTTTAAAAGTGAATATGAATGTAATATGTTTTAACATTGTTATAGACAAAACGAAAGAGTTGTGTATCAATCTGTTACAGCTAATTTCCTAAAGCATGTAGAGCAAGACTTAAGTTAGCTTGCTTGCTTTGTATTTAAACTGTACACTCATTAGGATAATATCCAATTAAATTCAAATATTAAATATACAGGTTAAACTATGCCTATATATATTATATAAAGATGACCATCATGTCAATCATATTAACAAAGCTTGTATAAACAATTATACAAACAAAGAAGGCAAGCCAACCAAAGTTTTGCATTACATGCATTAGGAAATTAGCTGTAAATAAAATTTGTCTGCAGACTAATTTTCCTAGGAAATCATGTCCATGTCATATTTTCCTAGAAAATCATGTCCATGTCATATTTTCCTAGAAAATCATGTCCATGTCATTAGTATTGAATTCCTAGGTAAAAATGTCCTAGTCCAAATAATTATGACAGCTTGAAAGGCTATTATATTTTTTTCTTTGACGCCTTACTTCGACGAACTAAGTAAGGCGTCAAAGAAAAAAAATATAAAAGCCTTTCAACTTACAAGACGTCATAATTTGACGAAGTAAGGCGTCAAAGAAAAAAAATATAACAGCCTATCAAGACGTCATAATTATTTGGACTAAAAATGTCCATGTCTTTTATTATAAAAAATGTTATAAGCAAAGGAAACTGAATATTTATGTTTTTAATAATTAGGTTATTAAGGAAATATTCTTCATTTTTATTGGAAAAAAATTTCTTCTATTATCCAATCTTATCTATAAAAAAAAAATCTTCTATTTTAAATATATTTTATGATACAAAAAAAACTATTAGAAAAACAAGTCTTGTGACATATTTTCCTAGGAAAACAAGTTACAAACATAAATTACTAGCTATGGACTGATTTTCTAAGGGAGACAGGGAGAAAGGAGGTAGGAGATAGGGGTGGGAGAAAGGGGGTAGGAGAAAGGAGAGGAAGGTTGGGAAAAAGGAGAAGTTGGAGAAAAAAATAAAATATGAAGAAATAAAATATCTCTCTTTTTTCCGGTAAATTAGAAAAAATAAAATAAGGAGAAGAGGGGTAGGAGAAAGGAGAAAAGAGGTGAGAGAAGGAAAAAGAGTACCCCCCTGTCCTCCCCCTCATATAACTGCATTTTCAGATCCTTTTTTCGCTTGTTCTATTAAAATCTTACCACGTAAATTCCTTAACTCTCTTTTTTATTTAATTGAATGTTGATTTTGTTTGCCTCAAAACAAACTGTTTTTCCTGTGAATAATTTTCAATCTCCTTGCTTCTAGTATGAAAAATTTGCAAATCATCTTTGACAGACGACGCGAGCACTCGAATCGCAATCTGTCAACAAAGTTCTAAATGCACATAAAAATAGTCCGCTGTCGAGTTTTAATTTGATTTAGAATGACAAGACATTTCATCGTTCTTTGTAGAACAAACCATGATATCAATACACATTTGTATTTTATTGATCTTTCTAGGGATGTTGCGACTTTAATAATAAATATTCGTGTAGTAATATGCCCTAACTTTTCTGTACGAAAGGAGACCGTAAAGGCAGAGCAAACGAAACTTGAGGATGAAGATGAAGATGTGTTGATAAGATCTGAAACGTAAAATGCATAAAACTTAAATTTTCTCGGTAAAAAGTCACTTACTATTATTTCTATTTCAAAACTGCCATTAAGGAAACACGCATTAAAATACCCGTTTGGAAAAGGGGGGGGGGGTCTCAACGGAAGATTCCGGGAACGTTCGGCCTGATATATAATATTTAGCCGTCATGTTAAGAATGTAAATTATTTGAATTAATATGGGAAAGTTTGTTGAAATGTTCGCCGATTATGGCCAGATAATTTTTTTCCATTGATTTGTGACTAGGCCTAATAAACTTTTGAGCTGCAAAAACAAACAGTTTCTTTTAACGGAGCTATCCATTTGATTTAAGGGGGGGGGGCTAGGATAGAATTTGAAAAAATAGGCAGGGCAGGAGTTTTGAGTAAAAAATAGGCAGGATGACACACTTGCAAAAAAAAATAAGACGATTTTGGTAAAAAAGTCAGGATAAACTAAATAAAAAAAAGGCAGGACAATGTATTATATGTCTCTGGCAGGACCGAACACAGTCATGACAGTGAAAAATAAAAAGGCAGGACAGAAATTACAGCTAAAAAAAGGCAGGACAAAATTTACATCCTAGCCCCCCCCCCATAAAAATCAAATGGTAGCTAAATGGACCTACCATTTGATTTTTATGGGGAGGCTAGGATGAAAAATTTTGTCCTGCCTTTTTTTCTTCAAATTTCATCCTAGTAATAATGATACAACTGATACAAATCAAAATATAGAGAACAAAAATCACAACTTTTCTAATACATCCCTTAATCATGTTAATGTCCCTATTACACGTAAAGAAATCAAAGACTGTATTAAGAAGTTAAAAAAGGGAAAATCTGGAGGTCCTGATTTGATAATTAATGAATTTCTAAAGGTGTGGTCAAACACTCTAGTTTTACTTTTGACCAAACTTTTTAATAAGATACTTAACTCAGAAAAATTCCCCAAAATTTGGAACATTTCTCTATTGACATCAATTTGTAAATCTGGTGACCCATGATGGCACCTGATTGTGGGAACTATAGAGGTATAAATCAAAATCAAATATATTTTATTGTCAATTAAAGACGCCCATTACAGGCAGAATAATCACAAGTTAAATTTGGTACAATGATTACAAAATGATTACAATTATTTGAATACAATTAAATCAATGATTACAATGAAAAGACAAGAAAGACACACTAATGATCACTAATGTGCATTCATAACATGTATCATGTTTCAACTTGACAAATACAGTGATCCTAAAAAAAAAATGAATATAGGAAACTAAATTTAAATATTCTGGGTTTTCCCCTGGTGTTTTTATGATCCTACATTTAAAATGAGAAGCTTTATAAATATCTAAATTTCTAAATTATGCCTCTGTCTTTTTACAGTAAAATATATAAGTACACTAAGTTTCTAATAGTTGTTTTCGAACAACATTTAAATTATTAATTAAATTGCTTACTTGATTAAAAATGTGACTATCTTCATTGGACATAAGCCAAATAAATTGTGATTGATAGTCTAAATTGTGAAAGTTTTTGTAACTTTTAACTATGTTGGAAATAATGGAAACTCTCATTTTCCAAAGATGAACATTTAAGTAAAAAATGGAGTTCATCTTCCACTTCTTTTACAAAGATTACAAATTATATCCATTGCCTGAAGTCCCCTGTATCTGCCTCTCTCTATTTCTAAATCATGATTACTAATTCTGAATTTTGTCATCTGAATTCTCAGATTCCTATTACCTATAGCCAAATAAGGTTCAAAATATATATTTCTCTTAAAAAGTCTGTATGTTCTAAGTTTATTTCCAAATGACATATTTTTTCTGTCATCATTTAAAGATGAATACCACAACTTATTATACTTTAATTTAAGTTTGTTTAAAATAAATCTTTTCAAGTTGATTTCATATTAAAAACTTGTGATAAATCTATGTCTTAATATTTTGCTAATGAATTTATAGAATTAAACCAACTTTTCTTACTATGATTTGATAAGGATTTTGATACAAGGAGAGCTTCAGACAATAATTGGTCCTCTGTACTTGTTAAACGTTATAAGTACGAAAAGGATATCTCCCAAGCTCACCTATCACTGCCATATTTGTGCTTCTCTTTCCTACTCCCAGTGAAAATTTACATATTTTAGAATGAATTGATTCAATTTGCAGTTCTTTACATAATATTTCAAAATAACAATCTCCTTTTTCAGTTAACTTTTTTGAATCTAAAGCACCCAAATTTCACTTCCATAAGTTAAAATTGGTTTAACTGTGTGGTCAAATATATGAAGTAAAGTTTTAATTTTGGGTTTATGACCTTTAAATATTTTATAAATTTTAAAAAGAGCTTTTAGTCGTCTTTTATATACATGTAGATCATGTTTAGCCTCTGTAAAGCTTCCAAAGGCACTAAAGTTTATTCCTAAATATGTATACTGTCTAGCTTTGTCAATAGGACAATTATTTAATTTAAAAGATGAATGATTTATTTTTCCTGTACAGTTGAAAACCAAACCTTTTTGTTTTTTTTAAGGTTAATTTCTAATCCCCGTTTATTACAGTTACAGACACAACTTATCTAAACTATTTTGTAAGCCTTCTGCAGTTTCAGACAGCAAAACTACATCATCAGCATATAATAAGCAGTTCAACTGAATTGAATCAAGTTGAACTGGGTCACAAGTTTTATCAAATATTTCAGGGAGGTCATTAATGAATAATTTAAAAAGATTAGGGCTGAGATTATCCCCTTGGCAAACCCCTATATTAGATGAGAAGGAGTCTGTCATGTGAGATTTGCTCATTCTCACATTCAACTCAGTCTTTTTATACATGCTTTTAATAACATTATAATATAAATCACTGATGCCATATTGTCTTAGTTTATAGAAGAGACCCATATATGCCAAACTGTATCAAATGCCTTTTTGAAATCGACAAAACAAGAAAAGAGAAGTTTAGGGCCCATTTGAGTATATTTTTCTATTAATGTTTTGAGAACAAACATATGGTCACTTGTTCTTTTTTTCTTGCAAAAACCAATCTGTTCTTTACATATTATATTTCTCTTTGATAAAAAATTCTCTAGCCTTATGTTTAATATTTTCGCAAATAGTTTTCCTAGTGCACTTCCAATGGTTATACCCCTATAATTTGAGGGGTCATCAGTAGAACCACTTTTGAATATTGGCACTATAAATCCTTTTGCCCACATATTAGGGAAGGAGCCAGTTAAAAGAATATGATTAAATAATTTTTTTAAACTTGTTAATAGAAATGACTGGCTACATTTTAGCATTTCATTTAGGATCATGTCAAAGCCACTTGACTTCTTATTTTTTAATGTGTATATAGCTGTAATTATTTCTTTATCACTAATTTGGAAGTCAAGTTCTGAGAATATTTTTTCCTTTTCCAATTGCTAAAATCGATTAATAAAATTGTTATCGGTTGCATTAATTTTGCTTTTATTTAGCTCTTTAAAATAGTCAAACCATGTATTACATGGAATGTTATGAGATGTAGATTTCTTTGTATCTTTTGATAAATCCTTTGGTAAACTCCAGTATTTATTAGGGTTATTTTCATGAAGGTTGTCAAGTTCATCCATTATACTTCGTCTAAATTCCTTTAATTTCTGTTTTCTAGTTTTTCTGTACAATTTTAATAGTGAAAAATAAGATGTCCTAACAATTGGATCTTTGCTAAACTTTTTAAGGAGTTTTTCCTTACTATCTAATAAGCATAACAAGCTGTCTTGGTAAAGTCTTTACATCCATTTTACCAAAACGACTTAGTGATTTTCTTGAAACACATAATTTATTTTTTTCAAATCAAGGTGGTTTTAGAAAAAAATTACAGAACTGTAGATCATGTCTTTATTTTAAAAACAATAATAAACAAATATTTGTTTAAATGTAAAAAGAAACTATATGTGTGTTTTGTAGATTTTAAAAGGGCTTTTTACAGTGTCTGGAGATCAGCTCTGTTCTTAAAATTACAAAATAAAGAAATACAAGGCAAATTTTATAATATACTGCATGACATGTACTCTAATACCTTATATTCATGTAACTATCAAAATATGTTTACCAAGCCTTTTCTTGATAATCAGGGTGTCAAACAAGGTGACAGTTTAAGTAAGTCCAACTTTATTTACTGTAAATTCAGAAATTATTGCGAGGTTTTGATTATTGCGAAAAATGCGACAGACTTGTAAACGCAATAATTTTAACTCGCATTTTAAAATCATTGATATGAATTAAACAGGATTTTTCTCAAAATCATTTTAATTAAAATCGCATTTAAGTCTAAAATGACAAAATCGCAATAATTTCTAAATTTACAGTAATATATTTGTTGATGACATAGAAAAATACTTAGTTACAAACTTAACTAGTGCAGTAAATTTAAATGGTCAAAAAGTGAACCATTTATTGTATGCTGATGATTTATTATTGATATCGGAATATGCAGATGGTCTCCAGAACTCTCTTGATTCTTTACAAAAACAAAGTACTGAATGGAAACTGGACTTGAACCTTAAGAAAACAAAAATTATAATTTTCTCTAAAACTAAAAGTAAATTAAAAAAACGTTTACTTTTATTACAGTTCTAATGCAATTGAAATTGTTGATTGTTATAAATACTTAGGAGTTGATTTTCATTCATAGCTCTGGAAAATTTATACAAGTAGTGTCAAGCCTCTCAGATAAAGCTAAAACAGCATATTTTGCATTGAAGTCAAAACTACCATACATATATAGTGAAAATTTGTCTGTTAAGACTTGGCTCCAGCTTTTTAATTCAATGATAACTCCTATTTTAACTTATGGATCAGAAGTATGGTTATCAGAATTCAAACCAAATTTTGAAGCATTTATAGACAAAAGTACATTAGACAAAACACAAAACTCCATATTTAAAAACATACTTGTGGTTCATGGAAAGTCTTCCAATCTAGCAGTGCGGTGTGAATTAGGCATTTTACCCATTCGCATTAAATGTTATCAACTTATGTGTAAATATTATGAGCGTCTCAATAATATTGGTGAACAGTCTGGTGGTCCGCATGAAATTTTCAAGGCTGCTTAAGCCTTTTGAAGTGGACAAAACTCTCACAAATAGAGAAAATTCATAGTCTTATAAACTATCTGAATTAATGAAATATATTGCAATACCCTTTAAAAAGCATTGTGATAGTAATTTCAAACAGAAACTAGAAGATTTCTACAAAAATGAAATTATATTTTAACTTTCTAAAATAAAAGATGGACACTGTGGTAAACTTTTATTTTTTAGTAAAATTTAAACAACAAGAATATTTAAATTTTAATATTCCTAAATACCTTTAACCCTTTCCTCCATAATGACGCCTTTTGACGCCACCCCCCTTACTCAATAATGACGCCTTTTGACGCCTTTGTAGTACCTCAGTTGAAACACTTTGACTACAAAGTGTCTGCAGTTGACTTTTATAAAATTGGTATCCATTATGAAAAGGAATATCATAGGAATATATATATATCCGACTCAAATTTATTTGATGAAATAGTTGTCTTTCGCAATGCCTTAATACTTTAAAGCATATGTTCAGCATTTTATCAAAAAAATCCTATGCGAATCAAGTATGCAAAAAAAAAAAAATTCAATGGAGGAAAGGGTTAATTGAAAAAAACTCACTTAATTAATAATAAGAATAATGCACACTCATTAGCAATAGAAACTGGGAGGTATGCAAGACCAAAAATACCATCTAATGAGAGATTTTGTAAATTTTGCACAGGAAAAATTGAAAATGAGATTCATTTCTTGATTGAATGTCTGCAATATAACAAAATTAGATCTAAATATAAAATTAATGATATAAATTTAAATAATTTGGATGAAAATTTTACCAAAATGTTAAATCCTATGTCGGAAAAGGAATTAAAATCTATTTGTATGTATATTGAAGAAGCTCTTGATTTGAGAGACCACCATACCGTTTCATCAGATAATAATCCTTGACAGTAGTTTGTCCATATACATATATATATATATAAATATCTTATATTGTGTGTTTTAAGTAAATATATGAAAATCTAGAATAATACTGAAATTTAAGTCTATGGTATCAATATCAGTTTATATATTATGTATTTGTATACATAGAATTGGCTTGACTTGTTCCATGAATCTTTATTTCATTTGTGTGTTGTTTTAATATTATTAATTATCTGTATTTGGATCACGCCTCTATTGAGCTCTTTCCAATAAAATATTGAATTGAATTGAATAAACAGGAATCTCGGGAGGGGGCACTTCCTATACATATAAGGTGTCAGCTGGGAACAGTATATTTAATACATGTACACATGTTCCCAATGCATAGTCCGATCCTTGGCCCCCTCCCCCCCACCTTTCGTGGGAAAAATTGGTTTATCAGGGGCGGATTTATCATTAAGGAGGGGGCCTTCCCCCACTTTTTTAGCCGAAGGGCCAAGTGAGCTTTTCTCATAACTTGGCGTCCGGCGTCGTTAACTTTTACAAAAATCTTCTCCTCTGAAACTGCTGGGCCAAATTAAACCAAACTTGGCCACAATCATCATTGGGGTATCTAGTTTAAAAATTGTGTCCGGTGACCCGCCCAACCAACCAAGATGGCCGCAATGGCTAAAAATAGAACATAGGGGTAAAATGCAGTATTTGGCTTATAACTCAAAAATCAAAGCATTTAGAGCAATCTTACATGGTGTTAAATTGTTCATCAGGTAAAGATCTATCTGCCTTGAAATTTTCAGATGAATCGTACAACCCATTGTTTGGTTGCTGCCCCTGAATTAGTAATTTTAAGGAAATTTTGCTGTTTTTGGTTATTATCTTGAATATTATTATAGATAGAGATAAACTGTAAACAGCAATAATGTTCAGCAAAGTAAGATTTACAAATAAGTCAACATGACTGAAATGGTCAGTTGACCCATTTAGGAGTTATTGCCCTTTATAGTCAATTTTTAACCATTTTTCGTAAAACTTAGTAATGTTTTACAAAAATCTTCTCCTCTGAAACTACTGGGCCAAGTTAATTATAGATAGAGATAATTGTAAGCAGCTAGAATGTTCAGTAAATTAAGATGTTCAAACACATCAGCATCACTAAATCACAATTTTGTCATGAATCAATCTGCGTCCTTTGTTTAATATTCACATACTGACATAGACCAAGGTGAGCGACACAGGCTCTTTAGAGCCTCTAGTTTTTGGAACAATTTGGTTGCTTATACAGGAAATCACTGAAGCATGACTGGAGCGGCCCCCTCTTAGGTCAGTCAGTGGGCCCCACTTATGAAAATTTTTGGATCCGCCACTGTTTATATATAGGGAATCATTGAAGCATGACTGTAGCTTAAATTTCACATTATTATACAGTTTTCTATCAGAAGCTTTATTTTGGCTAGCATACCAATTTCTAATATATTTAGTGTGAATTAATTTGCTTGATATGTTCAAAAATTTATATTGTCCGAAATGTTTTACTTCTTGTTTAATTTCAAAAACTTTTTCTACTAGCAAATGAGAACTGGCAGAAGAAGTTATGTTAGATTTGTGAAGCTCTTGGCTGCATTTATAAGCATCTTTCAATAGACTGAATTCAGTTGTAAGATTTTTAAATCTATACCAGTATTTTACAATTGACTTTACAATATCATAATGTTAGGGGAAAAGACTGAAGTGGGGACCCCCTCTTAGGCAGTCTTTGGGCCCCCTCTTATGAAAATTTCTAGATCCGCCATTGTTTTCTAGTTTAAAAATATGTGAATAGGTGTTGAAAATATTAAGAAATATATTAAGTCAACAAATTAAAAAGAAAATGTGGTACTCTGTATGATTGCCAATGAGACAACTCACTATTATGTTTCTTAGGCAGAATCAGGGGGCCCGGTCTGACAACACCTTTTGTTAGAAAAATTTAGTTGATTGTATAGGGAATGACTCGAGTAGGGACTCCCTCTTAGGCAGTAAAAGGGCCCCCTCTTATGAAAATTTCTAGATCCACCATTGATTTCTAGTTTAAAAATATGTGAATAGGTGTTGAAATATTCAGAATATTAAGTCAACAAATTAAAAAGAAAATGTGGTACACTGTATGATTGCCAATGAGACAAATCTAGTCTCTAGATAAGATAAGATAGTTTATTCTCATAAAACCATGCAAGTACAAAGGTTACAGAGAAGTTTAAAAATAATATACAAAACAATTTATGCATTTAAAATGCACACAATAGACACAATTACATTAGAAATTAACAACTTTAGGTCACTGTATGGCCTTCAACAATGATAAAAACAGAAACTACTATAAGTTACAATAAGGAGGCTCGAGGGTACATGTATAAAAATTTAAGAGAAAAATAAACATTTATTTTTTCATTACAAAGGAGTAGATTCAGTAAGACCCCTTTTTGGCCCCAAAATATAGCAGTTTTACAAAATTGTGAAAATGTAATCCTTAAGCTATTTATTGGAAAGTAGCATGCTTCTGCTAAATAAATATAGGATGTTTTTGACAATACAATGCATATATCAGGTACTAGCATCATTAAGTTATGCTAAATTACTGAAATCTTCAAAATTTTAGATTTTTTGGTAAATTTTAGACGGTTTCTGTCTTAAATGAAAGTGTAAATTTTCCCCTTACATTATGATATTGTAATTATTCGTGTTCATTTATAATATTGAAATGTTAATTATACCCCATGCAACGAGTTGCGGAGGGTATAATGTTTTTGACCTGTTCGTCCGTCCGTCAGTCCTGTTTCTTGTCATCACAACTCCTTTCAAACCATGCATCAGAATTTCATGAAACCTTTTCAGATAATAAGGACATACTATGTAGTTGTGCATATTGACGGGAAATTGCGATTCAATTTTTTTTCTAAGAGTTACGCCCCTTTGAACTTATTTACTTTAATGTACTACTGCAACAGTATGTCATCGCAACTCCCCTCAAACCACACAACAGAATTTCACGAAACCTTTTCAGATAATAAGGACATACTATGTAGTTGTGCATATCGACGGGAAATTGCGATTCAATTTATTTTCTAGGAGTTACGCCCCTTTGAACTTATTTACTTTAATGTACTACTGCAACAGTTTGTCATCTCATCTACTCTCAAACCACACAACAAAATTTCATGAAACCTTTTCAGAAAATAAGGACATACTATGTAGTTGTGCATATCAACAGGAAATTGCGATTCAATTTTTTTCCTAGGAGTTACGCCCCTTTGAACTTATTTACTTCAATGTTCTACTGCAACAGTTTGTTATGGCAACTCCTCTCAAACCACACAACAGAATGACAATGTGGGGACGTGGGGTATGTGAGTGTGCTCACTAAGGTTCTTTAATTGTATTTAATGATAATACATAATATATATATACATGTAAAGGTTGAGGATGAACACAGATGCGGCCACTTTCATTTTTTGACAAAAACCATCAGAAAAGTTACATTTTTTGGCAAATTCAATAGATTTTTCATACGAAAGCTCGAATCTGAGCGTTTTTAATGACTAAGTCAGTCAAAATCTTTCACATTAACTAATTGAATCAATTGAAATAGACAGTTAAGAGTTTAAAAAGTGTCCAAAATCTTTCGTTAGATGAATTTGAAATTTGAGGCCAAAGTCGGAACCTTACCTATACTCCTTTTATTTGTTACCTTAAGTAGTTGTTACTTTATCATATGGTACAAAAATAATTTGAAAAAATCAATTTTTTATGGCCTCAGATGAATTGTAAAATGTAGATCATCATTAAAATTGCTCAAAATTATCTCCCTTTGGTATAAAAATGCCATTTTTGGAACTCATCTGTGACCTTTATTTTTTATTATTATTTTCAATTAAGCTGTTCTTAAACTTAACTATTGTAAAATTTGAGCGATTTCTGTAATTAAGTTCTCTTATTTCGGTATTACCTCTATTTCTGCTATTAGTTCAACAGAAAAAAGGTACCTTTACAAAAATGTATGCTTCTTTCGAAGGCAGGTTGTGAACGGTGACCCCATTTTTTTTTTTATTAAGTACAAGATTTAAGTAAAGTTTATCATTTTTACAGAAACAATTTTTCCTTGTAGATGTTGCAGATACATTCATACAAATGATGTTGAAGAAACAAAGAGAAAAGGAACTTGGACTGTACCAGTTTGTTTGCAGCTTCTAAGGTGAAGTATACCTATTTAAATGTTTTGTAAAAATAAGAAGATGTGGTATGATTGTAAATGAAACAACTCTCCATGAGAGACCAGTGAGACAAAAATTAACAACCATAGGTAACTGTACATCCCTCAACAATGAGCTATACAACGTCAAGGACTTGAAATTACCAATGAACAACTCAGGGCCTGATTTATTAACAAAACATTGAACGATAAACTGTTATGATATACAGCAACAAACTACTGAATTACAAGCTCCTGAATTGAGACAGACACATGGAGTTTGTAAAACATTAAAAATTTATTTCTCCATGTTTAATGCCTCAAATTGCAAGTAGGGGATAAAATTACACTGTAAAAAAATTTGGGTCCAGAATTTTAAAGGAAAGTAGTGATTTGGTCCAGCTGAAAAAGGTTGAAAATGAGCACTTCGGAAGCTGTCAAAAGATTTCAAGACGCCCTAAGCATAAAATTGTCCATATTTTGAGTTAGAGGCGATGAAGTTTTCTATAATTTTGATATAATTTGTCCCAAAAGTAGTACAACACACTGTAAAAGTTTCTTAGAGAAAGCGCAGGTGGGATTTTTTTTATTTTCATTTATGTTCTAAAAGAAATGCACTACGAATTAATTGTGTTCTCGGACCTAAGAGGTGAAATCTGTAAATATAGAATTTGTACTCTGGCAACTTCCCTAAATTATTTGATGGTGTCAACTTGTCAAATAGCATGAAACTAAAGGATTTAAACTTTTATTTTATAGAATTTCTGCAAAAATAACCAATTTTGGCATTTTATGGTCAAAATAGGCATTTTATAACTTTTTCAATATTGATGCATAAATGGCATCCTGACTTTCTATCTGGCAGGTTTTCATGTGTCAATATTTGTGTTTCTATGCCTTTATCTACTTCTTTTACTTATTTATGAACTCTGAATCTACAGAAAAGAAGTTTATCTCAGACAAAATGTGCAAAATGTGTTATATAAATGACCATTGGCTAACGCCTTGTTTGGATGAAGTCAATAGTGGGGAGCTTGGTACATAAAATTTGATGTCCATATTGAAGACCTCTCTAAATTTGTATCAAATGCACTTTACAATGTCTATTGTACCTGTTCCATTTCACATACTATCTTTCTTTTCTTCTGTGGGATAGCAAGTGGTTTAAATATAAGCCTGTTGAGAATAAATTGCATGCAAGTTTTTCCCTAAAAAGGCAAAAATCTTTGTATCAGCCCATACTGCTTGTAAGAAAAGTTAATTGCAAGAGTCTTTTTGTGCTCAGATTTGTTGTATCATGTCACATGAGTATAGAAATGATAAAAAAGACACAAATTTTTATTTCTTATAGTCTCAATATGCATTTTTTGATGTAAATATGTGGCACGGCCTAAATTGACCCTAAATTTTTTCCACTCTTAGTTGGCCCATGACCCTTTTAAACTAATATGATATGTTATTTGTAACTTTTCTTTCCATTTAAAGTACTTTCAATACATATGTAAGGATTATTTATAACCAAAAAGCTTCACAAATTTAAAATTGGTGGAAAATATTACATCTTCATGTAAGGCCCCCCTTCATTGAAAAACCTCAATTTTTAGGCGCAGGCTCATATAAATTTGACTTTTGAATAATTATGCCAAGTCTTATAAATCAAATGAGTACTCTATTGCTTTAAGTACATGATAAGTTATATATTAAGTCATTTAAAAAGTATTTTTTTGCAATATTTGAATTTTTAAAGCCCCAAATGTTGATAGTTGAAATTTTTCAATTTTAACATCAAAATTTTACACGCAAAGAGGAGTATAGAATTTTACTTAATGTCTATAATATACATCCTATTGTCATGAAACTTTGTAAGCAGTGTTATAATTCATTAAGCTTTGGTCGTACCAAGTCTTTTTAAGATTTGTCAACTCTTTATACCCTATTAGGTCCGAGACCACCATTGTCGTCCCTTGATTTTCGTTGTTCACAAATATAGTCCCTAGTGTTGACAGTGGGTTACTTGCCATTAATTTTTATACCTCTTCCAAATTTATTTCTCCATGTTTAATGCCTCAAATTGCAAGTAGGGGGATAAAATTACACTGTAAAAAAATTTGGGTCCAGAATTTTAAAGGAAAGTAGTGATTTGGTCCAGCTGAAAAAGGTTGAAAATGAGCACTTCGGAAGCTGTCAAAAGATTTCAAGACGCCCTAAGCATAAAATTGTCCATATTTTGAGTTAGAGGCGATGAAGTTTTCTATAATTTTGATATAATTTGTCCCAAAAGTAGTACAACACACTGTAAAAGTTTCTTTGAGAAAGCGCAGTGGGATTTTTTTTATTTTCATTTATGTTCTAAAAGAAATGCACTACGAATTAATTGTGTTCTCGGACCAACTGCTAATGTTAAGTCAATGATATTTGGTATGCAAATTTATTGTCATTTGAAAGTGTTGTTTTTATGGAGATTATATAGCCCCACCCCTGATCATGGTTCATTGACTTTGAAACTTTTACATAGTTTAAAAGTTAATGTTTGTGTTTAGGTTCGTTTAAAGGGAGCTACTTATTATGAGTCAATGGTAATTGGTATGCAGTTGTATTATATTTATCATTGGCACATCTCATTCCATGGAGATTGTTTAGCCATGTACCTTCAGTCATTGTTCATAGACTTTGAATATTTGCATAACTTACATGTTAAAATATTGCTATTTAATTTCAACATTGCATTATCAAAATTACATGAATATTTGCATAACTTACATGTTAAAATATTGCTATTTAATTTCAACTTTGCTTAATCAAAATTACATGAATATTTGCATAACTTACATGTTAAAATATTGCTATTTAATTTCAACATTGCATAATCAAAATTACAAAAAAGGGATACATATCTCTGTGATAACAGTTTATTAAGTGTAAGTTCTTAGACCACATTCATTCTGTGTCAGAAACCTATCTTGTGTCAACTATTTAATCACAATCCAAATTCAGAGCTGTATCAAGCTTAAATGTTGTGTCCATACTTGCCCCAACTGTTCAGGGTTCAACCTCTGTGGTCCTATAAAGCTGTGCCCTGCGGAGCATCTGGTTTGTAAAGTGAAATTCTCTCTTATTATAAGTAATAGGATAACTATATTTGGTATGTGAGTACCTTGCAAGGTCCTCATGGCTGTCATACAGTTTTCACTTGACCTCGACCTCCTTTCATGGATCAGTGAACAAGGTTAAGTTTTGGTGGTCAACTTGACCGTCAAGTCCATATCTCAGATACTAAAAGCAATATGTCTAGTATATTTGGTGTATGGAGGACTGTAAGGTGTACATGTCCAACTGGCAGGTGTCATCTGACCTTGACCTCATTTCCATGGTTCAGTGATTATAGTTGAGTTTTTGTGGGTTTTTTTCTGTTTTTCATATACTATTTGCAATAGGTCTAATATATTTGGTGTATGGAAATAATAACAGAATGGTTGTTAGGTGTACATTTCTAGCTGGTATGTGTCATCTGCCCTTGACCTCATTTTCATGGTCAGTGGTCAAAGTTAAGTTTTTGAGTTTTTGTCTTTTTATCTAATACTATATGCAATAAGTCTACTGCTATAATAACTATATTAGGTGTATGGAAATATATTAGTTGTATGGAAGAATTATTAGCTGTATAGATGTGTGCCTTGTATGGTTCATCTCACCTTGCCTGTCCTTGGCCTCATTTTCATGGTTTAGTGGTCAATTTTTAGTTTTTTTGGTTAATGTAAAGGTTATGTTTCAATTGTAATAAAGCTTCATTTTAAGGACTACAAAAGAAGGCGAGACATTTCAGCGTGTGCACTCTTGGTTTTATATTAAACCCTAGAAAGAAGCTACAGATTAATGTTAACTGCAAAAATACTAAAATCCTTTATTAATTAGATCATGTAGATACAGGAAATGAAAATATTTTGAAATTTTTTATCATAAAAATGGTTATGCTTATATATTCAAGTTTCACTAAATTCCAAGAAGGGTTTCCACAAATAACAATGACTGATTTTCAAAATGATCGTCATGTAAAAATGAAGAGATGTGCTAAGATTGCCCATGAAAACTATCTTTATGAACAATGACAGTTCAGTGGTTTGCTTTCAGCCTTTAGCAAAAATAATTACCATATATATTGTAATAAGCTATAAATAAAAGCCCCCCATTGTAAAATGTTAAACAATTAAAAAGTAATTAACAGCGTCCTGATCTTTATAAGTTCGAAGAATAAAATTGAGTCATATTATGGTATGATGTTGTTGTTAGCGATGTATGTCGACACATATGGTTTCCGGATAATTATATAGTTTAAGCGAATGGATATCCATGAAATTTTACACAAGGTTTAATACCAAAAAGGAAGGTTGGGTTGATTTTTGGGGTGATGGTACCAACAGTTTAGAAATTAGGGGCAAAAAAGAAGCATTTTTGTAGTTTCCAGACATTAACTTGTGTGCCAGTGTACTAATCTCTCTGAAATTGTTCTTCAAGGTTCCATATCACAAAGGGTAGACTGGAATTGTTTAAAGGGGTAATTGCCTCAAACGTTCAGGAAATAGGGGGTCAAAAACAATCATTTTTCTAATTTCCAGACAATAATTTGTGTTTAAGTGTATGGATTTCTTTAAAATTGTACTGCAAAGTACCATACCACAAAGGCTGGGATTTAGTTTTGGGGTAATTACTGAAAGGGGGTTGAAAAAAATTGGGGGAGGGGGATTTTTTTTTCTCATAATTCTGATCAAAATCCAAATACAGACAGTCTATCATGCTTGAATATTGTGTCCAAACATGCACCAACTGGTCAGTCAAATAACAAGGCTGCGCTGCACATCATTTTCTTAATCATATTAATCTGACATGTTAAAGTTTGTACATTATGAAGTTACTAACCTGTTGATTTTGTGTATTTCAGATTATTATTGAAAAAAGAGCACTTTGAAGTACTAGGAGAATTTGAAAACATCTTGGTGAAATAGTCTGACTGGATATGACAGAACATCAAAAGAAATGACGAAAAATTACACATCTTATCAAAATAGCACTACTAGAAACTAAAAGCTACTTGCAATTTTCACTGGTTTTGAGATCAGTAACAGTCTGACAAGGAAAGAATTTAATGAACATGATTATGATGCCTCTTGATAAATATAAAAACATATTGACTGTAAAATAATTACCAGTTACCAATTATATCTGTTGTTTACAAAATTTGTTATTTGGAAATATCTGTTGAATGTTTTGAAATTAAAATGTGTTAACTTAAATGATTTAAGAATTGAAGTCTTTAAATGATACAAAAGCAAGGATACATGGAATGATTGCAATTGAGACAACTACTAGCCCTGGATAATAGGGCACTGATGTAAACAAGTACAGGTCACCTGAAGTCTTCAACAATAAGCAAAAGCCTTAATTTAAAGATCGTTATACATGGGCTTATTAAGTCCTAAGATAATGGTATCTACATCATTTGCTGTCAAATTTTTGTTTGTATGTTTCAGATGAAGGTTAATTAAAATAAGCCCAGCACACCTAATTTGTGAACTGTTTTCTTTTAATTTCAAAAGAGAAAGCTAATAGACAAATTTAAGCAAAAAACAAAAAAAAGGAAATCCATTTAATATGGCAGACAGCAACCAAACACAACCAGTTGCCATAATGAACATGTTTTTGAGTGCTCAAACTGCACTATAACATTAGACACAAAAACATCTTATATAATGCTGGATTACACAAAAGTGTTTAAATCATCTGCTCTTCTCTGGTGTTTAAAAAGTGTACAGATTTGGTGTCACAATATCTCAGTAACATGGGTTAGAATCCTGGCATGGGAAGAACAAAAAAATTGCGAAAGCAAACTTACAGATCTTACATTTTTGGGTTGATGTTTTGATGACTTGCATGTACATGTACAATATATACAAAAAGTTAGCTGCTATTGAGACAAAGGCAAAAATCATAGTGCAACAAATAAAATTGAGAAAGGAAATGGTGAATATGTCAAAGCGACAACCACCCGACCATAGAGCAAACAACAGCTGAAAAGAAACCAATGGGTCTTCAATGTAGCGCGAATTCCCGCACCCGTAGGTGTCCTTCAGCTGGCCCCTAAAATATGCATAATAGTACAGTGATAATGGATGTCATACTAAACTCCGAATTATACACAAGAAACTAAAATTTAAAATCATACAAGACTAACAAAGGCCAGAGGCTCCTGACTTGGGACAGGCGCAAAATTGCGGCGGGGTTAAACATGTTTATGAGATCTCAACCCTCCCCCTATACCTCTAGCCAATGTAGAAAAGTAAAAGAATAACAATATGCACATTAAAATTCAGTTCAAGAGAAGTCCGAGTCCGATGTCAAAAGATGTAACAAAAGAAAATAAATAAAATGACAATAATACATAAATAACAACAGACTACTAGCAGTTAATTAACACTTTCCTTACTGAATTGTTTTTTTCCGCGACGTTGTGTGACCTGATCAAATTTCCGCGCGCAGTTTGCCTGGCCTGAATTAATTTGACGTGTGAATGGGGAAAAAAATGACGTTTTAGAAAAAACGTGTGTATCTTTGTTGTTTCTCATCAAATCGGTTTCAAACTCGATATTGTTACACTTAAGTATCAAAGGAGTGTTGCAATATAAATAAATTTACATGACAATACCTACTTTTGATTTTGTTTAACCTTTTGTGGAAAGAAAATGACGTTTGATTTGCAACATCTATTTTTCTTTTGTGACCGGTTTACATTTTTGCCTCCCATCTTCTAAATTAACAATACAAACGGTAATTAACAATTTCGAGTGTTCCTTTATCGAAGTTTTATAGAAAAAAATAACTCCAGAGTCAAAATTCTAGCTTATTGGTCAGAATAAATACGAATGAAAATGGTTTGTCAAATTCCGCAGCGGCCATTTTTTTACCTGTACAATGCAATCACCAGATAGGAAGTTGTGTCCCTGGATAAGTTGGAGTTGTCTTTCTTAGTCCGATGTTTTCTTTGAATTTTTGTATGAATATAGATATAAATTGACTATTGGGATCTTTTGTGGAATTTTTGATATTTTAATGGAGATATCTAATGATATTTTAATCTGGTAAAATCAAAACTTTTGAGATTAATATGTGCTTTTTTTTTAATGTGCAAATATTTTTTTCTGTTTTTTTTTTTGTATGAAACCACTGACTGCATGGAAATATTAATTAAATGTAAGATGACCTGACACACTAATCCATGTACATTTAACACTTTAATAATGTGTTGATAAATTAAGTGAGACATAATTAAATGTTGAAAGACAATCATGAACTTTTAAAAATAAAATTACTTTGAAAAAGTCTATGATTTATTTTTAAAATTATTTATTATAAGTGTCCTGACTCCATGGGATGCTAGAATTTTCACTGGCTTTGGTTTTGTATTGTTCAATGATGAAGATAATTTAATGTTCCTTATTTAAAAAAAAATGACAAAAATTATTAAATGAAAATGTCAACTGTAACAACAAATATAAATTATGAATATATCCTTTCAACAACTTATCTGTGAAAACCTTTTCAACAAATTATGTATATAATATCCTTTCAACTTAAAAATTGTAACAAAATAACTGTTAAAGTTTAATTTTTGACTGATTGGGAGACAGTGAAGCAATGGGATAGGCAAAGGGGTTTTCTACATTCAACACAACCATATTTTGAAACCTTTGTGTACCTTTAATATTTACCCTAGCCCAGCATATGTGACACCTTATCTTGTTTCCCAAAGTCTACTGGCAAACAGAGTTAACCTACATGTGTTTGATCTGTCTTGACGTGGTAGATTTCACAATATGACATACACTGTGTCTGACGCTACCAAAACCCAAAGTTTGATGGCCCATTTCTTTGTTTTAGGAGGCATGAATTGCTTGAATGCATCCCTCCCTTTGTAAGGTATCATGAATGGTCACCTATCGTTTGAGGACATGTTGGTCCCTCATTTTTGTCTGTTAAGGGGGTCATTTATTTCTGAGTTTGTAAGATACATCATTATTAGCCTCCCATCTTTGCTCACCTCCCTGGTGCGTATCAGTGAAGTGAAGATACCTTATTATCTGCATAATTTCGTCTATTTCTTTGAAAAATTAAGAGACCATGACTTATATTTTTAATAACTTTAAACATGATAAAACCTTCAAGTGTTGGGATTAATAAATTTCAGGATAAAAACAATCTATGTACATTGTCAGAAAATATAACATTTTTGTCCTAAATTCTAAAGCTCATACAATTTTATTTTATTTTTCGTCAATGTACATATATATTGAATATGAGAATAATTGCCTGTTAATATAAAAATATTTTTTACTTTAATATATGTGTGTGGCTCTGATCTGGCTGCGGTTTAACATCTTAGATTTGAGATGATTATATTCACATTTATATATGATTTATAAAAACATTACCGGTTTCATGTTAATTATCAAATCATTGCAATATTACTTTGCTCCTCATGGGCCCTTTAATTAGAATAAAAATATCTTATCTCTGTAATCAAAATATCCTATCTTTGGAATAAAAATGTCTTATCTTATCTAATTATAACTATCAATTATTTGGTTGTGAGATAGAAACATCTGGAAAAAATATCCTTCTTTGGGTCTCATATGTTTTGTGGACCAGTTACTTCTGGGATGAATGGGGAAGACCTCTTTCAAATTTCAATATAAAAAATTCTTGGTGCCATCAGTCATTGTTGGGGGACATATTTACATCTGCCAGCTGTAATTTTTTTCGTCTGAAAGTTCGCTGACCCCTTCTCTTTCAACATCACTTCAGGAGTGACCATGAAATCATCACCGATGTCATTTTGAGGTCAATGCATTTCATACCGTTGACCAAGAAGATCTACTTCTCCCACCGAAAATCCCTCAAACTCGTTCTCAGAACTATCGGACATTTTTGTGTCTCAGAATGTTACAGACACGATACAGACCATGAAACGACATTTTACTAATATTTACTATAATTTTGCGTCCTTGACATCGGCAAGTGAGAGAGGAATGTGATTGGATTGTTTTATTTAGAACTTCCATAAAAGGAGTGCGACCTTTCGCACTCGTGGGAAAAATCCAATTACCGCGCCGACGGAAGTCGGAATATTACTTGATTTTATTCTCCGTGCAATTTTTAAAATCGTTTTTCGTAATTTGTATCATAATGTTAATCAAAATATTCATGAAATTAAATTCAACTTTCCATCCAAATAACCTTTTTTCGACGAAAAAGATCACATGTTCGCATCACATGTCTTGTACAAAATGGCGGCGGCTTATTTTGTTTGTTGACGCTACCGATCTTTCATTGTATTGAAGTATATATAAGGTATCAAATTCAGTCAGAATTGGTATTCTTTAACTGTGATATACAAGCTTCCCGAAAACCTCTATATGTATTGGTTAAACGTAGCTTTACGGGGGGAAATGAGTTAAAAGACAAAAAAAATATGATTATCACGTGATTGTCTATGCCTGAAAGCATTGTTCGGCCTGGCTACGGGGATGCCTCAACACATTGTTCGGCCTGGCTACGGGGATGCCTCAACGCATTGTTCGCCTTGAAAGGGTTAACTGACATGCCAGCTCCAGACCTCAATTAAACTGATTAAACATGTTTATTACAGATATAATAACAATAAACTAAAATAACACTTACCACTACTAAATGATTACGAACTTTCAGGAACTAATTGCAGCTACTGTCCAGGTTATGTTAAACAAATTTTCAGCTCCAACTGATCTGTTCAGTGAAGAGTTTTTATCATTTAAATAAAATGTGAACACATTCTAATCTTTTGGCAGACGTGAATATTCTCATGTGGCATTTATATGCAAGGGTACCTATATCTGGTGGTGATGATACACAGTGATAATTAACCATTTTTTTCTCCTTTTTGTGTAATTTTGAAAAAAAATGGAATTTAAACTTTTTTCAGCATTTTGGAAAAAAATAATTTGGTAAATTTTTCATGTTTTTTTCATTTATTTTATAAAAATTAAATTTTAAAAGAATTTTTTTTTTTAATATTTAATTTTTTTTTTTTAATTTTTGAAAAATTTGATTTTTTTTAAATATTTTGCATTTATAAATTTTTTAAACCTTAAAAAAATTAATTTTAGTTGCCTTCGTCCATGCAAGCATGGACTAAGTTAGCCTTGGTTGCCTTCGTCCATGCATGCATGGACTAAGTCTGTTGTGTTAGTCCATGCAAGCATGGACTAAGTTAGGGTTAGTTGCCTTAGTGCATGCATGCATGGACTAAGTCTGTTGTGTTAGTCCATGCATGCATGGACTAAGTTAACGTTAGTTACCTTCGTCCATGCATGCATGGAGTAAGCTTAGTTTCTAAGTTTTCATGTTTACAAATCATGAAAAGGTTTAGCCATACTATCAAGTTTTGTAATTTATTTCCTAAGGTAAGTTATAATGCACAATATGCATGTAAAACATAATTAATAGGTTGAATATGAAAAAAATCAACTAAACAGAAAAAAAAGGTAATTACATCAAATTAAAAAATAATTGAACTAACACCATGAAATTAAGTGGTAAGAAGAAATGGAGGTTTTCTAAACTTGATGTTGATTTCCAGTTTTATTTAATACCTTGTTTTAATTAAATATCCACCAACTTTCAAGTTTTCCACGAAATTGGTCGCACGAAAATAACTGAATCATATGTTTAATGAAATTGATATCAAAAGTTTGAATCAGCAAGATTTTTTATGAATTCAATAGTCAGCATTGATCAACTAGCTATTGTACATGTACATGATCTTATGTTTGATATTTATATATATATACTTTCAATTAGCATAACAGTAAAAAAAAAAAAAGTAATCCATCAGTAATTGCTTACAAGTAAACTCCCTTTTTTAATCCCTTTTTACCTTAAAAATGGCCACCATTTGAGGTCACATTTTATATGGAAACTCTCAAGGAAATGGCAGTTTTTTTCTTTTCAATAGCAGATGAAGTTAATTGAAAACAGATCATGTCCTAAAGATACTTACAAAATATTGTTACTTTTGCTTTAGCTGGTAAAACAAACAGAGGCCAATTTGTCTGATTTTCAAAGATCTCTTCTAGAATCATTAAACAAAGTGAAACCAAACTTGCTACATATGTTTTATGTTTTGATTTATTTACTGATAAAAAGCTTATTTTAAGACTATTTTGGCAAAAGAAATAAAAATGAGCAATTCAGGAACCTTGCATCCTCTGATTATAATGTCATGTTCAGGTCATGATAATAGATGAAAACAATTATTGTGAATAATGGTTACATACTAAATGGGGGTCTTATTGGGGGGTTCCGATTCCTGATCCCGCTCACTGTTTTGTCAGATTCCCGTATCCTGCTCACACTTTGTACGTAAGCAATTCTTATATTTTTGTCATTTCCCAGGTGCCGCTCAACCTAATTTCCCATTTTCATGACACAATAATTGACTTTCAGGCGTCACGCTTAAAAAAAAACAGCAATCCCGCGTCACGCTTAGACCTCAATGAGACACACTTAAATGTGTGGAATTGATTTCTTATTCTTAATATAAGGAAAAAAGGAAAATGATACCTTCATTATTTCGAATCACAGTGATTTGTATATCCTGACATGATTCAAATGCCAAAAATTAGAACACCTGAATTTGTTGTAACAAATCAAATTGACACTTTTGTATCAGGTACTTTAACAAGTTTGGCGACCATACCTGTGATTCTGATTATGACAGATTGATTTCTATTTACAGGTGCCTCATAAATTTCAATATCCATTTTATGCAGATATAGCATGGTATGTTTTGGCTCAATACTTGTGCTGTCTGACAGGGAAGCAGTGCATTGAACTTCCATCGGAGAATCAGGAGGACGAGAAACCAGATTGTCAAGACGATTCAAGACCCTCGTCAAGATGTTCACAAGAAAATGGACAAATGGAATCAAAAAATTCCCCAGAAATTGGAACTTCAAATATTTCAAAAAGTATCAAAATAAAACTCACTAGAATCGACCACCAAAGTGTGAAAAAATCTCCTTCTGCTGACGATGAAAAATCGGCAATAAAGTTGAAACAATCACCTCGGAAATCTACATCTGATAGTTGTAGTTCCGCAGATACTGAAATATACGAGAGGCCAGATGATATTGCTGGTCACCATGGTGATATTGATTTTTCAAATGTATCAAAAGAAATAACATCCAAAGCAAGCAAATTGAAAATGAACGAGGATTCAAATAGTTCGGCAGGATCAATCGAAATCAGACGAACGAAAAGAGAACGTAAGAATGTTCATTTAACTAAGTGGGAGATAAAAGGATTGAAAAAAATGATTGAATGGTTGGAAGACTTGCCTCCATCTAAGAAAGGTATCCCTAAAGACCTGATTGACCCAGAGGGTGTACTCAGAGAGGCAAAAGTAAGTCACTAAGAAAACAAATCTAGATACAGTGAAACCTGCTTTAAAGGTCACTTTTATAACATACATCTAATACATACAGTGAAACCTGCTTTAAAGGTCTCTTCTACAACATACATCTATTACATACAGTGAAACCTGCTCCAAAGGTCTCTTCTATAACATACATCTATTACATACAGTGAAACCTGCTATAAAGGTCTCTTCTATAACATACATCTATTACATACAGTGAAACCTGCTCTAAAGGTCTCTTTTATAACATACATCTATTGCATACAGCGAAACATGCTCTAAAGGACACTTCTATTAAAGGTATTTTCTATAACATGTAGCCCTATTTTGTCATGTCAATTTCTTATTTTCCCATTGTAGAAAAGTGTTTGCATTGTGAACCTCACTTCAAAGTTTACATTATATAATGTCAGTTTTCTCTTGATCTGTAGAGGATCTTTTTATGCAGGTTTTTCTGCAGTTATTGTTATGGCTAGTTAGAAACTTGACTTAAACATGATAAAGATGACTGACTTGTTTTGTGTTTATTTCAATAAGAACATCATATATGATGTAAACAATAATGAATTAAATAGACTATACACATATTAAGTTTCTAAGTTTCTTTTTTGATTTCATAAGTTGTTAGGTTGCTGTCTCAAAGATGTAATACTTTCATTACTTTAATTGAAACTGTTCACAGATCTGGTCTTTTGATAGAGATTCTATTATTCAAAAGGGAGATAATTTTGCAAATGTTTCAGAAAAGAAACTGTTTTTTTTGTAATGAAGGTAGCCCGGTACCACAAACTACCTTTATTTAGAGTTTGTTATCTTGAAACTTATTTTTTACTTAGATGAGATGTTTTAAATATTTATAAGTAGAACCAATTAGTTATCTCTGAATATTTATTTTGTTTTTTTGCAGCAATTGGTAATAGACCATCTTCAAGACAATGCACAGCTTGCAATCACAGGAGAGGCCATTACTTATTGGACACCATCTAAAAAGGTATGAGGATATATAAGATGGAAATTATACATTAGATCTAAAGTGGGTAATAAAGGAATTCTACTTGAACATTTGCTGGAATCAAACAATTAACATGTCCATGCAAGAAAAATAAATAGGGATTCATTATAAAAAAGTGAAATTTTTATATCTGTCTAATTTTTACGTATAATCCTAAAAATTTTCATGACATTTTTTTGTTGAACTTGTTGGTAGATAAAATTATGCCCTTTATGTGAAATAATCAGGTGCAGGGTTCTCAGTCATGAAAGTCAAATTTACACGTGTGAAAATCGGCAATATTGTATAAGTGATCATTTTGGAATATGTTTGAAATATTTGCCACGCGACCTTAAGAAATCAGTCATTTAAGTGATTTTAGTCCTTGGTAATACTTTGACTATAACATTTATAATAACAGTTCTAAAGATGAGACTGATCTTACTGGTTCAAATGGTTAACGCAAGGAATAATTTAAATCTAGACCAATTTTGGAAAATTTCTGAAAAACTGTGAAGAAATGTGGAAACTAACCCAATTTAGAATGGTTAACCATACAAGGGGCTAACTGTAAATTCAGAAATTATTGTGATGTTCTAATTATTGTGAAAAGTGCAACAGTGTCATAATTGCAAAAATTTTAACTGACATTTTGAAATATTTATTTATGAATTAAACAGGATTTTTCTCAATATCTCAAGAACTTAAATCGCATTTGTGACAAAATCTCTTCAATAAATGCATGCATTAATTTCTGAATTTACCGTAGTTAGCTATTTCACAAGGAAATATCATTACATTTCTGATTGATTTTCCAGAATTCAAAACTATTCCCATGTGACTATTCCAGATTCAAAATATTCTTTACTTTATTTGAAAATAGAGATCAGATGACAGTTCATTAATGAAATCTTTCACCCCTGACAGGAAATAAACCATTTAATTTTATATTAACAAAACAACAGTTTAAATTGTAATACCAAACCCCATAAAAAAGGGTGTCCTTAGAAGGGTAAGGGTTTCGAACTTTATATGCAACAATTAATATTATTATACTGTTGTTAAATTAAAATAAATTTAAGATTACAGTATTAGTTTATTTGTATTGTCTGCTACAGGTAATCAAACCAAAAAAGCAGTATACTTCCACTGGACAGAAAGCACCCAAGGCTGTAAAGGGAAAATTACAGAAGTCAGAGGTTGTGCGTCGTCGGAGAACAAGATGTAAGAAATGTGAACCATGTACACGGTCAGATTGTGGGGAATGTAATTTCTGTAAAGATATGAAAAAGTTTGGTGGATCAGGCAGAATGAAGCAGTGTTGTAAAAGCAAGCAGTGTCTTTCTGTAAGTATAGCGAAAGCTGATCAAATGTATTTAAGTTTAGTGGAAACAGTTTAAATGGAACTATAAAGATTTTTACATTTTCTTTAGATATATAGCAAATGCTTTTTAAAGTGCTACAACACTTTGAATAAATTGTAAATTGGAAACAATAAATGACAGCCTAGATTCATCCAATCAAGTTAAAATGGCCTAATTTTATGTAGTTCAAATTTTATGATTTAATGGACCAAATCTGACTGATATTTCATTTTTTAGCATTGATCTTTCGTGATTCCTTTCATTCACAAAATTAGCAAAAAGTAAAGTCATTACCCAAATTTCCCGCTATATATTAATTTCTCTACTTGTTACCTTTGTTACAGCCTGTATTACCACACAATGCCACCTGTTTGATTTGTAACAAAGCCGACCAACCAGAACCAAACCAGTTAATGGAGTGCAGTTTGTGTTGGGAGATCATCCATGTTCCATGTTTACATCAGAAGTACGAGAACTTAAACAGCGAGGGTGTTATCAACGAAGATATCCGACAGCAATAGGAATGTCCTAAGTGTTTACACGATACGACAAAGGGACCACTACAGGTAGAGATTTGTGTACTTGTGCATGTACTTGCACTCATGCATTCTAACACAATGTTTGTCTACTTTATAATGTGTAACCACATACACATGTTCTTGCACACATAAAATTGAGAAAGGAAATTTGGAATTTTTCAAAGAAACAACAACCCGACCATAGAGCAGACAACAGCCGAAGGCCACCAATGGGTCTTCAATGTAGCGAGAAACTTCCTCCCCCGTAAGCGTCCTTCAGCTGGCCCCTTAAAAAAATGTATACTAGTCCAGTGATAATGAAAGTTATACTAAAATAAAAAATCATATTAGACTTGCATTTTATTACAATATTTGTGTACTTTTAATGTGTAACTACATGCATTCTTGTTCAAACTTAGATTTTTATCACCGCATTTCAAAAATTTCAATAGAATACTTCATTAAAATTATATAATGTCTGTTGCAGCTTAGGGTTAAAACTGAAGTGAAAAATGAGGATCCAATAGCAGCACCAGTAGTATCGATACCTGATGTCAAAAATATACCAAAGGAAACTGAAGGAAAACGGGTTACAGTCAAGGAACAGATGGTAAAATAGAACTTAAATCATATTGATTACTCTGGTTCAATTATTTTGAATCAATGGTGCTGATTTAATGACGATCAGTGTACAATTCTTCTTCTAACTGTCTTGGGATGTAACTAAAGAAATTGTCATTTTAAAATCCTAAATTTTGATATGTAATTTCTATGATAAGCAAAAATCACATTTTGCAGCTAGAACTCAACTTGCTTGTAAATTTTATTACATTTTGAGGTGTGTGTGAAGCTAGGAAATATCCAGTGTTTACCTATCATAGGGTCAACATAATTATGACATCAAGTTGTGTGCTGTCAAAGAAAACATTTCTCCAAGTTTTCATTTAATGAAAATAATAGCCAAATAATGGCTACAAATTGTAGATTTGTTTATTTTATAT
This sequence comes from Mytilus edulis, assembly GCA_019925275.1. Lineage (NCBI taxonomy): Eukaryota > Metazoa > Mollusca > Bivalvia > Mytilida > Mytilidae > Mytilus > Mytilus edulis. The sequence continues at coordinate 104,313,714 of CM034360.1, forward strand.
TAGAATAAAGAGACTGTATGGTATTTGAAACTTCAAGAATGTTCATTAGCATGTTAGCAGTTTTACTGTCTGAAATATCCTGTTACCCCTACACGTCACCATGTAACTTAATATTTACAGGAAAACTACCGATGGAGTCTGCATTTCTTCAAGGCTCTCCTTTTCTGGTGAAAATTGGTTGATTATAAATGAAATCACTAAACACCAGGCCCTCACAGTCATAAAACTTTCTAGCATGATTTTTGTACTCAGACTCGAATATCAACAATCAAATTGCTGGATTTCATGTTTCGAGAATGATTTTTGTGCTCGGATCATTGAGCAAAGTTTTATGCCTTCAAGGCCAGTGTTGGTCTCCTCTTTAGACATTCAATGTGCCCCCACTTATCAAAATTTTTAGATCCGCCACTAGAATGTATTTTTAATTGATATTAATTTTGTTTCCAGCACTCTTCAATATCATATGCCAGTGAAACAGATTTAGACGAAGTGGCTTTAGAAATGGAATGTTACGATGATGCAGCTGTATCACCGCAAAAAGTAACAACAGACAACCAGGAACCAATCAAAGGGAAGAAAGATGGTCTGAAAAAGAAGTTGACAGCAAAAAGGAAAATAACTGATGGAATCAAAGAGAAAAAGTCATCACCATCAATGTCTAAACAGAGATCTCCTCTTAAAATGGTAAAATTTAGTTGAAAATTATTTAATTTGTTTTAACAATAGATTAAAATGAAGCAAAATAATTGAAAAATTAAAGTACTGTGGATTTGTTTATTTTCATGGTTTAATTTTCATGGATATAGGAAAACTTTTACATTGACTTGACTGTTAGTGTTGCTCTCCACCAACTGCAACTCATTCAAAAATTTACCAAATTGCAATTGTTTTATTAAATCAAATTGTTCAACTGGTCAGAATATTGAACAAATTTTTCAGATAATGTGAAAGTGCAAATTGATAAAATAAAACATACTTACAATATTTTATATCCTAAAGGACTTTAACTCCACTTAATGAGTTGTGACAAAATTAGTCTATCAGTTTGTATAGGAATATTATAGTGATTTCCATGCTGAAGGAACTGTTATTATTTTGAATTGCTTAAAAATGTCAATACTAAGCTGTCATATAGTTTTTGTCAAGCCTGCAACTTTTGTTGCAGAAAGCTCGACATAGGGATAGTAATCCGGCAGCGGTGGTTACGTCTACGGCGGCGGCGGCGGCTTTAGCTAACTTTTTAAAAGCTTTATATTTTAGAAGTTGGAAGACCTGGATGCTTCATACTTTGTATATAGATGCCTCCTGTTACAGGTTTCCGTCAGTCACATGTCAAATGTCCTTGACCTCATTTTCATGGTTCAGTGACCACTTGAAAAAAAAGTTCAGATTTTTTGTAATGTTGAATTCTCTCTTATTATAAGTAATAGAATAATTATATTTGGTATGTGTATGTATTTGGTACCTTGCAAGGTCCTCATGCCCTTCAGACAGTTTTCACTTGACCTCGACCTCATTTCATGGATCAGTGAACAAGGTTAAGTTTTGGTGTCAAGTCCATATCTAAGATACTATAAGCAATAGGGCTAGTATATTCGTTGTATGGAAGGACAGTAAGGTGTACATGTCCAACTGGCAGGTGTCATCTGACCTTGACCTCATTTTCATGGTTCAGTGGTTATAGTTAAGTTTTTGTGTTTTGGTCTGTTTTTCTCATGCTTTATGCAATATATCTACTATATTTGTTGTATGGAATGATTGTAAGGTGTACATGTCTAGCGGGCAGATGTCATCTGACCTTGACCTCATTTTCATGGTTGAGTGGTCAAAGTAAAGTTTTTGAGTTTTGGTCTTTTTATCTAATACTATATGCCATAGGTCAACTATATTTGGTGTATGGAAATATTTTATGATCTATATGTCGGTCACGCAGGTTTTATTTGACCTCAACCTCATTTTCACGGTTCATTGCTCAGTGTAAAGTTTTTGTGTTTTTAGTCCATTTTTCTGAAACTATAAGTAATAGGTCAACTGTATTTGTTGTATGGAAGCATTGTTAGATGTACATGTCTGCCTGGCATGGTTCATCTTACCTTGACCTCATTTTCGTGGTTCATTGGTCTTTGTTTAGTTATCTTGGTCAATGTTAAGTTTATGTGACAGTTTTTAATAAAGCTGTATACTTAGGACTATCAACATACTATTAATGATTAGTAAAGAAGGCGAGACATTTCAGCGTGTGCACTCTTGTTCTTTCTAAAAGTCTATTATATTCATAAGAATTTGCTCTTTATAGTTAATTTTTGACAATTTTCGCCATAAAGTTTTGTAAATTTTGTACAAAATATTTTCCACTGTATTTCTGGGCCAAGTTCATTAAAGATAAAGTTCAGTAAAGTAAGATCTACAAACACATCACCATCAACAAAGCACAATTTTGTCACAAATTTATCTGCATCCATTGTTTGATATGCACATAGACCAAGGTGAGCGACACAGGCTCTTGAGAGCCTCTACTTACAACTTTCTCCAATATAAATCATCGTGAAAATTTAAAAAGCTACATCAAGTAAATATGAAAAAGCAAAATTAAGTCGCCACGTATTGGGAAACAAAAGGCTAAATGCAAAATGAAGCAAAATAAGTTGGTTTACAGAAGCTGGAATTGAGCATGCATTCTAACTGTATATTTTATCTGTTGTAGAAGAAGTCTATAACAAATGTCAAAGCTTCTCCGTTAAAGAAAACTATCAAACCTGACGATCATGGTGATGTTATTGATGACCCTCTACCAACGTCAGAGGAAGTACAAGGGACACCCAAGGGAGATAACCCAAAAACCAATGGAGTTGCAAAAACACCAGAGTCTGTCAAAACAAGATCTGGACGAACCATAAAAAGGTCACCGACTCTGAGCGATGAAAACATGACATCAGATCACATGGCTAAGCGACCGAGACGTGAGGTAGTTACACCTCGTAGATTTTTGGACTACTGTTGATATTCGTTATTCATGTTCATAGTTTTTTTCAGGGGATATTCAAAACTTGCCGTGTATCATTGCTCAAATCTGTTGTACTTTTCTCTTTTTTTTCTTGGTGTATATAATTTTATAAAGGCCAGTATGGTAAAAGAAAATGACGGTTTAATCTTTGGTACATCTAGCATGTTGAAAAATAAAAGTTGGGAACCAAAAAGTATATTTAACTTCCTTTATATTTTAAACAAGATAAAAATAAGGCATGGATTTCATTTTTTTTCTAAATTGCTAATGTTTGTATTAGATATAGGGCAATATACTAAAAAGATTTATGGCGGTTGAAATAATTTCTGTTCATGTCATCTTTATTACTTTTGTGTAATCAGCTGATTTTTATCTTATTTCTTTTATTTTGATACTGATATAGATTATTAATTGGTTTTTTTTTTCTTAAAAGTATAATGAATTAATCCAATGATCTCAATTCCATATATGTTTAATTTATTTTCTATATGTTTTGTTTTGTTCCACGATTTCATTTTAATTAAAAAAAAAAAACATTTTTTTTTTTGGGGGGGGGGGGATATTTTTCATAGGAAAGAAGGAAAGGTTTTGCAGTGACAAGTTTTATTGAATAAATAAATGACAAAATAAAAAGATAAAATTCATGAAATTTATAAAATGATCAGAAAACTAATTATACCTGTTCAGTAAAGTAAGCTTTTTTTTAATTTTTCCTCGAAAAAAGTGGATATTGGACAAATTATGAGCATAATATACATAACATAAAATTATATGACCATTCATACATTCTATAATATCATGATACTGTAATATAGATATCAAAATTTCTTCAACTTAAAAATGTACCTACTGAGACGAGAGTAAATAATTATAATAAAAAAAAGGATAATAAACTGTACTAAAACTAAAAGAATAATAAAGTTCTGAGGTTTTATAAAAGTAGATTAGTATGAAAATTATCCCAATTTATGCTCTTGCGATCCAATATTCCAAATTGACATTACTAGGGTTGTATACAAATCCTTATGTATATATATATATATATATATTGAAGAACATTTTGTTAATGAATATCTGAATGTGCCAATTTTGTTATTACATATCGAAAAAAAGAAGAGAAATTGTGATTATTGTTAATATAATGTAATTAGATAATTTTTAAAGGTAAGTTAATTTTAGTTTCATCATTTCGAAAGGAAGTATGAATGTTTAATCAACCATTACAAATTCTTCATTGGTTGCCTTATTATGTATTGTAAAAGTTCACAAATTGTTATAAATTGACTGATTTTGTTTTCCTGTAAAAATTTTCCTGTTTTATTTTTTTCAATGATTAATTTTAAGAAAATAAATGTTATCCCCAATAATGAATACTCAACTTATTCATATTTAAATCTAAAATCAAAATAACAAATTTGCTTTTCCTAACATTAAAATTTTGAATTCATTAATGAAATGTGTAAGAGATATCAGTAAATTTTTTTTTTTATCAATGTGATATTTCAACAATTTTATTTCAACAATTTTTGACACACTTTAGTTAATTTCAAATTTATCTTCGATTATAATTTTAAAATTGTTTTTCTTTATTCTAACACCTAGTGATACTAATTTTTGCCAAAAACTAATTTTTAAATTTCTTGAAAAAAATCCTCATATTTTCAACAAACAAACAATTCTGTCAGATCCTTCATATATTTCTGTATGTTGAATATTTTATGACTGAATTAGATAGCAGACAAGGAGTGTTCCGTTCTTTATCATTGTGTTATCTAGAGAAGGTGAATCATTCCTTTTTTAATGGGTTTTCGGGGCAATGAAAGGTATTAGAAAATGGCTATTTTTATTAGGTATCCTGTTTTTATGTTTATATAAATAAATAATATGTTTGTTTAAATGGACTGTGGATTCATTATTGTTCGTGGGATACCAACTTTGGTGAAAAAGCATAAAGCAGGAATTCAGATATTGGACAAAGTACAAATTTCTATAGGCCTCATAACAGACTTTGGAAAAGCCTATAAATTATTTTTTCTCAAACCATGACTATTGGTACCCACGAAAAATAAATGAATCAACAGTAATCGTCTTAAATTCACACAATGCTACCTCTTCATTTAGTATGATTGTTTATGTAATATTATTGAGGGACATATATGAGGGACAGTTATCATAAATAACATAGCATATTACTTCATTGGTAATTTTGTAGTATAATGCCATACTATCAGGTTTAAGTTATGTATATAAGTTATTAAAAAAAACATTCATTTTTTTGTATATTAAATAATGTTGGAAGTAAATCAACTCATTTTAAAATACTGTAGATGCAGAAATTTCTGTGTACATTTTTATTAAGAATGTGTGAGATTATATGTAATTATTTCAGGAATGGCTCCATACAAATAATGCTTCCAGAATTTTAAAATGAAACTTTTTAATTTTCATGAAATCTTTCCTATCCTTTAATAGTTTCATGATCATAGAAACATTGCCAAATTTCTGAATTTACAGTATTCAATTATTTAATTAATTTGATTTCTTTGAATCGCAAAAAAAAAAAAAAGAAACTTTTTCTGAAATTTGTTTTCTTATAATGTATAGGAAGTACTCAAGTATAAAAAGACAAATCAGTTCTTCATAGTCTTATTCCTTTTGGTATTCACTCACAGCTAAATTTATGAAACAATAACAATTTTGATTTTAATGAGTCAAAAATAGAAATTTAATGGAATTGTCATTGCACTATACTTGACCGTACATAAGTTCATTAATCAGAAAAACAGAATTTCATTTTGATGTTATTTTTAAATTGATTGTTTGATATGTTTTTGAATGAATAAATTTTATATAGTTCAAACTGAATTTGTGTTGTTCTTCCTCCAAACCTTTGACCTTGAGAAATGAAAATGGCAAAAAAAACCCACAAAAAACAAGAAATTGATTAATAAAAAGTCCTAATTTAACATTTTCCTTCTAGCTGTTTCTTGAACAGAGAAGATCCAACACAAATTCAGACCAGGAACTAGTTTGAACTTTGAACTTGGAACATCAGTGTCCTTAACTCCACATCTTTGTACTTATAGGCACTTACATCACCAAGGGGAAGACGTCTTTATGGATTCAAAAAGTTCAGGAGGTCTGCTGGGTCAAAGGTCAGAAAGAAATTGTCAACAGAGGCATTAGATTTAGTTGAAAATGTTATGGACATTGATGTTCCGTCTACTTCATACGTCGAACATGGAGCCAATCACACACCTTCAAAGTCAGGTTTCAGAGGTCAAGGTCAATGCAAGAAGAGAAAAAAACTGATTGACAGTGGACCAAATAATACCAACGATTTGCATAAACCTAATAAATTATTTGCACCTGGAAGAGGGGACATAACTCCAGAAATAATACCGCCACTTAAAATAGAACCTCTGAAAGATATAAAGCGATATGTGATACGTCCCCCACCCCCACCTCCACCTGCGGACTATGTTATAATGAACAATGGTAAAAATCATCCACTCTGTAGAGAAATATGGATGAAAATATTTGCTCATCTAAATCCAACATCCTTGGTTAAAAGTTTGGGATGCTGTAAAACATGGAATAGATGGTGCATGCATCATACATTATGGAAAACTATAAATCTCAGCGGAAAATACATTTATCAAGTTCATTTGATTGGCATTGTGAAACGACAGCCGTCAACATTAATTCTTAAATCATCAAAACTTACACATAAACAGTTAGCTTGGTTATTAGCTAGAATTCCTCAGCTGAAAACTCTTTCCTTGTCGTCATGTTCGTGGGCTGTTGTTAGTGCATTAGGATTTGCTGTTTGTCCTCTTTTATATTCTCTCGATATCAGCTGGATTACGATGTCTGACGAACAGTTTCGGGACATAATTCGTCCCCCAGCAGACAGACACCCAGGGATGGTAGATATTAGTCGTCTGCATAAACTAAAACATCTTTCTGTAGCAGGGACAGAAATTTCTAATACATCACTATCAGAAATTCCCAACCATTTAACATCATTAGAGAAATTAGACATCAGCTACTGCCCAAGGATGACAGACGATGGTATCCGACAGTTACTGTTGCCAGGCAACTCTGTGACTCAGTCATTGATTGCCTTGGATATAAGTGGATGCACAAAGATCACGGATCGTGCAGGAGATTCATTCCAACATTGTACACAATTACAAACAGTAAAGATGGCTTCCTCTCCACATATCTCTGCTAAGATACGGAAGAAATGTCCTGTGGTCTCGTTTATCACACAATCTTCATTCCAGATCACATGACTTGTCACATGATATTAGTGGATGTACAAAGATCACGGATCGTGCAGGAGATTCATTCCAACATTGTACACAATTACAAACAGTAAAGATGGCTTCCTCTCCGCATATCTCTGCTAAGATACGGAAGACATGTCCTGTGGTCTCTTTTATCACACAATCCTCATTCCAGATCACATGACTTGTCACATGATATGAGCTGTGCTGGATAGAAATTGACCTTATGTTAGTCCTCCTGTACATGTACATTTATAAGATAATGACAGTGTTTAAAACATAAAGTAATAGATTAACTTTGGTTTGTGTTGTAAGGGTTTTAATGTCACCAAATTTATAAACAGTTTAAAAATTGGCATAGAGATATTTTTAACCCGAAATATTTTAATAGATGTATTGATATTCAAATGATAATCATTTGCATTCAGTTAATTTCTATCTGACGCTGTTCATATTTTGATTTTGATAGTGCTTAGTAAAAGAGGATAGATTAGTACTTAGGTATTGTTGTTTTTCAAATTGCTTTCAGAAGTAATTAGAGAAGTTAAAGTATATATATGCATACCACTATATATATATGAATGAACTAAAAATATCAGCTTCTGACCACAACCAAGAGAGTTAAAGTTTATCATAAAAGGTCACAAAAAGTGACCTTGTAAATATGAAGGTTAAGTATAATTATATCAGCAATTACCCATAATGGCATTGACATGAACAATAAGTAGACCTACAAAGTTTAATTGAAGTGGCATCAGAAAAATGAGCAAAGCTAAACTAAATGTTGTCACCTTGAACAAAGTGTTTAATACCCATTAGAAGTGTTGCCTTTTTCTGAACATATTGCCTGTTTCCTTTGACTTGACAGCATAATTTACCATATTTAAGTTCCAGCATAAAACAGTGTATAATGTTTATAAAAGGTAACACAAATATACCTTATGTATGTAAGTTATCATGCGACAATTTTGTATATTTTTGAGATCATGTTATATATTTTTATGATTACTTTTTATAGTCTTTTCAATTTTTTTTTTTCTCAAAAAGTGTTGCTGTCCACAATTGTGTGCACAGTTTTCTATCTTGAGCCAAAGAGGGTATATCAATATGCAAGTTAAATTAAATCACTGAAAACCTATATTTCATTTCCATATTCATACCTATGGTTATGCAATCAGGTCATCTTTATGATGGTGGTAATGGGGGTACCTTCATGACGAATAACGGTAAAATTTCTTGCAAAATGACAATAAACAGTATTTTTTGGTTCATGACGATTTAATGTGCACTTTCTTTCAGACGATAAAGCAATCAAATGAACTTGACAAATCACGTTTTTTTTTTTCAAAAAAAATAACGGTAGATAATGGTAACAGAAAAATGACCTTTGACGCCTGACGATAAAGGGCATTTATATCATCCTTTATCAATAGATTGGTTTCTATAAATATAATCTGAGATTCATGTTTGAATAAGAATAAGAATAAGAATAAGAATAAGAATTTTATTAGTTTGAAATCCAAACAATAGGATTGTTACTAAAATACACAACAAAAAAAACAAACAAACAGGCATATTAAAATTACAAAACGATAGTCAATAAACAGTTACACTACAAACATGTAGCATTGAAAGAAAAACAAAAACATAGATCAATAGTATTAATTATAATACTATTTTTGACAGCATGCCTCCTCTTTAAAGTTATGTATTAAAATATTATGCTTATGTATAAAAAAATATGTTATAATATACATTACACAGTTCATATATTGACATTATAATTGTTTCTCTCATTATACATTTCACTTATGTAGTTAACAATGATAAGTAAAATATCACATTCTTCGCAGGAAAATATAAAATCAAATACTTAACTTTAAATTTTCTGTAGGTTCTTAGTTTATTTCCATTTATTGAATTTTCATCATTAAAGAGACAATTTTTCCAAAATATAATGTAATTTTCATTGAGCTTCTTCACGACGGCTAATAGTAATCGTTTTTTAGAGAAGGTACATTGATTTTCCCAAACATGAGTGAAATTTAATTTTGAAAGTAGCATTTTAACTTTTGAAGCAAATCCATCATTTAACTGCTTGTTAGCTTTATAAACATTATATAATAAAGACTCATTTTCATTTGACTTTAAAATATGTAACCAAAATCCTATAGAAGACTTAAGGGCCTGTATACCAATAGGGTACATTCCCAATTCAGCTAATACAGCTGTATTTACTGCTTTTGAATTAACATTTAGAAGACCTTTCGCAAATTTGATTTGGAGTTTTACTGATTCCATAGATAAATATTGAGATTCAAGAGTTTTGTTGTTCTTCACAATATTTAGCGACCATATCTCACTACAATACAGTAATATTGGACTAACACAAGAATTAAATAGTTTCATATGGGAAGAAACATCCATCTTATCTGAGTAGAGTATTTTTTTAATACAAAACAATGCCTTAGAAGCTTTTTTACATAGGAGATTTACAGCATTAGTGAAAATTCCTGATGGCTTGAATAGTATACCTAAATATTTATATTCTGTGCAACATTCAATTAATTCATTATTCAATACAAACTGGTCTTTTGTAAGTTTTTTACCACTTTTATTAAATATCATTGTTTTTGTCTTGTCAAGATTGACAGTCAAGTTCCATTTTTCACAATAAGTATTTAACTTGTTTAGACAATTTTGTAAACCTTCTGAGGATTCTGAAATTAATACTAAGTCATCAGCATATAAAAGACTAGACAATTTTATGTCATGTAATGTTACAGGATCACATGTGTTATCAAACATTGAGGTTAAATCATTTATATAAAAAGAAACTAAGGTAGGACTTAGAATGCAGCCTTGTTTTACTCCAACTGAGGAAGGGAACATATTAGTAACGCCTTCAGTGACTTTAACTGCAAATAAAACTTCTTTATACATATCTTTAAGGATATTAAAGAATGGTCCATTTATGTTATATTCAGCAAGTTTGTGCAACAGAGCTTCTCTATTTATAGTGTCAAAAGCTTTTTTAAAATCAATAAAACATGCATATATTCTTTTGTTTGATTTAAAAGCCTTATCAATAATAGTTTTTAAAGTTAGGATGTGATCACTAGTTCTGCATCCTTTTTTGAATCCAATCTGTTCACGACAAATAATATTATTAGTTTCTGAATACTTTTCTAAACGGTTATACAAAACTCTTGTGAAAAATTTTCCTAAGCAGCTTGAAAGTGCTATACCTCTGTAGTTTGAGGGGTAATAAAACACCCTCCTTTGAATACTGGTTTAATATAATTTTCTCTCCATTTAGAAGATATATGCCAGTAAAAAGAATTAAGTTAAATAATTTAACATACATGTTGACGTTCATAGTACAGGATATTTTTAACATTTCATTTGTTACTCCATCAGAACCACATGCTTTCTTATATTTCAAGGCTTTCATAGCAAGAAGCACTTCCTCTGCAGTTATCCTAACATTTAGTTTTTTGTTGCAATTATTCAAAAATTGATCATCATCACATGATTTAAAACCAAAATTTTTGTCATGAGTAGTATTCATTAGATTTTTGAAGTATTCAAACCATTCTTTAGCTTGAATGTTTGAACTAGGATCATTCAATTCTTTTTTCTTTAAAGTTTTAACAGTTTTCCAAAACTCATCTGAAGAATTATTTGATTCCAAAATTTTTGTCAGCATTTTATTTCTAAATTGTCTATAGTTTTTCCTTATTAATTTGTTAAGTACCTTTTTTTTTTACATAACTTCTAATCTTAGTTGCTTATTCCATGGTTCTTTACACAATTTCCTAGTATGGTGTTTTAAAGCTCTAAATTGTGCTTCACATTCATTATTATAGTAGGGTTTTTTAACTTTTCGGAATTTACTTTTGTTATTCCTGAGCGTGGATTGTTTTGGACCAAGAAAAGCAGCATTATACAATAAAGATGATATATTAGAAACATTTTCATTAATTTTTTCTTCTACACTGGACAAGTTATTTTGAACAGGAATTTCTGCTAAGTTTTCTATTTCAGAAATAATTGGTTGGAAGTCAGTTTTTAATAAGTTTAATTTAAATGTATTTTCATATTCATTACTCCATTTTATGCACTTTAAAGGAGTTTTTAAGTTTTCTGGGGGTTGCCTATTTATTTGAGACATGATATTTACTGTTATTGGACAATGATCTGATACTGTTGGGTCAAATTTATTTATTGAAAAATTTATGATACTTGGCAAGAACCCGGAGCTGCAAATACAGTAGTCATCAATAGAAGTTCCATTATGATTAAAAAATGTAATTTTTCCCTTGGAATCTCCTAAAGTTCTTCCATTTAAAATTCTTAATTGAGCAGAAATGCATAACTCTATTAATTGTTTACCATAACTGTTGGTGTTTTGTGTTATCTCAGTACTTCTTGATTTAAGCACAGCATCTGCTATGTAATTAATAGGTAAAAAATCATCTAGACTGTCATCAATTTCATTTGTAATATAATCAGACTCACTAGCATTGATATGGGCATTAAAATCACCAATTAAAGCAATATTACCCTCTAAAGAAAATTTGGTAATATCTTGCTCTAGTTTTTCAAATATTTGTTTATCACAATTAGTTCGCATAGTGTATGATGAGTTACTGGGCGGTATATACATGGAGCAGATGAATAGATTTTTCTCAAAGCCAAAATAATTTTTGTCAAGTTTAAACCACATCATGTCACTCATTGTTTTATCAATTAATTTAACACCTTGCAAAATTTCCTTTTTAATAAAAGTGGCTAAACCACCCCAAACTCTATTAGTTTTAGACTGTCTGCAGTTAGTAAAACATTTGTATCCATTATAAATAAAATATCCTTTGAGGAGGCATGTGTCTCTGATAAGCATACAATATCAGATGTCATTATATCACTAAAATTTTCATCATCTAGTTTACATATCCTGTCTCCACTTAATTTTCTAAATAAACCATTAACATTACATGAAGTAATTGATACATTCCTTGACACTTTAATACACATATTTTTGAGTTACAAAACAAATAAACAAACATCATGAACAAGGATAGGGTTCTCATTAACCTAATTATCTAATGCAATTAGCAAATGTATAATTCTTTTAAAATTGTATCAATTGTTCATTGTTGTACCACAATGAGATATATTTTGTAATAGTTATTAATTAGAACTGTTTTATTCATAATAGAATTTTAAATTAAAGCTTGTAAAATAAACAGCTAGAGTTATCCCTCTTTACCTAGCAAATAGATTAATGACTAAGAGAGAAAAACAAAAATATGAAATAAATTTACTAAGAAATCTAGAATTTACATCTTTTTAATTCTTCTATCAATGTAAAAAGAAAATGGGACTTTAAAGTATTTTTTCCCTTACTTAAAGTACACAAGACCCTCTGGCCTAAATCAACATGTATATATTCACAAGTTTGCCTAAATCAACATGTATATATTCACAAGTTTCTTAAAGTTAAAAGGAAAAAAACATTCTTTTTAACAATAACTATTATGATTGTTTTCACACTTTTTGTGCAATGATTAAGAATTTAATGACATTTAAATACATTTGCAAATGCAGATGCAATACTGGTCGCTAAGTCAGAAATCTGACTTTGGCTAAGGTCTCTATCCATTTCATGTCTGTATGATTGGTTGTATTGAGATGTACTGTTGTCATAATTTCTGTAGTAGTTCACTTCTCCATCAGTATTATATGAATTGTTGTAATCAAATGATTTTCTTGTACTATCATTTCTGTAATGGTTAAGTTCTGTCTTATCATCTTGAGTATACCAATTATTGTTATACAATGGTCTCCTAGTGTTATCACCCTTGTATTGGTGACTTTTATTGTAGCCTGTATTGCTGAATCTGTGGTTGTAATTGTCCTTGGTACGTCCTCTATAGTTTGTACTGTGATCAGACTGACTCACTCTCTTGGTCTCTGATTGCCTTTGTGGAAACATGGTTTTCTTATATTTCCAGCAAGAACCCAAGTGCCTTGATATATAGACAAACGAATGGAGTCAGTGTACAAATTTTCCATAATATCTCCATTGTCAGCTGTGAAATTATTATTTTCACATATCAGTAGTTTAGGTGTTGTTGCAAATTTAAACTTTATCATTGCATTCAATGCTCCACTCTTTCTGTTTAACGAGGTGTATTTAGTTGGGATAACTAAAGAAAGCACAACACTATTTGCTTTACCTAAAGCTTTGTTTACCATTTCTTCATATCTAGGGAATATATCTTCAGCCGAATCATCTCTCACTTTGATGTCATTAATTCCGACATGTATAATAATTGATCTTGCGGAAGAAATATCCTCCAATGCTTCAATAACGTTTTCTATTCTGTATGTTGTTTGTTTGAGACCTGATTGTCCAGAGCCTGCTAACAATCTTTTAATGTCTACCTTGTGGCCAATAGAATCGTGATAAAAAATAGTATCGAGTTTTGCATTATTCAAATATGCACCATTGACTGCAGATTTTGTTGTTGTATAGGGTATGTCCCCATCATTCTTGTTATTTTGTGAATTACTTTTGTTTAAATCTAAATGTTGTTGGATTGAGTTCTGAGATTTGAGATGTTTCCTTTGGTCGCCATTTTAGAATGATTGATGGTTGAATTTCTTGTTTGACTAACCAAATTGAAGTATGCCATACATTGATTGATTGATTGATCTTTAAAGCCACTTTCAACACTATTGTGCTATTTCGTGGTGGACAGTTTCATAGGTTGAGGAAGCTGAAGAGAACCAGTTACATGCTACAACCAAGTCTAATTAGAGATCCTTATTATGGGATAGGGATGAATTTAAAGCAAGGCTAAGTATAGCAGTCAGTATACAGTTGAATTTGACTATTTATGCATGATTCTTTTTAAGAGTTTGTGCACTTAGACCTATAAAATGTATGGTAACAAGAGGGAAGCAACTCTTGAAGTTGTATCAATTGAAAGATATCTATACAGTATGAAATATAAGTCAAAAGGACATGTTTTGGTTTAAAATTTTTAAAAGCAAATTATGTACAGATTTCATTTTGATGGAGGCAGGTCTTCCTTTTTTTCATTCCATATTTACACGACCTGTTTTGTTTTGATATTGTGAATATTTTTATATTCATCAATTATCAAGGGTAGCAGTTTTTACTGCATAGTTGATAATGATTTAGCTTTTATGGATTTTTTTGTTGTACAAATGTATTTTGTAAACATACTTTTTCTACCTCCTTTTTTCAATTCATTGCTACAGGTATCAAAAGTCTAATGTCTTGCATGCAAAATCTCTGTGCTATTATGCAAACTTTTTTCAGGACTTTTTTTTAGACTGGTCCTGAAATGCATATAGTTTAAAGAAAATGGGGTGTCAGAATCCTGAAAAAAGTCTATAATATCTAATGTTTACAAGCATGGTTCCTGTACGGTGTTTTATGTTAATTGTATGAAGTTTTTTGATAGTTTATTTGTAGCTTGTTTATTTAGAATTTAGCTTCTGTTTTTAATTATATGAAGTATAATTTTCTTGAGTTCCAAAACACATAACTCAATAAGAATGACATGGTCTAGAAGAACATTTTTAGAGTTTAAGCCAAAGTCTTTCAGTTGAAGTAAGAGTTAAGGATAGTTTCTTCCTCCCAAATCTTTCAATACAATCCTCGAAAACAGGTCATGAAGTAATCTTGAAAAAATCCTTAGAATATGTGTATAAAATTCTGTAAAGTGAAAAACCAGATGTGAAAATGTCTTAAGTTGAGGATACATCTGTGACAATTGTCAGATAAAATTCTATACTGTAAGTTATGTTTCAATACTGACCCTCTTCAGATCCATAGAGGGTTAGTAAAATCCATAGGGGGTGGTCTGTATAACAAATTTATTGCACTCTGGAATTTTTCTGCTTTGTTTTGTTGAAACATAAACAATGAAAAAAAAAACATTAATAGATGACGTCAACATTAACAGTAGACATGACAACATAAACCCCTATGAAATTTACTAACCCCCTACAAAACTCACAAACCGAATATATTTGCAGGAGTCATATTAAAAAGTTCATTTTGTTTACATTGTAGAATTCTGCTATTTGTGACTTTAAATATAGAAGGAGAGATGTTTATGTATATGTTTTCTGGTAGTATTTATAGTTTATTTGTTATTATTGGTCTGTGATAATAAGATGCCTCAATTCACATAAAATAAAACATATAACACAACATTCATGTTTGATATTACTGGTAAGTCAACCTGAACTATATGGAATAACACAATATTTCATGTTTGATATTACTCAAAGTAGGTTATAGTAAATCAAACTGGACTATGGGCTGTGTTTGCATCATGTCATTGTTGAAGTCAGTTCAGTGACCTATAGTTGTTAATTACTGTGTCATTTTGTCTCTTGTGAAGAGTTGTCTCATTAAAAATCACACCACATCTTGTTTTTATACTCTATTTATGGCCATAATGTTTTCTGGTCTTTTCCGTCCCTCAGTTTGTTCGTTCCTTTGTTTGTCTGTCCGTCTGTTCGTCCCGCTTTAAGTTTGTTTTTGATGAAGTTAAAGTCCAATCCACTTATAACTTAGTACACATGTTCCTTATGATATGATCTTTCTAATTTTAATGCCAAATAAGAGATTTTCTCCCTTTTACACAGTCTATTAAACAAAGAAAATGATAGTGCTGACAGGGCATCCGTGTACCGGGGACATATTCTTGTTTATATCTCTAGAGGGAGTGGGTAAAAAACTGGCATACTCCTTTTGAGCGAGGAATGTTGCACAAATTCAAGCCTCCAAGGACATATCATTCTACTTGTACCTTCCAGTTTTTTCCTAATTATCAGATGATTTGTTGAAAAAGCAACAAATACCATTTTTAAAGTATGTAAAATATAAAATGTCTCAAAATGGGAGTTTAAATTATTGCGTTTACAACTTGGCCGCATTTTTTGCAATAATAAAAACATTGCAATAATTTCTGAATTCAAAGTAATGCCAGAGGGAGAAATATAAAGAATCCAATAAATTAAAGCTATTTTTATACGACCGCAAAAATTGAAACATTTTTGGTCGTATATTGGTATCACGTTGGCGTCGTCATCTGCATCGTTGTTGTCCTCTACGTTGTTGTTGTCCTCTGCGTCGTCGTTGTCCTCTGCGTCGTCCGAATACTTTTAGTTTTCGAACTATAACTTTAGCTTAAGTCAATAGAAAACTATGAAATTTGAACACTAGATTTATGAAAACAAAAGGAAAGTTGGGATTAATTTTGGAAGTTTTGGTCCCAACAGTTAAGGAAAAGGGGCCAAAAAGGGCCCAAATAAGCATTTTCTTGGTTTTCGCACTATAACTTTAGTTTAAGGCAATAGAAAAGTATGAAATTTTGACACAAGGTTTATGACTACAAAAGGAAGGTTGGGATTGATTTTGATTTTGTTCCCAACAGTTTAGGAATAAGGGGACACAAAAGGGCCCAAATAAGCATTATTCTTGGTTTTCACACAATAACTTTAGTATAAGTCAATTGAAATGAATGAAATTTAAACACAAGGTTTATGACTACAAAAGGAAGGTTGGGATTGATTTTGATTTTGTTCCCAACAGTTTAGGAATAAGGGGACACAAAAGGGCCCAAATAAGCATTATTCTTGGTTTTCACACAATAACTTTAGTATAAGTCAATTGAAATGAATGAAATTTAAACACAAGGTTTATGACTACAAAAGGAAGGTTGGGATTGATTTTGGGAGTTTTGTTTTCAACAGTTTAGGAAAAAGGGGCCAAAAAAAGGGCCCAAATAAGCATTATTCTTGGTTTTAGCACAACAACTATAGTATAAGTCAATTGAAATCAATGAAATTTAAAGACAAGGTTAATGAACACAAAAGGAAGGTTGAGATTGATTTTGGGAGTTGAAGTCCCAACAATTTAGGAATTAGGGGCTAAAAAGGGGCCCAAATAAGCATTTTTCTTGGTTTTCGCACCATATCTTTAGTATAAGTAGATAGAAATTTATGAAATTTAAATACAAGGTTTCTGACCATAAGAGGAAGGTTGGAATGTATTTCGGGAGTTTTGGTCCCAACGAATCAGGAGCCAAAAGGGGCCAAAATTAAACTGTGTTTGATTTCATCAAAAATTGAACAATTGGGGTTCTTTGATATACTGAATCTAACTGTGTATTTAGATTCTTAATTTTTGGTCCTGTTTTCAAATTGGTCTACATTAAGGTCCAAAGGGTCCAAAATTAAACTTAGTTTGATTTTAACAAAAAATAAATTCTTGGGGTTCTTTGATATGCTGAATCTAAATATGTACTTAGTTTTTTATACGACTGCAAAATTTGAAAAAAATTTCGTCGTATATTGCTATCACGTTGGCGTCGTCGTCTGCGTCGTCGTCGTCGTCCGAATACTTTTAGTTTTCGCACTCTAACTTCAGTAAAAGTGAATAGAAATCTATGAAATTTTAACACAAGGTTTATGACCACAAAAAGAAGGTTGGGATTGATTTTTGGAGTTTTGATCCCAACATTTTAGGAATTAGGGGCCAAAAAGGGCCCAAATAAGCATTTTCTTGGTTTTCGCACTATAATTTTAGTTTAAATTAATAGAAATCTATGCAATTTTGACACAAGGTTAATGACCACAAAAGAAAGGTTGGGATTGATTTTGGAAGTTTTGGTTCCAACAGTTTAGGAATTAGGGGCCAAAAAAGGGCCCAAATAAGCATTATTCTTGGTTTTCGCACAATAACTTTAGTTTAAGTAAATAGAAATCAATGAAATTTAAACACAATGTTTATGACCACAAAAGGAAGGTTAGTATTGATTTTGGGAGTTTAGGTCCCAACAGTTTAGGAATTAGGGGCCAAAAAGGGACCCAAATAAGCATTTTTCTTGGTTTTCGCACCATAACTTTAGTATAAGTAAATAGAAATTTATGAAATTTAAACACAAGGTTTATGAGCATAAAAGGAAGGTTGGTATTGATTTTGGGAGTTTTGGTCCCAACAGTTTAGGGATAAGGGGCCCAAAGGGTCCAAAATTAATCTTTGTTTGATTTCATCAAAAATTGAATAAATGGGGTTCTTTGATATTCCAAATCTAACTGTGTATGTAGATTCTTCATTTTTGGTCCAGTTTTCAAATTGGTTTACATTAAGGTCCAAAGGGTCCAAAATCATAATGTGACATAAACCTATGTTGTGTCAACTATTTAATCACAATCCACATTTAAAGCTGTATCAAACTTAAAAGTTGTGTCCATACTTGTCCCATCTGTTCAGGGTTCTACATCTGCGGTCGTATAATGCTGCGCCCTGCGAAGCAACTGGTTTTATTATGGGCCCAGTTTTCAAGTTGGTCCAAAATTAAACTTTGTTAGATTTAAAAAAAAATCAATATATTGGGTTCTTCAATATGCTGAATCTAACCATGCATTTAGATTTTTAATAATTAGGACCGGTTATCAAATTGGAGTATATAACGTATATATATAACATAAGGCTAAGGTAGTTCGAATACTTTCTATATACTAAATTCGAAATCTGTATATAGAATATAACAGAAAAAAATATTTCATTTTCCAAATTAAAGGATCTTTGAAGAGCATATAAACCAAGAACAACCGTTGATGGTAAGCATTACACAGTATAACTGACTTAAATAAACCTTGAAACCAAATTTCAGAAATCATTGTATGAAGTTCCTGACGAGAAAATGGCGAAAATTTTCAACTTGGCTGCCATGTTTAATGAATTTGAAAACGCATCACACGATATAGCCGACTTCAATAGCCTTTCAATGACCCCTGTAATGTAATTCATGAAAAAAGATGCAACAAAAATATTTATGGGACGGACGGACAAATTGACGAATGGACGGTTGGACGGACTGACAGACAGAGATAAAACAGTATATCCCCACTTTTTCGAAACGGCGGTCTAATGATTGGGTCAATATTAAGACATTACAATACTAATATGATATAATTATTTTTATAGCACTATAAGCCTCAGTCACAATCGGAACCAAGACAAAATAGAAAAAAACCCATTGATATCGAATGACAGACAGTATCAAGACATGTACTATATCTAATTCAAAAGAATTACCAATATGATCATCATTTTCTCCATAATAGTAAAGTTTTCATGTGTTAACAACTAAACATCAAAAATTTATCATATTTATCTAACTTTTTAAATTTCTGACATGTACTAGAAATATGGTGAAAAAGTTACCCCCTCAAATGATTATAAAGTGAGCATCCGATTGAAAAATGACGCTTATTCTCAACTATTAGTATATCAGCTGTACAATACGATTTCATTTTGAGTATTTAGCATTTTCAATTCTTAATGTATTGAAGAGCACCTATTCTGAATCAACACATTATGAACTACCTTTCTTAAAATAAATGATATCTAAATATTTTTCTTCTTGAAAACAATCTTAAAATAAAAAAAATAAGTCTCCAGTTTCCCACAAAACTCAAACTGTACTTTATTTTTACATTTAGACAATTTGACAAAGACACAAGCGGGACAAGAATGTCCCACATTGTCTTAGATTTTTTACTAGTTTGTTATTGGCTTTTATACTGCACTCGTTCTTTTTGAGCAGTCAAAATGCGTTGACCTATATATTTCTATGACATACAGTCACTGACCCGATATCACGTTTCCGTATGCATATTAAGATAGAAGTTGTCGAAATATTTATGTCCGTCATATTTGTTTTTCGTAACAAGTTTTGTTGTAAATTATCAGTCCTATGAGGCGCCGTTTTACTATTTAATACTTATTTTCTGATATCAAAAAATGATTTTCTGATATCAAAAATTCATTTCTTGATATCAGGAAATCGATTTTTTGATATCAGGAATTCGAATTTTTGATATCAGAAAATATAAATTATTTTTTGATATCAAGAAATAGATTTTCTGATATCAAAAATTGATTTTGTGATATCAAAAAATCGAATTCCTGATATCAATAAATCATTTTCTGATATCAGAAAATAAGAAATAAATGAATAAATAAAGACTCCCTGTGCGTCAATAAAAGCATTCAAACTCACCCATGAGCCCAAACATCCGGAAATATGTGAAATGATGTTTCTGGGTATACCTATTATTATGTGCAATGTACCGCTACGCGATATTTGTCATTTTATTTATGGTAAAGGGTCCATTGTTACAAAAAAACAAAATTCTTATACATTTCAAGTTTTATACACATGGTTTAGACTTTAAAGTCTCTAGAAAACTTAACAATATTTTAAACTGAGTACAGAATTCGACCTCAATGTCACAACAAGACAATATATTGAAGTTTTTTCTAAATTATTATAAAATATAACACAGTATTTACTTTTGCGTCGAACAATCCCAATCGAAGGAATAAGTCGACCTAAGAATTAACTAAATACTGGAAAATGTTTAACAAAACTCGACTTATCGAAAATAAATATTGATGTGTTCAAGATTAAGATACAATGGCTTGATGATAATATTCAGGTTCAACTGACGTAATACACAATCTTTTCGCCTTATATATCTAATGCCATGCATGTACCTACCTAAATTGAACATACTAATATTCTCAAAACGAATTGTGACTTTCTTGACTGTCGTGTAATACAAATTTGAAAGACAAACGCTTTCAAAATAAAGGTATTTTAGAAATGAAAACATACATCAAGCCTTCATATTTTTTTCAAAACTTCACAGAAAAGGCTAATATAAAATAAATGTAATTTAAATGATATATAATTGCATTGCATGTATGTTTCATTATGATTTGCTATTTTGATTGGCTGACAGCAATCTCATGTCCTTCTGAAATTAACTTTCATTACACAATGAAATGTAACATTCGTGATGACCCGAGCTCCCACAATAAAGTGCACAAAAAAGTCATTAAATTAAAGAAAAACTTGACCGAAATCGTGTTTTCATTATCCTAGCTAAAAATGTAATTATAAGTATCGAATGCTTCTTTTTGTAATTCGTAAGGTTGTAAAAGCTTTGAACGTGCGCACATTTTTAGAAGGAAGGGCTTCCGCACTGCATACACAATGTACTTCGGTAAACGCTTTTATACCCTAATGAATTTATAAAAAGGGGCATCCAATTCTTAAATGGCCATAGGCGGATCTAGAGGGCCTGGTCACACATATCATGGCAAACATTTGGTTGATTATATAGTAAATCATTGAAGCATTACTGTAGTGGGTCCTTTTTATGGCAGTCAGTGGTTCCTCTATTTTAAAACGTTCTCAATCCGCCACTGAAGGTGCAGTATAATAGATGCTACTAGTCTTTAAAAAAAAATGTCACGTATATAGACGAATTATTTAAAAAAAAAACAAGAATTTTTGTTGCTATTGGCTATGAACTATTTGTAAGTAACTGAGAATGCTTTCACATCTGTATTTTCCTTCTTCTTGGTACTGTTATACTGCCACGTCCGGTCTGTTTTTTTGTTCTTTGTATCGATCTGATGAATAAAGACCATTTCAACTGATTTTTATATATACAAAAGAAGATATGGTAGGATTGACGAAGACAACTCTCTACAAGAGATCAAATAACACAGCAATTTTAAACAACTATATACTGCTATACCACTGTCCCAGGTTAGGGGGAGGGTTGGGATCCCGCTAACATGTTTAACCCCGCCGCATTATTTAAGTATGTGCCTGACCCAAGTCATGAGCCTGTGATTCAGTGGTTGTTGTTTGTTTATGTGTTACATTTTTTTTTCGTTCATTTTTTTTCGTTCATTTTTTTTACGTAAATAAGTCCGTTAGTTTTCTCATTTGAATTGTTTTACATTGTCTTATCTAGGCCTTTTATAGCTGACTATGCGGTATGGGCTTTGCTCATTGTTGAAGGCCGTACGGTGACCTATAGTTGTTAATGTCTGTGTCATTTTGGTCTCTGGTGGACAGTTAACTCTCATTGACAAGCATGCCACATCTTCTTTTTATATATATATAGGTCACTGTACAGCCTTCAACAATGAGCAAGGCCCATTCTGCATATGCAGTTATAAAAGGCCCCGAAAAGACAATGTAAAACAATTTAAACGAGAAAACTAACGGCCTAATTTATGTATAAAAAATGAACGAAAAACAAATACATATACACAAACGACAGCCACTGAATTACAAACTCCTGCCTTAGGACAGGCACATACATACAGAATGGTGGTGGTGTTGAATATGTTAGTGGGATCCCAACCCTCCCCTAACCTAGGACAGGGGTGTAACAGTACATGTCCTTTAGTGAACTACCAATTTTCTGCAGGAAAACTCAATCCTTCTTTTAAATTAAGATTGGAGTCAAACATAACATCAACCTATAAAAAAGTTGAAAAAGGCTTAACTCATCAGATGAATACAACTACAAATACTACACAGAGTGAACGTGACCGGATACTTCTATATCCAATCAACAAAAAGACAATATTATTCATACTTTTCAGTTTGCTTTGAATTTACTGATAACAAAATCAATATCAATACCAATATACAAAAACATATATATTTTGCTCTTACAGTATGTTGTGACAAAACACTACTGTCCCAGGCCGCAACATTCTTTAGGTGTCTGTCCCACGTAACAATAAAATTGAGAATGGAAAGCCTGTAAGGATGTATAATTGTTGTTGGTTCGTGTCTGCATACCTGCCAACTTTTCAAAATGCCCATGGGGTTATGTGTGCAAGATGGTTGACATAGTCCTAACAAAAACCTTCAAGGGGCATGCAAATTCATTTTAATGTGTTTTTTTTTAGCTTCTTTATACTTTTATAAGCCTACAATCATTGTAAAATTAATTGTTTTATTTAAATTGTGGACAAAATTGCTCTTTCAAAACTTCAATTTGGGAGTCTCCATGGGGGAAATCCCGCGCAAATATTGACAGTTGGCAGGTATGTGTCTGTCATATTTGTTTTTCGTAATATTGTTTTTGGCTATAAATTAATAAGCCGTTTGCTTTCTAAATAAATCTTTTTTTCGGGACCTTTTATAGCCGACTTTACGGTATTGGGTTTCTCATTATTGAAGTCCGAACGATTGCCTGTAATTTTTATATCCACTTCATTTGAACCGGCTTTTGTGGATAGTTGTCTCAATGGCAATAATACCACATCTCCTGATTTTTATATACTTAACAGAACTTATTGACTTACTAAATTCGCAACATCATCAACTTGAAAAAACTTAAAAAACATTATTACCAAATACTTGGGCTTAAATTCACAAAAACCTAGTTGAACAAATCTGTTTAAGAGGAAACCAAATAATTGCTTATAATTACATTAGATGTAACTTTCATTATAATACGTTATTCTGATTGGCTAACATGTTATTCCGTGGACAATTGCATCAGACAATAACATTTATCATGCATGATGACACGAGGTCCCCGGGGCACAAAAAAGTGCACATGCAGGTGAATTAAATAAAACTGGATAAAAATCGTGTTTTCATGATTTAAGCTAAAAAAATGTAATTATAAGTATTGAATACTTCTTTTTGAAACTTTATAGGGTTGTAAAAGCGTTGACCGTGCGTACATTTTTAGAATGAAGCGCTTCATACAAAATGTACTTCGGTCAACGCTTTTACCACCCAATAAATTTACAAAAAGAAGCATTCAATTCTTAAATATAAGAAACCGGAACGTATAATTGCTTTTCAATAAAGAAATATGATTGTTGACTATAAACCTAAAAATGATTAAATTAATATGTGAGATACACAAACATACAAAACTTCTTATGTAAGTGCTCATGGGTGAGCTTCGAAGCTTTTATTGACACACAGGGGGCAATCATTGATATTTTTCTTATTTTCTGATATCAAAAAATCATTTCTTGATATCAGGAATTCAAATTTTTGATATCAAAAAATCATTTTCTGATATCAGAAAATGTATTTCTTGATATCAAATAATCGTCAGTATTATTTGATATCAGAAAATCTATTTCTTGATATCAGAAAATGGATTTCTTGATATCAAAAAATGATTTTCTGATATCAAAAAATCGAATTATTGATATCAAGAAATAAAGAATATTTTCTGATATCAAGAAATCGAATTCCTGATATCAAGAAATATTTTTTGACATCAAAAAATATTTTCTGATATCAGAAATTCAATTTTTTTATATCAGAAATTCAATTTTTTGATATCAGAAATTCAATTTTTTGATATCAGAAATTCAATTTTTTGATATCAGAAATTCAATTTTTTGATATCAAGAAATATTTTTTGATATCAGAAAATAAGGAATAAATAGTAAAACGGCGCTCATACAGTCCTGCATCTCCAACAACCATCATAAATGAGGCATTTTTTTTCTAGATTATAAAATCGGTATCCCTACGAATATATTGAGTTTTATCTCTCAGACTATGTCTGACCAAGCTCTATTGGAAGTGCTGTGTACTGTCTCCGTATTTCGGGGATTCACATTCCCGAAATACGGAAACAGTACGGAGACAGTAAACGAAAGAGGGACGAGGGTAAGGTCCTGAGCAGTTGCTATAAGCATGTGAATCAACTCCAATATACTGAGACAAGTATCCCGCATGGAAAGAATATTTGGAATCAAAACGGACAAGAACATATATCATATAGTCTAGAGAACGGAGTTGATTTTTTTAGAGAAAATGTACACATACAAATGTAAGAAAAACGCATTGTCGGAATAATAAGCTGTCGGAGTAATGGGTTGTCGGAATAATGGGCTGTCGGAGTAATGGGCTGTCGGAATAGTGGGCTGTCGGAGTACTGGGCTGTCGGAATAATGATTGTCGGACTTATGGGATGTCACCATTAAATTACTGGATACAAAATTTTCTTAGCAATCGCAAACAGGCAGTACGTAGTTCTAGAGGGGGAAAAATCTGAGTATGTTGCAGTTGACGTCAGAAAATTTTATACGTCACTTAAATTTGTCCGACATTTTTGCTGCGCCTCTTTCGTTTGTACTGTAAGAGGTCATTGCGGCTGTTATTGTTAGCGCGCGCAAACCCCTTATCTATGTCCAATTTCTTATAACCTCGTTTTGTCAAAAAAAATCCGTGAAGTTCCTGTAACCGTTTCGTGACAGCCTCCTCAGAGGAGCAAATCCGCTTGACTCTAAGAGCTTGACTGCACGGGATACTTTTGTACAGTGTTTGGGTACGTGACAGCTTTTGGGAGAAAGGTACTGATGTTTATCTGTGGGTTTACAGTAGCACTGGTTGTGTCTAAGAAAGATATCTTAGAGTCAGAAATTTAATACGTAAATTTAATTGAATGGTGGTAGTCCAAATAATTATGACGTCTTGAAAGGGTATCGGGAACGTTCGCCCCGAGTTCGTTCGCCCAGAGAGTCCGTTCGCCCTACTAAAAAATATTTATTTTCAGGGCATTGAACTTGAATAAACTTATTCAGATACTTCTATAGTATATATTCTTGAAATATATGGAAACAGGGAAATATTTAAGGCAGTGTCTGCGCGTACCCGCATGCGGGTACGAATAGTCAAATTGCCGTTCTAGGCTGCGCGTACCCACATCCGGTTTTCTAATAAAATGCCATCGAATCGGGAATGAAACGTGAAATATGTACGAAAATTATTGATAGTATGGGAATTTCGTGTAGAACGAGTGAAGAATATGAAAAAATAATATTTTCAAATTATATTTATTATTTAAAATTAAAAGCACAATGATGGAAAATTAAACTGTACGGGTCCTACTAAAATGCGCCCGGGAGCGCCCGGGTGACGAAAAAGCGCCCGGGGAAAATAATAAGCGCCCGGAGAAGAAAATATAGCGCCCGGGGAACAGAAAAAGCGCCCGGGGAAAATATTAAGATATTTTATTGGCATGAGACAACTTTGTTAAGTTATGGACATTGATTTTTTTTATTTTAGACAAGTAATTTGCAAAGTCAGATAATAGACATTTGTAATAAAGCACAAAAACAAGTATGAATATTTCAATTTTAACAATAATTATATATGAATACTATTTCGAAAGACTGTAAATAATAATAATGGATTACAGTTTATGCGGAAGATTTATTACATGTAAGACATCATGCAGTTTCGAAAATAATAGACCTCAGACACCGATTATTTTTAGTAACCGGCAAAATATACATTTTGATCGAGGACAATGTCTTTCATGATTCTTCTATATACTCTTATTTATATTTATTTACTTACTTATATACAAATTTGAAATCTAAAATGTAAGGAGTACAACACTTATGATATAGCATTGTATATATCTCCATTTTTATTAAGGACAAAACAAGCAATGATTAGTTATTTTTTAAGGAAAAAAAATATTGTTATGAAATATTATTATTTTCTTCTCCCGGGCGCTTTTTCTGTTCCCCGGGCGCTATATTTTCTTCTCCGGGCGCTTTTTCTTTTCCCGGGCGCTTTTTCTTCACCCGGGCGCTCCCGGGCGCATTTTAGTAGGACCGAACTGTACAGTCCCTGAAAAGAAAAAAAAGTAAAATAAAACTACTAAAATTAAAGCTGGAGTTTATAAAAATTAAAGAAGCAAGTTATAATATCAATTTAAACCAATTACAATAGATTCATGTTACTAATTAAGATTTGTAACATATGATTGTTTTGGCACAGATTTCAACCCCGGGCTGCACATTTCAAATGTTGCCAGCCTACGTTCACGTTTCATTATTCATTATTACTTGCTTCTTTAAATTTAAATTTTAATAAACTCATGCTTTAATTTTAGTAGTTTTATATATTTCAAAATTTAAGTTTCTGTTTTATATTTTACTTAAAGATTATTTTAAAATATCATATGGGCAGAGACATATAATAATTGTATTATATGTCTCTGATATGGGTATATTTTTAATTTATAAAAAAAATATTCTTTAAATTTGCATTAAAATTTTATAATAGTATTAATTTCTATCATGTTTTTCTTTTACAGGGACTGTTTTCCATCATTGTGCATTTAATTTTGCAATGATTACTATGTATCATTATTTAATAAATACAATTTGAAAATATTATTTTTCATACTTTTCACTCGTTCTACACGATATCCCCATTCTATCGATAATTTCCGTAGATATTTCACGTTTTATACCCGATCCAATGGCATTTTATTAGAAAAACCGATGTGGGTACGCGCAGCCTAGAACGGCAATTTGACTATTCGTACCCGCATGCGGGTACGCGCAGACACTGCCAATATTTAAAAGTTTATGGCTTGTTTAGGATTGTTAATTGTTCAATGACAAAATAATTCAGATCACTAATTATTGTGATACTTGTCTTTTGATGGATTATTAATAAAAATGAAATGTTTTGTTTTCATAAGATATTCAGCTTAAAACACAATGATGTACGAACTGTAAATCATATGTATTTTACTGAAATACGTTGATTTACAAGTTCATTTATTATTATACTCGGAGACTAGTCTCATACTGCATACATTCATGATTGACTGAAATTACAATTATTTTGTTATATTATTAGTATTCTACTCTGTAAATCAAAGGGAAAATGAAAAAAATGATTACGGTAATGTAAATATTCTGTCATTTTCACAAACTTCAACAGATTTTGTTCAAATACTTAAATTTATGCGACTAGACAACAAATGGAAAAAAAATAAAAATCTGGGCGAATGGACCCTGGGCGAACAGGTATCAGGGCGAACAGGTAGTATGGCGAACGCGAATCAGGGCGAATGGACCCGGATTCTCTTGAAAGGCTATTATAATTTTTTTCTCCGACGCCTTACATCGACCTATTTGTCCGGCTAGCCGGACGAATAGTACCAGGACTATTTGTCCGGCCAATACAATGCGCATGTCACTATCCAAATAATTATGACGTCTTGAAAGGCTATTATAATTTTTTTTCTTTGACGCCTTACATCGAATAATTATGACGTCTTGAAAGGCTATTATAATTTTTTTCTTTGACGCCTTACATCGACGATGTAAGGCGTCAAAGAAAAAAAATTATAATAGCCTTTCAAGACGTCATAATTATTTGGACTAGAATGGTGGGTGTTGTTTGCATGTCTGATGAAATCATCCAGTTTTTGTTGGGATTCAATCCATTTCATGTCAACATCATCAATGAAACGGAACCAAGACAAAGGTTTGAATAAAGATGCTGCAATAATTTGTTGGCAATTGCTATTTGTCTGGCTAGCCGGACGAATAGTACCAGGACTATTTGTCCGGCCAATACAATGCGCATGTCACTATCATATTTGTATGTGTGTGTAATATTATCTTCAGAAGCACCAGGGGGTAGCACATGTTTGTAATCTTAAGTGTTAAGGCCTAATCCTGTTACTAGTAATCGAAATAGTTGTTTTCTTCATTCTAGTATATAGTCTAATGTGGATAACGAATAATTAGAAAAAAAATCATATACATCCCATATTTTTTATATAAGAAGTCTCGAGAGAATAAATGACTTGTAAAACAAACTTGGATAGTGTTTGACTCGTGCATTTTAAGTTAATGTAAAGAGTTATGTGTAGGTAAAAAAGGTTCAAAATTATTATGTCTGTAGCTGTCAAAGAGAAAAAGACCCCTTGACAAAGTTAAGTTATCCATGTTTTGAGTGAAAGGTGAGACATTTTTCTATAACCCCCCCCCCCCCCCCCCCCCAACACACACACACATTTGTTTTTAATCTATTTACATGAGGGGGTCGGGCTGCTTCTTTTCCCAAATTTCTCCTTTCTTTTTTTTCTCCTGATCCCATCTTTGCTGTCCCATGTATTTCATTACCCCACTTTTTACAATCGTACTTCTAACATCCCCACTTCAAGCCAGTTTGTAGCCTCCATCCCCCTCCCTGATATACCACTTCGAAGGCTACTTGCAAGATTCATTTTTGGAATGTAACTATAAGCTTAATTTCAATCAGTTAAACATGCAATTGAAAGGCCTTTCTCAACTACTTTTGCTTTGAACATACCGTATAGCGGGTTATTTTCGCGGGGTGTAAATTTTCGCTTATTTTCGCGGATAGAACAAAGTCGCCAAAATAAATTCCGCCAATTTAAAAGTGTACATGCAAAGGTAATGTGAAAAATGTTGAATCCGCCAAAATAATAACCGCCAAAATTTTTCGTATACCTTATTCAATGAAAATCGCGAAATTTTACACCCGCGAAAATAACCCGCTATACGGTATTTTCCAACATATACACACGGCTGTAGCAAGTCGAGTAAATTTTGTAAAACCGATCAATTATCTTTCCCATTTATTATTATTATTATTATTATTTCCCATTTTCCTTGTGATTTCAATTTTTTAGAGTCCCTTTTATAAGATTATATCATTCTTAGAAGTTCATTATATCATGTTCCATTGTTAAATTCCAAAAACTATAAAATTTATCACAAATATTGATAATATCACCGTTTTCAGCCATGATCTTAAATTTGAAATTCAGTGATCAGATTACACGCGACCCCTTTGAATGGTGCTTCTGACGATAATATTACACGCACTTCCGAACGTACATTATATGACATGCGCATTACAATGGCCGGACAAATAGCCCTGGCACTATTCGTCCGGCTAGCCGGACAAATAGCCACTCCGTAATTTGTTTTTCTAATAGGCACTGGCTACGGTTACCACGACGGTTACATGGAAATGTAACAATAATAAAAAATATTATTGTTACATTGGAGACTAATTGCCGGAATGCAAAGTTGGGTAAGGGACCGACTAGTTACGAATGTAACAATAATTATTGAGGCTACGGTTAAATTACGTTATTGTAACATGAAAAAACACCAATGTACATGTACGCTAGATTTATTAAACTTCTATAATAGTTTTATTGCTTGATTCTTTCATATATACTAAAAATACTTGTAATAATGATAAATAATAAATATTATTGTATAGCAATATAATATTCCCCACAGAACGTAACCAAAAGTTAGCGTGCAATAAATTCTAATATTGCAAGCTTGTGCAATATAAAATTCTACTCGGGACAATATTCCCCAATATTAATGCAATAACCCTATATTATATTTCAACAAATGGTGTTTAAATAATTTTTCTTATTAATGATTTTGATGTTCTTAAAGATACTACTCCAGATTAGTAGAAAAATATAGTTCAATAGTTTCACTTTTAATTATTAAACTGCACTGCAGACCTAGTCTTATTACTGTCATTATACTTTGAACAATGGATGAAGAGATTCCTATTACCAATTTTGTTAAGGGTGAACAAATTAAAACATTGGATGCGTTTTAAACGAAACAACAATATCAAGACACAAATTTCATACAGCTATACAAACTCAGTTCTAAAAAAAATTGAAACACCAACTTAAATACTGGGAACTTCTGTATGTACATGTATCCATTGAGGACGTAATTTCGTTCATCAAAAATGTTTGGGACTTAAACATGATTTAATAAAAACCACTTACTGGATTTGTAGAAACTGAATGTAAAATAAAAAATTCAATAAAGAAATTGTATGTACTAAATATATGTATGGTAAATATAAAATAAATGTCTTCAACTTTTATTATTTAGTACATATTACTAGTCCAATCGCACATCGCTGTTTTTCGTGTAACAATAACGCAATGTAACCGTAGCCTCAATACTTATTGTTACATTCGTAATAAATAGTTGACACAGCATACATTTTGTAGGTTTCTGACACAGAATGAATGTGGTCTAATGAACTTAAAAAAACAACTTTGCCTTTGAGCAATTCACTATGCTGTTGAATATTAATCCTCTCAAAATAATGTTTGAAGAAATTTTCTTTTTGTTTATGAAATCAGAAATGAAAAAAAATGACCCGCCCAAATTTTTTTTTCGCATCCCCCTTTCCCTTATTTCAAAACTGATCTCAATTCAAATTTCTAATGAAGTTTGCAACAATAACTACTCATTTAAATACATCATAAAATATTAAAATGTAAAAAAAGTGCTTGTTATCACTGACAATGACTGAATGGTAAAGATTGTTTTAATCTATCAGTTGGTAGTAAAAGTGAATATACATTGTATATTGTATAAAACAATGATTTAAGTTGATTCAACTACTATTCTGGACAAAGAAAGATAACTCCAATTGAAATCCAATTGGAATTTCTTGCTATTGCACAATATTGTGCAATTAGATATTTCTTGCTATTGTGCAATACTGTGCAATTGAAAATATTTACTATTGCACAATACTGTGCAATTGAAGAGTTCTTGCTATTGCACAATACTGTGCAATTGAAGATTTATTGCTATTGCTGAATTTATAACTGTGCAATTGAAAATTTCTTGCTATTGCACAATACTTAATATAATAATTTTGGATCCTGATTTGGACCAACTTGACAACTGGGCCCATAATCAAAAATCTAAGTTTAATTTTGGACCCTTTGGACCTTAATGTAGACCAATTTGAAAACGGGACCAAAGATTTTAATCTACATACACAGTTAGATTCAGCTTATCAAAGAACCCAAATTATTCATTTTTAGCTCACCTGACCTGAAAGGTCAAGTGAGCTTTTCTCATCACTTGGCGTCCGTCGTCCGTCGTCCTGCGTCCGTCGTCCGTCGTCCGTCGTCCGTAAACTTTTACAAAAATCTTCTCCTCTGAAACTACTGGGCCAAATTTAACCAAACTTGGCCACAATCATCATTGGGGAATCTAGTTTAAAAAATGTGTGGCGTGACCCCGCCAACCAACCAAGATGGCTGCCACGGCTAAAAATAGAACATATGGGTAAAATGCAGTTTTTGGCTTATAACTCAAAAACCAAAGCATTTAGAGCAAATCTGACATGGGGTCAAATTGTTGATCAGGTCAAAATCTATCTTCCCTGAAATTTTCAGACGAATCGGACAACCTGTTGTTGGGTTGCTGCCCCTGAATTGGTTATTTTAAGGTAATTTTGCAGTTTTTGGTTATTTTCTTGAATTCTATTATAGATAGAGATAAACTGTAAACAGCAATAATGTTCAGCAAATTAAGACCTACAAATAAGTCAGCAAGATCGAAATTGTCAGTCATTCCCTTAAGGAGTTATTGCCCTTTATAGTAAATTTTTAACAACTTTTCGTCATTTTTTGTAACTTGTACAAAAATCTTCTTCTCTGAAACTACCGGGCCAAATTTAACCAAACTTGGCCACAATTATCATTGTGGTATATTGTTTCAAAAATGTGTCCGATGACCCCGCCTTCCAAACAAAATGGCTGACATGGCTAAAATTAGAACATAGTGGTAAAATGCAGTTTTTGATTTATATCTTTGAAACTATGACATTTAGGGCAAATCTCTCAAGATTTTAATGTCCATCAGAATAGAATCTATTCCCTCACAAATTTTCAGATTAATCGGACAACTTGTTGTTGGGTTGCTGCCCTAAAATTGATAATTTTAAGGAAATTTTGCAGTTTTTGGTTATTATCTTGTATACTTTTATAGATAGAGATAAACTGTAAACAGCAATATTGTTCAGCAAAGTAAGATCTACCAATAAGTCAACATGATCAAAATTGTAAGAGGACCCCTTAAGGAGTTATTGCCCTTTATAGTCAATATTGAACAACTTTTCGTCATTTTTGTAACTTGTACAAAAATCTTCTTATCTAAAACTATGGGCCACATTTAACCAAACTTGGCCACAATCGTTACTAGGGTATCTATTTAAAAAAAAGTGTCAAATGACCCCACCTACCAACAAAGAGGATTGACATCAGTAAATACAGTAACAGGTGAGCGACACAGGCTCTTGAGAGCCTCTAGTTTGATGAAATCAAACAAAAAGTTTAATTTTGGACCTACACTGTTGGGACCAAAATTCTCAAAATCAATACCAACCTTCCTTTTATGGTCATAAACCTTATGTTTAAATTTCATAGATTTCTATTTATAAATACTTAAGTTATTGTGCAAAAACCAAGAAAAATGCTTATTTGGGTCCCTTGTTTGCCCCTAATTCCTAAACTGTTGGGACCTAAACTCCCAAAATCAATACCAACCTTCCTTTTGTTGTCATGAACCTTGTGTCAACATTTCATAGATTTCTATTAACTTAAACTAAAGTTATAGTGAAAAAACCAAGAAAATGCTTATTTGGGCCCTTTTTGGCCCCTAATTCCTAAAATGTTGGGTCCAAAACTCCCTTAATCAATCCCAACCTTCCTTTTGTGGTCATAAACCTTGTGTTAAAATTTCATACTTTTCTATTGCCTAAACTAAAGTTATAGTGCGAAAACCAAGAAAATGCTTATTTGGGCCCTTTTTGGCCCCTTTTCCTTAACTGTTGGGACCAAAACTTTTTAAAATCAATCCAAACCTTCCTTTTGTTTTCATAAATATAGTGTTCAAATTTCATAGTTTTCTATTCACTGGTACTTTTACTAAAGTTAGAGTGCGAAAACTAAAACTATTCGGACAACGCCAATGTGATAGCAATATACGACGAAATTTTTTTCAAATTTTGCGGTCGTATAATTAAACATGTCCTTACCCAACCATGCATTCCGGCTTTTAGTCTCCAATGTAACAATAATATTTTTATTATTGTTACATTTTCATGTAACCGTAGCCAGTGCCTTTCTAATTTGCCTATGAAAATTTTGGCGTAAGACGGTGCCATTTTCGTCCCCATCGCTGTCCCGTTTATTTGAAGGTAATGATCACCATTAAAGGTGAAATTGTTGCATTTCAGGACCAGAGTAAGCAGCTGGACTAAACATTCAGTAGGTGGTTCTAAAATGTTGCGCGAGTCCCTACAAGATTGTATGCCGTCATCATGAGGTACGTTGGTATACAATGAGGTGACATCTAAAGTGACAAGGAGGGTTTCCGGAGGAAGAGGGTTCATGGATTCCATTTTACGAAGATAATCTGTAGTGTCTTGAATGTGGGAAGGAAGATTTTCTACATGAGATCTTAAATGAAAATCTAAGAATTCCGAGATTTTCTCAGTCGGATGGCCGTTTGCGGATACAATGGGTCTACCAGGGTTGTGAACCTTGTGTATTTTGGGAAGAAGATACAATCGACCAGGCTTGGCATTCTCTGGCTTCAAATAACCAATTGTATCCTCATCTATGTGACCGTCATATATATATGTACAATGTTCATAAATGTGATCAGATACTGTATATATATGTTTGTATGTTTGTGTATAACCAACGTGTATCATGTGTATTGTCTTGGTATCAATCCTGTAATTTTGGATTTTAGACCAATAAAATATCTTATCTTATTTTATCAAAGCACACTGCCCCTTGTTCATGTTGTTTTATTTCTTGATTTTTTAGTCAAAACCCAATATTTTATTATAGGATCATATACATATGTAGGTGACCTCGTATATAACCAGAAATAATTATATATATATATTTAAGGTAAATAAGAAAGGAAAAGGAATGATTATCTTAGTATTTACCAAGTCATCATAAATTATACTGTACTTTACTCACCGTGTATCATCAGTACAGCGGATATAGGTACTAACCAAGCGGGCGTGATCGATTTCTACCTCGAACGATAACGAAAACCTGTATTTTGTTCACATAATATCAATGTGTACCTCAATTTAAACATAATTGTTGTTTTAAGAAATGATTTGGTCGTAGGTTAATGATAACAGATGTCTCATTATTTTCCCAAAGACAAGAACGATTACTAAAAACATGTGCAAATACTTGTCAAAGAAGTTGGCACTCGTCTCATCTGATATATTTCTATATTCATTGTAACTCTTTTTCTGATAGAAGGCCACTGTGCGTGTGTAATAAGTATAGTTGTATTAATAATTGGCATTGAAATCTTTCATGCATATGTTTTTTTTCGAAATTTAATTCCGAAAAGAAGTGTTGTGTACGGTGTTTAGCTGACCACACAAAGCCTTCTGTACGGTGCATAGTTAAGTTGCTGTACACAGAATTTCAGAGGTTGAGAAATGTACACTGAATGTTGATAAAACAAAACAAAAGATTTCGGTTACAGTGTCAGTTCAAAATCGATCATGCCCGCTTGCTTAGTACCTATATCCGCTGTACGATGATACATGGTGTTACTTATCTTACCTTGTTTTTGGTTTTTTTAAAGTTAAATTGTGCATTTCTTGATTTAACTCAAGTATTTTTTTTCAAGAGATCTACTTCTTCTTTTATTCCTACCTCCATGACTCTTTGTCTCATGTACATTCACCCTGAAGATATTGTAATTGGAAGTAATAGCTGAGCAAAGTAAAGAGACATTTACTTCTTTAAATGCAATGCTGTATACATTAATGACAGAGAAATTTTGATGCTGTGGGAAAGTTTTAGTTAAAAAAATCTGATTAATTGTTGGATTTTTGGTTGCTTAATGTACAGTGGCAAATATTTCTTTCATGTTCTGGACACAAAAAAATGTGTCATGGGTAATACAAGTATAAGTCACTGTTAAATAATGTTTTGTTAACTGTCACGAAAGAAAAAGAAAAAAGATTTTTAAAGAAAAACATTTTCACTACACATTCTGCTTTTGTTTTACAGAGAGTTGAAGAAAGTTTTTCAAAATTGTCTTTTATGTATTTATCTCCCTTTGACAGAGATGAAAACAAGAATTCTGAAGGTCTAGGATATTGTCAACTGTAATCTTTAAAGATATTTTTCTCTTTTTTTTCAGAGAGTGAAAGAAAAGAAGATTTATTCAGAGGAAGGTATTGATGATGATGAGATTGAAGGGAAAAGAAAGTACAGTGTGGAGGAAAAACTTAAATCCACAAAATACAACAAAGAATTTGTTAAAATCTTGAAAGGGGAAGGTCAGTATTCTGTACAAAAAGTATGTACAAGGGGAGGTAACTCATTGCAACCAAGTGGGCTTGACTTGTTTTTGAGTTGTATCCCCTTGTTTCATTCTTGTAGGGTTACATTCTAGATGTGGTACGTGCAGGAAAGGCTATGGACATGAAAGATATAAGAAGATGTGGTATGAGTGCCTATGAGACAACTCTCCATCCAAGTCACAATTATAGGTCAAGGTACGGCCTTCAACATGGAGCCTTGGCTCACAGTGAAAACAGCAAGTTATAATGGCCGGACTCAAATATTACTGGTTTATAACCATTCAAACGTGAAAACCAACAGATTAATCTATTTAATCTATATAAAGACGAGAAAGGAGATACACTTATGAAACACATTAACAAACAACAACTACTGAACATCAGATTCCTGACTTAGAACAATTGGAGCATGTTTAAATATTTTAATGGTACCAAACCTTCACCCTTATCTGAAATAATAGTGTAACATCACAACATAGAAAGACACAGTATAGAATATCAATTAAAATGGCTTAACTCAATCAAAAGACATATTAAGAAGATGCTATGTTTGAGATTGATAACAATAAATTATTACACTGACAACAAAGCACCTTTTGCCAATTTTTTTTTACAAAGTACAAAAATGTGTTACAGTTCGCAAAGGTAAATAGTGAGAAATAGAAATTAAATCCACAATATGAAACAAAACTTGTGTTAAAATTCCAACAATAGAAGTTTAGTTATCAGTGTGGTTAACAAACTTAATTCACATCCTTGCACATACATTAACAAGTCCAACACAGGTTTTCCCCTGGCGGTCGCCATTTTCGCAATTTGCGATAAAATAATAATTGTGGCGATTAAAATTTGTCATTGGCGAATGAATTTGGCAAAAGATATAATGATTTATTTTCAGCCATCTTGTTTATTTACTTTTTTCGGGTTTCTCTGACTTTACCGATCAGACAATACTCGGAATTCACCTTGAACTCGTTAAGATTTTGACAAAAAATCAATAATCAGCTGATTGCATTCATAGCTATAGACATCAAAGGACTAATTAATAAAGGTGTTGATCTTATAATATGACAAAATGATATTTTTAAATCATCCAACAAATGATATAATTTCCAGTCTGGTTGTGGCGAGCCCTAAAAGGATATGTAACCTAGCTTTGCCATGACACAATACAGTAACTGAGGATATCAAATTAAATCCACTAAAAAAGACAATAATCAAATTGTCTAATGAGGAACTACGTAAATAAATGAAAAAAAAATATTAATGAAAATAAAAGCAAGTCTTGTTGTTTTGAAAAGCAGAAGGTTGGAACTGATGTAGATACTTAGTACTGTGGATTCATTTATTTTCGTGGTTTGAGGAAAACTTACATATTCGTGGATGTTTAATTTCGTGGTTTTGGCAAAGTCTACACTCATTCCTTTACAAAATTTGTATTTCGTTGAACATTTGAATTCGTGGTTCTCCTGTACCCACGAAATCCATGAAAATTGGTATCCATCGAATATTAATGAATCCACAGTATAAACTTGGTGGATAGTGGATGCAATCTATCTTTTATTTTTCAGATTTTATTGTAAAGTATCTACAAGAACATGGGTTAGAGACACCAATTGTTTTCTATGAAAAGAGTGGTCTAGGTTTACGGTAGGTATAAATACACATATATATATAAAGCGCTGGACATGAGGCTAAGAGATTGGTGCTGTAGTGTATCAAAGGTGTGAGTTCGAATCTCCCTGAGGGACGAACAAAAAATTGTCTGCAGAAAATCTAACTCTAACACTGTTTGGAGTAATTTTCAAACTTATATATATATATGCAAATTATATGCAACTTGAGCAACTATCCATCAAGTTTATGCAAGATCACAGGACAAAGATAAAAATTACAGGATCACTTTACAACCTTCAACAATTAGCAAAATCCATACTGTATCGTAAGCTATAAAAGGTATGAAAAAGTGTGAAATAATTCAGAAGAGAAAACTTATGTCTTATTGTAAATATAAAAAAAGAAGATGAGGTATGATTGCCAATGAGACAACTGTCCACAAGAGACAAAAACAACACAGATTTTAAACAACTATAGGTCATCATACAGCCTTCAACAAAGAGCAAAGTGCATAGTCAGCTTTAAAAGGCCCCGATATGACAATGTAAAACAATTCAAACGAGAAAACTAACGGCTTATTTATATAAAAAAAATAGAAGGACCAAAATACAAGTGGACGTGGGCGGGTAAATGTACATGTACATCCCAACAACAAAAGTCACTAGGAACAGATCTGAGAGTAGTCACAGTTATCTGACAGCTAGATCAAAGCCACTAACAACTAATGAAAAAATCATGCATCTAAGACTAAACTTAATGTATATATTTACTTTTAAACCACTAAGTTGGCCACCCAACAACACTACTTGACCAATATAAGACATTAACATATACAACTTTCTTTGAATCTGACATTAAAATTTGACAGTTGATAATATAAATACATTTGTCATTGTATATTTTGTATTTTCAGGGTACCAAGTGAGAACTTTAAAGTCAGTGATGTCAAGCAGTGTGTGGGTATGTACTCTTTTCCTTTATAAAAAAATAATGATATTTTTTTGGTGCAAACTCCTTACAACATTGTAATATTTCTCTGATGTTGAATAAAAGGTCATGAAATCTTTAACACTATCTTTTCCTTGTTTGAGCTGAAAATTTATCAGAGTTATCTACCTTATGACTGAAACAAATATTTGGTCCTGAAGTGGACAACAGACTAGCTTAACATTTATTTTCATGTAAAACTAATATTTTGTGTAAAATAAGGGGGAAAAAAATCAAATATATATACTGCTGATGGTGAAAACTGTACTTTTAAACTGGTTCCAAATTTTTCCAAAAAAAGTAAAAAACACTGAGATATTTTTGACCTGTATAACTTATAGTTATAACAATTGTCAACGTGGCCAATTCAATGCACATTTATCATGTTTATAGATAGCCTTTAAGTTTAACTTAAGAAAAAGATAATTTTCGAGAATGATAGAGCCATTGCATTAAAACAGGTGTAGTCTTAAAGAAATTTCATATTGTCTTTCATCAGTCAGAAATTTAACACAATATCTTTGTTCAGGTAATCAATTTTAGACCGCAAAAATGAACAGTTTCTATCCACCTGTAAAAAAGAAATACAGGTATTTCTAAATTGACATATTTTGTAACTTCTGATTATCATACTTATTTTCAGGGAGTCGTCAGATGCTGGATGTTATGGATGTCAATACACAGAAAGGGATTGAGATGTCCATGAGAGACTGGGTCCAGTATTATGAGAATACTGAAAGGTCAAGGTTACTGAATGTCATCAGTTTAGAATTTAGTCACACCAAGTTAGAGAACTATGTGGAATTACCAGCTTTGGTAAGTTAAAAGTCAGTAACTGAAAATTCAGAAATTATTGCGTGTATTTATTAGTGCTATTTTGTCATTTTAGACTAATATTCAAACTGCTATTTTAATTTTTACAATTTTGAGAAGAATCCTGTTTAATTCATATAAAATATTTCAAAATGCGAGTTTAAATTATTGCGTTTACAACTCTGTCTCATTTTTCTCAGTAATAAAAACCTCACATTAATTTCTGAATTTATAGTGCACTAATGTCTATATAAAAGCTACTGATTGGTAGCCTTTTTAGCTCACCTGGCATACCCATGTGAGCTTATGCCATCACTTGGCGTCCGTCGTCGTCCGTCGTCCGTCGTCTGTCGTCTGTCGTCGTAAACTATTTCAAGAATCTTCTTATCTGAAACTACTAGGCCAAATACTTCCAAACTTTAACTGAATTGTCCTTAGAGTATCTAGTTTATAAATTGTATCCGAAGTTTTGATCTATCAACAAACATGGTCGCCATTGCTAAAAATAGAACATAGGGGTCAAATGCAGTTTTTGGCTTATATCTCAAAAACGAAAGCATTTAGAGCAAATCTGACACGGAGTAAAAATGTTCATTAGGTCAAGATCTATCAGCCCTGAAATTTTCAGATTAATCAAACAACCCATTGTTTGGTTGCTGCCACTTAATTGGTAATTTTAAGGAAATTTTGCAGTTTTTGGTCATTATCTTGAATATTATTATACTAGTAGATAGAGATAAAATGTAAACAGCAAAAATGTTCAGCAAAGTAACATCTACAAATAAGTTCAATGACCAACATTGTCAATTGACCCCTTAAGGGGTTACCCCTTAAGGGGTTATTGTCCTTTAATGACAATTTTTCACAATTTGTTCATCATATTTGCTAACTTTAAAAAATCTTCTCCTCTAAAACTACTCAACCAAATTCAACCAAACTTCAACTGAATGATCAGTAGGGTGTATAAAATAAAGTTTGTGTTTTATTTTCTATTTCGTCAAAAAACATGGCCGTCATGGCTAAAAATAGAACACAGGTTAAAATGCAGTTTTTGGCTTATATCTCAAAAACGCCAGCATTTAGAGTAAATAAGACAAAAAGTTAAAGTATTTATTAGGTCAAGGTCTACCTGTCCTGAAATTTTCAGCCGAATGGGGTAACTGGTTTTGCAGGTTTAACGCCCCTGAATTGATGATTTCAAAGAAATTTTGCAGTTTTTGGTTATTATCTTGAATATTATTATAGATACAGATAAACTGTTAATAGCAAAAATGTTAAGCAAAGTAAGATCTACAAATAAGTCAAGTGACCAAAATTGTCAATTGACCCCTTAAGGAGTTATTGCCCTTTAAAGACTTTTTTTCACAATTTGTTCATCATGTTGACTTACTTTAAAAATCATTTCCTTTGAAACTGCTGTATCAATTTCAGCCAAACTTAGGCTAAATAAGTTACAGAGTATCTAGTATAAATTTTATATTTTATTTCCTTGTATGTCAAGAAACATAGCTCCTATGGCTAAAATAGAATATAGGAGAAAATGATTTTTTTCTTGCTTTTGAAAAAAATAGGATGATTCAAAGAACATTTAAATAAATTGAAAAGCCAAAATAATCATTGATGAGAGATTTAACCAAAACAAATTCAGGTGAGCGATTCAGGCTCTTGAGAGCCTCTTGTTTGTTTTGACTGCGACTGTGAGACAAAGGGATAAAAATCCAGGGTCAGCAGTAACATCATCAACTTTTTGTATAACGCTTTATATTTCAGATGGTAGAAGACATAGCTGCTTCATACCTCATATGCAGATACCTTATGTTACAAAGTTCCTGTATGTCATACGTCCATTGCCCTTGACTTTTCATAGTTCAGAGATTTTTTTTATGTGAATTTCTAATTAGTATGAGTAATATATTTGGTATGGTTTCCTTGCAACTTCTATATATCTATCTGACATGGTTCACCTGACCTTACCTTGACCTCATTTCATAGATAAGTGATGAAGGTTAAAGTTTGGTGGTCAAGTCTGTTTCCCAGATACTATGAGCAATAGGTTAAATACATTTTGCGTAACGAAGGATTGTAATATGTAAAATGTCAGACACACATGTTTCATCTTACCTTAATCTTTTTTTTTTATGGTTCATTGAACAAATTTAGTTTTTGTGGTTTGGTCTTTTTCTGGTTTACTATAAGCAATCGATTGATTGTAAAGTGTACATGTCTGTCTGTTTGGCAGCTTTCATATGACCTTGACATCATTTTTATGGTTCAGTGGTTAATGTTACTTTTTTCATGTTATCCCAGTTTATCAGGTACATTAAGAAAT
The DNA here is from genome assembly GCA_019925275.1 of Mytilus edulis. Taxonomy (NCBI): domain Eukaryota; kingdom Metazoa; phylum Mollusca; class Bivalvia; order Mytilida; family Mytilidae; genus Mytilus; species Mytilus edulis. The sequence continues at coordinate 104,355,666 of CM034360.1, forward strand.
TTAAATTGGTCATCTTCATTTGGTGTATGTTATTATTATAAGTTCTATTTGTCTATCAGGCAGGGTTCATCTGACCTTGACCTCATTTGCTTGCATCATTGGTAAATTTTCAGTTTTCATAGCTTTGTCTGTTAATCAGATACTATAAGCAGTAAGTCGACCATATCTTCTGTATACAAGAATTGTAAGGTGTATATATGTCTGTCTGGCAGGGTTCATATGACCTTGGCTTCATTTTCATGGTTCATTGGTCAATATTAATTTTTGCATGTTATTTTTTCATCAGTTTATCAGGTACATTAAGCAACGGGTCATCTATATTTATTGAATGAAATATTTGTAAGGTGAACATGTCTGTATGGCAGGATACATTTGACCTTTACTCCCTCATAATGAGTCATTATTATTTAATGATAATTTAAGAACAAGCAGGTAACTTTGATGAATAGTTGTCTGATCGACAATCATACCTCATCTCTTTATTTTATACATGTTATAAGATATTTCAGTGTCTAGGACCAAAAGTACCAAAAAACATCAGGGTTTATATTTCTGTTGATGAAATTATTTTTTTGGCTGTTAATAAACCCACAAGATCAATTTTAGCCTGGATTTTTAGTATTCGTATTGTCGTCTTATAAATGTCATGCTGATGAGGTTCACAGTTTTCTCTGCATTCAAACTGTTATTGTTTGAGCCTTTCTTGGTTTTCTTACTTCAACAGGAAACTACATGTGTTAGATACTATTGGTCTTGGCAACTGATTTGACCTGGTGTTATATGGAAATTGAACCCCCTTAAATTTAACATATATCTGTATACAACAGAAAACTGTGGAAAACAACAGGGCCGGAAGGGTGTAATTTTCAATCGAAGCCATTGCCCTATATAGGTTAAAGTTCAATTTTTTGATTCACTGATTTTACATCAAGACTGCTACAAATTGGACCTGATTATTTTAGTAGTATAGATTTTCAAGATTATGGTTAGATCTTAACCCTTGTCGTGTGGGGGCCGTAATATTACCCAGATTTCCGTTATTTTGGCATCAATGGCGCTCCATACATTTAGAGGTCATCGTAATACCATTTAATTCTTAGTGTACACACGCTTCCTCAATCTGAAACTATTTATGTCATGTTTCTCACTTTTAATAATCATTTTGAGCTCAAATACGAACTTCAAAATTTGATATCGGACAAAATTGGGTTTTTTGGAGGGGTGGGCTTACCTTCAAGCTCTGAATTACGGAGTTCAGAGGACTGAAACCTTGACAAATACTGTTAACCTAAAGACACATAACGGCTGGTCGTGTTTATTATAAAAATACGCCGAGGAAACGACTACTTCCGGTTGCAAGTCCAGTTAAAGTTCAAAATTGGAAAAATTCCGAAATTTTGTGAATTTTGGTGCAAATGACCTTCTTTACACTGATGAACCCAGATCAGTTTCACTCCGACCCAACAACTGTTGTGATAAAAGTGTTCACTGGTGTCCACGCTACATGTAAACTACAGATGGATGCATCTATTAGCATCTCTCAGAATATCAGGTCGAGAAAAAGAACGAAAAAACGTCAAAATTGACGCTTTTTGCACCTGAGGACCATCTTTGGGGCAAATTCCCGCCCACCCTTCCCCGCCTCCTCACCCTGACCACCCCACCCCGTGATCCCTTATTTTAGATTTATTGCAATCAGTATGCATCAGCATCAGGGTACAGCTCATTTGCATATCATTTGCATATTTTTGCAAATACTCGAAATTTAGACAATTTCTAAAAACAACTCAGCATGGTAAGGGTTAACACAGGATATGTTCTTATATAACTGATGACAGACATAACTAAGTTTACTAATTCTGTATGATATTATATAATTATAAATAACAAGTTGTAAGTTGAAATTCATGTATGAAAGTCAGGTGATATGATTGGACTCTTAAGTGTATATTTTATTCAGGAGATAAATTGAATTTTGGCAAGTATTTGCCTTCACCATCACAAATGAATCTAAAGGCTCATTTTTTTTAAAATAAATATAAATAAAAAGTTGTTATGTTTAAGTACATGTATCAAAGTCATGTAAAATCTTTGGACTTCAATTCAGATGATAAATTAAATATATTCCTCATCACATTTTAAACCTGAAGAATATTTTTTTGAAATAAATATAAATAAAAAGTTGTTATTTTTAGTACATGTATCAATGTCAGGTTATAACATTTGTTTCCTCAGTGTTTGCTGTATATTTTATCCAGAAGATATCTTAAGTAGTATCTTTAAAACACCAAAACCATTTATACGTTAGAAAAAACAATTTAAACACCATTTATTAACGATAATATTTATTATTTATCATTATTACAAGTATTATTTCGTACATATGCAAGATTAAGGCAACAAAACTATACAAGATTTAAGTTTAATGATTGCTATTTTTCATGTAACAATAACGCCATGTAACCGTAGCCTCAGTAATTATTGTTACATTCGTAATTAATCGGTTCCTTATCCGCCTTTGCATTCCGGCATTTAGTCTCCTATGTAACAATAATATTTTTATTATTGTTACATTTCCATGTAACCGTAGCCAGTGCCTAAATTGAATTGCATCAAGTATTTGCCATTACGATCACAAATAAAACCTGAAGACTCATTTTGTTTCAAACAAATACATCTAGGATTCTCCAGTCTTTCACTAAGCAGTACTTTACTATCCTTTCCATCTTTTGATATAACTATTATTCTATGAGACCTACTGTCTGCTACAATAATGTTACCATAAGTATCTGTATAAAGTCCATATGGTTCTGATAAATCCTGTGTATATTGCCAGATCTGTTTACCTGATTGATCAACACAGTATACTGCTTTACCACTGTAGTCACTATAGATTGCTCTGTCATTACAGTAAACAAGGTTTTCCAGGAATGATTCACACTCAACTTTTATTGACTTCAGTGTATTTCCTTCTAAGTCTATATTACGGATTTCATCTTTATTCAAACCTACAACAAGAGAATTATCTGATGATGATAATCCACAGCAACCTTTGTCTAATGTGATAACTTTGGTTACTGTTTCATTCTCCATATTGAAGATCTTAATTGCTTTGTCCCAGGGATAAGATATGGCAATAGTGTTCTGATTGATCTGTGTAACACTTAAAGCTGCACCAGGTATAGGTAACTGTTTCAGTAGTTTTCCATCAGGAGTAAGTAGGTTAACTTTGGCATCCCATTGCACTATTATAAGTCTTCCATCCATCAGACAAATCATGTTGCTTATGTTCTCCATGTTGATCTCTATCTGTGTCTCAATATTCATGGTCATGCTGTTTATGTTTGATTGTTCCTGTGATTCCACTTGTGCTTCCCTCCTCACACTTGTTTCTGTATTCAAATCTATATCTATTTTAACAACAGTTATTTCTCCTAATGATCCTAACTTTTTTGTCATCTTCTCTACTTCATTGTTTTGCTCCATTTTGATGGTAAATTCTTTTACCCTGTCGTCTTTATCCAGATCATCTATGTATCGTTGACATTGATGTACTTGTTGTTCAATCTGATGTACGCCTATAAATGATTGGAGTTTTGAGGCATGTGGTATGACTGTATGTAGTTGGTCTTGCATTTTCTTTAAGTTTTTCTGTTTTCCTTCAATTTCAGCAATTAAATCTGTGGCTTTTGATTTTTCCTGATTCAAGATGGTATCTGCTTCTTGGTAGATCTTCTTCTCTAGGTGGGTTAAATGTTTATCTATTTCACTGCGTATTTTCACAATGAATTCCTTAATGCTTTCAAATTCTTGTTCTCCTCTTTTAATGTTTTGTGATTTGTTATTTACAATTTTACCTAAAAGGTGTAAGATGGAGTTGATATCTTTCTCTACGGATTCTTTAGATTTTTCGATCTTTGTTTTCTCCACAACACTGGCTAAACTTTTTATTCCAGTACATTTCGAATGAGTATTGGATATACATTCATCACAGCAAGGCATTAAATGACTGGGGCAATACAAGTTGAACTGTTGACCATGTTTGTCACATTCTGTTTTGATAGCTCCGATAGATGGGTTATAACTTTTAGTATCAATTGTCTTATGATCACGTGATCCTTTGGATCTTGTGTGATGACCAGAACATGTTGAGCATAATCCTTCATCACAGTTGTAACACCAGATGTCAGCTTTAGTGTTTACTTTTCCTTCTATACAAGGTCCACATGGAATAGGTTTACTGGATGCCATGATCTGAAAATTTCCAAGATAAAAGTTACTTTGCCTTCTTTCCAAGGTCCAAATAGTTAATGGTGAACTGATGACGATTTTGTCTTTTAATTCTTTTAGACATTAAAGGGAAATCACACTATTTAAACTACTAATAATAATTCATTTAAATTTTGCATGTAGACAGCTCATACTTATTACAATATTTTAGGCGGAAAAAAATAGCGGTCATCGATGTTGTATTCGAGATATGACGTCATCAAAAAGTAAAGAATTGCGTTATACCATAATATAGAAATAGCGCTCAAAAATGCAAAAAAAAAGGCAAAATTATTGAAAAACGATGTTTAACTGGTTTAACTAAAACAGTCAATTGTAACTTTTATCTTGTACACATTTATTTTTCTCATTTTCCTTATTCTTTAAGGCTCTTTTACATTTCCCGCCATTTTTAATTGCCATTTATTGAAGATTTTTCTTGAAATAAAAAAAAATTCTTAAGGGTTCCGCGGAACCCAGTGTCTCGCCTACTTATACTGTTAATTGCAGGCTCAACAAAAGAGGAATAAAATCAATAAAAATATTCCTCTTGATACTGTCTTATGATTCTAAGAAGCTTCTGTCCAAGTTTGGTAAAAATACAGTATGTTTTTAAAACTTTTTTAAAAAGTCCATTTATAAGTAAAATACAGATACTAGCTTTTGATCATAAACAAGCTTCTGTCCAAATTTGGAACAAGTCCAAAATAGTATAAGAAAGTTATTAAAATTTTAAAAACTTTAACCACAGAGTGAATGCGTTGTTTCCTGGCAGAAAATCTAAGTCCATTTAAAAGTAAAATGCACAAAATATGGATTTATTTGTTAACAAAATTTACTTCTGGATACTATGTTATGATCATAAACAAGCTTCTGTCCAAGTTTGGTACAAACCCAGGATAGTTTAAGAAAGTTATTAAAATTTCAAAAACTTTAACCACAGAGTGAATGTAATGTTTCCTGGCAGAAAAACTAAGTCCATTTTTAAGTAAAATATGGAAAAAATGGAATTTTATTTTTCCAAAATTTCCTTCTGGATACTATCTTATGATCATAAACAAGCTTCTGTATAAGTTTGGTACAATGACAGTATAGTTTAAGAAAGTTATTAAAATTTCAAAAACTTTAACCACAGAGTGAATGTAATGTTATGGCAGAAAAACTAAGTCCATTTATAAGTAAAATACGGAAAAAATAGAATTTTATTTTTACAAAATTTACTTCTGCATACTACCTTATGAACATAAACAAGCTTCTGTCCAAGTTTGGTAGAAATCCAGTTTAGTTTGAGAAAGTTATTAAAATTTCAAAAACTTTAACCACAGAGTGAATATTTGTTGACGCCGCCGACGACGCCGACGGAATGTAGGATCGCTATGTCTCGCTTTTTCGACTAAAGTCGAAGGCTCGACAAAAATCTACTAATGTTTTTTTCCTTGAAACTTCTGCATTAGTTGCAGCTTCAGGGGAGATTTTAAAAGCATGAATAAAAAAGGGGGGGTCACCGATGTTTAAAATCCGCTACAATGGAAATAATCTTATTATCGATTTTTGGCGGGAATTATAAACTTTTTCTCTTAACGCTAATACAGAACGACGTTGCTTGTTTCTTGGAATGCTTTGAACTATTGGGTTAGACCTTTTTACTAAAAAATTATAATATCTTTTTTTTTATATACATGTGTAGTTACAGTAATATTATTTTTAGGTATTTTGATTATTCATTATCAAACATACAGTAACAGTTTATTATAAAGTAATTGTCAAAGTTGTAGTCATCTAAATTTTTTAATTGCATTTGTTGTATAGGTAAAAACTAATGTGTGCCTCATGCTGGATTAAAGAATTAATTTACGGCTTGCAGATTTAGATAATTAACACGTTCCATTTAGACTACAAACAGAATAGATTCACTAACTTGTCCATTGCACCGGGAATATAAATCCTGAAATGCCGTGTTTAAAAAGCCACAAACTCAGCTCTTTAAAAAAAAAAGCCCTCAATGACACCGTTTTCGGAAGAAATTTAAAAATTGACTAACATTTCTGCTATCACACTAATCTACCAGACTCAAGCTGGCAGCCACTTTTATCGGCCAATCAAGATAGCAGCCACTTTTTACCAGCAGCCAATTTTGACAATATGTCTAAAAACCAAAAAACTGCATAAGACCCAAACGTTCCAAAAATCGCTAAATCTTAGTTAAATATAATTTAACAGCGGAATTCGACAATTTCGCGGCTTGTACTTAATTCAAAAGCAGTTCATTACGTTTAAAATATGTATGTAAAGTTAGCTGCCGGTTTGATATTCGATATTCGATATTCAGTTTCCGACGGTTGCGAGCAGTCGGTTAATTCAATATTAAAATTTAGTTGAAAATCATTATAAAGTATAATTTTCATAGTTAACAGGAGTGAAAAATTATGGCGCAAATAGTTTTATGACCCCTTCAAGCTGTCGTAAATTCTCGTTGTCCTCGAATATACACCCTTATATAAACTGCATATTTGTCTTTATGTAATATCGATTTTTATCAATAAAACGACATCAAAGATTCATCAAAGATTTAATTTAATATATAATATATAAAACTAAAACTAAAGCCTGCCACTCAAAAAAAAACATTCAGAAATATAAATAGAAATATCTATGGAAAGCAAAAAAAGAATAAATATATAAAAAAAAACTACGGGAGACCACTCAGATGACAGTGAGAACCCTGGTGTTTCAATATTCCAAAATGCAACGATATTATACACTCTATAGTATATAAAATGGGGTGTACATATAAACGTGACTAAAAGGATCTTGGGTTATGGGTATTGAAAAATACGTAAATGGGCAACTTTGAACCTCTGTGGTGGCCAGACGGGCCCGGATCCCAGAAAAATATTTAAGTGGGGAATAGCTTGGGTCAATACCTTTAAAATGAGCTAGGTCCGGTTCGGAACTTTGCCGTAGGGATATACCGAAGAGTACCGAATGTGTGATTGATATGAAAAATACGTAAATGGGCAACTTTGAACCTCTGTGGTGGCCAGACGGGCCCGGATCCCAGAAAAATATTTAAGTGGGGAATAGCTTGGGTCAATACCTTTAAAATGAGCTAGGTCCGGTTCGGAACTTTGCCGTAGGGATATACCGAAGAGTACCGAATGTGTGATTGATATGAAAAATACGTAAATGGGCAACTTTGAAACTCTGTGGTGGCCAGACGGGCCCGGATCCCAGAAAAATATTTAAGTGGGGAATAGCTTGGGTCAATACCTTTAAAATGAGCTAGGTCCAATTCGGAACTTTGCCGTAGGGATATACCGAAGAGTACCGAATGTGTGATTGATATGAAAAATACGTAAATGGGCAACTTTGAACCTCTGTGGTGACCAGACGGGCCCGGATCCCAGAAAATATTTAAGTGGGGAATAGCTTGGGTCAATACCTTTAAAATGAGCTAGGTCCGGTTCGGAACTTTGCCGTAGGGATATACCGAAGAGTACCGAATGTGTGATTGATATGAAAAATACGTAAATGGGCAACTTTGAACCTCGGTGGTGGCCAGACGGGCCCGGATCCCAGAAAAATATTTAAGTGGGGAATAGCTTGGGTCAATACCTTTAAAATGAACTAGGTCCGGTTCGGAACTTTGCCGTAGGGATATACCGAAGAGTACCGAATGTGTGATTGATATGAAAAATACGTAAATGGGCAACTTTGAACCTCTGTGGTGGCCAGACGGGCCCGGATCCCAGAAAAATATTTAAGTGGGGAATAGCTTGGGTCAATACCTTTAAAATGAGCTAGGTCCGGTTCGGAACTTTGCCGTAGGGATATACCGAAGAGTACCGAATGTGTGATTGATATGAAAAATACGTAAATGGGCAACTTTGAACCTCTGTGGTGGCCAGACGGGCCCGGATCCCAGAAAAATATTTAAGTGGGGAATAGCTTGGGTCAATACCTTTAAAATGAGCTAGGTCCGGTTCGGAACTTTGCCGTAGGGATATACCGAAGAGTACCGAATGTGTGATTGATATGAAAAATACGTAAATGGGCAACTTTGAACCTCTGTGGTGGCCAGACGGGCCCGGATCCCAGAAAAATATTTAAGTGGGGAATAGCTTGGGTCAATACCTTTAAAATGAGCTAGGTCCGGTTCGGAACTTTGCCGTAGGGATATACCGAAGAGTACCGAATGTGTGATTGATATGAAAAATACGTAAATGGGCAACTTTGAACCTCTGTGGTGGCCAGACGGGCCCGGATCCCAGCAAAATATTTAAGTGGGGAATAGCTTGGGTCAATACCTTTAAAATGAGCTAGGTCCGATTCGGAACTTTGCCGTAGGGATATACCGAAGAGTACCGAATGTGTGATTGATATGAAAAATACGTAAATGGGCAACTTTGAACCTCTGTGGTGGCCAGACGGGCCCGGATCCCAGAAAAATATTGAAGTGGGGAATAGCTTGGGTCAATACCTTTAAAATGAGCTAGGTCCGGTTCGGAACTTTGCCGTAGGGATATACCGAAGAGTACCGAATGTGTGATTGATATGAAAAATACGTAAATGGGCAACTTTGAACCTCTGTGGTGGCCAGACGGGCCCGGATCCCAGAAAAATATTTAAGTGGGGAATAGCTTGGGTCAATACCTTTAAAATGAGCTAGGTCCGGTTCGGAACTTTGCCGTAGGGATATACCGAAGAGTACCGAATGTGTGATTTTATATGAAAAATACGTAAATGGGCAACTTTGAACCTCTTGGTGGCCAGGACCGGCCCGGATCCAGAAAAAATATTAAGTGGGAATAGCTGTGGTCAATACCTTTAAAATGTAGCTAGGTCCGGTTCGGAACTTTGCCGTAGGGATATACCGAAGAGTACCGAATGTGTGATTGATATGAAAAATACGTAAATGGGCAACTTTGAACCTCTGTGGTGGCCAGACGGGCCCGGATCCCAGAAAAATATTTAAGTGGGGAATAGCTTGGGTCAATACCTTTAAAATGAGCTAGGTCCGATTCGGAAGATTGCCGTAGGGATATACCGAAGAGTACCGAATGTGTGATTGATATGAAAAATACGTAAATGGGCAACTTTGAACCTCTGTGGTGGCCAGACGGGCCCGGATCCCAGAAAAATATTTAAGTGGGGAATAGCTTGGGTCAATACCTTTAAAATGAGCTAGGTCCAGTTCGGAACTTTGCCGTAGGGATATACCGAAGAGTACCGAATGTGTGATTGATATGAAAAATACGTAATGGGCAACTTTGAACCTCTGTGGTGGCCAGACGGGCCCGGATCCCAGAAAAATATTTAAGTGGGGAATACTTGGGTCAATACCTTTAAAATGAGCTAGGTCCGGTTCGGAACTTTGCCGTAGGGATATACCGAAGAGTACCGAATGTGTGATTGATATAAAAATACGTAAATGGGCAACTTTGAACCTCTGTGGTGGCCAGACGGGCCCGGATCCCAGAAAAATTTAAGTGGGGAATAGCTTGGGTAATACCTTTAAAATGAGCTAGGTCCGGTTCGGAACTTTGCCGTAGGGATATACCGAAGAGTACCGAATGTGTGATTGATATGAAAAATACGTAAATGGGCAACTTTGAACCTCTGTGGTGGCCAGTAAGGGCCCGGATCCCAGAAAAATATTTAAGTGGGAATAGCTTGGGTCAATACCTTAAAATGAGCTAGGTCCGATTCGGAACTTTGCCGTAGGGATATACCGAAGAGTACCGAATGTGTGATTGATATGAAAAATACGTAAATGGGCAACTTTGAACCTCTGTGGTGGCCAGACGGGCCCGGATCCCAGAAAAATATTTAAGTGGGAATAGCTTGGGTCAATACCTTTAAAATGAGCTAGGTCGGTTCGGAACTTTGCCGTAGGATATACCGAAGAGTACCGAATGTGTGATGATAGAAAATACGTAAATGGGCAACTTTGAACCTCTGTGGTGGCCAGACGGCCCGGATCCCAGAAAAATATTTAAGTGGGGAATAGCTTGGGTCAATACCTTTAAAATGAGCTAGGTCCGGTTCGGAACTTTGCCGTAGGGATATACCGAAAGTACCGAATGTGTGATTGATATGAAAAATACGTAAATGGCAACTTTGAACCTCTGTGGTGGCCAGACGGGCCCGGATCCAGAAAAATTTAAGTGGGAATAGCTTGGGTCAATACCTTTAAAATGAGCTAGGTCCGTTCGGAATTGCCGAGAATATACGGGGGAAGTAGATGTTGATGATTAAAAAATACGTTGGCAACTTTGGAACTCGTGGTCCGAGGGCGGATCCAGAAAAATATTAAGTGGGAATTGCTTGGGTCAATCCTTTAAAAATGAGCTGGTCGGTTCGGGAACTTTGCCAAGAGGATATCCGAAGAGTACCGAATTGTGATTGATATGAAAATACGTAATGGGAACTTTGAACCTCTGTGGTTGCCAGACGGGCCCGGATCGCCCGAAAAAATATTTAAGTGGGGAATAGCTTGGGTCTAAATACCTATTAGAATGAGCTAGGTCGTTCGGAACTTTGGTGTAGGAAATACGAAGAGTACCGAACTTTGTGATGATATGAAAAATACCGAAAGGGCAACTTTGAACTTGGGTGGCCAGTACGGGCCCGATCCAGGAAAAAATTTAGTGGGGAATAGCTGGGTACAATACCTTAAAAAAGCTAGATCGGATTCGAACTTTGCCGTAGGGATACCGAAAGATTACGATGTGTGAATGATTGGAAAAATTAAAATGGGCAACTTTGAACCTCTGTGGTGGCCGAGACGGCCCGGATCCCGAGAAAAATATTAAGTGGGAATAGCTTTGGGTCAATACCTTTAAGAGCTAGGTCCAGTTCGGAATTTGCCGTGGGATATACCGAAGAGTACCGAATGTGTGATTGATATGAAAAATACGAAATGGGCAACTTTGAACTCTGTGGTGGCCAGACGCCCGGATCCCAGAAAAACTTTAGTGGGGAATAGCTGGGTCAATACCTTTAAATGAGACTAGTCGGTCAACCTTTGCGTAGGAATACGAAGAGTACCGAGTTGATTGAATAGAAATACGTAAATGGCAACTTTGAAACTTGTGTGTGGCCAGACGGGCCCGGATCCAGAAAAATTAAGTGCGGAATCTTGGGTAAATACCTTTAAAATAGCTAGGTCCGATTCGGAAATTGCCGTAGGATATACCGAAGAGTACTCGAATGTGGTGATTGATATGAAAAATACGTAAATGGGCAACTTTGAACCTCTGTGGTGGCCAGACGGCGCCGGATCCCAGAAAAATATTTAATGGGGAATAGCTTGGGTCAATACCTTTAAAATGAGCTAGGTCCAGTTCGGAACTTTGCCGTAGGGATATACCGAAGAGTACCGAATGTGTGATTGATATGAAAAATACGTAAATGGGCAACTTTGAACCTCTGTGGTGGCCAGACGGGCCCGGATCCCAGAAAAATATTTAAGTGGGGAATAGCTTGGGTCAATACCTTTAAAATGAGCTAGGTCCGGTTCGGAACTTTGCCGTAGGGATATACCGAAGAGTACCGAATGTGTGATTGATATGAAAAATACGTAAATGGGCAACTTTGAACCTCTGTGGTGGCCAGACGGCCCGGATCCCAGAAAAATATTTAAGTGGGGAATAGCTTGGGTCAATACCTTTAAAATGAGCTAGGTCCGGTTCGGAACTTTGCCGTAGGGATATACCGAAGAGTACCGAATGTGTGATTGATATGAAAAATACGTAAATGGGCAACTTTGAACCTCTGTGGTGGCCAGACGGCCCGGATCCCAGAAAAATATTTAAGTGGGGAATAGCTTGGGTCAATACCTTTAAAATGAGCTAGGTCCATTCGGAACTTTGCCGTAGGGATATACCGAAGAGTACCGAATGTGTGATTGATATGAAAAATACGTAAATGGGCAACTTTGAACCTCTGTGGTGGCCAGACGGGCCCGGATCCCAGAAAAATATTTAAGTGGGGAATAGCTTGGGTCAATACCTTTAAAATGAGCTAGGTCCGTTCGGAACTTTGCCGTAGGGATATACCGAAGAGTACCGAATGTGTGATTGATATGAAAAATACGTAAATGGGCAACTTTGAACCTCTGTGGTGGCCAGACGGGCCCGGATCCCAGAAAAATATTTAAGTGGGGAATAGCTTGGGTCAATACCTTTAAAATGAGCTAGGTCCGGTTCGGAACTTTGCCGTAGGGATATACCGAAGAGTACCGAATGTGTGATTGATATGAAAAATACGTAAATGGGCAACTTTGAACCTCTGTGGTGGCCAGACGGGCCCGGATCCAGAAAAATATTTAAGTGGGAATAGCTTGGGTCAATACCTTAAAATGAGCTAGGTCCGTTCGGAACTTTGCCGTAGGGATATACCGAAGAGTACCGAATGTGTGATTGATATGAAAAATACGTAAATGGGCAACTTTGAACCTCTGTGGTGCCAGACGGCCCGGATCCCAGAAAAATATTTAAGTGGGGAATAGCTTGGGTCAATACCTTTAAAATGAGCTAGGTCCGTTCGGAACTTTGCCGTAGGGATATACCGAAGAGTACCGAATGTGTGATTGATATGAAAAATACGTAAATGGGCAACTTTGAACCTCTGTGTGGCCAGACGGGCCCGGATCCCAGAAAAATATTTAAGTGGGGAATAGCTTGGGTCAATACCTTAAAAACTAGTCGTCGGAACTTTGCCTAGGGATATCGAAGATACCGAATTTGTTGATATGAAATACGTAAATGGGAACTTTGAACCCTGTGTGCCAACGGCCCGATCCGAAATATTAGTGGATACTGTCATACCTTTAAAATGGCTAGTCGTTCGAACTTTGCGTAGGATATACCGAAAGAGTACCGAATGTGTGATTGATATGAAAAATACGTAAATGGGCAACTTTGAACCTCTGTGGTGGCCAGACGGGCCCCGGATCCCTAGAAAAAAAATATTTAAGTGGGGAATAGCTTGGGTCAATACCTTTAAAATGAGCTAGGTCCGGTTCGGAACTTTGCCGTAGGGATATACCGAAGAGTACCGAATGTGTGATTGATATGAAAAATACGTAAATGGGCAACTTTGAACCTCTGTGGTGGCCAGACGGGCCCGGATCCCAGAAAAATATTTAAGTGGGGAATAGCTTGGGTCAATACCTTTAAAATGAGCTAGGTCCGGTTCGGAACTTTGCCGTAGGGATATACCGAAGAGTACCGAATGTTGATTGATATGAAAAATACGTAAATGGGCAACTTTGAACCTCTGTGGTGGCCAGACGGGCCCGGATCCCAGAAAAATATTTAAGTGGAATAGCGGGTCAATACTTTATTGGAGGTCTTGAATTTCCGTAGGTTCAATACCTGTTTAGAAATGGACCTTAGGTCCGAGATTAAGCGGATACTTGCCGTAGGGGATATACCGAAGAGTACCGAATGTGATTGATATGAAAAATACGTAAATGGGCAACTTTGAACCTCTGTGGTGGCCAGACGGCCCGGATCCCAGAAAAATATTTAAGTGGGGAATAGCTTGGTCAATACCTTTAAAATGAGCTAGGTCCGTTCGGAACTTTGCCGTAGGGATATCCGAAGAGTACCGAATGTTGATTGATATGAAAAATACTAAATGGGCAAAACTTTGGTGCAACCGTCCAAAATAAGTGGATAGCTGGGATACCTTTAAGAGAGTCCGTCGAACCCGGGATGGTCCATAGAAAAAATAATGCAATTCTGTGCACGGGCGTATAGTTAGCCTGGTCAATACCTTTGAAATGAGCTAGGTCCAGTTCGGAACTTGCCGTAGTATATGCCGAAAAGTACCGAATGTGTGTTATGGTATGAAAATACGTAAATGGCAACTTTGAACCTCTGTGTGGCTAGACAGGGCCGGATCCCAGAAAAATATTAAGTGGGGAATAGCCTGGGTCAATACCTTAAAATGTGCTAGGTCCGGTTCGAACTTATGCCGTAGGTAATATGCCGAAAGTAACGAGTGTAGGATTAATAATGAAAATTTGCCATAGCAACTTGAACCTTGGGTGGCTAGACGGCCCTAGATCCACAGAAAAATATTTAAGTGGGAATAGCCTGTCAAAAACTTTAATAGCTAGGTCCAGTTGGAACTTTGCGAAGATATTCCGAGAGACCGAATAGTGGTAATCTCACGGGCCTTATAGACATCCTCGACATAATACAGACTTGGACTATAACAAGGCATATAAAACAGCATTCATTAAAACATAATAAAAACGCTTAAATGGGCAACTGTAACCTCTGTGGCCAGACAGCACGGATCCCAGAAAAATGTTTTCAGTAATAGACGGTCAAAACTTGAGAGTGTAATGGGTCTTGATAGAAAATGTCCGTAGTAATATCCCGTGAATACCTTATGTATGTGTAAGGACGTACTTTAGGAAACATTGTCCCCATAACAAGAAATGCGTCCGTCAAAGATCATTGCAAGCGTTCATCACACATCATGGTTGTTCATTGAACAATAAAGGTGCTGAATTTTGCAGCTAAGAGGCTGAAGAGTTTCGTCAGAAACACAACATTGAACTGTACTCTACCGAGAATGAAGAAAAAACAAGTTTCTTTGAATGATGGATGAGAACATTGAAAACTATATTTTTTAAATACTTTTGGCTTATTCTACGCGTACTAACATCGATGTGTTGAATAATCTCGTTCATCAGTACAACACCTCCAAACATAGATCCATTAAGATGACTTCTTTTAATGCTAGTTAAACTGAACACAAAAAAGTGTACGGAACTTTTATGATAATCTTCTTCAATTAAACAGGGTCAATTTAAAGTAGTCGATACAATTTGAAATACTTTAATGAAAAACATGTTTAAAAACTTTGTCCCACGTATAGAACACTCAAACCCAAACGTATCGTATCATGGATTTTAATGAAGTCTACGTAAAAGGGTACTTTTATGAACCTTAACTTCAGAAAAACGAACCAAGGGTAGTATGAAATAGATCTTTCTTCAATGGAAAATGTACCCTAAGTCCTTTAATTCTTGTATTTAACAATCAGATTTGCAGTAACAACCTTTTAGCAGGTATAGTTTTTGGCAATTTGCACAAGATGATAAAGGCTACTTTCCCTATGTGAGCAATATGGTGAAGGCTTAAACATCTGGGTTATATCTTTAGGTGAAGAACAATCTAGGGTTTTTGATCTCACACCAGCATGTTTCTATAAATCACACATCCTCAGACTCTCTACATCTTCATTGTTCTGCTCCTAAGCTTCCATTTTCAATGGACGTTCCATCAATGTTTTTATTGGTCAAGTTTTTAATCTGATGTACCTAAAGTTTTTGTTGCAGAGTGGTCTTAAACTCATCTACCTTTTTCTCAAGTTCTTTAATGGTTGATATAAAATCTTTCTCTAGTCGTTTTATATCCGTCTCCAATAGGTTACACTGTGTGTCTGTCATTTGTAGTAGCAGATCTTGATTTTAAGAAATTTACCATTACGTAGGGAGGGAAGGAAGTTTTATAGTCGGGTTGTTGTCTGTTTGACACATTCCCCATTTTCATACTAAACTTTATTTGCTAGTTGTCGTCCAATGGGTTACATGTCCCATAACGGTAAGATTAAAAGGTTTGGAAGGTATGGTAACCTGCATTAACAAACTTCTCAAATATGAAAAGTTTTAACTGTTCTCTACAATTTCCCGTTGGGAGTGGCTTGTTTGGAAGTAGAATGTTGTGTACTCGTAACACTTATTTTAAATCGTGCCTCCAAACGAGCGCAATCATCTTTCAATATCATTCATATTATTTTAACATATGATAAATGTTGTTGTTCCTTATATAACAATATTTTTTAGAGGTTTGATGAATCAAGGCATTGTTACTTCTATCACCACACGTCTCTTAGGTATTCGTTTTCAATTTGAAAATGTCCATGTGCCAGTGCTCTGATTCCGTTTTTTAAAATGTAACGTGTGTCATCTTGTGTGTTAGTTTCTTAAGTCACCACGTTTTAAAGGTTACTGCGTATGACGTTCATTTTTCTATGACAACTTTGATAGGTCATAAAACACGTCTGGTAATCGTTACACGGAATATTCTGTCGATTGACCTGTTTGTTTTTTCCTTAAGCTTTCCTTATGTGTTCAACCATCATTCATTCGATATTAAAACATCTTGCACGAAGCCCTACAAACTCAGCAATCATTTGACCACCAAATGTATCTTCAAACACACCAATCACTATTTGCTGACGTTGTTTGGAATTCAACGATAGGTTGTCCGTACAATAGTTAAGTGTGTCAAACTTGGTTTGAATTTGAGATACCAAGTCTTTAGAAAGTCGTCAGTTTGAATTTAATAGAATAAATTATCAGTGTCGGTAAACAATAGTCGAACTTTGTTCCCGAAGGTGTCTTGATGAATGTCGTACATTAAAATCTTTGAAATGTCGAAGATCCATGCTCCCAAATACACAGGCTTGTCAAACTTGAGTTCGGTTTTCTTCATGCGTACGATTGTTTTTGGTAGTCACTTATTTTATATTCATCCGTTTAAGTATGTTTACCATGGTATTTCTAAACTTTGTTCATCAGTTTGAAAAAAAAATGTTTTTTTTCCAGACACGGTGCGAGTGGTAGTTATGGTTATAAGTTTAATATTCAGGTAAATGCATGATTGCTTAAATTTTAACACATGATAATCTTTTGTTAATACCAACCCATTGAAAATTTCTATTATAAAGAACATACTTTACACCTTTTTCGGATTTGAATACGGTACCAACTTATGAAACTTGTTCATTTCTGTTATGTACAAAACCTCATCCTCCTCTTTCCACATGTCAATGACTTCAAAATCGTCCACCAATTCAAAACCCTTGTTGGCTACGGTTCTGACATGGTCAACACATACTCATAGTTAGTACTATTAGTTAAGTATTCCAAAAAAGTCATTGAGAAGGTTGTGGAGGGTCGCATTCACTCATGTATTTGTTGTTGACCACCCAATGTCGATGGCTTATTTGAGCACAGCCCCCTCTCGTATTGCTTATTCAAACAGAAGTAATATGTCTGGGTCGTGTAACAATTGTGATATAACTTTGCTTATATTTTACGCCGAATCGTAAGCTATCCCCGATGACGTGTAATAATGAAATACGTCAAGGCCCGTAAGCTTTTAAACAAATTACACTAGTTTTCAAATATATCATCCAATTGCACAAGGTCTCCTTTCAAGTACACATCATGGTAGTCTTATAATGTTTGACAATTAAATCTAGTTAACCCATGTTTTGCTTGAGCATATTCAGCCACACTAATGTGTTCATTGTTAAGTCGGTTGTAAAACTGGTCAGCAGATAGGAGTTGTATTTTCTTCTTCTTATGAGGACCCTTCATGAAATCGTAAGGGTACCATTTTTTATCATTCATTCATAATGCTCCTAAACACAAGACTTCAATACCTTACATTGGTTCAGCTGTAAATGGCTAAATACATAAAATAACATAAACATACACTAATCAATGAATAGAATGTCTTACCCATCAACTTTCTTAGAAAGTCGAATGTTCTCTTCCTCGGTATTTGGAATGCAGTTCACTTCAAAAACAGTATACCCCAATGCCTTTACGAACAAGTGGGCGTCATACATTGTTGAGTTGTGAAATATAATGGAAACATAGGTAAGTAAGTTTAAGTTACATTAATTATCTGTGCTGCATCACGATAATTACGATCAAGTGGTCGCGATCATTCACTTTGCCTTCCCCTAATTCATCAACGCACATGTGACAACGTGAACTCGCTTTATAACATTGGGGATCTTATTCAGTTATCACCAGGTCTTTTTATCCATGTACATGACTGCAATGTCCTTCATCTCCTCTTCCTTACAAGCCACACATATATAACCATGTCACCCCCTGGTACACTTTTGTTCCTTTGTATTTTCAACATCATACATGTACCTGACGCGGTAGTAAAAAACCTGAAGGTGTATTTTGTTGGTAGGCATTCGTGTAAGCTTTTGACTTGTCAGGTTGGCATGTGTCTATATGTTATAAGTAACATTAAACGTCACCATAATTAACATAAGGAAATCGCATTTTACGTTTACAGCTGTATATCTTATAAAGGTATCTTGTTCAGTTACCTTGATTTTCACTCCAGCCCTCTAATCCCAATACTATAAATTTCGTCTAAAATGTCTTCTCTCAAACAGTGCTTCTTACACTTTCGACAAAAAATACTTTAACATTGTAGATGACACTTGGGCTCTGAACAAATGTGATAAACTTTTTTTTATCTAGCAGTAATGTTGTTTAGTTACATGTCTGCGTGGGTTCTGTTTTTTCCGATGTTCTTGGAAATTTTCTCGGGTTCTTCAATTTTTTAAATCGTTGTTGTTTATTTCAACACCATCATACCCAAACACGTTAATAGAAAAGCTAGTTCAAGTTTTTAGCCTTAAAATTGGTCAATGTGTTTCAAACACATTGGGGAAACTAAACCCTTCTGGTTTAACTAATTTTCACGTTGTTTTTTTTTTTATTGGCGCACTTTGTGTGTACTTTTCTGATTCACCTCTTTATGTGTACTTTTGATAACACAGCTCACGTTAATAATGGCCTTCTTTTGTGCTAGTTTTACTGAAAGGCGAATGTAAGATTTATCCTTCAGGGGTACAATCTATCCATATGAAAGTGTAATTCTACAAGATGTCTTGACGGTCACCCCTTCAATCACGCATGCAATATGCTATACTTTCATAACTTTTAACGTTAGTTAAGTGTCTTAGTTGGTTGATTCAGTAAAAATAACTTCAGTTGACCTAAAAAATGGAACAACTTTCACCTGTTGCGGGGTTGGTTTTAACCAACTCTACTCGAAGCATCTACTGTACCTTCGATGCCTTCTTCACTTTTGTGCTTCTAACATTTTACTAATCAAATGTATGTAGAGCACTTCGACTTGCCTAAAAAATGGTTCAATGGTCACTGTGGTAATTTTTCTACCATCTTTCACCTTAACAACAGATTCCTTTTCTATCTCTTGTTGAAGTCGTATTTCCTTAATCTAGATGTATAAGGTATACCACGTTTTTTTTTTTGCTTGTAGTATAAATTCATTTTTAGGAAACACTTCTGTATGGGTTCACACATGATGCGTTATGACTCCAATAAGCTTTACCAGCACTTCATTTGGTTTTCTACTTTATCCTTTTAATCCAAAATCCTTTGCCAAGAGTGTACCCGTTTTAAGTAGTACACCTTTAACCTGTAGGGCATCACTAGCCCTTATGAGACGTTGGGGATGATTTTCTGGTGAATACCTACTCTGGAAAATATTTGTTTTCTGTATAGTATTTTTATGCAAAATGTGACTAGTCTACCCAACTATAGGTGGTTTTTGAAAAGTTTCTCTTATACATATTCCTGCAAATATCGAAATGTTCCGAATTGCATTTTTTTAAATGATTTGCCTTTTGACTTGGTATTCAAACAGTCTGGAAGGTACTCGCTGTCATACCTAATCTAATGCATCATTTTTCTAAAAACTTTGTTTATTTCTTTAACTCAACATACACTTATAAATTCTTTACAGAAAAAAAAATAGTTGTAAATTCTCTTGAAAGGGTTCTATGAAAATATGACTCTGTTTTATTAGCTAGGTATGACATCAGTTTCACTCGGGATTCTGTCGTTTTAGGTATTTTTTATATCCTGTATTGATGCAATAAACTTATAGAACTTAGTGTAAATTTACAGCAGTCTGAATGTAACGTTGAATATTAACCCTGAAGTTTAAAGTAGCATCTCAGCAAACTTCCCAGATTAACAACACGTTCGGTACTTCTCGGGATATTTCTAGGGCAATGTTCCGAACCAGACCTAGCTCATTTCAATGGTATTGACCTGGACTACTCCTTGCTTAAAAAAAATTTTGGGATCCGGGAAAGTCGGCCATCGTAAGGATTCAAAGTTGTGTTTTAACGTACTTTTCATTTCAACCACACAATCGGAACTTTTCGGCATATACCTACGGCAAAGTTCCGAACCGGACCTAGCTCATTTCAAAGGTATTGACCCAGGCTATTACCCACTTAAATATTTTTTTGGGATCCGGGCCCGTCTAGCCACCACAGAGGTTCAAAGTTGCCCATTTACGTATTTTTCATATCAACTACACATTCGGTACTCTTCGGCATATCCCTACGGCAAAGTTCCGAACCGGACCTACCTCATTTTAAAGGTATTAACCCAAGCTATTCCCCACTTAAATATTTTTCTGGGATCCGGGCCCGTCTGGCCACCACAGAGGTTCAAAGTTGCCCATTTACGTATTTTTCATATCAACTACACATTCGGTACTCTTCGGCATATCCCTACGGCAAAGTTCCGAACCGGACCTACCTCATTTTAAAGGTATTAACCCAAGCTATTCCCCACTTAAATATTTTTCTGGGATCCGGGCCCGTCTGGCCACCACAGAGGTTCAAAGTTGCCCATTTACGTATTTTTCATATCAACTACACATTCGGTACTCTTCGGCATATCCCTACGGCAAAGTTCCGAACCGGACCTACCTCATTTTTAAGGTATTAACCCAAGCTATTCCCCACTTAAATATTTTTCTGGGATCCGGGCCCGTCTGGCCACCACAGAGGTTCAAAGTTGCCCATTTACGTATTTTTCATATCAACTACACATTCGGTACTCTTCGGCATATCCCTACGGCAAAGTTCCGAACCGGACCTACCTCATTTTAAAGGTATTAACCCAAGCTATTCCCCACTTAAATATTTTTCTGGGATCCGGGCCCGTCTGGCCACCACAGAGGTTCAAAGTTGCCCATTTACGTATTTTTCATATCAACTACACATTCGGTACTCTTCGGCATATCCCTACGGCAAAGTTCCGAACCGGACCTACCTCATTTTTAAGGTATTAACCCAAGCTATTCCCCACTTAAATATTTTTCTGGGATCCGGGCCCGTCTGGCCACCACAGAGGTTCAAAGTTGCCCATTTACGTATTTTTCATATCAACTACACATTCGGTACTCTTCGGCATATCCCTACGGCAAAGTTCCGAACCGGACCTACCTCATTTTAAAGGTATTAACCCAAGCTATTCCCCACTTAAATATTTTTCTGGGATCCGGGCCCGTCTGGCCACCACAGAGGTTCAAAGTTGCCCATTTACGTATTTTTCATATCAACTACACATTCGGTACTCTTCGGCATATCCCTACGGCAAAGTTCCGAACCGGACCTACCTCATTTTAAAGGTATTAACCCAAGCTATTCCCCACTTAAATATTTTTCTGGGATCCGGGCCCGTCTGGCCACCACAGAGGTTCAAAGTTGCCCATTTACGTATTTTTCATATCAACTACACATTCGGTACTCTTCGGCATATCCCTACGGCAAAGTTCCGAACCGGACCTACCTCATTTTAAAGGTATTAACCCAAGCTATTCCCCACTTAAATATTTTTCTGGGATCCGGGCCCGTCTGGCCACCACAGAGGTTCAAAGTTGCCCATTTACGTATTTTTCATATCAACTACACATTCGGTACTCTTCGGCATATCCCTACGGCAAAGTTCCGAACCGGACCTACCTCATTTTAAAGGTATTAACCCAAGCTATTCCCCACTTAAATATTTTTCTGGGATCCGGGCCCGTCTGGCCACCACAGAGGTTCAAAGTTGCCCATTTACGTATTTTTCATATCAACTACACATTCGGTACTCTTCGGCATATCCCTACGGCAAAGTTCCGAACCGGACCTACCTCATTTTAAAGGTATTAACCCAAGCTATTCCCCACTTAAATATTTTTCTGGGATCCGGGCCCGTCTGGCCACCACAGAGGTTCAAAGTTGCCCATTTACGTATTTTTCATATCAACTACACATTCGGTACTCTTCGGCATATCCCTACGGCAAAGTTCCGAACCGGACCTACCTCATTTTAAAGGTATCAACCCAAGCTATTCCCCACTTAAATATTTTTCTGGGATCCGGGCCCGTCTGGCCACCACAGAGGTTCAAAGTTGCCCATTTACGTATTTTTCATATCAACTACACATTCGGTACTCTTCGGCATATCCCTACGGCAAAGTTCCGAACCGGACCTACCTCATTTTTAAGGTATTAACCCAAGCTATTCCCCACTTAAATATTTTTCTGGGATCCGGGCCCGTCTGGCCACCACAGAGGTTCAAAGTTGCCCATTTACGTATTTTTCATATCAACTACACATTCGGTACTCTTCGGCATATCCCTACGGCAAAGTTCCGAACCGGACCTACCTCATTTTAAAGGTATTAACCCAAGCTATTCCCCACTTAAATATTTTTCTGGGATCCGGGCCCGTCTGGCCACCACAGAGGTTCAAAGTTGCCCATTTACGTATTTTTCATATCAACTACACATTCGGTACTCTTCGGCATATCCCTACGGCAAAGTTCCGAACCGGACCTACCTCATTTTTAAGGTATTAACCCAAGCTATTCCCCACTTAAATATTTTTCTGGGATCCGGGCCCGTCTGGCCACCACAGAGGTTCAAAGTTGCCCATTTACGTATTTTTCATATCAACTACACATTCGGTACTCTTCGGCATATCCCTACGGCAAAGTTCCGAACCGGACCTACCTCATTTTAAAGGTATTAACCCAAGCTATTCCCCACTTAAATATTTTTCTGGGATCCGGGCCCGTCTGGCCACCACAGAGGTTCAAAGTTGCCCATTTACGTATTTTTCATATCAACTACACATTCGGTACTCTTCGGCATATCCCTACGGCAAAGTTCCGAACCGGACCTACCTCATTTTTAAGGTATTAACCCAAGCTATTCCCCACTTAAATATTTTTCTGGGATCCGGGCCCGTCTGGCCACCACAGAGGTTCAAAGTTGCCCATTTACGTATTTTTCATATCAACTACACATTCGGTACTCTTCGGCATATCCCTACGGCAAAGTTCCGAACCGGACCTACCTCATTTTAAAGGTATTAACCCAAGCTATTCCCCACTTAAATATTTTTCTGGGATCCGGGCCCGTCTGGCCACCACAGAGGTTCAAAGTTGCCCATTTACGTATTTTTCATATCAACTACACATTCGGTACTCTTCGGCATATCCCTACGGCAAAGTTCCGAACCGGACCTACCTCATTTTAAAGGTATTAACCCAAGCTATTCCCCACTTAAATATTTTTCTGGGATCCGGGCCCGTCTGGCCACCACAGAGGTTCAAAGTTGCCCATTTACGTATTTTTCATATCAACTACACATTCGGTACTCTTCGGCATATCCCTACGGCAAAGTTCCGAACCGGACCTAGCTCATTTTAAAGGTATTAACCCAAGCTATTCCCCACTTAAATATTTTTCTGGGATCCGGGCCCGTCTGGCCACCACAGAGGTTCAAAGTTGCCCATTTACGTATTTTTCATATCAACTACACATTCGGTACTCTTCGGCATATCCCTACGGCAAAGTTCCGAACCGGACCTACCTCATTTTTAAGGTATTAACCCAAGCTATTCCCCACTTAAATATTTTTCTGGGATCCGGGCCCGTCTGGCCACCACAGAGGTTCAAAGTTGCCCATTTACGTATTTTTCATATCAACTACACATTCGGTACTCTTCGGCATATCCCTACGGCAAAGTTCCGAACCGGACCTACCTCATTTTAAAGGTATTAACCCAAGCTATTCCCCACTTAAATATTTTTCTGGGATCCGGGCCCGTCTGGCCACCACAGAGGTTCAAAGTTGCCCATTTACGTATTTTTCATATCAACTACACATTCGGTACTCTTCGGCATATCCCTACGGCAAAGTTCCGAACCGGACCTACCTCATTTTAAAGGTATTAACCCAAGCTATTCCCCACTTAAATATTTTTCTGGGATCCGGGCCCGTCTGGCCACCACAGAGGTTCAAAGTTGCCCATTTACGTATTTTTCATATCAACTACACATTCGGTACTCTTCGGCATATCCCTACGGCAAAGTTCCGAACCGGACCTACCTCATTTTAAAGGTATTAACCCAAGCTATTCCCCACTTAAATATTTTTCTGGGATCTGGGCCCGTCTGGCCACCACAGAGGTTCAAAGTTGCCCATTTACGTATTTTTCATATCAACTACACATTCGGTACTCTTCGGCATATCCCTACGGCAAAGTTCCGAACCGGACCTACCTCATTTTAAAGGTATTAACCCAAGCTATTCCCCACTTAAATATTTTTCTGGGATCCGGGCCCGTCTGGCCACCACAGAGGTTCAAAGTTGCCCATTTACGTATTTTTCATATCAACTACACATTCGGTACTCTTCGGCATATCCCTACGGCAAAGTTCCGAACCGGACCTACCTCATTTTTAAGGTATTAACCCAAGCTATTCCCCACTTAAATATTTTTCTGGGATCCGGGCCCGTCTGGCCACCACAGAGGTTCAAAGTTGCCCATTCTGAGCGGTCTCCCGTAGGTTTTCACAATATATTTATTCTTTTTTTGGCTTTCCATAGATATTTCTTTTTATATTTTGGAATGTTTTTAAAGTGGCCAGCTTTAGTTTTAGTTTTATATATTATATGTTAAATTAAATCTTTGTTGAATCTTTGATGTCGTTTTTTTGATAAAAATCTTTATTACATTAAAACAAACATGCAACTTATATAAGGGTTTCTACGACAGCTCGAATGGGTCATAAAACTATTTGCGGCGTAATTTTTCACTCCTGTTAACTATGAAATCATACTTTTTAATGATTTTCAATTAAATTTTGATATTGAACCGACTGCTAGCAACCGGTTGTATATTGAATATCGAATATCAAATAACAAACCGGCAGCTAACTTCACATACATATTTAAAACGTAATGAAATGCTTTTAAAATCAGTACAAGCCGCGAAAGTGTCGAATTCCGCTGTTAAACTATATTTTACTAAGATTTGGCGATTTTTGGAACGTTTGAGTCTCATGCAGTTTTTTGGTTTTTAGACATATCGTCAAAATTGGCTGCTGGAAAAAAGTGGCTGCTAACTTGATTGGCCGATAAAAGTGGCTGCCAGCTTGAGTCTGGTCACAACGCTCCATAATTCGAACCAAATTAAGTTCGAGTTCCAATTAAATTTTGAGTTCAAAGTTCCAGTTTGATTTTGAATATTTTTTCCAGTAAGATTTCTAGTTTAAGCTCGAGTTACATTTAGAAACTTCTGAGTTATACTGTTAGATAGAATAAAAATTCAGGGAAGAGTTTAAATTTTGAGATCCGATGAAATTAAGATTAAGAATGTGGTTTCAATTTTCTTTTGGTGCACCTTTTTTTGTTTGAAATGTATATTCTTTTATCACATTTATCTTTCATTGTGGTAAATGCATCTATTTTTGTCAATACTGATTAATGAGGGGGCAGGACCTTTTTAGGGACGTCGGGATCAAGCTCGGGATTGACCCTTTCGGGATCCAGGATTTCTTTTTTTCGATGTTCGAGATGTCGGGATTTTTTTTAAATTCTGGACCTCAGGATATGTTGTTTGTAAGCCCGGGATTTCGGGATCAGGACCCCTCTATCCCCCGCCCCCTATAGATGATAGTTAATTTGAAAATGATTGATTGCATTTTGGCCAATATTTAAGCACTCTCAACTATATCATGTTGGTTATTTTTTTTAGAAGAACTTAAGAATAAAGAGTTAATCAGCTACCTTTGTATAAAAAAAAACTGGATGTCCTTTTCAGACACGGTAGGGTTCCGACAATCTCCCTTTATCCTGTCGACAGTGATCACATTGAGTGACCTAAACTCGAACCTACATGTACATCTGAACTTTTATTTCTACTTTTTTCATTTTTTTCTTGATTTTTGCAAAACTTTCAGTGGCAAATATTAGATGAACATCATCACAAATATTTGTCTTTATGAGTGGAATATTCTTTCACCAGACGGACCATTAATGTGTTTGTTACAGTTCAGCAGTACTCTGCAAGACATGAATATATCTCTACATAAATACATGTGTTGGTGTGTGTGTGTGTGTGTGTTAGATATTTTTCTTGTTGGAGACTGGTAAAGCCAAATGTTTAGTACGTGTTGAATTATTATATATATATACGCCCGGGTACGGGACGTATTATGTTATACATCTGTCGGTCCGTCCCGTCGTCAGCATGTCGGACATTAACTCAAAAACGCTTTAACCAATTGGCATAAATCTGGTAAATTGATTATATCTATTGACGTGAGCTCCCTTTCTTTTTTTTATGAATTTTTATTTTACGTTTCCGAGTTTTCGGATTTTATTCATAAAAAAAGTTTTTTTTTCCAGTTTTCGGACAATTATAACTCAATAACGCTTCCATCAATTCTCATACAACTTTGATAAATTGTTTATATCTAATGATGTAAATACCCTTTTGATTTTCATAAATTTCTAATATGACATTGAGAAGTAATGAATCTCTCTGAAATTGTACCACAAAATTCCATATCACAAATGAAAAGCTGAAATTGATTTAAGGGGTACATATAATTGCTCAAAACGTTCAGGAATTCATAGGGGCCACGAACAAGCGTTTTACTAAATTTACCATTTTACAATAACTTGTGTCTAAGTGTATGGATCTATCTAAAATTGTACTACAAGGTTCAATACCATACAGGGAAGGCTGGGATTGAGTTTGGTGGTAATTACTCAAAGAGGAAAGGGGTGGCGTTTCATTTTTTTGGGGGCAAATTTTTTAAAATATCTCAAGAAGAAATCTCTAATTGCACAGTATTGAACAAAAGATTTTTAATATCTTTGACAACATTTATTTTGTGTCAGAAACCTATATTATGTCATGTTTTTATCACAATCCAAATTTAGACCGTATCAAGCTTGAATATTGTATCCAAACTTGCCCTAACTCAGATCCTAACTGTTCAGAGTTCAGAGGCGTTAGATATTAAAGGAACATTTGGGAAAGATGGACGACACTTATATAATTTCTGTCGTCACATTTGGTATAAAAAACAATATCAAATAGGACTTCACACAATTACGTCCGGTAGCAAGTTAAATGCATATTCAGAACTAGAACATATGAATTTTGACTCTGCTTTGTAAAAACCCGACAGGCTGAGCCGGATTAATTCTTACATGAAATGAGATGTTTGATGAATTATTTATACATGTAGTATAGAAGACTATATTTATGACGTTGCATGCATCAATATTTTAAACATGTAGTATAACGTAATCAGAGATCAATATTTAATTAGATTGGAGAAAACTGTAAGTTGAAACTCATTGCTCTTATTTGCAACCCTCTTTTGAACAGAGAACTGCAGATTCCGATAGCTATACGCTAACATGCTGGTACTCTTGGTCTATATTTGTAACCCCCCCCCCCCCCCCGCCCCTGAAAATATACGCTGAACCCTACATACCGCATTGCGGCGATACGCTGCGATACGCTGCCAAAGTGCCATTTCATTACCTATTTTTTTGCCATACATTTTGTCCATTTCGGGTAGCATTTTCATTTTTGCACTTAAGGTCAAGATGAGTCAATAGAATTTTTTGAAATTTAGAATTCAATTGATATTGAACATATACATCAGAGAAAATAAAAACAAAATTATGTCACCGACTTCGTCATCGAGAAAATGGTCGGAGGGGGTACTAACTACTGACTAAGATACATTGAATATGCGATGAAATTCCAACGTTCTTAGTGTTGATTATGCATGATGATTATGTGTTTTGTATGGGTAGATCCTTTTTATGATAATGGTCTGGAAAGTGGGTGATTAATTTATTAATGTTTATTTTGTGTTTCCAATATTTTTTATTTTTATATTTCAGCAACTCATCATTCAATCTTTTTTTTTTTTCCTTTTATTCTGCAGTATTTGCCAATTATTTTGTATTCCACAGGTAATATAAAAAAGAAGATGTGGTATGATTGGTAATGAGACAACTATCCACAAAAGACATAAATGACACAAACATTAACAACTATAGGTCACCGTACGGCCTTCAATAATGAGCAAAGCCCATACCGCATAGTCAGCTTTAAAAGGCCCCGATAAGACAATGTAAAACAATTTAAAACCCCAATACAATCTAGAAACTCGCGTGTACAACATATCAGTTGTAAAAAATATGATATGTCCATTATCATTTCTTCTGCTTTAGTGGAACGTCCCTTCGAGCGCTCACTTAGCAACCTTTACGACGGAATTGAAAACGGCGACGTCATAATACAGTTACGACACTATGGCGGCGCAAAGAGCGATGCGTATAAACAATAGAGTGATTTCCCTTTAAAAGAAAGATTAAGCTTCAGTTGGTGAAATTTAAAAAAAAAATCAGAAGACCGGTAATACCTAAAAGTCAGTAGAGCATTAGTTTAGGAACAAAAAAAGCTTAAAAAATTGATAGGTTATGGAACTCCTTTTGGAGGTTATTTGATTTATTTTTAAAAGGCAGAAAAGGCTGACTTAGATGTTCCATATATTTGGTATTGGCATTATTGGTTCTCAAATTGTAAAAAAAAATAATCTAGAATCTGCTTTGATTTTAGTAATGACACTTTTATTAACTATTGAAGTATTCTTTGAACAGAAATATGGGTCATATGGGGCAAAATATTTTATAATGTATCATAGGAAAAAACCCAAGATGTTGGACCATCTGATAAAAATCCTTAAACCTGACCTGACTACATCCTGAAGGGTGATTAAAAAATGGTATAACTGAGAGAGAAAAAAACTAACAAGCTAACACATTAATATTAGGAGTTAAACTGCTCTACAATAAAAAATTATTTGAGGAATGACTATTATTTTTTCTGTCTATTAGAAATAACATGGTGCACACTGAATAACATTTGTAGCAGGTTATGTTATAGTGTGTACTACATTTTTTATGTTATTTTGAATAGACATAAAAAATATTACAATTAATTCTAAATTCCATTTTTAACTGTAATAAATCATGAAAACTATAGATGACATCGTCACATGACTAATTTATGTTTATGAACTGATAAAAAAAACAATGTCAGCCAATCAGAAGATGCTTTACAACTAAAATTAAATTATTCAGAAATATCAATGATCTCTTGAGGGCAAAAAACCAAAGGGAGACGATCAAAGTTCATAAGTCAAAGCAAGGAAGAGGTAATCTAATCCTAAACAAATTTTTATGTCATATGAAAATAAATAGATGTGGTATGATTGCCAATGAGACAACTCTCCACAAGAGAACAAATGACATAAAAGTTAACAACTATATAACAACCTTAAACAATGAGCAAAACATGTATTATATGTAGTCAGCTATAAAAGGCCCTAAAATGAAAAATGAAAAACAATTCAAAGAAGATACTTACAGCCTGATTGATGTACAAAACAATGAACAAAAAACAATACGTTTTACAACAAACCATAACCACTGAATTACAGTGGGGCAGGTACATATAGAATACTTTAATAGATGTCTTTTGTTGCTGTATATTATACTTGTTTATCATGCATTCACCCTGATATATTGGCCACTAGCTGTCCTTCTAGTTGATTACATACCCCAAAAAAATGCATTTGAATACTGTGAACCAACTTATTTTTGTAGATACTTTTCTTTGCAATTCACTCTTTCTAATTAATCTTGCAGCAATTTAATTTTGTTATTCTTAAATGACTAGGGGCTATAAGGGCTATTTTTGGCCCCACCCCCAAATTTCATTTAATTTGTCATGTTGTAAGTCTATACCATAGACCTTCTGAAAATAATCGAATTTTGGGTCTAGCTCGTTTATTCTGTTGCCTAGCAACCACTAAAATGGCGGAGTTAAACTCATCAAATATGATTATTATACAGCTTTAATATATCTTTATTTGAAATTGAACCTGTTTAGCATGTAGTGAACTTTACACTTGTACATTATTTAGTTATTACATAATTAATTGCACATTTTTGCCAAATTCACTGTTGTTTCTCCCTAGTAACATATCTGTGCCCATGGCAACCGCGATTTGTTTTCTATTTACAAGATTTAATTTTAAATATATTGAAACAGAAAGGCAATTTAAGATGTAAATTGTAAAAAGAAACGAACTCCAAGGTAAATATTAAGGGGGAAAGCAATATTGAAACACCAACAAACAAAACAAAACACCGGGTATTGCTGATATATACAGATTGTGCACTAATCTTAGTGTCGTATGACTTGGTCTTTGATCATCATGACAATATTCATTATATATTCGTCAAAATTATTGAAAACAAGAATGTGTCTTTAGTACATGGATGCCCAAATCGCAAGACTAACAATGGCCAGGAAATCCTAGGTTAGGACAGGCCCAAAAAAATCGGCAGATTTAAACTTGTTATTTTTGCGATCTCAAACCCCCTCTCCCTTTACCTCTAGTCAAAGTAGAAAAAAATCAAATACACAATACACACAGTAAATTTTACTTCAAAAAAAGTCTGAGTCTGATGTCAGATTCAACTACCTTGACCAAACACTTAAACCTGAAGCGAGACACAAGGACAATCGGACGAACAGACTGACATACGCACGGACAAACAGACGCATAGACCAGAAAACATCATGCCCACAAATGGGGCTTACAACAAAGCCGTGTCACATTTTAAAATTTACACTTCATTTTTACGCATGATTATAAAACTATTCAAAACATAACCTTTAAAAAGGTAAAAGACATGTAGTATGCTTACAGACTTCAGGCTCTTGTTTCAATGCATGGAAAGGTCAATTATCCATATATATATATATATACATTTGAAAATTTACAGATCTTACATTGTTGGGTTGATGTTTAGACGAGTTGTATATACATAATGTACACAGCCATGTATCACCATCACTGCTGGTGATACAATGGATAAATCTGTTGTAGAGTTGTCACAGGCTCAGGCGTACTTATATAATTATATACATGTTTATACTGATATATGGATAGTCTACCTTATGCCGTTTCCGTTTTTTACCATCAAATTTTATAGAACTTGTTCTCCATGCACAATACCCACAAAGACACATTCAATTGGAATATAGGTAGTTTCATTTTCGAAATAAATATCGTCTTTCTCGCCAATTATGGAAATTTAATTAAAAATACCGGGCCTAACCCTTTTTCTGCTTTTTAAACTATGAGCGTACCTACGACCCACGATCATATTTATACCAGACATTCCTTGAACATAAATGTTGATGCAGTTCAAATATTTTAGTGGGTCGTAAGTACGCTCATAGTTAAAAATTCAAAAAAGTGACAAAAATTCGTCGTAGTTTTCATTGAATCATCGAAATTTTTAACCGAACTGCGGACCGGAGATGATTTCCGGTATTTACGGGAATCCGACGACGGAAATGTATTCATGCTACGCTATAATAATGACTAGTTTCTTTAGGACGAAAAATAAACATATTTGAGACAGGAAAACAGGATATTCCCGTATTCATTATTTTTTAATTTAAAGTGACATTTTTGCAGACCGTCGAAATTTGACCCAAAATTAGATGGAACTGTGACAAACTTCAGAGAATTTCTGGGAACGTAATTGTAAATGAATATAATAACTGGTTCATACTCAAAAAGTGCATATACGTATTTTGTTTCATAATTGACGAAATCGTCGCCCTGGAATGTTTTAATCTCTGTTGACACTTTTGTGAAAAGTGCTTTCTTTCACGTCCGCATTTCTACCAAGTATGGCATGCCAAGTTAACATTTTATACAATTATTGAATATAAATACAGATGGCGAAAATAAACTACAGAACTGTGTATAATAACATACATTGTAGAGGGGGAGGACAGGGGTAAGAGAGACAGGGAGAAAGGGGGTAGGAGAAAGGAGAAAGGGGGTGGGAGAAAGGAGAGGAAGGCTGGGAGAAAGGAGAAAAAGTTGTAGAAAAAAATAAAATATGAAAAAATAAAATATCTCTCTTTTTTCCGGTAAATTAAAAAAAATAAAATAAGGAGGAGAGAGGTAGGATAAAGGAGAAGAGGGGTGGGAGAAGGGAGAAGGGAACCCCTGTCCTCCCCTTATTGTAATGCATATGACATAAGAAGACACCATGTGACAATTTTAATTAGTTAATTGTGGAAGTGTAACAATAATAAATCTTAAGGGGTATAGGAGTCTAAAATAAAAATGATAGAATTTGTTCATACTTTGTCAAAAGTTAGTATCTATTGATACATATTCAAAAATATTATAAAAATGATAGGTCACCGCACATTTTCTCAAGCTACAGGTTGTGACAAAATGACAAATTTTGTATTGATTATACAGGAAAAAAACAACATTTTGTGAATAGAAACTAAACATAATGATAGAATTGTAAAATAAATTAGGAAAAGATTGCTTTCAAACAATGCTTTGAGAAGATCAAAAGAAAAGATAGGGTCACCGTACGTTTTTTCAGGCTATAAGACAAAATAGAAAAATTTCATGTAGAGTCCTTCAGAAAATGCACTGTTATAGAGTTACTTCCTCTTAAATTGCCAATTTGAAAATATTCAAAAACAATCAAAATAATCTATACTTGTAAAAATATTAATATTTATAAGTTATATTCTTATAAATTGGTTCTTTTAAATAAAAATTCACATTAAATATCTGCATTCCAGCATCAAATTTTGCTAACTTGATAGAAAATATGGACCTTAGTTTCTCTGTTTTTACAATCCAAGATGGCGAAAGACACCCATACCACCATAAACAAAACTATCCAACACTTTTATGATCTAAATTATATGGTCATGGTGTTGAATTTATTGGACTTATTATTTGTAATTGTCACCCGCCTTCCCGTTGTTCTATCTTGACGACAACGCGTGCTACTTCGTATTTCTTGTTTGCAAATCATTCTCTACATATATATCCGTTAAAATTTGCATGCATAAAGTATTTGTCACTGGACGGTCAGAAAACAACATTCAATCAATCATATATATTCTGAAATAACAGCACTATATGTATAATGAATTTAAACATATTCAAAGGAATAACAGCTACTTATTTTAATCAGATATTTACACGTCAAAGAAAATAGAATAAGTATTGAATATGAAAGGAATAAAACGCATCATAATTAAAAATATCTTGCTTGTAAGACGTGTGTTTCGCATACAAAAGACTCATCAGCGACGGTCGAATAAAAAAATGCCAAAAGACCATAAAAGGCTCAAAATTCAGATTTTGTTTTGTTGCGAAATACAGCTTATAAAGATCATTTATTCCTGAATATATGTTATCCATAGTTTTTGCAAGCAATATAAACTTTTGGACATCGTGTTGCTGCATGGGTTGTTTGTTTCATCAATTTGTATTGTGTTATAGCTAAAAAGGTAACAGTCCACAGGAAGACATATTACCCTAATTTGACACTCTGATCCAACAAGTCTTTGTTCTTACCCCTTAATGTCAATTGATTAACTGGAATCAGCCAATACCATTTTTTAAGTCTTAGGTTTGACCAGGCCGGTGTCAGAACCCACGATATCAGGCGTTATCATTCATTTATTATATTTATTCAATTGTACAATGAATTAATAAAAGGGTGCATACTGTAAGAATCCATCTTATATGAATCCGCGCTTAAACATACACATTCACCCAAAAGAAATAACTTTTGCAACATATATAGAAATAAGAAGATGTGGTCAATGATACTACTCTCCTTCCAGGACACACAACATGTAAAAAGAAAACAATTATAGGTCAAAGTACGACCTTTAACACAGAGCTTTGGCTTACACCGACCAGCAAGCTATCAAGGACACACAAGTGACTAATGTAGCAATTCAAACAGGAAAACCAACGGTTTAATCTTTATATAAAAAAAACTAGAAACGACGAACACTTATGAACCACAACAACCACTGAACAGGTTCCTTTCTAGTTGCAAACAAACGCAGCATGTGTAAACGTTTAAACAGGCGACAACCTTCACCCTAATCCGATATTATATTATCTTATTAGTAACTTGCAGGTTCAATTATAACTGTAGTTAATTTTGTTAAACAAATTACAAAAACACAAAAACAAAACTAATCACATACATGCATTTTACATGATATTTCACAAATCATTTGACACTGACAGGAAAGTGAAACCATTTTATGTCATTGCCAGTATCAACATCATACTTACAGATGACAAAAATGTTCCAGAGATATAGGAAGATCTGGTGTGAGTGCCAATGATACAACTCTCCATCCAAATAACAATTTATAAAAGTAAACCATTATAGGTCAATGTACGGCCTCTAACATGGGGCCTTAATTCACACCGAACAACAAGCTATAAAGGGCCCCAAAATTACTACAGTACTGTAAAACAATTCAAACCATAGTCGTGAAAAAAACATCAGTTTATTCTGTACTCAGTTTTCACTTGTCTTTGTCAATTTTCCCTGGATTCAAAGATGAAATGAATGGATACATTATGTTAAACATAACTTTTCTTCTTCTTTTTTGGAATTTTATTTTCATGCACACTTGTCCGGGTCTATACTTATTTAGTTTTTATACATTGACTTATGATATTTGGCATACAGTGTATAGCCATGAGTCAGATATCATAACTGTCTAATATCATTATGACATTTACCGTTGATCTCAAGGTCCAATCAATTGACCTTTAACTTTCATGGTCAAATGATTGTCCAACCCTTAAACCATATATGTTTTTACAGGCTATGCCATTTTCAGGCTATGCCATTTTCTTTACTGCACAATAGGATTAATTTCTTAGGTCAATTAATGCTTCGTTAATAACTCCAAAAATGATTTATATCCCCCTTTTGCCTTGATAAGTCGTTTCTAATTCATCATAGGTTTTGTACCAATGCAGAGGACACATTTACATTCCAGCCCCTACATCATGTTAATTCGTAATTGCCTGGATTAGACATTTTATTCCACACAATGTCTGTATGTGGTACAAGTCACGTCTCTTTCATTCCATTAACTGTTAAGTATCTTTAAAAGCTGTTCAAACGCATCTAAAATTATTAAATTCTATATATTCTTGTTTTCATGAAAATACTTTGACATTGAAACAAAGGTGTTGTAGTGGTTTACAATTATTTTTAAATGTTTGCTTAGCAAGATGTGGGATTCTATACTCAATATAGAATTCGTCTAGAAAATAATGATAATCTAGATGTTTATATTATAGTGTAACACCGTATTAGGAAGTTTATTCCTAAAACATAACTAAGTTCATACTTTAAAAAAATATCGAGAACCTATTATTGCATGGTTGATATGCACTTGTTATGTAGCTTAGTTGTTGATCAGCGTGTCATGACCTACAATTGAAGTAAGTTTTCATTTCTAACTAAACATGTTCACAAACAGACAATCTGCATTACATTTTATTCAATAAAATGACTTAATTGATTTGTAGTTGGCTTTAATTCAAACAAGTTTTGCTGATTGAGCATAGCAACACTTGTGTTGCTATGCTCAATACGGAATTTGTAAAGAATAAAAAAAAGATGTATATGAAAACAATATTGAATGAAACACCAAATGGAAAGAAAAATCTTCAAACAACTGCTTAAGGTGGTATGGGTGTCTTTCGCCATCTTGGATTGTAAAAAACAGAGAATCTAAGGTCCATATTTTCTATCAAATTAGCAAAAATTGATGCAAGTATGCAGATTTTTCATGTGTTTTTACATTTAAAAGATCCAATTTATAAGAATATAACTTATAAATATAAATATATGTACAAGTGTAGATTATTTTTGGTTGTTTTTAAATATTTTGAAATTGTCATTTTAAGGGGAGGTAACTCTAAAATAGTGCATTTTCTGTTGGATTGTTCATGGAATTTTCCTACTTTGTATTTTAGCCGGAAAAAACGCACGGTGACCCGATCTTTTCTTTTGATATTATCAAAGCATTGTTTGAAAGCTATGTTTTCCTAATTTATTTTACAATTCTATCATTTCGTTTAGTTTCTATTCACAAAATGGTGTTTTTTCCTGTGTAATCCATACAAAATGTGTCATTTTGTCACGACCCGTAGCTTGAAAAAATGCACGGTGACCTATCATTTTTATAATATTTTTCAACATGTATCAATAGATACTACATTTTGGCAAAGTATGAACAAATTCTATCATTTTTATTTTAGACTCCCATACCACCTTAATTCATACTTAAGAGGGTCAAGCACCAAATTTTTAACCGTTGCTAGGCAAAATTTCTGGTGCCAAGGTTGTATTTAAGCATTTAATAAACAAAATCAAAGGGTATTTTCATTTGTTTCTTCAAGTTCTTCTTGGACAAACAATATTATTTGCAAATATTTAAATTTGTACTGATGAAGCAATTAATATATGATAATTTTCATTCTTAATAAAGATCCGTTGATAGGCAACCTTCCTTTCACCGGAACTCAATAAAATCATTATTTTTTCAAGTGTCTACACTAAGACCATCATTGATATCAATATAAACTTATTTGGAGAGGGGACCAAAAATAGCCCTTATCATACCTTGTCCTTTCAGTTTTTTATTGCTCCACTTGGTTATAAAAAATATTAAATAAACTATCGCACCAA
The DNA here is from genome assembly GCA_019925275.1 of Mytilus edulis. Classification (NCBI taxonomy): domain Eukaryota; kingdom Metazoa; phylum Mollusca; class Bivalvia; order Mytilida; family Mytilidae; genus Mytilus; species Mytilus edulis. The sequence goes on from CM034360.1 coordinate 104,392,570, forward strand.
CCTTGCACCAAAAGTTTGATATGCATGAACTTGTCAAAATGTTAAAATTTCTAATTGGTGCAAGCATGGTGCGGTGGTCAAAATTTAGAAAAACCATCAAATTTTCGGTATTTTTGCTTATTTTCCCAATAATGACGTCATTTGCACCTACCATTGTGACGTCATTGAACCTTTTTTAGTTAAATAAAAACCTTTTTTTAAATCATTTACTCATATTCTAATAAAAATATGGAGAAAAATCTGCCTTGTTAGAATTTTTATTATCTTGTAAATCTGGGGCCATTTTAGGCCATTAAAGCCCCTACTCCTTTACTTGATGAAGATAAATCAGTTTTATATATTTTTGCAATGATTAATATTTGCATTTTTTTTCTAATCACAAAATTACTTGTTGTACGGTATGTTATTATCAATCACTGGTAAAATAACAATGTTCCATAGTTGATAATTAAATTGAATAATAACACATTTTGTTTTAAGGATTGATACACATAGGTTACACATTACTCTGCAGTTAATACATAACAAGTTGTTATATAATAACTAATATTTTAACCAAATACCTCTTTCTGTTGTTATGACAAAAGTTTAGTTCTCTTTCCTCGTTTTCTTCAATGTCAGCCAACCAGGAAGTTATTTATACCGGATTCACCCAATGAGTAAATATTTAAATGACGTGGAAAATAACTGACCCAAATAATAAAAGTTAAAAATAAACTTTTTATCATCATAACATTTACAGGATTTAAATTTTCTTATAGAGAAAAAGGTGTATGTTACCTGGACTATTATACTGACTATTATACTGTTAGTAGAATAGTCCCAGATGTTAATATTGTTTTTAAATACAGAAAAATTCTTTTGGAAGAATCTGGATATATATTTTGTTTCTCATCTTATCTGTAGGATGACAAAATATTTAATATTTTGCATTATAGTGATTTTCCTATAATTATAACCTTGTCAATGTGTAGAAGCAATGCAATAAAATTTGTTTTATTTTAGGAATCATCCTGTCAATACATATTTCAATGAGCCTCACTAGTAAAACTAAATAAATTTTTGTTAAGGTGGTACCTAACACTACAGGGAGATAACTCTGTAATATCAATTAAACATTTTAATTACCTTACCTTGTGAAGGCAATATAAAGCTTTACAATGATCAAAATCAGTGTTTGTCAAACTGCTATATAACCAGTGTAATTTTTCTGATAAAATGGTTGGTTCAAATTTTTTGATTTCTATACGACCGCAAAAATTAAAAAATTTTTGCTCGTATATTGGTATCACGTTTGCGTCGTCGTCGTCTGTGGCGTCCGAATACTTTTAGTTTTTGCACTCTAACTTTAGTTTAAGTCAATAGAAATCTATGAAATTTAAACACAAGGTTGGGATTGATTTTGGAAGTTTTGGTCCCAACAGTATAGGAATTAGGGGCCAAAAAGGTCTCAATTTGTCATTTTCTTGGTTTTCGCACTATAACTTTAGTTTAAGGCAACAGAAAAGTATGAAATTTTCAGACAAGGTTTATGACTACAAAGGGAAGGTTGGAAGTGATTTTGGGAGTTTTGTTCCCAACAGTTTAGGAATAAGGGGCCAGAAAAGGGCCCAAATAAGCATTATTCTTGGTTTTCACACAATAACTTTAGTACAATGTATAAGTCAATTGAAATCAATGAAATTTAAACACACGGTTTATGACCACAAAAGGAAGGTTTGGGATTGATTTTGGGAGTTGATGTCCCCACAGTTTAGGAATAAGGGGCTAAAAAGGTGCCCAAAGAAGTATTTTTCTTGGTTTTTGCACCATAACTTTAGTATTAGTAAATAGAAATCTATGAAATTTAAACACAAGGTTAATAACCATAAGAGGAAGGTGAGGATTGATTTCGGGAGTTTTGGTCCTACTAATTAGGGCCCAAAAGTGGCCAAAATTAAACTTTTTTGATTTCATCAAAAATTGAACTATTGGGGTTCTCTGATATACCAAATCTATCCATGTATTGAGATTCTTAATTATGCCCCACCTACGATAGTAGAGGGGCATTATGTTTTCTGGTCTGTGCCTCTGTTCGTTCGTCCTTCTGTGCGTCTGTTCGCTTCAGGTTAAAGTTTTTGGTCAAGGTAGTTTTTGAAGAAGTTGAAGTCCAATCAACTTGAAACTTAGTACACATGTTCTCAATGATATGATCTTTCTAATTTTAATACCAAATTATAGTTTTGACCCCAATTTCATGGTCCACTGAATATAGAAAATGATAGTGTGAAGTTCAGGTTAAAGTTTTGGTCAAGGTAGTTTTTGATGAAGTTAAAGTTATATCAACTTGAAACTTAGTACACATGTTTCCTACGACATGATCTTTCTAAATATAATTCCAAATTAAAGTTTTGACCCCAATTTCACGGTCTTATGAACATAGAAAATGATAGTGCGAGTGGGGCATCCCTGTACTATGGACACATTCTTGTTTTTGGTCCTGTTTTCAAATTGGTCTACATTAAGGTCCAAAGGGTCCAAAATTAAACTTAGTTTAATTTTAACAAAAATTGAATTCTTGGGGTTTTTTGATATGCTGAATCCAAACATGTACTTAGATTTGTGATTATGGGCCCAGTTTTCAAGTTGGTTCAAATTAGGGTCCAAAATTATTATATTAAGTATTGTGCAATAGCAAGAAATTTTCAATTGCAGAGTACTCAGCAATAACAAGAAATCTTCAATTGCACAGTATTGTGCAATAACATGAAATTTTCAATTGCACAGTATTGCGCAATTGCATGACATCTTCAATTGCACAGTATTGTGCAATAGCAAGAAATTTCAATTGGAGTTATCTTTCTTTGTCCAGAATAGTAGTTGAATCAACTTATATCATTGTTGTCGAGGCCTGCAACTTTTGTTGCAGAAAGCTCGACATAGGGATAGTGATCTGGCGGCAGCTGCTACGGCGGCGGCGGTGTTAAAAGCTTTATATTTTAGAAGGTAGAAGACCTGGATGCTTCATACTTTGTATATAGATGCCTCATGTTACGAACTTTCCGTCAGTCACATGTTCAATGTCTTTGACCTCATTTTCATGGTTCAGTGACTACTTGAAAAAAAAGTTAAGATATTTTGTAATGTTAAATTCTCTCTTATTATAAGTAATTGGATAACTATATTTGGTATGTGCGTACCTTGCAAGGTCCTCATGCCTGTCAGACAGTTTTCACTTGACCTCGACCTCATTTCATGGATCAGTGAACAAGGTTAAGTTTTCGTAGTCAAGTCCATTTCCAGATACTATAAGCAATAGGTCTAGTATATTCGGTGTATGGAAGGACTGGCAGGTGTCATCTGACCTTGACCTCATTTTCATGGTTCAGTGGTTATAGTTAAGTTTTTGTGTTTTGGTCTGTTTTTCTTATACTATATGCAATAGGTCTGCTATAATTGGTGTATGGAATGATTGTAAGGTGTACATGTCTAGCTGACAGGTGTCATCTGACCTTGACCTCATTTTCATGGTTCAGTGGTCAAAATTAAGTTTTTTAGTTTTGATCTATTTTTCTAATACTTTATGCATTAGGTCAACTATATTTGGTGTATGGAAATATTTTATGATCTATATGTCGGTTACGCAGGTTTTATTTGACCTTGACCTCATTTTCACGGTCCATTGCTAAGTTTTAAGTGTCTGTGTTTTGGTCTGTTTTTCTTTATTTATAGGCAATAAGTCAACTATATTTGTAATATTGAAGAATTGTTAGCTGTACATGTCTGTCTGGCATGGTTCATCTGACCTTGACCTCATTTTCATGGTTCATTGATCAATGTTTCATTTTCTTGGTTAATGTTGAGTTTATGTGACAGTTGTAATAAAGCTTTATATTTAGGTCTATCAAGATAGTATCAAGGATTAGTAAAAAAGGCGAGACATTTCAGTGTGTGCACTCTTGTTTTATATAATATACAATGTTTATTCACTTTTACTACCAAATGATAAATTAAAACAATCCCTACTATTCAGTGATATAACAAGCACTTTTTTTACATTTTAATATTTTATGATGTATTTAAATGAGTAATTATTGTTGCAAACTCCATTATAAATTTGAATTGAGATCGGTTTTGGAATAAAGGAAAGGGGGATGTGAAAACAAAAAGGGGGGGGGGGTCAATTTTTCTCATTTGAAATTTCATAAATAAAAAGAAAATTTCTTCAATATTTTTTTGAGAGGATTTATATTCAACAGCATAGTGAATTGCTCAAAAGCCAAAAAAAACATTTTAAGTTCATTAGACCACATTCATTCTGTGTTAGAAACCTATGCTGTGTCAACTATTTAATCACAATCCATATTCAGAGCTGTATCCAATTTGAATGTTGTGTCCATACTAGCTCCAACTGTTCAGGGTTTGACCTCTGTGGTCGTATAAAGCTGCGCCCTGCAGAGCATCTGGTTTTATATTTTTGTAAAAGGGTCAGAGTAAATAATTTGTCAAAATTAAAATTAAACAAGTCAAATTAAATTTTAGTGAAAGTGTTTAAATTACTGTATTTGGCTTCAACACAAAGTATAATGTCTAATCTAATGTCTTTACTAATCTTTAATCAAAACCCAACAGTATTTAAACATGTACCTGAAATTAATATAAACAAAATAAAAGAAAACACAATAGCTAACATTTTTGCCCTGCCTGCCACAAAAGTCATTGTATGCAAAACAAAGGGATTAATATCTGGAGTAAGCATAAGGCCTGAATTAAAATATTGTTTGTTTCCCCAATCCCGACACTGCCAATCCGGGTATGGGTAGGTAGGTAGGGAAATAATTTTATTTTCCCAAAAAGCTTGAATAAATCAAATATGGGACGAACCAGCAAGCCTGAAAATTCAAAATGAATAAAATAATATTTGACTTAGTTTTAACAATAAAGTTTTATGAGTAGCACCAATTTTGAAGGGTTAGTCGGGATTGGGGAAACAAATAATATTTTATTTTAGGCCTAAACTATATGTAAATTTATAAAACTAAATATTTCAAAATGTAAAAGACCTGGATTTTTCATACATAGAATGCAGATTCCATATGTTACAAAGATTCTGTCGTTCATGGGTCCTCGTCCCTTGAAACATCAGTTATCAAGGTTAAAGCTTCATGACTAGGATGAGTAGGTTCATTTAAACAATATGTTAACTATATGTGGTGTACGGATTGATATTATATTGACAAACACGTGTAATAATTTAAAGTAATTGAAAAGGGTCTTCCTTGTTTAGGTGGGCATCTAGTCATTTTTAAAAGGGGGAAAAGGGGGGGGGGGGTCCAACTATGTGCCCCAATTTGAATGCATTGCTTGTAAAATAAAGGAGGGGTTACAACCACCCAGGAACCAATCCCCCCACTGGATCAACCACTGATCTGGTTAGATGACACTTACCTATGTATGCAACAAAATTGTGTGAAGTGTAAATCTCTGTCTTGCAGGTTTCAAGTGACCCTGACCTATTTTTCATGGTTCATTTAACATTGTTATTTTTCATTTTTTCAGTGTATCTGGTAGATTAGGCAATTGGTCGAACTAAGTATGAAACTATAAAGAGTTCTACATGTCTGTCTGGCAGAGTACTTATGACCTTGATCTCATTTTCAATGCTCAATGGTTTTGTTATTTTTCCAGGTACATTAAGCAATAGGTCAACTATATTTATTGAATGGAATGTTTTTTAGGTATTTCTGTATGGCAGGGTTCACTTGACCTCCTCCCCTTATTACTTGATTATGATTCAAGAAAAAGCATAAAATTAAGAATGTAAATGAGGAATGTGTCAAATAGACAACAACTCGACCACAGAACAGACTTTGATTGATAATTGTCTCATTGGATAGTATAGACACATCTCCTTATTTTTCTCGAGCCTTCGACTTTAGTGGAAAAAGCGAGACTAAGCTATTCGACATTCCGTCATCGTCGTCGGCATCGTCAACAAATATTCACTCTGTGGTTAAAATTTTTGAAATTTTAATAACTTTCTTAAACTATACTGGATTTCTACCAAACTTTGACAGAAGCTTGTTTACGATCATAAGATGGTATCCAGAAGTAAATTTTGTAAAAATAAAAATCCTTTTTTTCCGTATTTTACTATAAATGGACTTAGTTTTTTCTGCGGGGAAACAAAACATTCACTCTGTGGTTAAAGTTTTTAGAATTTTAATAACTTTCTTAAACTATCCTGGGTTTGTACCAAACTTGGACAGAAGCTTGTTTATGATCATAAGATAGTATCCAGAAGTAAATTTTGTAAATAAATAAATTCATTTTTTCCATATTTTACTTTTAGATGGACTTAGTTTTTCTGCGGGGAACCATAACATTCACTCTGTGGTTAAAGTTTTTAGATTTTTAATAACTTTCTCAAACTATCCTGGGTTTGTACCAAACTTGGACAGAAGCATATTTATGATCATAAGATTGAATCCAGAAGTAAAGTTTGTAAAAAGATTACTCCGTTTTTTCTGTAATTAACTTTTAAATGAATATTTTTATTGATTTTTTCCCTCATTGTTGTAGAGCCTGCAATTTACAGCAAAAATAGGCGAGACACTGGGTTCCGCGGAACCCTAACAATTTTTTTAGACATTTCAGGGTGTTCAAACTTGTTTAAACTTTGAGGACCAGTAATACATGTGTGTTTTAGACCAGATTTTTATGTATTTGTTGTCAGTCATGAATGCAATTATAAGGTGCACGGTTTTCTATGTTTTCAAACTATTTATGTTTGAACTCATCCTGGTTTTCTTACAACTGGAAACTTCATACGACATTATACCATGTATACTATTGGTGACATATAGAAAATTAAACTCCCTAAAAATTGAACCTGAGTCAATTCTCCAACCAGGAGTCAAATTTGGATAACAATAGGACAGGAGTGGTGTTATTAGCTCACCTGGCCCGAAGGGCCAAGTGAGCTTTTCTCATCACTTGGCGTCCGTCGTCGTCCGTCGTCGTCCGTCGTCGTCCGTCGTCGTCCGTCGTCGTCCGTCGTCGTCCGTCGTCGTCGTCGTCGTCCGTCGTCGTTAACTTTTAGAAAAATCTTCTCCTCTGAAACTATAAGGCCAAATGAAACCACACTTGGCCACAATCATCATTGGGGTATCTAGTTTAAAAAATGTGTGGCGTGACCAGCCAAACAAAACAAGATGGCCGCCATGGCTAAAAATAGAACATAGGGGGAAAATGCAGTTTTTGGCTTATAACTCAAAAACCAAAGCATTTAGAGCAAATCTGACATGGGGTAAAATTGTTTATCAGGTCAAGATCTATCTGCCCTGAAATTTATAGATGAATCAGACAACCAGTTGTTGGGTTGCTGCTTCTGAATTGGTAATTTTAGGGAAATTTTGCTGTTTTTGGTTATTATCTTGAATATTATTATAGATAGAGAGAAACTGTAAACAGCAATAATGTTCAGCAAAATAAGATTTACAAATAAGTCAATAGGACCAAAATGGTCAGTTGACCCTTTAGAAGTTATTGCCCTTTAAAGTCAATTTTTAACCATTTTTCGTAAATTTTATATATCTTTTACCAAAAGGTTCTCATCTGAAACTGTTGGGCCAACTTAATCCAAACTTGGCCACAATCATCTTTGGGGTATTTAGTTTAAAAAATGTGTGGCGTGACCCGCCAAACCAACCAAGATGGCCGCCATGGCTAAAAATAGAACATAGGGGTAAAACGCAGTTTTTAGCTTATAACTCAAAAACCAAAGCATTTAGAGCAAATCTGACATGGGGTTAAATTGTTCAACAGGTCAAGTCCTATCTGCCCTGAAATTTTCAGATGAATCAGAGAACCGGTTGTTGGGTTGCTGTCCCTGAATTGGTAATTTTAAGAAAATTTTGTTGTTTTTTGTTATTATCTTGAATATTATTATAGATAGAGTTAATCTGTAAACAGCAAAAATGTTCAGCATAGTACGATTTACAAATAAGTCAACATGACCAAAATGGTCAATTGACCCCCTAAGGAGTTATTGTCCTTTACAGTCAATTTTTAACAATTTTCATAAAACTTGTAGATTTTTACTACCGGTTACATTTTCCACAGAAACTACTGGACCAAGTTTATTATAGATAGTGATAATTGTAAGCATCAAGAATGTTCAGTAAAGTAAGATGTACAAACATATCACCATCACCAAAAACATAATTTTGTCATGAATCCATCTGCTTCCTATGTTTAATATTCACATAGACCAATGTGAGCGACACAGGCTCCTTAGAGCCTCTAGTTTTTAATCAACCCCATTGTCCTACATTATTCATATTTAACATTAAATCCTTTGATTCTCTGTTTTAACATCATGCCATCTACTAAATTGAAACTCAATATTGTAGAAGTACAGATATTGAAAATTATGTACATGAGGCCATAATAAATAATAGGTTTGTTTGCCCAAACGCTACCTTCCCAGAAAAAAGCTGCCTACTCAAATTCTTTTATTGTCCTGATTTGAAGAAGTTGTTTTTTATCAAATAGGCATGAAGACTAATAAACATCTGATACTTCAATTTCTTTTTTTGAAAATAAAAAAAAAATGCCTACCTACCTACCCACTGTCTCAACCTTTGGTAGGGTTTGGGCAAATCAAAATATTTTTAAGTGTGGCCTGATGGAGGGATCATCTAACACAGGATATGTTCCAAAATAACTGATAACAGACTCAACTTATATATAAAAAAAAAAATTTAGATGATTGCCAATGATACAACACTCCACAAGAGACAAATAACACAGAAATTAACAATTAAAGGTCACCCGTACGGTGACCTATAATTGGTAATTTCTTCATCCTTCAACAATGAGAAAAGCCCATACCGCATAGTCAGCTATCAAAGGTTTAGAAATGACAATGTAAAACAATTCAAACAAGAAAAGTAATGGCCTAATTTATGTAAAAAATGAACAAAATAAAAAAGTTTACTGATTCTGTATGATTTTTGGTCCGAGACCACCATTGTCATCCCTTGATTTTCATTGTTCACAAATATAGTCACTAGTGTTGACAGTGGGTTACTTGCCATTAATTTTTATACCCCTTCCAAATTTATTTCTCCATGTTTAATGCCTCAAATTGCAAGTAGGGGATGAAATTACACTGCAAAAGGGTCCAGAATTTTAAAGGAAAGTAGTGATTTGGTCCAGCTGAAAAAGATTGAAAATAAGCACTTCGAAAGCTGTCAAAAGATTTCAAGACGCCCAAAACATAAAATTGTCCATATTTTGAGTTAGAGCCGATGAAGTTTTCTATAATTTTGATATAATTTATCCCAAAAGTAGTACAACACACTGTAAAAGTTTCTTTCAGAAATCGCAGGTGGGATTTTTATTATTTTCATTTATGTTCTAAAAGAAATGCACTACGAATTAATTGTGTTCTCGGACCATTTAATAAATAGACATAACAAGTTGTTCGTTGTAGTACATGTACAGTGTTACTGTATAGTAAATTAATCAAGTTGTCAGGACTCCTCAGTGTATATCTAATCTAGAAGATAAATTGAAATTTTTCAAGTATGTGCCTATGCAATCACAAATAAAAGACTCATTTTTTGTCAGGCCTGCATCTTTTGTTGCAGAAAGCTCGACATAGGGATAGTGATCCGGCGGCGGCTACAAGGGCGGTGGCGGTGTTAGCTCACTTCTTAAAAGCTTTATATTTTAGAAGGTAGAAGACCTGGATGCTTCATACTGTGTATATAGATGCCTCATGTTACGAACTTTCCGACAGTCACATGTCCAATGTCCTTGACCTCATTTTCATGGTTCAGTGACTACTTGAAAAAAAAGTTAAGATTTTTTGTAATGTTGAATTCTCTCTTATTATAAGTAATTGGATAACTATATTTGGTATGTGCGTACCTTGCAAGGTCCTCATGCCTGTCAGACAGTTTTCACTTGACCTCGACCTCATTTCATGGATCAGTGAACAAAGTTAAGTTTTGGTGGTCAAGTCCATATCTCAGATACTATAAGCAATAGGTCTAGTATATTTGGTGTATGGAAGGACTGTAAGGTGTACATGTCCAACTGACAGGTGTCATCTGACCTTGACCTCATTTTCATGGTTCAGTGGTTATAGTTAAGTGTTTATACGACCGCAAAATTTGAAAAAAATTTCGTCGTATATTGCTATCACGTTGGCATTGTCGTCTGCGTCGTCGTCGTCGTCCGAATACTTTTAGTTTTTCGCACTCTAACTTTAGTAAAAGTGAATAGAAAGCTATGAAATTTTAAGACAAGGTTAATGACCACAAAAGGAAGGTTGGGATTGATTTTGGGAGTTTTGGTCCCAACATTTTAGGAAATAAGCATTTTCTTGGTTTTCGCACTATAACTTTAGTTTCAGTTAATAGAAATTTATGAAATTTTGACACAAGGTTAATGACCACAAAAGAAAGGTTGGGATTGATATTTGGGGAGTTTTGGTTCCAACAGTTTAGGAATAAGGGGCAAAAAAAAGGGCCCAAATAAGCATTATTCTTGGTTTTCGCACAATAACTTTAGTTTAAGTAAATAGAAATCAATGAAATTAAAACACAATGTTAATGACCACAAAAGGAAGGTTGGTATTGATTTTGGGAGTTTAGGTCCCAACAGTTTAGGAGTTAGGGGCCAAAAAGGGACCCAAATAAGCATTTTTCTTGGTTTTCGCACCATAACTTTAGTATAAGTTAATAGTAATCTATGAAATTTAAACACAAGGTTTATGATCATAAAAGGAAGGTTGGTATTAATTTTGGGAGTTTTGGTCCCAACAGTTTAGGAATAAGGGGCCCAAAGTGTCCCAAAATTAAACTTTGTATGATTTCATCAAAAATTGAATAATTGGGGTTCTTTGATATGCCGAATCTAGCTGTGTATGTAGATTCTTAATTTTTGGTCCCGTTTTCAAATTAGTCTACATTAAGGTCCAAAGGGTCCAACATTAAACTTAGTTTGATTTTGACAAAATTTGAATCGGTTGGGTTCTTTGATATGCTGAATCTAAAAATGTACTTAGATTTTTTATTATCGGCCCAGTTTTCAAGTTGGTCCAAATTGGGGTCCAAAATCAAACTTTGTTTGATTTCATCAAAAATTGGATAAATGGGGTTCTTTGATATGCCAAATCTAATTGTGTATGAAGAATCTTAATTTTTGGTCCTGTTTTCAAATTGGTCTACATTAAAGTCCAAAGGGTCCAAAATTAAACTTAGTTTGATTTTAACAAAAATTGAAATCTTGGGGTTCTTTGATATGCTGAATCCAAATATGTACTTAGATTTTTGATTATGGGCCCAGTTTTCAAGTTGGTCCAAGTCAGGATTCAAAATTATTATATTAAGTATTGTGCAATAGCAAGAAATTTTCAATTGCACAGTATTCAGCAATAGCAAGAAATCTTCAATTGTACAGTATTGTGCAATAGCAAGAAATTTTCAGTTGCACAATATTGTTCAATAGCAAGAAATCTTCAATTAACAGTATTGCACAATAGCAAGAAATATCTAATTGCAAAATATTGTGCAGTAGCAAGAAATCAATTAGAGTTATCTTTCTTTGTCCAGAATAGATATTTGTGCAATAGAAAGATATTTTCAATATTTTTTGAAAATTTGAGTTATCTTTCTTTGTCCAGTATAGTAGTTGAATCAACTTACTCATTGTTTTATACAATATACAATGTATTTTCACTTTTACTACCAAGTGATAAATTAAAACAATCTTTACCATTCAGTGATAACAAGCACTGTTTTTTACATTTTAATATTTTATAATGGGGTCAATTTTTCTCATTTCAGATTTCATAAATAACAAGAAAATTTCTTCAAACTTTTTTTTGAGAGAATTAATATTCAACAGCATAGTGAATTGCTCAAAGGCAAACATGTTTTTTTAAGTTCATTAGACCACATTCATTCTGTGTCAGAAACCTATGCTGTGTATACTATTTAATCACAATCCAATTTCAGAGCTAAATCCAGCTTGAATGTTGTGTCCATACTTTTCCCAATCATTCAGGGTTCAACCTCTGCGGTCGTATAAAGCTGCGCCCTGCGGAGCATCTGGTTGTGTTTTGACTTGTGTTTCTTATACTATATGCAATAGGTTTACTATAATTGGTGTATGGAATGATTGTAAGGTGTACATGTCTAGCTGACAGTTGCCATCTGACCACCTTGACTTCATTTTCATGGCTCAGTGGTCAAAGTTAAGTTTTTTAGTTTTGGTCTATTTTTCTAATACTTTATGCATAAGGTCAACTATATTTGGTGTATGGAAATATTTTATGATCTATATGTCGGTTACGCAGGCTTTATTTGACCTTGACCTCATTTTCACGGTCCATTGCTAAGTTTTAAATGTTTGTGTTTTGGTCTGTTTTTCATATTTATAAGCAATAAGTCAACTATATTTGTTGTATTAAAGAATTGTTAGCTGTACATGTCTGCCTGGCATGGTTCATCTTACCTTGACCTCATTTTCATGGTTCATTAATCAATGTTTCATTTTCTTGGTTAATGTTGAGTTTATGTGACAGTTAATTGTAATAAAGCTTTATATTAAGGTCTATCAAGATAGTATCAAGGATTATAGTAAAGAAGGCGAGAAATTTCAGGGTGTGCACTCTTGTTTTATACAAATATCAATAAAAAGTTTGTTGATAACTATTTACACCACTGGGTCGATGCCACTGCTGGTGGACGTTTCGTCCCCGAGGGTATCACCAGCCCAGTAGTCAGCACTTCGGTGTTGACATGAATATCAATTATATGGTCATATTATAAATTTTCTGTTGATAAAAATTTGAACTTTTCGAAAAACTAAGGATTTTCTTACCCCAGGAGTAGATGACCTTAGCCGTATTTGGCACAACTTTTTGGAATTTTGGGTCGTCAACGCTCTTCGACTTTGTATTTGTTTGGCTTTTTAGCTATTTTGATCTGAGCGTCACTGATGAGTCTTATGTAGACGAAACGCGCGTCTGGCGTATAAAATTATAATCCTGGTACTTTTGATAACTATTTACACCACTGGGTCGATGCCACTGCTGGTAGACGTTTCGTCCCCTAGGGTATCACCAGCCCAGTAGTCAGCACTTCGGTGTTGACATGAATATCAATTATATGGTCATATTATAAATTTTCTCTTGATAAAACTTTGAACTTTTCGAAAAACTAAGGATTTTCTTACCCCAGGAGTAGATGACCTTAGCCGTATTTGGCACAACTTTTTGGAATTTTGGGTCGTCAACGCTCTTCAACTTTGTATTTGTTTGGCTTTTTAACTATTTTGATCTGAGCGTCACTGATGAGTCTTATGTAGACGAAACGCGCGTCTGGCGTATAAAATTATAATCCTGGTACTTTTGATAACTATTAGTACATTTATCAAAGTAAGGTAAAATCATTTGTCTCCTTCGTGTATATTTTATCCAGAAGATAAATTAAATTTTATCAAGTTTTTGCCTTCACCATCACAAATAAAACCTGAAGACTCATTTTGTTTCAAACAAATACATCTAGGATACTTCAGTCCATCACAAAGCAGTACTTTACTCTCCTTTCCATCTTTTGATATAACTATAATTTTATGAGAGTTATTGTCTGCTACAATAATATTACCATAAGTATCTGTACACAGTCCCATTGGTCTTGATAAATCCTGTGTATATTGCCAGATCTGTTTACCTGATCGATCATCACAGTATACTGCATTACCATCATAGTCACTATAGATTACTCTGTCATTACAGTAAACAAGGTTCCACAGGTTTGATCTACTCTGAACTTGTATTGACTTCAGTGTATTTCCTTCTAAGTCTATAATACGGATTTCATCATTTTCCAAACCTACAATAAGAGAATCATCTGATGATGATAATCCCCAGCAATATTTGTTTAATGTGATAACTTTATTTACTGTTTCATTCTCCATATTGAAGATCTTAATGGCTTCCTCCTGAGGATAAGTTATGGCAATAGTGTTCTGATTGATCTGTGTAACACTAAAAGCTAGACCAGGTATAGGTAATTGTTTCTGTAGTGTGCCATCAGGAGTAAGTAGGTTAACTTTGTCACTTGCTTTCACTATTATAAGGCTTCCATCACTCAGACAAATCATGTCACTTATATACTTCATGTTAATCTCTATCTTATTTTCAATGTTGATGGTCATATTGTTTATGTTTGATTGTTCCTGTAATTCTACTTGTGCTTCCCTCCTCACACTTGTCTCTTTCTTCAAATCCATGTCCGATTTAACAACAGTTAATTCTCCTAATGATCCTAACTTTTTTGTCATCTTCTCTACTTCATTGTTTTTCTCCATTTTGATGGTAAATTCTTTTGCCCTGTCGTCTTGTTCCAGATCATCTATGTATCGTTGACATTGATGTACTTGTTGTTCTATCTGATGTACTCCTAGAAATGATTGGATTTTTGAAATGTGTGGTATGACTGTATGTAATTGGTCTTGCATTTTCTTTAAGTTTTTCTGTTTTCCCTCAATTTCAGCGATTAAATCTCTGGCTTTTGATTTTTCCTGATTCAAGATGGTATCTGCTTGTTGGTACATCTTCTTTTCTAGGTGGGTTAAATGTTTATCTATTTCCTTGCGAATTTTTACAATGAATTCTTTAATGCTTTCATATTCTTGTTCTCCTCTTTTAATGTTTTGTGATTTGTTATTTACAATTTTACCTAAGAGTTGTAAGATGGAGTTAATTTCTTTCTCTACAGATTCTTTAGATTTTTCAATCTTGGTTTTCTCCACAACGCTAGCTAAACTTTTTATTCCGGTACACTTTGAATGAGTTTTGGATATGCATTGATCACAGCAAGGCATTACATGACTGGGACAGTACAAGTTGAGTTGTTGACCATGTTTGTCACATTGTGTTTCAATAACTTGGACAGATGGTTTATAACTTTTGATACCAATAGTCTTATGATTACGTGTTCCTTTGGATCTTGTGTGATGACCAGAACATGTTGAGCACAATCCTTCATCACAGTTGTAACACCAGATGTCAGCTTTACTCTTTACTTTTCCTTCTATACAAGGCCCACATGGAATAGGTTTACTGGATGCCATGACCTGAAAATTTCAAAGATAAATGTTATTTTGCATTCTTGTGGAGGTTCAAATAGTCAATGGTGAATGGATATTGATATTTGGCAAGAAATGACCAATGTAAAAAATTCAAAGGAGAAAACCAACACTCTGATTTATGGACATAACAATGAACAAAAGCAAATATAATGTACAACAAACTCCAGTCACTTAATTACAGGATCCTGACTAGGGACAGGGACTTGTTGAATGCTTCAATGGTTGTCGTTTGTTGCTGTATATTTTATTTGTTTATCTGACATTGATTCACCCTGTTTTTGCCACTAGATGTGTTCTTGTTGATTACATAAAACAAAATTAATTTGAATATTAAATAATAATTCTCAATCACACAGGTCAAAATGATGGATTACATTGTTGATTTTAATAATAAAAGAGTTAGTTCGGTAAGGGCCATATTTGGCCCCAATTATAATTAGTTCTATGTTACACGACAAAAAATATTTTAGTTGACTTAGAGACTGTCACACATGTGAGAAAGTTAAATAGAACTATTTTTGTCAAAGTTTAATTCTAACACGTTGATTTTTACATGCGATTAGATAAGAGATTTAGGTGAAAATCTGCTGGATTTTAACCAATTTGAGGACCAGGAAACATAGAGTGCAGGCGTCAACAAACTGAATATTCAAATAAGACATGAAATGACTTGCACACATTATTTTAAAAGATCTTTGTTGTCGATGAATGAGCTCTATGTTTCTTGTCCAATAATCTATGTAAATTTGCCTATTTCCATTGATTTTTTTTTCGAAATATAATATGAGAACAACTTGTGACATCATAATAAATTGCAGGAATGTAAATTTTCAACAAAATTGCTTATTTCCTATCTAATCACTGTATTATCTATAATTTGTTGTGATTTTGCTCTATAAATCAAAACTTGAAATTTACGCAAAAAAAGTGGGTCATTTTAGGACCTTACCGAACTTACTCCTTTGAACATTAAGACATATTTTTACGATGTATGGACATAGGTTACATACACATTACTCTGCATTTAATACCTAGTCATTAAATAAAATAATTAATAATTTAACCAAATACCTGTTGATTTTGTTATGACAAAAGTTTAGTTCTCTTTTACCATCTCTTCAATGTCAGCCAACCAGGAAGGTATTTAGGACATGTCTATACCTGATTCAGCTAATTATTAAATATTTAAATGACATAGAGAATAACTGACCCCAAAAAAAAAGTTCAAAATAAACTTTTGTCATAAAGACATCAGTGGGATTTAAATTTTCTATTAGAGAAAAATGATGTATATTAACAGATCTTAAGTTCTTAACAATGTTTCCAAATACAGAAAAAATCTTTTGGAAGAATCTGGATATATTTTGTCTCTCATCTTATTTGTAAGGTGACAAAATATTTGCTATAACTTTGTATTACAAATGTATAGTGATTTTGCTCTGATTATAGCCTTGTCAATATGTAGAATCAATGTTTTGTATACAATAAAATTTGTTTAAGTTTAGGAATCTTCCTATCAATAAATATTTCAATGAGCCTCACTAGTAAAACTAAATATTTTTTTTGTTAAATTACTATATTTTGCTTCCACTCAAAGTCTAATGTCTAATCCAATGTCTTTACTACTCTATAAACAAAACCCACCAGTAATCATGGTATTGACATGTACCTGAAAATAATATAAACAAAATAATAGATAACACAATAGCTAACATTTTTGCCCTGCCTGCCACAAAAGTCATTGTATGCGAAACAAAGGGATTAATATCTGACCTTGTGGTCATAAAACTTTCGAGCATGATTTTTGTACTCAGACTCAAGAATCAACCAATCAAAATACTGGATTTTGTGTTTTGAACATGATTTTTGTGCTCTGAGTATGACTTCAACCCCTGGCCTAGAAGGCATAAAACTTTGCTCAGTGCTTGGAGCACAAAAATCATGCTCAAAACATGAAATCCAGTAATTTGATTGGTTTATTTTCGAGTACGAGTACAAAGAAAAAGACTCGAAAGTGTTATGACTGCAAGGCCTGGAGTAAACATAAACTATATGTAAATTTATAAAGCTAAATATTTCAAAATGTAGAAGACCTGGATGCTTCATACCTTGTATGCATGTTCTGTATTTTAGAAAGTTTCTGTCTTTTATTTGTCCATTGTCCTTGACCTCGTTTACAAGATTCAGTGACTGCCTGAAATATCAGTGATAAAGTTTAAAGTTACTTGACTATATAATTTAAAGGTAAATTAATATACGTGGTGTCGGATTGATTTTATATTAAAAAAATGTGTAATGATTTATGGTCATTGTAAAGGGTCTAGCTCCTTCAAGAGCGCATCCAACCCTTTTTAAAAGGGGGGTTTCAAACTATATGCCCCCGTTCAGATGCATTACTCATCAAAAAAGGGGGGTTAAAACACTGGAACCACCCCCACTGGATCCACCACTGATCTGGTTAGATGACACCATTCTGCTTGATGTATGGATCAACTAAAGTTGTTTATAATTTCTTTGTACCGGTAGGTCAGACAAGTGAAGATGACACACAGGCACTTGTTTGTCTCAGAAAAAAAATAATTCCTTTATAACTTATATTAGGGTATATTATGAGGGGGAATCAATTCTGAGACAAGTGCCTGTGAGATAGCATCATACTGCTTGATGCATGGATCAACTTACTGTGGATGATTTATTTTCGTTTGTTCCAATTTTCGTGGATTAAGGAAAACTAGCATGTTTGTGGATATTTAATTTCGTGGTTTTAATGAAATCTGCATTCAAGCCATTAGAAAACTTAGTATTCGTTGAACATTTAATTTGAGTGGTTCACTGGATCCAATGAAATCCATAAACATTGGTATCCGACGAATAATAATGAATCCACAGTAAGTTGTGTGTTATTTCTTTGTAGGTCAGACAAGTGGATTGGGTGGATACAGTATGGCCAAGACACTACAAAGATTGTCAGACAGAATCCACTAACATAATTGACAAGATGAAAAACCCAAAAGTTCAAAAGTAGGTTTTAATTGGAGGCAACTTTTCTACTGTCAAGAATTTAGTATATGACATTAATTCCACAGGCACTCGTCTCAGAAAAACAATTTCGATATTTAAGGGGGAAAAAATCTGAGAGAAAACTGCCTGTGGTTTATTCATCTAGTGATGAACGGCTAGACTAGTTGCTCTGTTGGGTTGCATTTAGAATGCATAACAATTTTATTTAGCCACAAAAAGAGGGGTGGGATTTTTAGCATTAAAAAATATAAGTTTTCAATATTTGCAATATTAAAATTGCAAAAAGGTGTGACATATCTCTGTGATAACATTTTATATTATGTATATTTTTGTGATGATTTTAGGTATTGTTTGATGAGTGTGAAAGGATGTTACACAGATTTCCATGTAGACTTCTGGGGGACATATGTATGGTATCATATACTACACGGGAAAAAAGTAAGTTATATAGTTCTAAGAAGATGTGATATAAGTGCCAAAGAGACAACTCTCAATCCGAGTCACAATTTGTAAAAGTAAATCAATGTATAGTCGCCGTCAGCTGAAATTCGTAGCGGTTAACAATTAAAATAATCTAAACTATCAACCACGTTCACTCGAGATATAGTTTTTCACATTCCATTCATAAATCGCAAAAAGAAAAACCACTACTGACCTACCTTTTAAGTGATTGCACTGTGATAATCCTGACCTTCACATTTTCCAAGACTATTTTGAATGGTGGAATCCGCCATTGTTTTTTCCGGAAGTGTTCCCCTGGAGTTCAATTTCATAACATTTGCATAAAGCGCGGGAAACCGTATCACATCAATGAAAAGAACATTTCAGGAAACTGCGTAAATGACGAATTTCACATGTAAACAAATGATCCTCATAGAAACGAAGATGGCGGAATTACAATGGCGGAAAACATTCTGGAAAATGTGAAGGTCAGGATTATTACAGTGCGATCACTTAAAAGGTAGGTCAGTAGTGGTTTTTCTTTTCGCGATTTATGAATGGAATGAGAAAAACTATATCTCGAGAGAACGCAGTTGATAGTTAAGATTATTTTACCGATAACCGCTACGAATTTCAGCTGACGTCGACTATAGGTCAATGTCCAACACAGAGCCTTGGTTCACACTAAACAGCAAGCTATAAATAGCCCAAAATTTTTTTTATTATTGAAAATAGAGTCATACTTTATAAATAAAATATTTTATTAAAAATTTCATATTTAAGTTGCAGATACAGTATAAGGTGTACAAATGAATCTTAACAGTTATGAACAAAAGGAAACAACTCTAGTTAGAAACTTTTCTAAATTTGTTCCATTGCTTTCATATTAAATACAATGCAGTTCAAAATGTCAAATGATTGCAATCAAAAGTGGTTTGAATTTTATAAAAAGATTTTCTTCACAATTTCGGACTATTGTCAGATATACAACACACATGTACAGAAATAAAATAAAAAAAGGAAAATGCAGAATTCATATCACCACTTCATGAAAACATAGTATAATTTAATTTTGAATGTAACACATCTTTTGATTGGCTGACAGTGTTTTGTCTATCAGCTCATATACATAATTTTTGTCATATAACTGTGACGTCGTCAACATTTTTTCATGATTTACTCTGGCTTCAATTGGAATCAAGAATTGAATTATGAGGAATGACTATAATATTTTGTTCTGTCTATTTGAAATAACATAAAAAATGTGGTGCACACTTTAAAATAACATACCTGCTATGCAGGTTATTCAGTGTGTGCCACATTTTTTATGTTAGTTCTTCATAGACAGAAAAATTATTACAGTCATTCATGAAATAAAATTGTAAAAAGAAACAGTATATACAAAGTGGATTTAAGTTGTTTCTGTTTTCAGGTATTTTGGTTAATTCCACCAACACCCAAAAACATGGAAATCTACTTAACCTGGGTGTTGTCAGTGAAACAAGGTGACATTTTCTTGGCAGACAAGGTTGAAGGATGTGAGAGAATTACATTGCATGCTGGGTACACTTTCATCATACCATCAGGTAAATAGTTATCATGGAAACTGAATCTATTTCAGTTTAGAGTTAAAGTGGTAGACAATTGATTGCGCGTAAAGCAGTAGATTTAAAAACAAGAATATTGATTTTGTAAAAGGAAAGAAGAGTTAAAAAAATATTTATTTCAAGATATTTTTTCACAATGGATTTCTGTTTTAAAAAATACAGATGAAAAGAGTTCAGGTCAGTTTATATTGTTGAGAAAGACAATCTATAATCAGAGAAAGATCATCTATTGGCGGTAAGATTGATTGATAGGTTGTTGGTTGCTTAACGTAGAAAATTGACAAGCATAGAAAAGTCAGATGACCACTGTTCCATGATATGCACTATCTTAAGCATTCAGCTGTTGGAACCTTGGTGCATATTAAAAGACATGAATATCATAAGATGGAGAGTTGTTTTATTGGCAGTCATACCACATCTTCCTATATCTATCCACATGCTTCATCTTGTATTATTTTTCAAGCTTGAAACATGCATTAATTCCACCTCCCCCTTCCTCATTGGTCAAAAATGCATAAGGACTGTTTGTTGTTGTCTCTTTGACACATTCCCCATTTCCATTCTCAATTTTATAGATGTTTCACTGTCATATTGATAGGCATAAAATAAATATCAAACTTGAGGTCAGTATCCCCTAATACTAATTCTGTTTTTTTAGGTTGGATTCATGAAGTTTATACACCTGAAGACTCTCTAGTGTTTGGAGGTAATTTTCTTCACAATTACAACATGGAGACCCAGTTAACTGTGTCTGATATTGAGGACAGAACACATGTAAGTAAACTGGAACACTTGTCATTATTTTACAAGTATACTACTGTGGATTCATTATTATTCGTTGGATATCATTTTTAGTGGATTTGATGAGTATGAATGAACCACTGAATTAAATGTTCATTGAATGACACATTCCCTTTAGGCTTGTATGCAAACTTGGGCAAAACCACTTAATTAAATATCCACCAACTTGCAAGTTTTCCACGAAATTGGTCGCACAAAAATAAATGAATCCACAGCATCACATGTTTAATGAAATTAATTTTAAAAGTTTAAATCTGCTATATTTTTATGAGTTCAATAGTCAGCATTGATCAACTATTATACAAGTACATGATCTTATTTTTGATATGTATATATACTTTTAATTAGCATGATTAGCATAATAGTAAAAAATTTAGGTAATCTGGCAATAATTTCTTAAATTTTAGATCCCTTTTTAGCTCACCTGGCCTAAAAGGCCAAGTGAGCTTTTCTCATCACTTGGCGTCCGTCGTCCGGCGTTAACTTTTACAAAAATCTTCTCCTCTGAAACTACTGAACCAATTCAAACCAAACTTCATCTGATTGATTCCTAGGGTATCTAGAATAACGTTTGTGTTTTAATTCCCATTTCATCAAAACACATGGCCGCCATGGCTAAAAATAGAACATAGGGGTAAAACCAAAGCATTTATAGCAAATCTGACATGAAGTAAAATTGTTTATCAAGTCTAGATCTATCTGCCCTGAAATTTTCAGATGAATCAGACAACCCATTGTTGGGTTGCTGCCCCTAAACTGGTAATTTTAAGGAAATTTTACTGTTTTTGGTTATTATCTTGAATATTATTACAGATGGATATAAACTGTAAACAGCAATAATGTTTAGCAAAGTAAGATTTTCAAATAAGTCAGCATGACCAAAACGGTCAGTTGACCCCTTTAGGAGTTATTGCCCTTTATAGTCAATTTTAACCATTTTTCGTAAATCTCCATGATCTTTTACTAAAATCTTCTCCTCTGAAACTATCGTGCCAAATTAATCCAAACTTGGCCACACGCATCATTGAGGAATCTAGTTTAAAAATTGTGTTTTTTGACCCGGCCAACCAACCAAGATGGCCTTTACGGCTAAAAATAGAACATGGAGGTTAAATGCAGTTTTTGGTTATTACTCACAAACCAAAGCATTTAGAGCAAATCTAACATGGGGTAAAATTGTTTATCTGGTCAAGATCTATCTGCCCTGAATTTTAAGATGAATGGGACAACCCTTTGTTGGGTTGCTGCCCCTGAATTGGTAATTTTAAGCAAATTTTGCTGTTTTTGGATATAATCTTGAATATTATTATGGATAGAGATAAACTGTAAACAGCAGAAATGTTCAGCAAAGTAAGATTTACAAATAAGTCAACAAGACCAAAATGGTCAGTTGACCCCTTTAGGAGTTATTGCCCTTTATAGTCAATTTTTAACCATTATTCATAAATCTTATTTAACTTTTACAAAAATATTCTCCTCTAATACTACTGGGCCAAATTTTACCAAACATAGCCAGAATCATTATTAGGCTATCTAGTATAAAAATTGTATTTTTTGACCGAGCAAACCAACCAAGATGGCCGCTACGGCTAAAAATAGAACATAGGGGTAAAATGCAGTTTTTGGCTTATAACTCATAAACCAAAGTATTTAGAGCAAATCTAACGAGGGGTAAAATTGTTAATCTGGTCAAGATCTATCTGCCCTGAAATTTTTAGATGAATGGGACAACTGGTTAGGTTGCTGCCCCTAAATTGGTAATTTTAAGGAAATTTTGCTGTTTTGGGTTATTATCTTGAATATTATTATAGATAGAAATAAATTGTAAACAGCAATAATGTACAGCAAAATAAGTTAAAATGACCAAAATGATCAATTGACCCCCTAAGAAGTTATTGTCCTTTATAATCAATTTTCAACAATTTTCTAAAAATTTGTAAATTTTTACTAACATTTTCCACTGAACATGCTGAAACTACACGGACAAGTTCATTATATATAGAGATAATTGTAAGCAGCAAGAATGTTCAGTAAAGTAAGATGTACAAACACATCACAATCACCTAAACACAATTTTGTCATGAACTGTCTTTTTCCTTTGTTTAATTCACATATACCAAGGTACACAGGCTCTTTAGAGCCTCTAGTTAATTCCTTATTGCATTATCTGAAATTACAAATGGCCACCATCACATTTTTAATTTAAACTCTAGGAAATGGCAGTTTGTTTTTCTTTTAAACTGCAGATGCAGTTATTTCAAAACAAATCTTGTCATGGTAGGTACATACCAAATGTAGTTACTTTTTCTTAGCTGGCCAAAATATTTCAAAGATCTCTTCTAGAATCTCTAAACAATTTGTAACTAAACTTGCTGCCTATGTTTTATGTCTTGATTTATTTTCTCATACAAAACTTACTTTTATGCTTTTTTTTGGCAAAACAAAATGAAAGAGCAATTCAGGTACCTTGGATCCTGTAGTTATTTCCATTATAGGTTAGGATGATAGACAAAAACAATTATCGTGGAAAATTGTTACATACTAAATGTATACATGTATTGATTTCTTTACAATTTTGCATAACAATCATTCATATATATCCTGAAATGATTCAAATGGCCAAAAAAAAGGACAGCTAAATTTTTTGTAAGAAATCATATGAAATTAATACTTTTGCACAATGCACACTAACAATTTTGGAAAACAATGCTGTGATTCTGATTATGACAGATTTATTTCTATTTACAGGTGCCTCATAAATTTCGGTATCCATTTTATGCCGAAATAGCATGGTATGTTTTGGCTCAATACTTGTGCTGTCTGACAGGGAAGCAGTGCATTGAACTTCCATCGGAGAATCAGGAGGACGAGAAACCAGATTGTCAAGACGATTCAAGACCCTCGTCAAGATGTTCACAAGAAAATGGACAAATGGAATCAAAAAATTCTCCAGAAATTGGAACTTCAAATATTTCAAAAAGTATCAAAATAGAACTCACTAGAATAGACCACCAAAGTGTGAAAAAATCTCCTTCCACTGATGATGAAAAATCGGCAACAAAGTTGAAACAATCACCATGGAAATCTACATCTGATAGTTGTAGTTCCGCAGACACTGAAATATACGAGAGACCAGATGATATTGCTGGTCACCATGGTGATATTGATTTTTCGAATGTATCAAAAGAAATAACTTCCAAAGCAAGCAAATTGAAAATGAACGAGGATTCAAATAGTTCGGCAGGATCAATCGAAATCAGACGAACGAAAAGAGAACGTAAGAATGTTCATTTAACGAAGTGGGAGATAAAAGGATTGAAAAAAATGATTGAATGGTTGGAAGACTTACCTCCATCTAAGAAAGGTATCCCTAAAGACCTGATTGACCCGGAGGGTGTACTCAGAGAGGCAAAAGTAAGTCACTAAGAAAACAAATCTAGATACAGTGAAACCTGCTATAAAGGTCACTTTTATAACATACATCTATTACATACAGCAAAACCTGCTATAAAGATCTCTTCTATAACATACATATATTACATACAGTGAAACCTGCTATAAAGGTCTCTTCTATAACATACATCTATTACATACAGTGAAACCTGCTATAAAGGTCTCTTCTATAACATACATCTATTACATACAGTGAAACATGATATACATGTCTCTTCTATAACATACATCTATTACATACAGTCAAACCTGCTTTAAATGTCTCTTCTATAACATACATCTATTACATACAGTGAAACTTGCTATAAAGGTCTCTTCTATAACATACATCTATTACATACAGTGAAACCTGCTTTAAATGTCTCTTCTATAACATACATTTTATACATACAGTGAAACCTGCTATAAAGGTCTCTTCTATAACATACATCTATTACATACAGTGAAACCTGCTCTAAAGGTCTCTTTTATAACGTACATCTATTACATGCAGCGAAACCTGCTCTAAAGGACACTTCTATTAAAGGTATTTTCTATAACATGTAGCCCTATTTTGTCATGTCAATTTCTTATTTTCCCATTGTAGAAAAGTGTTTGCATTATGAACCTCACTTCAAAGCAAGGTTGGCAAAAAAGTGGTCAATACTAGCATTGACCATGCCGGTGGTAAATACCGGTATTTACCGGGAAATACCGGCAAATACTGGTCGATTGAAATTTTGAGTGGTCATTACTATAAAAACCACTATCTACTTGCATGACTTGGTCAATTATAATTACAATTAATAATTAATTTATATAGAAAGTGGTCATATCATTTTTAATGCTTTCATTTCTTATTCTATTGTAAATTCAAACAGGGATCTACATTTATTAATGTGTACATAATATTATAGTAAAAGATAAAAACTTTTTGTCCCTGCTTCAAATTTCCAGCATGAAAAAGGTTTTTTATCTCACAGTTAAATAGCTATAGACAGGATATAATTTATTGTTTAAGGGAGTCTTCATATATCAATTTTATAACTGTCAACCCATGTACTGTCAACTTTTATTGGAGGCTGTTGTTAAAATAATCAAATTTTCACACCTAGCAATGCCAAGTGATAAGGTAAAAAGACCCATGTAACTTCATTTACCTGTAGTTTTATTTACCTTTAATTTTAATTACCTTTATTAAAATCATACATTTTAAATAAAAATTTATTAATTTAAACATTTTGAAATAAAATATAAATTTGTATATATCTTAAGTATGCAATATCATAAAAACTAAATTTTAAAATCAGTAAAAATAAGTGTTATAAATAAATAAAACATATCAAATTCATTAATTTTATAAGCTGACACATTATATTTGACTTTTTATCAAGATTTTACTTCAATTAATAGTAGAAACAACCATGAAAATTTCAATTGACCAGTATTTGCCAGTATTGACCACTTGGGGAGTATTGTCCGGGGCGGTAAATACCGGTAATAACCACTGGTAAATACCGGGGGTGGTATTTACCGCCCAACCTTGCTTCAAAGTTTACATTTCATAATTTCAGTTTTCTCTGGATATGTAGATGATCTTTTTATGCAGGTTTTTACTGAAGTTACATTTATTCCAGAAAATTGATTATCCTGATATTGTTATGGCTAGTTATAAACTTGACTTAAACATGATAAAGATGACTGACTTGTTTTGTGTTTATTTCAATAAGAACATCATATATGATGTAAACAATAATGAATTAAATAGACTATACACATATTAAGTTTCTAAGTTTCGTTTTTGATTTCATAAGTTGTTAGGTTGCTGTCTCAAAGATGTTATACTTTCATTACTTTAATTGAAACTGTTCACAGATCTTGTCTTTTGATAGAGATTCTATTATTCAAAAGGGAGATAATTTTGCAAATGTTTCAGAAAAGAAACTGTTTTTTTTTTGTAATGAAGGTAGCCCGGTACCACAAACTACCTTTATTTAGAGTTTGTTATCTTGAAACTTATTTTTTTACTTAGATGAGATATTTTATATATTTATAAGTAGAACCAATTAGTTATCTCTGAATATTTATTTTGTTTTTTTGCAGCAATTGGTAATAGACCATCTTCAAGACAATGCACAGCTTGCAATCACAGGAGAGGCCATTACTTATTGGCCACCATCTAAAAAGGTATGAGGATATATAAGATGGAAATTATACATTAGATCTAAAGTGGGTAATAAAGGAATTCTACATGAACATTTGCTGGAATCAAACAATTAACATGTCCATGCAAGAAAAATAAATAGGGATTCATTATATAAAAGTGAAATTTTTATATCTGTCTAATTTTTACGTATAATCCTAAAAAATTTCAAGACAGTTTTTTGTTGAACTTGTTGGTAGATAAAATTATGCCGTTATGTGAAATAATCAGGTGCAGGGTTCTCAGTCATGAAAGTCAAATTTACACATGTGAAAATCGGCAATATTGTATAAGTGATCATTTTGAATATGTTTGAAATATTTGCCACGGGACCTTAAGAAATCAGTCATTTAAGTGATTTTAGTCCTTGGTAATACTTTGACTATAACATTTATAATAACAGTTCTAAAGATGAGACTGATCTTACTGGTTCAAATGGTTAACGCAAGGAATTTAAATCTAGACCAATTTTGGAAAATTTCTGAAAAACTGTGAAGAAATGTGGAAACTAACCTAATTTAGAATGGTTAACCATACAAGGGGCTAACTGTAAATTCAGAAATTATTGTGATGTTCTAATTATTGTGAAAATTGCAACAGCGTCATAATTGCAAAAAATTTAACTCACATTTTAAAATATTTATTTATGAATTACACAGGATTTTTCTCAATATCTCAAAAAATAAAGTCGCATTTGTGTCAAAATTGACAAAATCTCCTTAATAAATGCATGCATTAACTTCTGAATTTACCGTAGTTAGTTATTTCACAAATATCATTACATTTCTCATTGATTTTCCAGAATTCAAAACTATTCCCATGTGACTATTCCAGATTCAAAATATTCCTTACTTTATTTGAAAATAGAGACCAGATGACAGACAGTTCACAAATGAAATCAATCAAAAACACCCCTGACAGAAAAAAATAAATATTTTACATAAACAACACTCAAAACTACAATTGTTTTCGGCAATACCAAACCCTAAGAAAAAGGGGGTCCTTAGAAGGGTAAGGGTTTCGAACTTTATATGCAACAATAATTATTATTATAATGATGTTTAATTAAAGTAAAAGATTACAGTATTAGTTTATTTGTATTGTCTGCTACAGGTTATCAAACCAAAAAAGCAGTATACTTCCACTGGACAGAAAGCACCTAAAGCTGCTAAGGGAAAGTTACAGAAGTCAGAGGTTGTGCGTCGTCGGAGAACAAGATGTAAGAAATGTGAACCATGTACACGGTCAGATTGTGGGGAGTGTAATTTCTGTAAAGATATGAAGAAGTTTGGTGGATCAGGCAGAATGAAACAGTGTTGTAAAAGCAAGCAGTGTCTTTCTGTAAGTATAGCGAAAGCTGATCAAATGTATTTAAGTTTAGTGGAAACAGTTTAAATGGAACTATAAAGATTTTTACATTTTCTTTAGATATACAGCAAATGCTTTTTAAAGTGCTACAACACTTTGATTAAATTGTAAACTGGATACAATAAATGACAGCCTAGATTTATCTAATCAAGTTAAAATGGGCTACATTTTATGTAGTTCAAATTTTATGATTTCAAGGACCAAATCTGACTGATATTTCATTTTTTGCATTGTTCTTTCTTGATTCCTTTCATTCACAAAATTAGGAAAAAGAAAAATCATTACCCAAATTTCCCGCTACATATTAATTTCTCTATTTGTTACCTTTGTTACAGCCTGTACTACCACACAGTGCCACCTGTTTGATTTGTAACAAAGCCGACCAACCAGAACCAAACCAGTTAATGGAGTGCAGTTTATGTTGGGAGATTATCCACGTTCCTTGTTTACATCAGAAGTACGAGAATTTAAACAGCGAGGGTGTTATCAACGAAGATATCAGACAGCAATGGGAATGTCCCAAGTGTTTACACGATACGACAAAGGGACCACTACAGGTAGAGATTTATGTACTTTTAATGTGTAGCCACACACACATGTACTTGCACTCATGCATTCTAACTCAATGGTTGTGTACTTTTAAAGTGTAACCACCCTAACATGTACTTGCACACATGCATTCTAACACAATGTTTGTGTACTTTTAAAGTGTTGCCACACTAACATGTACTTACACACATACATTCTACCTCAATGTGTGTGTACTTTTAATGTGTAACAACACACCAATGAACTTGAATTCTAACCACACTAACATGTACTTGTACTCATTATCACTGAACTAGTATATATTTGTTTAGGGGCCAGCAGAAGGACACCTCTGTGTGCGGGAATTTCTCGCTACATTGAAGACTTGTTGGTGACCTTCTGCTGTTGTTTTTTTATTTGGTCGGGTTGTTGTCTCTTTGACACATTCCCCATTTCCATTCTCAATTTTATCTTATTGTGTAATCACACTAACATATACTTGCACTCATGCATTCAAACACAATGTTTGTGTACTCTTAAATTCTAACAACACTATACTTTAAACCTGATGATTTTTTTTTATTGAAAAAATCCTATGTGAATCAAGTATGTGAGGAAAAAAATTCCATAGAGGAAAGGGTTAACATGGGTAACACAACAATATTTATCAATTGTAACATCATTAATAGTTTATGCCACAGTTAGAAATAAGCACACACTCGAAAATGAAGAACCTTTACAACTGCTATAATATTGTGATATGTGTAAATCAACTATTTTAATATGTAAAACATCTGTAAATTTGTTCCATGAAAGTACTTTACAAAACTGCTGGAAAGATTCTTTACAGTTTTTAACCTCAACCCAGATTATTCAACTTAATCTATTTCATCACACTTTTCTCAGAAAATCTTCATATTTGTTCAGCAGCTCAAAAGTGATGTGTATGTACTTTTGGGATCTTTGGGACACCATCTGGTATCTAAAATTTAAGATTAGATTTGAGATACACATTAGAGAGCACATGAATTCGAGTTTATATTTAATTTTTGTCGAGCCTGCAACTTTTGTTGCAGAAAGCTCGACATAGGGATAGTGAACCGGCGGCGGCGTTAGCTAACTTTTTAAAAGGTTTAAATTTTAGAAGGTAGAAGACCTGGATGCTTCATACTTTGTATATAGATGCCTCATGTTACGAACTTTCCGTCAGTCACATGTCCAATGTCCTTGACCTTATTTTCATGGTTCAGTGACTACTTGGAAAAAAAAGTTAAGATTTTTTGTAATGTTAAATACTCTCTTATTATAAGTAATTGGATAACTATATTTGGTATGTGAGTACCTTGCAAGGTCCTCATGCCCGTCAGACAGTTTTCACTTGACCTCTACCTCATTTCATGGATCAGTGAACAAGGTTAAGGTTTGGTGGTCAAGTCCATATCTCAGATACTATAAGCAATAGGGCTAGTATATTCGACGTATGGAAGGACTGTAAGGTGTTCATGTCCAACTGGCAGGTGTCATCTGACCTTGACCTTATTTTCATGGTTCAGTGGTTATAGTTAAGTTTTTGTGTTTTGGTCTGTTTCTCTTACACTTTATGCAATAGGTCTACTATATTTGACGTATGGAATGCTTGTAAGGTGTACATGTCTAGCGGGCTGATGTCATTTGACCTTGACATCATTTTCATGGTTCAGTGGTTACAGTTAAGTTTTTGTGCTTTGGTCTGTTTTTCTTATACTTTATGCAATAGGTCTACTATATGTGTTGCATGGAATGATTGTAAGGTGTATATGTCTAGCAGGCAGATGTCATTTGACCTTGAACTCATTTTTATGGTTCAGTGGTTATAGTTAGATTTTTTAGAGTTTTGGTCTTTTGATCTAATATTTTATGCCAAAGGTCAACTATATTTGGTGTATGGAAATATTTTATGATGTATAGGTCAGTCCCGCACATTTTATTTGACCATGACCTCAATTTCACGGTTCATTGCACAGTGTTAAGGTTTTGTGTTTTGGTCTATTTTTCTTTAACTATAATTAATTGGTCAACTATATTCAATGTGTGGTAGCATTGTTAGCTGTACATGTCTGCCTGGCATGGTTCTTCTGACCTTGACCTCATTTTCATGGTTCATTGGTCTTTGTTTAGCTTTCTTGGTTAGTGTTAATTTTATGTGACAGTTTTAATAAAGCTTTATATTTAGGACTATCAACATAGTATCAATGATTAGTAAAGAAGGTGAGACATTTCAGTGTGTGCACTCTTGTTATTAACACATTTAAAAAATTTCAATAGAATACTTCATTAAAATTATATAATGTCTGTTTCAGCTTAGGGTTAAAACTGAAGTAAAAAATGAGGATCCAATAGCAGCACCAGTAGTATCGATACCTGATGTCAAAAACACACCAAAGGAAACTGAAGGAAAACGGGTTACAGTCAAAGAACAGATGGTAAAATAGAACTAAACTCAAATTCTAATGCTACTTTTTTTAATCAATGGTGCTGATAGAATGACGATCAGTGTACAATTCTCCATCTAACTGTCTGTAACTTAGGGAAGGGGGAATGGTCATTTAAAATTTTTGAATTTTGACATGATATTTCTCCAAAATAAGCAAAAATCACATTTTGCAGCTAGAAATCAACTTGCCTTCAAATTTTATTACATTTTGAGGTGGGCTAGAAGCCAGAAAATGTCCAGTGTTTACCTATCATACAGTCAACATACTTATGACATCAACTAGCTGTGCTGTTAAAGAAAACATTTCTCTCAATTTTCATTTAATGAAAATAATACGCCAAAATAATGGCTAGAATTCTGGATTTGTTTATTTTACATTAGAATAGAGATGACTGTATTGTATTTAAAGCTTCGGGAACATCCATTATATAAAAAAGAAGATGTGGTATGATTGCCAATGAGACAACTATCCACTAAAGACCAAAATGACACAGAAATTAACAACTATTGGTCCCCGTACGGCCTTCAACAATGAACAAAGCCCATACCGCATAGTTAGCTATAAAAGGCCCTGATAAGACAATGTAAAACAATTCGAATGAGAAAACTAACGGCCTTATTTGTGTAAAAAAATGAACGAAAAACAAATATGTAACACATAAACAAAGGACAACCACTGAATTTACAGGCTCCTGAATACTGTAAATTCAGAAATTATTGCGTGCACTTATTATTGCGATTTTGTCATTTTACACTTGAATGCGATTTTAATTTTTAGGATTTTGAGAAAAGTCATGCTTAATTCAGTTAAAATATTACAAAATGCGAGTTTTAATTATTGTGTTTACAACTCAGTTGCATTATTCGCAATAATAAAAACCTCGCAATAATTTCTGAATTTACAGTATTAGTTTTACTGTCACAAATATCCAATTACCTGTTACCCCTTCACGTTGCCAGATAAACTTAATTTTTGACAGTAAAACTACTGATGGAGTCTACAATTCTTCAGGTCTCTCCTTTTCTGGTGAAAATTTGGTTGATTATAAATGTAATCACTGAAGCATGACCAGAGCTGGTCTCCTCTTTAGGCATTCAGTGTGCCCCAACTTTTGGATCTGCCACTAGTATGTATTTTTAATTGATATTATTTTTTTTTCTCCAGCACTCTCCAATATCATATGCCAGTGAAACAGATTTAGATGAAGTGGCTTTAGAAATGGAATGTTATGATGATGCAGCTGTATCACCACAGAAAGTAACAACAGACAACCAGGAACCAATCAAAGGGAAGAAAGATGGTTTGAAAAAGAAGTTGACAGCAAAAAGGAAAATAACTGAAGGAATCAAAGTGAAAAAGTCATCACCAGCAATGTCTAAACATAGATCTCCTCTTAAAATGGTAAAATTTAGTGGAAAGATTATATCTGCCAACTTTTCAAAATGCCCATGGGGGTTTTGCATACAAGATGACTCTTCTAGTCCTTAAAACCCTTAAAGAGGGGCTTCAAATGTATTTTAATGTTGTTGTATTTTTGGCATTTTCATGATTTTAAAAGCCTTACGGAATTGTAAAATTAACTGTTTTGTTTAAAATGGTAGACAAAATTGCTCAACTTACAAAATTTCCATTTGGGCGCTTTCATGGGGGGAAATCCCCAAAAAATAGTGACAGTTGGGAGGTATAAAGATGTAATTTGTTTTAACTATTGATTCCAAAACAGTGCCTCCCATCCTCTTTGCCTTTGATTCTGGAAAAGCCCTCAATTGTTAGCTGTTCTAAATACTGTATAGTTTACCAACTAATTTTTGCGATCAATTAATTTTCACGACTTTCACTAGAAGAAAAATAATGCCAATATAAATTGTCGTGAAATTTAAAACCTTGCACTTTCCTTATCTAACTACATCAAATTAATATAAAAATAGCAAAATTAGATATCCACGAATTGGGATAGAAAAGGCTAAACGCAAAATAAAGTATGTGCGAAAATAAGTTGACCATGCGATGTGTATTCTTACTGTGAAACTGAGAATGGAAATGGGGAATGTGTCATAGAGACAACAACCCGACCATAGAAAAAAAACAACAGCAGAAGGTCACAAACAGGTCTTCAATGTAGCGAGAAATTCCCGCACCCGGAGGCGTCCTTCAGCTGGCCCCTAAACAAATATATACTAGTTCAGTGATAATGAACGCCATACTAATTTCCAAATTGTACACAAGAAACTAAAATTAAAATAATACAAGACTAACAAAGGCCAGAGGCTCCTGACTTGGGACAGGCACAAAAATTGGTGGGGTTAAACATGTTTGTGAGATCTCAACCCTCCCCCTATACCTCTAGCCAATGTAGAAAGTAAACACATAACAATACGTATTTGTGTATTTTTTCTTTTGTAGAAGAAGTCTATAACAAATGTGAAAGCTTCTCCACTAAAGAAAACCATCAAACCTGACGACCATGGTGATGTTATTGATGACCCTCTACCAACGTCAGAGGAAGTACAAGGGACACCTAAGGGAGATAACCCAAAAACAAATGGAGTTGCAAAAACACCCGAGTCTGTCAAAACAAGATCTGGACGAACCATTAAAAGGTCACCGACTCTGAGCGATGAAAACATGACATCAGATCACATGGCTAAGCGACCGAGACGCGAGGTAGTTACACCTCGTAGATTTTTGGACTACTGTTGATATTCGTTATTCATGTTCATAGTTTCTTTCAGGGGATAATGAAAACTTGCCGTGTATCATTGCTCAAATCTGTTGTACTTTTCTTCTTTTTTTTTCTCGTTGTATATAATTTTATAAAGGCCAGTATCGATAAAAAAAATCCAAATGAAAGTTTAATCTGTTGTACTTTTTTTCTTGGTGAATATAATTTTATAAAGGCCAGTATGGGTAAAAGAAAAAAAAGGTTTACTCTTTGGTATATCTAGGATGTTGAAAAATAAAAGTTGGGAACCAAAAAGTTTACTGTAAACCAACTTATTTTCGCAGATACATTATTTCGCGTTTTACCCTTTCTTGACCACTTTGCGGCTATTTAATTTCGCGATTTTCTGATTTACTTGATGAAGTTTAATAAGGAAAGATCCAAGGTTTACATATTCGCAACGATTTATATTCATGTTATTTTTCTACTCACGAAAGTCGTGAAAATAAATCGATCTCGAAAATTAGTTTGTTTACAGTATATTTTAAACAAGATAAAAATAAGGCATGGATTTCATTTTTTTTCTAAATCTGCCAATGTTTGTATTATATATAGGGCAATATACTAAAGAGATTGATGGCGGTTAAAATTTCTGTTCATGTCATTATCATTATTTTTGTGAAATAA
The DNA here is from genome assembly GCA_019925275.1 of Mytilus edulis. Classification (NCBI taxonomy): domain Eukaryota; kingdom Metazoa; phylum Mollusca; class Bivalvia; order Mytilida; family Mytilidae; genus Mytilus; species Mytilus edulis. The sequence goes on from CM034360.1 coordinate 104,426,947, forward strand.
GCTGATTTTTATCTTATTTTTTTAATTTTTTATACTGATTCAGATTATTAATGTTTTTTTTTTTAAAGTATAATGAATTAATCCAATGATCTCACTTCCAAATATGTTTAATTTATTTTCTATATGTTTTGTTTTGTTCCTGGATTTCATTTTAATTAAAAAAATTGGGGGGGGGGGGGGGGGGTATTTTCATAGGAAAGTAGGAAAGGTATTGCAGTGACAAGTTTTATTGAATAAATAAATGACAAAATAAAAAGATAAAATTCATGAAATTTATAAAATGATCAGAAAACTAATTATACCTGTTCAGTAAAGTAAGCTTTTTTATTTTTATTTTTACTCGAAAAAAGTGAATATTGGACAAATTATGGCAGAGTATAATACATGTATACATAACATAAAATTATATGACCATACATATATTCTATAATATCATGCTACTGTAATATAGATATCAAAATTTCTTCACCTTAAAAATGCACCTACTGAGACGAGAGTAAATAATTATAATTAAAAAAAAATGGAAAATAAATAAGAATAATGAAGTTTGAGTTCTGAGGTTTTACAAATTAAAGTAGATTAGTATGAAAATTATCCCAATTTCTGCTCTTGCGATCCAATATTCCAAATTGACATTACTAGGGTTGTATACAAATCCTTATGTATATATATATATATACAAGTCTAAATTGAAAACTACGTTCAAACCTATGATTGCGTTGGATAAAAACCACAATTTTTATATGTGTGCATGAAAACAAATTTCGTTGTAGAAGGGTCTAAAAACAGCACAAACAACATTTTCCAAAAGACCAAAAAGGTGAAAAAGTATATTTAAACAAAACGCATTTAACTAACAGGTCGAACAACTGATGTTCTTTAACCCTGCTGACTGCCATTTGGCGATTGCCAAATAAAATTGATCACAAGATGTAACAAAATGGATCTTAATATAAATTTAATGCTAAACAGAAATAAAAGTTTAACTTGTGGCCACGATGTTATGCCACAAACATACGGTGTCAATATTTTTTAAGTACACCAGATCCGGTATATATATATATTGAAGAACATTTTGTTAATGAATATCTGAATGTGCCAATTTTGTTAATACATATCGAAAAAAGGAAGAGAAATTGTGATTATTGTTAATATAATGTAATTAGATAATTTTTAAAGGTAAGTTAATTTTAGTTTCATCATTTTGAAAGGAAGTATGAATGTTTTATCAACCATTACAAATTCTTCATTGGTTGCCTTATTATATATTGTAAAAGTTCACAAATAATTGACTGATTTTGTTTTTCTGTAAAAATATTTATGATTTATTTTTTTCAATAATTAATTTTAAGAAAAATTAGTCATATCCCCTATAATGGATACTCAACTTATTCATATTTAAATCTCAAATCAAAATAACGAATTTGCTTTTCCTAGCATTAGAATTTTGAACTCAATAATGAAATGTTTAAGGGATTATCAGTAGATTTTTTTTCTTATCAATGTGATATTTCAACAAGTTTTGACAAACTTTAGTTAATTTTCAAATTTATATTCGATTATAATTTTAAAATTGTTTTTTTTTTTTTATTTTAACACCTAGTGATACTAATTTTTGCCAAAAAACTGATTTTTAAATTTCTTGAAAAATATTCTCATATTTTCAACAAACAAACTATTCTGTCAGATCCTTCATAAATATATGTGTGTTGAATATCTTATGACTGAATGAGATAGCAGACAAGGAGTGTTCTGTTCTTTATCCTTGCATTATCTAGAGAAGGTGTTCCATTCCTTTTTTAATGTTTTTTTTGGGCAATGAAAGGTATTTGAAAATGGCTATTTTTATTAGGTATCCTGTTTTTATGTTTATATAAATAAATAATATGTTTGTTTTAATGGACTGTGGATTCATTATTGTTCGTGGGATACCGACTTTTGTGAAAAAGCGTAAAGCACGAATTCAGATATTGGACAAAGTACAAATTTCTATAGGCCTCATAACAGACTTTGGAAAAGCCTACAAATTATTTTTTCTCAAACCATGACTATTGGTACCCACGAAAAACAAATGAATCAACTGTATTCATCTTTAATTGACACAATGCTACCTCTTCATTTAGTATGATTGTTTATTTAATATTATTGAGGGAAATATTTGAGGGACAGTTTACATAAATCACACAGCATATTACTTCATTGGTAATTTTGTAGTACATGTATAAAGTCATACTATCAGGTTAAAGTAATGTATATAAGTTATTAAAAAATAATTTTTTTTTTGTATATTAAATAATGTTGGAAGTAAATCAATTCATTTTAAAATACTGTAAATTCAGAAATTTTTGTGTACATTTTTATTAAGACTGTTGAAGAATGGATAAATGAGTGAGATTATATGTAATTGTTTCAGGAATGGCTCCATACAAATAATGCTTCCAGAATTTTAAAATGAAACTTTTTAATTTTCATGAAATCTTTCCTATTCTTTAATAGTTTCATGATCATAGAAACATAGCCAAATTTCTGAATTTACAGTATTCAATTATTTAATTAATTTGATTTCTTTGAATCGCAAAAAAAAGAAGAAACAAACAAATTTGTTTTTAAATTGTAACATCATCAAAATGAAAAAATTCTCTGAAATTTGTTTTTCTTATAATGTATAGGAAGTACTCAAGTATAAAAAGACAAATCAGTTCTTCATAGTCTTATTCCTTTTGGTGTTCACTCACAGCTAATTTTATGAAACAATAACAATTTTGATTTTAATGAGTCAAAATAGAAATTTAATAGAATTGTCATTGCACTATACTTGACCATACTTTTAAAATCATTAATCAGAAGAACAAGATTTCATTTTGATGTTTCTTTTAATTTGATTGTTTGATATGTTTTTGAATGAATAAATTTTATATAGTTCAAACTGAATTTGTGTTGTTCTTCCTCCAAACCTTTGACCTTGAGAAATGAAAATGGCAAAAAAAACCCACAAAAAACAAGAAATTGATTAATAAAAAGTCCTAATTTAACATTTTCCTTCTAGCTGTTTCTTGAACAGAGAAGATTCAACACAAATTCAGACCAGGAACTAGTTTGAACTTTGAACTTGGAACATCAGTGTCCTTAACTCCACATCTTTGTACTTATAGGCTCTTACATCACCAAGGGGAAGACGTCTGTATGGATTCAAAAAGTTCAGGAGGTCTGCTGGGTCAAAGGTCAGAAAGAAATTGTCAACAGAGGCATTAGATTTAGTTGAAAATGTTATGGACATTGATGTTCCGTCTACTTCATACGTGGAACATGGAGCCAATCACACACCTTCAAAGTCAGGTTTCAGAGGTCAAGGTCAAGGCAAGAATAGAAAAAAACTGATTGACAGTGGACCAAATAATACCAACGATTTGCATAAACCAAATAAACTGTTTGCACCTGGATGAGAGGACATAACTCCAGAAATAATACCCCCACTAAAAATAGAACCCCTGAAAGATATAAAGCGATATGTGATACGTCCCCCACCCCCACCTCCACCAGCGGACTATTTTGTAATGAACAATGGTAAAAATCATCCACTTTGTAGAGAAATATGGATGAAAATATTTGCTCATCTAAATCCAACATCCTTGGTTAAAAGTTTGGGATGCTGTAAAACATGGAATAGATGGTGCATGCATCATACATTATGGAAAACTATAAATCTCAGCGGAAAATACATTTATCAAGTTCATTTGATTGGCATTGTGAAACGACAGCCGTCAACATTAATTCTTAAATCATCAAAACTTACACATAAACAGTTAGCTTGGTTATTAGCTAGAATTCCTCAGCTAAAAACTCTTTCCTTGTCCTCATGTTCGTGGGCTGTTGTTAGTGCATTAGAATTTGCTGTTTGTCCTCTTTTATATTCTCTCGACATCAGCTGGATTACAATGTCCGACGAACAGTTTCGGGACATAATTCGTCCCCCAGCAGACAGACACCCAGGGATGGTAGATATTAGTCGTCTGCATAAACTAAAACATCTTTCTGTAGCAGGGACAGAAATTTCTAATACATCGCTTTCAGAAATTCCCAACCATTTAACATCACTAGACAAATTAGACATCAGCTACTGCCCAAGGATGACTGACGATGGTATCCGACAGTTACTGTTGCCAGGCAACTCTGTGACTCAGTCATTGATTGCCTTGGATATAAGTGGATGCACAAAGATCACGGATCGTGCAGGAGATTCATTCCAACATTGTACACAATTACAAACAGTAAAGATGGCTTCCTCTCCGCATATCTCTGCTAAGATACGGAAGAAATGTCCTGTGGTCTCTTTTATCACACAATCCTCATTCCAGATCACATGACTTGTCACATGATATGAGCTGTGCTGGATAGAAATTGACCTTATGTTAGTCCTCCTGTACATGTACATTTATTAGATGTTGACAGTGTATAAAACATAAAGTAATAGATTAACTTTGGTTTGTGTTGTAAGGGTTTTAATGTTACCAAATTTATAAACAGTTTGAGAATTGGCATAGAGATATTTTTAACCCAAAATATTTTAACAGATGTATTGATATTCAACTGATAATCATTTGCATTCAGTTAATTTCTATCTGACGCAGTTAATATTTTGATTTTGATAGTGCTTAATAGCAAAATAGGACAGATTAGTACTTAGGTATTGTTGTTTTGCAAATTGCTTTCAGAAGTAATTAGAGAAGTTAAAGTATATATATGCATGCATAACACTATATATATGCATGAACTAAAAATATCAGCTTCTGACCACAACCAAGAAAAAGTGACCTTGTAAATATGAAGGCTAAGTATAATTATATCAGCAATTACCCATAATGGCATTGACATGAACAATAAGTAGACCTACAAAGTTTAATTGAAGTGGCATCAGAAAAATGAGCAAATCTAAACTAAATGTTATCACCTTGAACAAAGTGTTTAATACCCATTAGAAGTGTTGCCTTTTTCTGAACATATTGCCTGTTTCCTTTGACTTGACAGCATAATTTACCATATTTTAGTTCCACAATAAAACAGTGTATAATGTTTATAAAAGGTAACATAAATATACCTTATGTATGTAAGTTATCATGCGACAATTTTGTATATTTTTGAGATCATGTTATATATTTTTATGATTACTTTTTATACTCTTTTCCAATTTTTTTTAGTGTTTCTTTCCAAAATCTTGTGTATAGTTTTCTATCTTGAGCCAAAGAGGGTATATCAATATGCAAGTTAAATTAAATCACTGTAACCTATATTTCATGTCCATATTCATACCTATGGTTATGCAATCAGGTCATCTTTATGATGGTGGTAATGGGGGTACCTTCATGACGAATAACGGTAAAATTTCTTGCAAAATGACATTAACAGGATTTTTTAGTTCATGACGATTTAATGTGCACTTTCTTTTAGACGATAAAGCAATCAAATGAACTTGACAAATCACGTTATATTTTTTTCCAAAAATAAGGTAACGATAATTATTTAAGACCTCTAACCAATCACGGTAAGGACATTTTGTCGAATCACAGTAACATTTGAATCAATTTGACGCTAACGGTAGCAGAAAAATTACCATTTGACGCCTAACAGTAAAGGGAATTAATACCATCCTTTATCAATAGATTGGTTTCTATAAATATAATCTGAGTATCATGTTTGAGCTGTTTCCCTTGGTCTCCATTTTAGAATGATTGATGGTTGACTTTTTGTGTTTGACTAACCAAACTGAAGTATGCCATATATTGATTGATTGGTTTATGTTTAAAGTCACTTTCAACTGACTATTGTGGTATTTCGTGTAGGTGCGGATCCAGAGGGGGGTTCTGGGGGTTGTAACCCCCCCTTTTTTTGGAATGATCAATTCATTTGAATGGGGACATGTAATTTGAACCCCCATTTGTCCTGGGTAAGAACCCCACCCCCACCCCCCTTTTTTTAAATGGCTGGAACCGCCCCTGTCGTGGTGGACAGTTTTATAGGTTGAGGAAGCTGGAGAGAACCAGCTACATGCTACAACCAAGTCTAATTAGAGATCCTTATTATGGGATAGGGATGAATTTAAAGCAAGGCTATATATTTAAATTAAACAAGATTTTTCTCTTTCTTAAGTATAGCAGTCAGTAAAATAGTTGAATTTGACTAATTTATGCAGGATTCTTTTTAAAGAGTTTGTGCACTTAAACCTAGTCCAAATAATTATGACGTCTTGAAAGGCTATTATAATTTTTTCTTTGATGCCTTACGAATAGCCTTTCAAGACGTGCATGCATGGTAACAGAAGAGAAGCAACTCTTGCTGGAGTTGTATCAATTGTAAGGTATCTATACAGTATGAAATATAAGCCACCAGGACATGATTCCGTTAAAAACAAAAAATACTAAATTATTTATGGTCATTTCATTTTGATGGAGGCAGGTCTTCCTTGTTTTTCATTCCAGATTTACACGACCTGTTTTGTTTTGATATTGTGAATATTTTTATTTTCATCAATTATCAAGGGTAGCAGTTGTTACTATATAGTTGATAATGATTTAGCTTTTTGTCGAGACTTCGACTTTTGTCGAAAAAGCGAGACTAAGCGAGACTACATTCCGTCGTCGGCGGCGGCGTCCACAAATATTCACTCTGTGGTTAAAGTTTTTGAAATTTTAATAACTTTCTTAAACTTTACTGGATTACTTTCAAACTTGGACAGAAGCTTGTTTATGATTATAAGATAGTATTCAGAAGTAAATTTTGTAAAAATAAATTTCCATTTTTTCCGTATTTTACTTACAAATGGACTTAGTTTTTTCTGCGGGGAAACATAACATTCACTCTGTGGTTAAAGTTTTTAGAATTTTAATAACTTTCTTAAACTATCCTGGGTTTGTACCAAACTTGGACAGAAGCTTGTTTATGATTATAGGATAGTATTCAGAAGTAAATTTTGTAAAAATAAATTTCCATTTTTTCCGTATTTTACTTACAAATGGACTTAGTTTTTTTCTGCGGGGAAAATAACATTCACTCTGTGGTTAAAGTTTTTAGAATTTTAATAACTTTCTTAAACTATCCTGGGTTTGTACCAAACTTGGACAGAAGCTTGTTTATGATTATAAGATAGTGTCCAGAAGTAAATTTTGTAAAAATAAATTTCCGTTTTTTCCGTATTATACTTATAAATGGACTTAGTTTTTCTGCAAGGAAACATAACATTCACTCTGTGGTTAAAGTTTTTAAAATTTTAATAACTTTCTTAAACTATCCTGGGTTTGTACCAAACTTAGACAGAAGCTTATTTATGATCATCAGATAGTATCCAGAAGTAAATTTGGTAAAAAGATAACTCCATTTTTTCTGTATTTTACTTTTAAATGGACTTAGATTTTCTTTCAGTTAACATTACTTACAGTCTGCAGTTAAAGTTATCAAACATTTATTAGATTCATTAACCATCCTAGATTTTTACCAAACTTGGACAGAAGCTTCTTAAAATCAATAGATAGTATCAAGAGGAATATTTTAATTGATTTTTTTCCTCATTTTTGTTGAGCCTGCGATTTACAGAAAAAGTAGGCGAGACACTGGGTTCCGCGGAACCCTTACAAATTTTATGGATTTTTTTGTTGTACAAATGTATTTTGTAAACATACTTTTTCTACCTCCATTTTTCAATTCATTGCCACAGGTATCAAAAGTCATATGTCTTGCATGCAAAATCTCCGTGCTCATATGCAAACTTTTTTCAGGACTTTTTTTTAGTCCTAAAATGCATATAGTTAAAAGAAAATGAGGTGTCAGAATCCTGAAAAAAAGTCTATAATATCTAATGTTAACAAGTATGGTTCTTGTACGTTGTTTTATGTTAATTGTATGAAGTTTTTTGACAGTTTATTTGTAGCTTGTTTATTAAGAATTTAGCTTCTTTTTTTAATTATATGAAGGATAATTTTCTTGAGTTCCAAAAGACGTAACTCAATAAGAATGACATGGTCTGGAAGAACATTTTTAGAGTTTAAGCCAAAGTCTTTCAGTTGAAGTAAGAGTTAAGGATAGTTTCTTCCTCCCAAATTTTTCAATACAATTCTCGAAAATAGGTCATGAAGAAATCTTGAAAAAATCCTTAGAATATGTGTATAAAATTCTGTAAAATGAAAAACCAGATGTGAAAATGTCTTTTAATTTGAGGACAAATCTGTAACAATTGTCAGATAAAATTCTATACTGTAAGTTATGTTTCAATACTGACCCTTTACCGATCCATAAGAGGGTTAGTACAGTCCATAGGGGGTGGTCCGTATAACAAATTTATTGCACACTAGACTTTTTCTGCTGTGTTTTGTTGAAAAATATTCACTGAAACACAACAACATTAATAGATGACGTCAACATTAACAGTAGACATGACAACATAAACCCCTATGAAATTTACTAACCCCTTACAAAACTCACAAACGGAATATATTTGCAGGAGTCATATTAAAAAGTTCATTTTGTTTACAATGTAGAATTCTGCTATTTGTGACTTTAAATATAGAAGTAGAGATCTTAATATGTATATGTTTTCTGGTAGTATTTATAGTTTATTTGTTATTATTGGTCTGTGATAATAAGATGCCTCAATTCACATAAAATAAAACATATAACACAACATTTCATGTTTGATATTACTGGTAAGTCAACCTGGACTATATGGAATAACACAACATTTCATGTTTGATATTACTCAAAGTAGGTTATAGTAAATCAAATTGGACTATGGGCTGTGTTTGCATCATGTCATGGTTGAAGTCAGTTCAGTGACCTATAGTTGTTAATTTCTGTGTAATTTTGTCTCTTGTGAAGAGTTGTCTCATTAGAAATCACACCACATCTTGTTTTTATGCTCTATTTATGGCCATTATGTTTTCTGGTCTTATCCGTCCCTCAGTTTGTTCGTTCCTTTGTTTGTCTGTCCATCTGTTCGTCCCGCTTTAGGTTAAAGTTTTTGGTCAAGTTTGTTTTTGATGAAGTTAAAGTCCAATCAACTTATAACTTAGTACACATGTTCCTTATGATATGATCTTTCTAATTTTAATGCCAAACTAGAGATTTTACACAGTCTATTAAACAAAGAAAATGATAGTGCGGACCGGGCATCCGTGTACTGGGGACACATTCTTGTTTATATCTCTAGAGGGAGTGGGTAAAAACTGCCATACTCCTTTTGAGCGAGGAATGTTGCACAAATTCAAGCCTCCAAGGACATATCATTCTACTTGTACCTTCCAGTTTTTTCCTAATTATCAGATGATTTGTTGAAAAAGCAACAAATACCATTTTTAAAGTATGTCAAATATAAAATGTCTCAAAATGGGAGTTTAAATTATTGCGTTTACAACTTAGTCGCATTTTTTGCAATAATAAAAACATTGCAATAATTTCTGAATTCAAAGTAATGCCAGAGGAAGAAATATAAAAAATCCAATAAATTAAAGCTATTTTTATACGACCGCAAAAATTGAAAATTTTTTGGTCGTATATTGGTATCACGTTGGCGTCGTCATCTGCGTCGTCGTTGTCCTCTGAGTCGTCCAAATACTTTTAGTTTTCGCACTATAACTTTAGTTTAAGTCAATAGAAAACTATGAAATTTGAACACTAGATTCATGAAAACAAAAGGAAGGTTGGGATTGATTTTGGAAGTTTTGGTCCCAAAAGTTAAGGAATAAGGGGCCAAAAGGGCCCAAATAAGCATTTTCTTGGTTTTCGCACTATAACTTTAGTTTAAGGCAATAGAAAAGTATGAAATTTTTACACAAGGATTATGACTACAAAAGGAAGGATGGGATTGATTTTGGGAGTTTTGTTCCCAACAGTTTAGGAAAAAGGGGCCACAAAAGGGCCCAAATAAGCATTATTCTTGGTTTTCGCACAATAACTTTAGTATAAGTTAATTGAAATGAATAAAATTTAAACACAAGGTTTATGACTACAAAAGGAAGGTTGGGATTGATTTTGGGAGTTTTGTTCCCAACAGTTTAGGAATAAGGGGCCAAAAAAGGGCCCAAATAAGCATTATTCTTGGTTTTAGCACAACAACTATAGTATAAGTCAATTGAAATCAATGAAATTTAAAGACAATGTTCATTAACACAAAAGGAAGGTTGGGATTGATTTTGGGAGTTGAAGTCCCAACAATTTAGGAATTAGGGGCTAAAAAGGGGCCCAAATAAGCATTTTTCTTGGTTTTCGCACCATAACTTTAGTATAAGTAAATAGAAATTCATGAAATTTAAACACAAGGTTTCTGACCATAAGAGGAAGGTTGGGATGTATTTCGGGAGTTTTTGTCCCAACGAATTAGGGACCAAAAGGGGCCAAAATTAAACTTTGTTTGATTTCATCAAAAATTGAACTATTGGGGTTCTCTGATATACTGAATCTAACCGTGTATTTAGATTCTGAATTGTTGGTCCTGTTTTCAAATTGGTCTACATTAAGGTCCAAAGGGTCCAAAATTAAACTTAGTTTGATTTTAACAAAAATTAAATTCTTGGGGTTCTTTGATATGCTGAATCTAAATATGTACTTAGTTTTTTTTATTATGGGCCCAGTTTTCAAGTTGGTCCAAATCAGGGTCCAAAATTATACTTTGTTAGATTTCAACAAAAATTCAATATATTGGGTTCTTCAATATGCTGAATCTAACCATGTATTTAGATTTTTAATAGTTAGGACCGGTTATCAAATTGGTTCACATTGAGGTCTAAAGGGTCCAAAATTGAACTTTATTTGATTTCATCAAAAATTGAATTCTTGGGGTTCTTTGATATGATGAATCTTACCATGTATTTAGATTTTGGATATTGGAATACCACAAAGGGATGGTAAGAACTGTCTTTGTGAGTTATGGCTCTAACTGTTAAGGAATACGGTTAAAAAAAGGGGGAGGGTTTCCAGGTTAATGGACAATTACTTAAGTACAAAACATAATTTAAAAGCAGTGTAAGTTTGGTACATTGTAATTGAAACTCATTCTAATATCTCACCTAGGTGTCTCCTGGCCGGTGCTTTTCATTTGCGCCAATTGGCATTTCATTTGCGCCAAAAAAATCTTTCATTTGCGCCACAAACCATATTTCATTTGCGCCAAAAACTAAATCTTTCATTTGCGCCAATATTACAGGTAAGTACAGGTAAATACAGGTAAAATAGTATAAAATATAAAAAATTTCAAAAAGTCTTTTAATAATGAAGAAACATATTTCTCAGAAATACAGGTAATAATAGTATAAAACATAAAATTTTTCAAAAAGTCTTTTAATAATGAAGAAACATAGCGGCACATAGTTACCATCTTTACATCCATGCAGTGTGTAAATTTGAAAAAAATATCCTGGACAGCATTTAAAGGTACCATCCACAAACACTATTTCAAATACTAGTATTAGAAAATGAGTATGAACTCACACATATATCCAGGGGGAGTTATGTACAAACAAAAAACAAAATAAATCGTAAATAATATTTAACTTTTCCGTTATATTACCTGTCATACCTGTAAAATGGCGCAAATGAAGATTTTTATTTTTGGCGCAAATGATATATAACCTTGTGGCGCAAATGAAAGGTTTGATTTTTAAAAAATTGGCGCAAATGAAATGCGCCCCTTCTGGCTATTCCTACATTTTGTATTTTACTATTCTGGCTATTCCTACATAGGGGATTAGTGGAAGAACAATACATGTTGTTATTGCAACATATGTTGTTTTAGTCATTTGTGTCTGATTTGGTCAAAGGTACATTTACCTGTGGAAATTAAATAAAAATCATTATTTGTATGTAAAAATTATACTTTCTTGTTTGAAAACATGCATAAAGTAATAATTTTAAGTATTTTAATACCACGTATTTCTTAAAAATAAAACTAATTGAAAGAAAAGGTAGTAAAAGCATTGGAAAAATAAAAATAAAATGAAAGAAAAAGTAGTAAATTTAAAGCATTTCAAAGTCTGAAAGGTCTGAAAAAAAAGTATTTAAAAAAAAAAAATTACTAGTTACCCACACTTTCAACTTCAGCCTCAAATATAAATTAGTCATAGTCAGCCATAAAAGGCCCTGTTATGACAATGTTAAACAATTCAAACGAGAAAACTAACGGCCTTATTTACATATAAAAAATGAACGAAAAACAAATATGTAACACATAAACAACCTTCTGACTTGGGACAGGCACAAAGAAATTATTAATTTCATTATTTTAACAAATTATGATTTTTAAAAATGAATATTAAATCAAAATTACATAATTATCATAGATAATAATAGAAAATAAGGTTACAGAATGATGAGCTTACTCCAGTCGAGTATGGAGATGCTGCTTCTCATCTCCTGCACATTGATTAAGACTTTGTATTCACTTATGTGTTGTATTACTATGTGAGTGCTATGAATAAATTCAAATTTAAATATAAATTTAGTATACTTTGGTGCTTTGTTTAGTGTAACTCAACATTTAGTGCTTTGCAATTGATTTAAAGAATGATTTAAAATTGAGAATGGAAATGGGGAATGTTTCAAAGAGACAACAACCCGACTAAATAAAAAAAACAACAGCAGAAGGCCACCAACAGGTCTTCAATGTAGCGAGAAATGCCCGCACCCGGAGGCGTCCTTCAGCTGGCCCCTAAACAAATATATACTAGTTCAGTGATAATGAACGCCACACTAATTTCCAAATTGTACACAAGAAACTAAAATTAAAATAATACAAGACTAACAACTAACAAAGGCCAGAGGCTCCTGACTTGGGACAGGCGCAAAAATGCGGCGGGGTTAAACATGTTTGTGAGATCTTAACCCTCCCCCTATACCTCTAACCAATGTAGAAAAGTAAACGCATAACAATACGCACATTAAAATTCAGTTAAAGAGAAGTCCGAGTCTGATGTCAGAAGATGTCACCAAAGAAAATAAACAAAATGACAATAATACATAAATAACAACAGACTACTAGCAGTTAACTGACATGCCAGCTCCAGACTTCAATTAAACTGACTGAAAGATTATGATTTCATCATATGAACATCAGGCACAATCCTTCCCGTTAGAAGTTTAGTATCATATTGATATTTAACATTGATATTTCAAATGATATTATTTACTTGTATATATTATTGTAAATAATTGGAATTACTTGTGCATGCAATTATAGCTATAAATTTATATTATGCATTTGAAAATTATTTACATAAACTGTGCTTTGAAATTATCAAATGAAATAAAAGATTGTAATATAAATTATTCTTTTTTTTTATTTTCTACATAAGAATAAGAATAAGAATTTTATTAGTTTGAAATCCAAACAATACGATTGTTACTAAAAAACACAACAACAAAAAAACCAAACAAACAGGCATATTAAAATTACAAAACGATAGTCAATAAACAGTTACACTACAAACATGTAGCATTGAAAGAAAAACAAAAACATAGATTAATAGTATTAATTATAATACTATTTTTGACAGCATGCCTCCTCTTTAAAGTTATGAATTAAAATATTATGCTTATGTATCAAAAAATATGTTATAATATACATTACACAGTTCATATATTGACATAATAATTGTTTCTCTCATTATACATTTCACTTATGTAGTTAACAATGATAAGTAAAATATCACATTCTTCGCAGGAAAATATAAAATCAAATTTGTTTTCTTCACTCGTGGAATTAAAACAGGGGACAATATTCGAAATTTCATTAAACATTTTGATCCTAGTTTTATTAATTTCTGAACATGTAATGATGAAATGAAATTCATCTTCCAACTCTTTATGGCATAAAGGACATATTCTATTTTCTAGAGCTGTTTTGTTGTATCTACCACGTTCAACAGCCAACATACTATTACTTATTCTTATTTAAGCATAATTTTTTGTAACATTTTTATCTAAATTCAATAAAAGGTACTTTTCTAGTTCATACTTAACTTTAAATTTTCTGTAGGTTCTTAGTTTATTTCCATTTATTGAATTATCATCATTAAAGAGACAATTTCTCCAAAATATAATGTAATTTTCATTGAGCTTCTTCACGACGGCTAATAGTACTCGTTTTTTAGAGAAGGTACATTGATTTTCCCAAACATGAGTGAAATTTAATTTTGAAAGTAGCATTTTAACTTTTGAAGCAAATCCATCATTTAACTGCTTGTTAGCTTTATAAACATTATATAATAAAGACTCATTTTCATTTGACTTTAAAATATGTAACCAAAATCCTATAGAAGACTTAAGGGCCTGTATACCAATAGGGTACATTCCCAATTCAGCTAATACAGCTGTATTTACTGCCTTTGAATTAACATTTAGAAGACCTTTCGCAAATTTGATTTGGAGTTTTACTGATTCCATAGATAAATATTGAGATTCAAGAGTTTTGTTGTTCTTCACAATATTTAGCGACCATATCTCACTACAATACAGTAATATTGGGCTAACACAAGAATTAAATAGTTTCATATGGGAAGAAACATCCATCTTATCTGAGTAGAGTATTTTTTAAATCACAAACAATGCCTTAGAAGCTTTTTTACATAGGAGATTTACAGTATAAGTAAAAATTCCTGATGGCTTGAATAGTATACCTAAATATTTATATTCTGTGCAACATTCAATTACTTCATTATTCAATACAAACTGGTCTTTTGTAAGTTTTTTACCACTTTTATTAATATCATTGTTTTTGTCTTGTCAAGATTGACAGTCAAGTTCCATTTTTCACAATAAAGTATTTAACTTGTTTAGACAATTTTGTAAACCTTCTGAGGATTCTGATATTAATACTAAGTCATCAGCATATAAAAGACTAGACAATTTTATGTCATGTAATGTTACAGGATCACATATGTTATCAAACATTGAGGTTAAATCATTTATATAAAAAGAAAATAAGGTAGGACTTAGAATGCAGCCTTGTTTTACTCCAACTGAGGAAAGGAACATATTAGTAACGCCTTCAGTGACTTTAACTGCAAATTAAACTTCTTTGTACATATCTTTAAGAATATTAAAGAATGGTCCATTTATGTTATATTCAGCAAGTTTGTGCAACAGAGCTTCTCTATTTATAGTGTCAAAAGCTTTTTTACAAGAATTACCTACATTCACCTTGTTTTATTTGATCTCATTAGTTTAATGTTGTTACAACATAATCCTAAATAATCCCATTGTTTACAAAAAAATTCTGGGAACTCCTACATAAAATTTTACTATTTTACCTATAAAATTCAAAATGTAGGAATAGCCAGAATGAACCCTCACCTAAACTGCGCTTAAACTATGTATATTGGAAATTTGCCAAAAACTTTATTATTAATAAATTCCATTGGACTTTATAGACGATGTCTCACTAAAAATGGAAAACGGTAAACAAACAGATATTTTGGTCATGGATTTTTCTAAAGCATTCGATAAAGTTTCACATTCTTTTCTAACTAATAAGCTTCATCATTACGGGATACAGGGGGGATTAAATTACTGGATACAAAATTTTCTTAGCAATCACAAACAGGCAGTAGTTTTAGAAGGGGAAAAATCTGAGTATGTTGCAGTTGACGTCAGAAAATTTTATACGTCACTTAAATTTGTCCGACATTTTTGCTGCGCCTCTTTCGTTTGTACTGTAAGAGGTCATTGCGGCTGTTATTGTTAGCGCGCGCAAACCCCTTATCTATGTCCAATTTCTTATAACCTCGTTTTGTCAAAAATCCGCGAAGTTCCTGTAACCGTTTCGTGACAGCCTCCTCAGAGGAGCAAATCTGCTTGACTCTAAGAGCTTGACTGTACGGGATACTTTTTGTACAGTGTTTGGGGTGACAGCTTTGGGGAGAACGGTACTGATGTTTATCTGTGGGTTTACAGTAGAGGTTTGTTGATATGACACCGTCCTTTATAGATGTGGCTGTGTCTAAGAAAGATATCTTAGAGTCAGAAATTTCATACGTAAATTTAATTGAATGATGGGTGTTGTTTGCATGTCTGATGAAATCATCCAGTTTTTGTTGGGATTCAATCCATTTCATGTCAACATCATCAATGAAACGAAACCAAGACAAAGGTTTGGATAAAGATGCTGCAATAATTTGTTTTTTTAATTGGCACTGGCACTGAAAGATACCAGAGGGAGAGTCCCCGAAATGCTGTGTTGCAGACAGTGTTATTATTCAATTATAAGCTTGGTTAAACTCCAAATTTCATATTTAATGCATTTTATTGTTAAATAATTTACATGAAGCTTAATAAGTATATATTTGTTAATTGCATAGCTTTTGCTATTTCAATTCATTGGTTAAAGATATTTATTTATATTGTAAAGTTTAATATTTGCATCGTCGCAAAATCTTTGGTCACCTTCTTTGGATACCTTCAGTGAGAAACTTATATATGTTATAGATACCAATTTATAGATATTTCTTCTAAGTAATATCTAGTATATTTGAGGATTATATATTTGAGGATAAGGAAAAATGTGAATATATCTGGTATTTAAATTCCAAATACCACTGATGAAGCTCTTATATTTCAGCACGCAGATGACACTACTTTAACTGTGTCTGACAAAAGTTCTATTGATGAAATTTTTAAAGTTTTTGAAATGTATGAAGCCAGTTCAGGCGCCAAAATAAATAGACAAAAATCAGAGATATTGCCAATTGGCAAAGGTAGAATAGCTGATAATGAAAAAAACAAATATAATTTACAAGTTTGCGAAAACTATATTTTATTGTTAGGAGTGTATGTTGGCAAAGACAAAACTGTTTGTGATCATTTAAATTGGGGTGGCAAAGTTAGTAAAATTAAGTCCTTATTGAATATGTGGATGCAGAGGCAATTGACAATACAGAGTAGAGTGAATGTAATTTCCTCATTATTTATGTCAAGATTATGGTATTCTTTGTTTGTAACATCGATGCCAGATCAAGTTTTACGAGATATTAAAACTGCATGTGTTAGTTTTGTGTGGAATAATGGTGCACACTTAGTAAAATATAACACCATCATTGATCAAAAGTGTAATGGAGGTTTACAGTTACCTGATATTGAATCAAAGATGTATGCATTTAGATTAAAATTTTTAGCCAAGTTTTTAGACAAGAATTATAAAGTGCTATGGAAGTCTACATTTAAATATTTTATTTCAAAAATTTTAAATATGAACTTATCAGAAGAACTATTATTCATGTCTTTACCAGAAAACTTGAAGTGTATTCCTAATGTTTACAAAGAAATGTTTGAAGGTTTTGATTTCTTAAGAGATGATATTGAATTTGATCTTAGCACTGAAAATTTATATTATCAACCCTTATTTTGTTATCCAAATGTGTTGTTCGATGGAAAAACTGTTATATGGTATGATTTTATAAATGCTGGAATTGTTCAAGTAAAAGATATATGTTATGAAGTTATAGAGGTTTTTTTTTTTACCAGAAATGGCTATAGTTGAGATGCATACAAAATGTAAGTAATCATTGTGATATTAACAGTATTGTAAAAAGATATAATACTTTAAAAGTTGTATTGCCTAAAGAATGGACAGAAATTATTCATAAAAATATTCATAGGAGAAATGTTTCTCGCTCTATAAATATTAATGTCATTTTCAAAGATAAATTGTCAGAGTTTTCTATGTGTTCGACAAAAGAACTGTATTTGTTACTAACTAGTAAACTATGTCAGCATATTATTTGCTATAAAAAGTGGACAGAAGTTTTTGAGATTGAAGAGAATGATCTTTGTAAAGTATGGAAAAACGTTAATTTCTATTGGAAACCATCTATATTAATGGGTCTAGATTTCAAAATAGCACATTATTGTATTTTCACAAATTCTAAACTTATGACTATGGAACTTATAAATTACAATGTATGTGATGTATCAGTGTGAAAAGGAAGTAGAAAATATCACTCATTTATTTCTATTATGTTCTGAATAAGTAGAATTTCATCTGTTTACGCAACAGAAGTTGTTTTATTTGATAATGTTGATTTTGACAAAATTGATAATTTAGTGTATGAAGAGGTATTTATGTTTGGTTTATTTGGATCTATCAAAGGCGTAAATGTAAGTTTTGTCAATTTCATGTTATCTGTAGCGAGATATTGTATCTTCAGAAGAAGGAATTTACTTAAAAATTTAAACAGTAAGGTTGATCTTATTAGACTATTTAAATTAGTGTTGTCAAATCGTACACTTTTGCCTAACCGGTTACTCGGATAATCGTTCGACCGATTAACCGGTTAACCGGTAGTTTTAAGTTGTCGTTCGAAAGCCTTTTCAATAGTACCATACATGTACACATAGTTATAAGATGTGGTATAAGTGTCAATTTGACAACCTTTCATCCAAGTCATAATACTACGATTAAAGAATTGAAGTTTGTCCTTTGGCATTATAAGGCTTTATCTTACATTGATCTTTTGATGTAGTCCCTTAGTTTGCATTTCACAATTTTTAAGGTAGCATTTCGTTTAAAGAAAGACTAAACCTTGCACTACTGAGGTCACACATTTAGATGTTTACACAATATTAGATCAAAAACGAAATAATGAACTAATTAGTAAAATTTAATCGCATCTCTGATTTAAAGTTATTGTTAAAAAAAACATGTTTACCAATCATGTTTCTTTAAGCTCCTGCCCCGAGCTCTAATTAATTTCATGTATTTAGGATCAACAATAGCAATCAATATACTGGGCAATTGATCTGTCAAATAAATAACCACGACGACAATTTTAAAATAAAACATAACTATTTAATGATTTCCATGCAAATTTATATCAAAACTATCAAAATTGAAAAAAAGTCCGGTTAACCGGTTAGCGTTTTTGGTATTCGGTATTCGGTCGTTCGACCGGTTAACCGGTTAACCGGTTAACCGTTGACAACACTAATTTAAATACATTGAAAACATTATATATGTTACCTGTATGAATATTTGTGTGATGCAAAATGTATGAGAAATGTTTTTGAGAAACACTTTTTAAAGAAAAATATTCTAGTACAAGAAACCGAAGGTGTAATAACATTTAATTTCTAATTATTGTGCTGATTATATATGTGATTATACTTAAAACATTGCTTTGTGATATTTTTGTGTAATATGTAATATATCTGTTGTATATATATGATGAAGAGATGAATAAAGATAAAAAAAAAAAAAAAAAAAAAAGTATATTTGAGGATTGAAAAAAGAAAGCTATGTGAAAAAAACGGATGTCCCCTTCCAACGTTACATTTATAAAAACTGTTTTAACTCTTATGTATAGTGATCCTATTTCTTATTCTCAGATCTTCTTGATTCTTGACAGGAACAACGACATGTGTCGGTTCTTTGTGGCGTTAAAGCCGTTATTTTACCAAATTTCATTTGACTCAACTGCATATTATAGTAGAAAATGAATAAAAATAGTAAGACAATAATAATATCTAACAAAAGTACAAATATGTGCCTCATGTGAGTTCAAATATTGCTGATTCAATAAAATCTTCTCTACACAGTCGTTTTTCAAACGGTAACCATTTTGTCCAGGTTGATATTTCATTTTTCAAAGCAGTTGAGGCGTATTTTTTTTTATTGATCAAAACGAAAGTTATACGAAGAGTAACAAATGCCAAGATTCTTTCCTTATTAACTACATATTAGGGTCTTAAAGGAATAAAATGCTTCCATACATTTCAAAACGGTAGCCAATTTTTCCAAATGTCTGAAAACGTCTAAAATCCTAAAGACGCTAATTTCCGACCTTAAATGTGCTTAAGTTTCAATTAAATGTTTATGATAATTAAAACAACTCGTGTTATGAAATTTGGAGAAAGATGTTAATGATTGCTGCCGGAAAAAAAATATAGTGCATGTTGCTAAAGACTCCGCCCGGGGAAATAGGTTCGACACAGGTTAAATTTTGCAATTTTTATTAATTGTATTGCTTTTAACGATTTATTTAAAAGAATTTGGAAATGGGGGGAAAATCCCATTTTGTAAAATAAATTGAAATTTATGTTACGGAAGTACTCCGAAATAGATCATTTAAAGTCGTCACTTCAGTTAGGTGCAATCACCAATATCAAAACACTTAATACCAGTTCACGGAATGTTTTACTTCGCGATTTGTCCTGCTATTTCGTGATGAAAGTAATTCCTGTACTAGCGAAGCCGGAACTTTTCGTCAATATATTTTTATTAAACTTGTGCATGAAATGGAGGTAATTGAAAGACGAATCCCAAACAGTAACGAAAACCGTTTCATCGAATTGAGAAAACTGAAAACCGGGATTATATTTTTGTTTGCCGTTTTCGCGGACGACCCAGGAGTAGATTACTATATTTTAAAATGTATATATCTGAAGATGACTTGGGAAATAATTCTCAAGCCAAGGTTCAAGTAATTGAAGGGGTGTATTTCGACAACTTATGTGTCAGGGAAAAGACAATTCTATTCAAATTTAAACAAGGGTAAAAATGTTCGATTTACTTGCAGAGTGTCAGACATATTTGTATTGGGGATGAATTAAGATATAGAAATTTTACAATGACAGATGATATGCAACTTGAAAGTTAAACATCCTATGATAAAAAAAAAATATGAAAACCGTATACATGTACTTCCGTCCCATCTTTCCTTCCTACATTACTTGCGACAGTACTGCATTTTAAGTTGAAATAACTTAAAGGGTAAACATTATTATATCGATTTCCACAACTCGAGGTAATTTTTTGATAAAATCACAAAACGAACAGAACCAATATCAACCAACAATATAAAAAACCGAATAAAACTTGCAAAAATTGATCGAAGTCAAAGACCCTCTTCGACATCGCATTTTAATTGTAACGTGTTGTATGTATATTGTGCCCAACGTGTGAAAGTGTCATTAGAGCAACTGATACTTTAATTCACCCTTATTACAAGAAGCCATGTAATATGCTCTTATTTTGAGGGAGATGGGATGCTTAGCTGGCAAGTTCGGCTCGCATATTCACATAGTATTATCTACCTAATCTGTCTGTACAACCCCTTGGCTAACGCTTAATTATACACCTCGATTGTTGTTTATAAAATATATACGTTTCTCACTGAAGGTATTCAAAGAAGGTATCCAAAGATTTTGCGACGATGCAAATATTAAACTTTACAATATAAATAAATATCTTTAACCAATGAATTCAAATAGCAAAAGCTATGCAATTAACAAATATATACTTATTAAGCTTCATGTAAATTATTTAACAATAAAATGCATTAAATATGAAATTTGGAGTTTTACCAAGGGAGCTTATAATTGAATAATAACACTGTCTGCAACACAGCATTTCGGGGACTCTCCCTCTGGTATCTTTCCTCCCTCTTTGATAGCTGACTATGCGGGGGCTTTTCTAATTATTGGGGCATTATGATGACGTATAGTTGTTAATATCTGTGTCATTTAGTCTCTTGGCAATCATAATACATATTCTTTTATTTATACAATAATTACGACATATTTTTTTTTTAATGGCCCTTATCGGCTTCCATAACATTACGTTATTTTATTAACCAACTTACTACAATATGTAAAGAATTGTCCATGCTTTATAAAAGGAAAATTTCGACATCTGGTCATTATGAACGAAGAAATTGCTACAGCCAGTCATTACGAATTCTAATGCAACAACGTTTGTAACGTTCATTTTGATTGGATAACGTCACTTTTTTACATGGCATCAATTGACAATTGATGCTATGGGACGTACGCGCAAGCGCAGACGGCATATGACAGATTTTAATAACATGTTTTAACGTTGTTTTCTGTCAGTTTCATTAGAATGGAGATAACAGTATTGTATTTTAAGCTCCGACGGCATCAATTTGGGATTTGATGGTCGCAAATACCCGTTTACTGTCTCCGCTAACGCGTCGCCAGTAAACTTAATTTGCGACCATCAAATCCCCAATTGATGCCGTCGGAGCTTAAAATACAATACAGTTATCTCCTAAATCTCAGTCATGCATTACGAAATCACACCCGTGCATTACGAAATCACAGTCATACATTATGAACAGATGATTCTGGACATCGATTAAAGCAAAATGCCGTTTATTTCTTTAAATAAGTGTGAATTTTTTTTTTTTAATTTTTAAACTTTTTATCATAAAAACAAGTTTAAATGTATGGCAAGCCAAAGTGGACAAAAAGAGCTATTTTCTAATATTAAAAAATCATTTTCTAATATTAAAAAATCATTTTCTAATATTAAAAAATCATTTTCTAATATTAAAAAATCATTTTCTAATATTAAAAAATCGTTTTCTAATATTAAAAAATCATTTTCAAATATTAAAAGTTCATTTTCTAATATTAAAAAATCATTTTCTAATATTAAAAAATCATTTTCTAATATTAAAAATTCATTTTTCAATATTAGAAAATCATTTTTAATATTAGAAAATCATTTTCTAATATTAAAAAACAAGATACTTTTTGATATTAGAAAATGTTTTTTTAATATTAAAAAATCATTTCTTAATATTTGAAAAACTTTTTTTAATATTGGAAAATCCTTTTTTAATATTAGAAAACCATTTTTTAATATTAGAAAACCATTTTTTTAATATTAGAAAATCAATTTCTAATATTAGAAAATCATTTTCTAATATTAGAAAATCATTTTCTAATATTAGAAAATCATTTTATTTTCTTATATTAAAAAATCATTTTTCAAAGCGTCTGAATATAAAGTAATAGCGTTTTATGACGTCATTGAATATAGTACGCCAAGTGACGCCACTGTACTACAGACGGTTTATAGCCTACACATTGGGGTGTACAGTTTTGATTGTATCCGAAACCTAAATATGTGATCATTATTCTTTATGATGAGAGACTGCCCCGCTGTTGACATTTCCTCTTTAGTATTTTCTGTTTCTGTAATAAACTCAACAGAAAGAGTTACTGTAGTTCAAATAACTCGTCAACGATACTACAAATGAGTGGCGGAATTAGGGCAGGCGGGAAGGAGGTATATTTACATCTATTTTCCCTATGCTTTGTACTTTTTGTCCATTACTCCCTCCATATTATTTCTATTTTAGCACCTCATTTTTGGCCCATTTTTCTATTCTTTATACTTTGGCCATTATTCTCTTGTTCTGTAAACCTCAATTCACACAGACCAATGGGTAATGGGTTGTCGGACCAATGGGTAATGGGGTGTCGGACCAATGGGTAATGGGGTGTCGGACCAATGGATAACAACTGGATAAAAAAGTTCCTCTCTGTCCTCTCAAAGCCCTGTCACTTTTAAGGTCATCTACGGTAAACTGAATCTGCCTACAATACTAGTTAGGTCAGATTGCTACTAGTGTAACTGTATAATTTTCCACTAAAATGAATTTGTTGTTTCCTTTCCTTTCAGCCAATAGTTCGAAGACTTTAATACATCCATTGCATACATTTTTTTGGTTTAAAATGTCCTTCAAAAAATGGAGATTATTTGGCCCTATCCCCTCAGTCATGTCTACTGACTTTGAAACTTTTGCTTATTTTACATGTATAAGCTTGTGATTAGTTCAGATTAGGGGGAACCATTCGGCAGAGGACATTTTAGCGAGAGAAAAAAAATGACATTTTAGCGCCAAAATAAAACACAATTTAGGGCCAGATTTTTAACCCATTCAAGAGAAATTTTAATTTGTCAATGCCCATTTTAGAGAAACATTTTTAACCCATTCTAACAAATAATATTTAAACAAGAATGTGTCCCCAATACACGGATGCCACATCTGCACTATCATTTTCTTTGTTCAGTGGACCGTGAAAATGGGATAAAATTTCAAATTTGTCATTAAAAGTAGAAAGATCATATCATAGGAAACATGTTTCCTAAGTTTCAAGTGGATTGGACTTCAACTTCATCAAGAACTACCTCGACCAAAAACTTTAACCTGAAACGGGACTAACGGACGCACAGACCTGAAAACATACTGTTCTTAAATGGGGCATAAAAATTAAAAAAAAAAGGTTTAATAAACTCAAGACAGTACAATATAAAACATACCATGTTCATTAAAAAATACAGCACTGATTAAATCAAATGTTAAAAGTCCGTTCTAGTCGAATATATATCCCAGATAAAATACAGCACAAAAAGTCTAAAAGGTTGAATCAATTGTTAAAAGTAAGTTCTAGTCTAGAATTTATGTCTTAGAGAACGTAATTTTAAAGGGCTTTGGATATAACTCCTGTATAGTACTGTACATATAATTGCATTAGGAACGGTTCTTTCTCTTTATCTTGTCTAGATTGTGGTGCAAATTCGTCTTTTATCATTTGTACCTTTATATATGTTGTTGTTTGCAATTTGATAATTATCAAGAAAGCGCGAATAGCTGGGTGACAGTTATAGAATTGCTTATTATACATGGCATAGAATGACTCTGTTCCTTTAATTGTTTGCTAAGAATTACACGAAATTTCTACCAAAGCTTCAGTGGGAACATAGGATCTTCAGCTACATAGTATCCGGTCAGATAATCAGCGAATTTGACACATATCTTATGTGTTTCCATGATGAACATATAAACAGCTTTAACATTAAAGGTCATTAAACCAGTATAAATTAATGTTTATGGTTATATTGAGGCGAGTACTATTCAACCAGGTCAGTTTTCACTAAAATGGGCTAATGAAACATGTGAGTGAACGAATTAATTCTGCTCTAAAATCAGCACTAACGTTGACACTAAAATGTCCTGTAGTTTAAAAGAAATTACTTAAATGTCCTGCGCCCAACACCATTAGTAGTACATTTGTAGTTCAATGGTATTTGTTATGCTATTGTATAAGTTAACACATACATATTTATATAAGTTTGTGATCAGATCAGTTTAAGATCATAGGCAGATCCAGGGGGCCTTTTGGGGCCCGAGCCCCCCTTTTTGTGGGAAAAATTTGGTTGCTTATATAGAAAATCACTGGAGCATGACTGGCGTGGGTCCCCCTTAGGTCAGTCAGCGCCCCTCTTTTATGAAAAGTTCTGTATCCGCCATTATAGATTTACAGCTAATGATCAATGATATTTGGTTTTTAAATTTATTGTCGTTTGTATCATTTAGCAAAATCTGTTTCAGTTCATTCGGACATTGTTTTCTTAATTCCGTTTGTAAACAGTGTGGGGTTATTGAATATAAAACAAACAAGTCAAAACGTTTTGATGATGAAGATTTTAATTTTTAATATTAAAAAATGATTTTCTAATATTAAAAAATGATTTTCTAATATTAGAAAATGATTTTCTAATATTAGAAAATAATTTCTTAATATTAGAAAATGATTTTCTAATATTAAAAAATGATTTCTTAATATTAAAAAATGTGAATTTCTAATATTAAAAAATGAATTTCTAATATTAAGAAATCATTTATTAATATTAAAAAATGAATTTCTAATATAAGAAATTACTTTTGTTTTTCTAATATTAGAAAATGAATTTCTAATATTAAGAAATCATTTATTAATATTAAAAACTGAATTTCTAATATAAGAAATTACTTTTGATTTTCTAATATTAGAAAATGAATTTCTAATATTAGAAATAAAAAATGATTTTCTAATATTAATAAATGATTTTTTAATATTAGAAATTCATTTTTAAATATTAAGAAATCATTTTTTAATATTAATAAATAGACTTTTTCTTTTTTAATATTAGAAAATGATTTTTTAATATTAGAAAATGATTTTTTAATATTAGAAAATGATTTTTTAATATTAGAAAATGATTTTTTAATATTAGAAAATGATTAGAAAATGATTTTCTAATATTAGAAAATAGCTCTTTTTGTCCACTTTGGCTTGCCATATAAATGATGTTCATTGTTTTGTAACGACTTGAAACGGAAATATTTCACAGCCTTTTTCGAGTACGACTTTCGATTATTATCACTGTTTCATTAAACATTGAGTAATCCGAATGCAGTCGCAGACTTAAGGTGGCACGGTAGTATTTCCTGGCCATAAGGGATAATGATAGCCTTTTTAGAATTTTCACCACTTTCTAACACTGCAAAAAATTCTACATTCACAGTTAACTGAAGTACTTTCATTTTACCATTCAGAAATGAATTTGGATATGTACCATGACCGTTTACTTTTTTTGCTATTTTTAAAATCCTAAGGCCACTAGTACTTTTAGGTCTTTTATGGTGCAGTGAATGCAAAATTTAAAAAAATTCTCAAAAATTCATTTTCATCTGCATATAAAATTATTTCCTATTTTTCTACACCTGATTCATCACTCAGTTTGGGAAAGTATGTTCAGTTGATACTGTATTTTTTGTCCAATCACACTGTTTAGATACATTTACCTAAGTAGGGTACACAAAAGAGCAACCTAAATTCTGGAAAGCAAATACTACCGTGCCACCTTAACCAAGACATAACAAACTTGAAACCAGTCATGACACCTATGATGCATAGACTTCTAATGTTGGAACATATTACAATAAAGAATACTAGTCTGCACTCATTTCTTACCAAAAAAAATTGAAACATTACATCCCTACCCCATCTGGCAGATTTTCATTTTTTTTTCATCTTACCATTTTTACTTAAGGAGTGAACAAAACCCAAATATGTGATGTTTCAAATCAACACATAAGTCAAACATTATGATTCAGGAGGAATTAGTGGATTGCCAACTCTGTTTATGGTTAATCTGACTGAAAGAAACAGTTTTAGCACCAAATCATGAAAACTGGTATTAAAGTCCATTACACATTTTACAGCATGCCTTATATTACTTTAAACATTTTTAGATTATGAGAATAATACAACAAGAGTCTTTAGATTGCAGTTAACTATTATTCCAAAATCTGTTTAGAACACATCTCTAAGTTGACTGTTTGTCTATTTCTCATGTATGCATTAAGTTAAATTATGTCCCCTTACATAATCAATTTGCCTTTATTGTGCTTTTCACTGTCAGAAAATCTTAACAACTAATGGTATTTGCATGGAAAATGAATAAACCATTTAATATTGCTGATATAACATCATAAATATATTCTTTGTCAAAAATAAGGTCTATTCAATGTAAAGAAACCCCTATTTCTATCTCTATTTCAGACCAGTATGAGAGCTTAATGAATAAGTAAGGACCCCTTAACCACTTACTAGTTCCCCAAAAGCTCCAACTGGTGTCATGTTACATCAGAACTACAAATTAAACCTCAATAAAACTAGTATAGCTGTATTTGTGTTGAAAAAAATAAGAAATTATGCAATTTATGTATTTTGGTGAAAATACTAGGAGGTACATGCAACCAAAGAATGTCGCGTCTCAAATTTCAGTGGTTGCACATGTGTCAGACACTGCGAAAAGTCAAAGTGAGCATTTATAATTAAAAATGTAGTCCAAGTTACATAAAAATAATGAATTTCTACTTTCTAGGTAAATTTTTACATTATTACCTACAGATCAGGCAAAATTTGCTGAATCAGCAATTTTTACTCTCAGGGGTGGAATTTAAGGCTTGTTTTTAATATAGTTGCCCTTAATCAACTTTGTATTGATAAACTTACAAATTGCATAGGTAAAAAAAGTTCCCTTATTGATTAAGTGTAAAAATATATATCCCCCTTAACCAAGACATAACAAACTTGAAACCAGTCATGACACCTATGATGCATAGACTTCTAATGTTGGAACATATTACAATAAAGAATACTAGTCTGCACTCATTTCTTACCAAAAAAAATTGAAACATTACATCCCTTCCCTATCTGGCAGATTTTCATTTTTTTTTCATCTTACCATTTTTACTTAAGGAGTGAACAAAACCCAAATATGTGATGTTTCAAATCAACACATAAGTCAAACATTATGATTCAGGAGGAATAAGTGGATTGCCAACTCTGTTTATGGTTAATCTGACTGAAAGAAACAGTTTTAGCACCAAATCATGAAAACTGGTATTAAAGTCCATTCCACATTTTACAGCATGCCTTATATTACTTTAAACATTTTTAGATTATGAGAATAATACAACAAGAGTCTTTAGATTGCAGTTAACTATTATTCCAAAATCTGTTTGACAATACATGTACTAGCACACATCTCTAAGTTGACTGTTTGTCTATTTCTCATGTATGCATTAAGTTAAATTATGTCCCCTTACATAATCAATTTGCCTTTATTGTGCTTTTCACTGTCAGAAAATCTTAACAACTAATGGTATTTGCATGGAAAATGAATAAACCATTTAATATTGCTGATATAACATCATAAATATATTCTTTGTCAAAAATAAGGTCTATTCAATGTAAAGAAACCCCTATTTCTATCTCTATTTCAGACCAGTATGAGAGCTTAATGAATAAGTAAGGACCCCTTAACCACTTACTAGTTCCCCAAAAGCTCCAACTGGTGTCATGTTACATCAGAACTACAAATTAAACCTCAATAAAACTAGTATAGCTGTATTTGTGTTGAAAAAAATAAGAAATTATGCAATTTATGTATTTTGGTGAAAATACTAGGAGGTACATGCAACCAAAGAATGTCGCGTCTCAAATTTCAGTGGTTGCACATGTGTCAGACACTGCGAAAAGTCAAAGTGAGCATTTATAATTAAAAATGTAGTCCAAGTTACATAAAAATAATGAATTTCTACTTTCTAGGTAAATTTTTACATTATTACCTACAGATCAGGCAAAATTTGCTGAATCAGCAATTTTTACTCTCAGGGGTGGAATTTAAGGCTTGTTTTTAATATAGTTGCCCTTAATCAACTTTGTATTGATAAACTTACAAATTGCATAGGTAAAAAAAGTTCCCTTATTGATTAAGTGTAAAAATATATATCCCCCTTAACCAAGACATAACAAACTTGAAACCAGTCATGACACCTATGATGCATAGACTTCTAATGTTGGAACATATTACAATAAAGAATACTAGTCTGCACTCATTTCTTACCAAAAAAAATTGAAACATTACATCCCTACCCCATCTGGCAGATTTTCATTTTTTTTTCATCTTACCATTTTTACTTAAGGAGTGAACAAAACCCAAATATGTGATGTTTCAAATCAACACATAAGTCAAACATTATGATTCAGGAGGAATTAGTGGATTGCCAACTCTGTTTATGGTTAATCTGACTGAAAGAAACAGTTTTAGCACCAAATCATGAAAACTGGTATTAAAGTCCATTCCACATTTTACTTTAAACATTTTAGATTATGAGAATAATACAACAAGAGTCTTTAGATTGCAGTTAACTATTATTCCAAAATCTGTTTGACAATACATGTACTAGAACACATCTCTAAGTTGACTGTTTGTCTATTTCTCATGTATGCATTAAGTTAAATTATGTCCCCTTACATAATCAATTTGCCTTTATTGTGCTTTTCACTGTCAGAAAATCTTAACAACTAATGGTATTTGCATGGAAAATGAATAAACCATTTAATATTGCTGATATAACATCATAAATATATTCTTTGTCAAAAATAAGGTCTATTCAATGTAAAGAAACCCCTATTTCTATCTCTATTTCAGACCAGTATGAAGCTTAATGAATAAGTAAGGACCCCTTAACCACTTACTAGTTCCCCAAAAGCTCCAACTGGTGTCATGTTACATCAGAACTACAAATTAAACCCAATAAAACTAGTATATTATTTGTGTTGAAAAAAATAAAAATTATGCAATTTATGATTTGGTGAAAATACTAGAGGATACATGCAACCAAAAGAATGTGCTCCAAATTTATGGTTCACATGTGTCAGACATGCGAAAAGTCAAAAGTAATTTATAATTAAAAATGTAGTCCAAGTTACATAAAAATAATAAATTTCTACTTTCTAGGTAAATTTTTACATTATTACCTACAGATCGCAAAATTTGCTGAATCAGCAATTTTTACTCTCAGGGGTGGAATTTAAGGCTTAGTTTTTAATATATTCCCTTAATCAACTTGTATTGATAAACTTACAATTGCATAGGTAAAAAAATTCCCTTATTGATTAATGTAAAAATATATATCCCCCTTAACCAAGACATAACAAACTTGAAACCATCATGACACCTATGATGCATACTTCTATTGTTGGAAATATTACAATAAAAATACTAGTCTGCACTCATTCTTACCAAAAAAAATTTAAACTTACATCCCTACCCCATCTGGCAGATTTTCATTTTTTTTTTTCAATTTAATTAATTAAAATTTGACAAACCAAAATTGATTTCAAATCAACAAATAAACATTTGATTAGGAGAATGTGATTGCAAACTGTTATGTTCAATCTGACTGAAAATACAGTTCTTCCACAATCATGAAACGGTATTAAATCATTCAATTTATATTTAAAACTTTTTAATTATAAATAATCAACAAGAGTCTTATTGATTGCATTAATATTATTCCAAAATCTTTTGACAATACATAGATATCTAGAAAATTTAAGTTACTTTTTCATTCTCATTCAGCATTAAAATTTATAATTTAACTATTTGTTTCACCAAATATAACTAATTATTGATAAAAAACATAATTTGTAAAAATATTATATCTTGTCAAAAATGCATTATGTAAGAACATTCATTTTTTTAAATTAGAGTAATGAAAAAGACCTTAATTATATTCAAAGCAAGTGATTATAATAAATTAAAAAAAATTTTATATTTTTAAAATAAGAATAAATTATGATTTTAAGTAAAGATAAGCAAAATTGTAAATCATTGCAATAAACCTTAAATAATAAAAAAAATGTTAATATAAATTATTGATTAAATTTATATTCACAAAAGAAATTTACGCATTTATTCAGGTATTTAAGTTTTTAAATCCTAATAATGTTAAACACAAATCAATAAAATTCTATTGTTAGTAATATACCCAAATAAATAAACTTAAACATCATACACTTCTATTCTTTATCTATAATAAAATAGTACATTTGTCCCCTTACATAATCAATTTGCCTTTATTGTGCTTTTCACTGTCAGAAAATCTTAACAACTAATGTATTTGCATGGAAAATGAATAAACCATTTATATGCTGATATAACATCATAATATATTCTTTGTCAAAAATAAGGTCTATTCAATGTAAAGAAACCCCTATTTCTATCTCTATTTCAGACAGTAGAGAGCTAAGAATAAGTAAGGACCCTTAACACTTATATTCCAAAGCTCCAACTGGTGTCATGTTACATCAGAACTACAAATTAAACCTCATAAAACAGTATAGCTGTATTTGTGTTGAAAAATAAGAAATATGCAATTATGTATTTTGGTGAAAATACTAGGAGGTACATGCACAAAGAATGTCGCGTCTCAAATTTCAGTGTTGCACATGTGTCAGACACTGCGAAAAGTCAAAGTGAGCATTTATAATTAAAATGTAGTCCAAGTACATAAAAAAATGAATTTCTACTTTCTAGGTAAATTTTTACATTATTACCTACAGATCAGCAAAATTGCTGAATCAGCAATTTTACTCTCAGGTGAATTTAAGGCTTGTTTTAATATAGTTGCCCTTAATCAACTTTGTATTGATAAACTACAAATTGCATAGTAAAAAAAATTCCCTTATTGATAAGTGTAAAAATATATACCCCCTTAACAAGACATAACAAACTTGAAACCAGTATGACACCTATGATGCATAGACTTCTAATGTTGAACAATTACATAAGAATACTAGTCGCACCATTTCTTACAAAAAAAATTGAAACTTACTCCCTACCCCATCTGGCAGATTTTCATTTTTTTCATCTTACCATTTTACTTAAGAGTGAACAAAACCCAAATATGTGATGTTCAAATCAACACATAAGTCAAACATTATGATTCAGAGGAATAGTGGATTGCCAACTCTGTTTATGGTTAATCTACTGAAAAAACAGTTTTAGCACCAAATCATGAAACTGTATAAAGTCCATTCCACATTTTACAGCATCCTTATATTACTTAATTTTTAGATATGAGAATATACACAGAGTCTTTAGATTGCAGTTAACTATTATTCCAAATCTGTTGACAATACTGTACTAGAACACATCTCTAAGTGACTGTTTGTCTATTTCTCATTATGCTTAAGTTAAATATGTCCCTTACATATCAATTTGCCTTTATGTCTTTTCACTGTCAAAATCTTAACAACTATGGTTTTGCAGGAAAAAAAAAAAAAAAAAAAAAAAAAAAAAAAAAAAAAAAAAAAAAAAAAAAAAAAAAAAAAAAAAAAAAAAAAAAAAAAAAAAAAAAAAAAAAAAAAAAAAAAAAAAAAAAAAAAAAAAAAAAAAAAAAAAAAAAAAAAAAAAAAAAAAAAAAAAAAAAAAAAAAAAAAAAAAAAAAAAAAAAAAAAAAAAAAAAAAAAAAAAAAAAAAAAAAAAAAAAAAAAAAAAAAAAAAAAAAAAAAAAAAAAAAAAAAAAAAAAAAAAAAAAAAAAAAAAAAAAAAAAAAAAAAAAAAAAAAAAAAAAAAAAAAAAAAAAAAAAAAAAAAAAAAAAAAAAAAAAAAAAAAAAAAAAAAAAAAAAAAAAAAAAAAAAAAAAAAAAAAAAAAAAAAAAAAAAAAAAAAAAAAAAAAAAAAAAAAAAAAAAAAAAAAAAAAAAAAAAAAAAAAAAAAAAAAAAAAAAAAAAAAAAAAAAAAAAAAAAAAAAAAAAAAAAAAAAAAAAAAAAAAAAAAAAAAAAAAAAAAAAAAAAAAAAAATTTTTTTTTTTTTTTTTTTTTTTTTTTTTTTTTTTTTTTTTTTTTTTTTTTTTTTTTTTTTTTTTTTTTTTTTTTTTTTTTTTTTTTTTTTTTTTTTTTTTTTTTTTTTTTTTTTTTTTTTTTTTTTTTTTTTTTTTTTTTTTTTTTTTTTTTTTTTTTTTTTTTTTTTTTTTTTTTTTTTTTTTTTTTTTTTTTTTTTTTTTTTTTTTTTTTTTTTTTTTTTTTTTTTTTTTTTTTTTTTTTTTTTTTTTTTTTTTTTTTTTTTTTTTTTTTTTTTTTTTTTTTTTTTTTTTTTTTTTTTTTTTTTTTTTTTTTTTTTTTTTTTTTTTTTTTTTTTTTTTTTTTTTTTTTTTTTTTTTTTTTTTTTTTTTTTTTTTTTTTTTTTTTTTTTTTTTTTTTTTTTTTTTTTTTTTTTTTTTTTTTTTTTTTTTTTTTTTTTTTTTTTTTTTTTTTTTTTTTTTTTTTTTTTTTTTTTTTTTTTTTTTTTTTTTTTTTTTTTTTTTTTTTTTTTTTTTTTTTTTTTTTTTTTTTTTTTTTTTTTTTTTTTTTTTTTTTTTTTTTTTTTTTTTTTTTTTTTTTTTTTTTTTTTTTTTTTTTTTTTTTTTTTTTTTTTTTTTTTTTTTCCCCTTACATAATCAATTTGCCTTTATTGTGCTTTTCACTGTCAGAAAATCTTAACAACTAATGGTATTTGCATGGAAAATGAATAAACCATTTAATATTGCTGATATAACATCATAAATATATTCTTTGTCAAAAATAAGGTCTATTCAATGTAAAGAAACCCCTATTTCTATCTCTATTTCAGACCAGTATGAGAGCTTAATGAATAAGTAAGGACCCCTTAACCACTTACTAGTTCCCCAAAAGCTCCAACTGGTGTCATGTTACATCAGAACTACAAATTAAACCTCAATAAAACTAGTATAGCTGTATTTGTGTTGAAAAAAATAAGAAATTATGCAATTTATGTATTTTGGTGAAAATACTAGGAGGTACATGCAACCAAAGAATGTCGCGTCTCAAATTTCAGTGGTTGCACATGTGTCAGACACTGCGAAAAGTCAAAGTGAGCATTTATAATTAAAAATGTAGTCCAAGTTACATAAAAATAATGAATTTCTACTTTCTAGGTAAATTTTTACATTATTACCTACAGATCAGGCAAAATTTGCTGAATCAGCAATTTTTACTCTCAGGGTGGAATTTAAGGCTTGTTTTAATATAGTTGCCCTTAATCAACTTTGTATTGATAAACTTACAAATTGCATAGGTAAAAAAAGTTCCCTTATTGATTAAGTGTAAAAATATATATCCCCCTTAACCAAGACATAACAAACTTGAAACCAGTCATGACACCTATGATGCATAGACTTCTAATGTTGGAACATATTACAATAAAGAATACTAGTCTGCACTCATTTCTTACCAAAAAAAATTGAAACATTATATCCCTACCCCATCTGCAGATTTTCATTTTTTTTTCATCTTACCATTTTTACTTAAGGAGTGAACAAAACCCAAATATGTGATGTTTCAAATCAACACATAAGTCAAACATTATGATTCAGGAGGAATTAGTGGATTGCCAACTCTGTTTATGGTTAATCTGACTGAAAGAAACAGTTTTAGCACCAAATCACGAAAACTGGTATTAAAGTCCATTCCACATTTTACAGCATGCCTTATATTACTTTAAACATTTTTAGATTATGAGAATAATACAACAAGAGTCTTTAGATTGCAGTTAACTATTATTCCAAAATCTGTTTGACAATACATGTACTAGAACACATCTCTAAGTTGACTGTTTGTCTATTTCTCATGTATGCATTAAGTTAAATTATGTCCCCTTACATAATCAATTTGCCTTTATTGTGCTTTTCACTGTCAGAAAATCTTAACAACTAATGGTATTTGCATGGAAAATGAATAAACCATTTAATATTGCTGATATAACATCATAAATATATTCTTTGTCAAAAATAAGGTCTATTCAATGTAAAGAAACCCCTATTTCTATCTCTATTTCAGACCAGTATGAGAGCTTAATGAATAAGTAAGGACCCCTTAACCACTTACTAGTTCCCCAAAAGCTCCAACTGGTGTCATGTTACATCAGAACTACAAATTAAACCTCAATAAAACTAGTATAGCTGTATTTGTGTTGAAAAAAATAAGAAATTATGCAATTTATGTATTTTGGTGAAAATACTAGGAGGTAAAATGCAACCAAAGAATGTCGCGTCTCAAATTTCAGTGGTTGCACATGTGTCAGACACTGCGAAAAGTCAAAGTGAGCATTTATAATTAAAAATGTAGTCCAAGTTACATAAAAATAATGAATTTCTACTTTCTAGGTAAATTTTTACATTATTACCTACAGATCAGGCAAAATTTGCTGAATCAGCAATATTTACTCTCAGGGTGGAATTTAAGGCTTGTTTTTAATATATGTTGCCCTTAATCAACTTTGTATTGATAAACTTACAAATTGCATAGGTAAAAAAAGTTCCCTTATTGATTAAGTGTAAAAATATATATCCCCCTTAACCAAGACATAACAAACTTGAAACCAGTCATGACACCTATGATGCATAGACTTCTAATGTTGGAACATATTACAATAAAGAATACTAGTCTGCACTCATTTCTTACCAAAAAAAATTGAAACATTACATCCCTACCCATCTGGCAGATTTTCATTTTTTTTCATCTTACCATTTTTACTTAAGGAGTGAACAAAACCCAAATATGTGATGTTTCAAATCAACACATAAGTCAAACATTATGATTCAGGAGAATTAGTGGATTGCCAACTCTGTTTATGGTTAATCTGACTGAAAGAAACAGTTTTAGCACCAAATCATGAAAACTGGTATTAAAGTCCATTCCACATTTTACAGCATGCCTTATATTACTTTAAACATTTTTAGATTATGAGAATAATACAACAAGAGTCTTTAGATTGCAGTTAACTATTATTCCAAAATCTGTTTGACAATACATGTACTAGAACACATCTCTAAGTTGACTGTTTGTCTATTTCTCATGTATGCATTAAGTTAAATTATGTCTCCTTACATAATCAATTTGCCTTTATTGTGCTTTTCACTGTCAGAAAATCTTAACAACTAATGGTATTTGCATGGAAAATGAATAAACCATTTAATATTGCTGATATAACATCATAAATATATTCTTTGTCAAAAATAAGGTCTATTCAATGTAAAGAAACCCCTATTTCTATCTCTATTTCAGACCAGTATGAGAGCTTAATGAATAAGTAAGGACCCCTTAACCACTTACTAGTTTCCCAAAAGCTCCAACTGGTGTCATGTTACATCAGAACTACAAATTAAACCTCAATAAAACTAGTATAGCTGTATTTGTGTTGAAAAAAATAAGAAATTATGCAATTTATGTATTTTGGTGAAAATACTAGGAGGTACATGCAACCAAAGAATGTCGCGTCTCAAATTTCAGTGGTTGCACATGTGTCAGACACTGCGAAAAGTCAAAGTGAGCATTTATAATTAAAAATGTAGTCCAAGTTACATAAAAATAATGAATTTCTACTTTCTAGGTAAATTTTTACATTATTACCTACAGATCAGGCAAAATTTGCTGAATCAGCAATATTTACTCTCAGGGGTGAATTTAAGGCTTGTTTTTAATATAGTTGCCCTTAATCAACTTTGTATTGATAAACTTACAAATTGCATAGGTAAAAAAAGTTCCCTTATTGATTAAGTGTAAAAATATATATCCCCCTTAACCAAGACATAACAAACTTGAAACCAGTCATGACACCTATGATGCATAGACTTCTAATGTTGGAACATATTACAATAAAGAATACTAGTCTGCACTCATTTCTTACCAAAAAAAATTGAAACATTACATCCCTACCCCATCTGGCAGATTTTCATTTTTTTTTCATCTTACCATTTTTACTTAAGGAGTGAACAAAACCCAAATATGTGATGTTTCAAATCAACACATAAGTCAAACATTATGATTCAGGAGGAATTAGTGGATTGCCAACTCTGTTTATGGTTAATCTGACTGAAAGAAACAGTTTTAGCACCAAATCATGAAAACTGGTATTAAAGTCCATTCCACATTTTACAGCATGCCTTATATTACTTTAAACATTTTTAGATTATGAGAATAATACAACAAGAGTCTTTAGATTGCAGTTAACTATTATTCCAAAATCTGTTTGACAATACATGTACTAGAACACATCTCTAAGTTGACTGTTTGTCTATTTCTCATGTATGCATTAAGTTAAATTATGTCTCCTTACATAATCAATTTGCCTTTATTGTGCTTTTCACTGTCAGAAAATCTTAACAACTAATGGTATTTGCATGGAAAATGAATAAACCATTTAATATTGCTGATATAACATCATAAATATATTCTTTGTCAAAAATAAGGTCTATTCAATGTAAAGAAACCCCTATTTCTATCTCTATTTCAGACCAGTATGAGAGCTTAATGAATAAGTAAGGACCCCTTAACCACTTACTAGTTCCCCAAAAGCTCCAACTGGTGTCATGTTACATCAGAACTACAAATTAAACCTCAATAAAACATAGTATAGCTGTATTTGTGTTGAAAAAAATAAGAAATTATGCAATCTATGTATTTTGGTGAAAATACTAGGAGGTACATGCAACCAAAGAATGTCGCGTCTCAAAT
This sequence comes from Mytilus edulis, assembly GCA_019925275.1. Taxonomy (NCBI): domain Eukaryota; kingdom Metazoa; phylum Mollusca; class Bivalvia; order Mytilida; family Mytilidae; genus Mytilus; species Mytilus edulis. The sequence continues at coordinate 104,464,424 of CM034360.1, forward strand.
TTCAGTGGTTGCACATGTGTCAGACACTGCGAAAAGTCAAAGTGAGCATTTATAATTAAAAATGTAGTCCAAGTTACATAAAAATAATGAATTTCTACTTTCTAGGTAAATTTTTACATTATTACCTACAGATCAGGCAAAATTTGCTGAATCAGCAATTTTTACTCTCAGGGGTGGAATTTAAGGCTTGTTTTTAATATAGTTGCCCTTAATCAACTTTGTATTGATAAACTTACAAATTGCATAGGTAAAAAAAGTTCCCTTATTGATTAAGTGTAAAAATATATATCCCCCTTAAGGTGGCACGGTAGTATTTCCTGGCCATAAGGGATAATGATAGCCTTTTTAGAATTTTCACCACTTTCTAACACTGCAAAAAATTCTACATTCACAGTTAACTGAAGTACTTTCATTTTACCATTCAGAAATGAATTTGGATATGTACCATGACCGTTTACTTTTTTTGCTATTTTTAAAATCCTAAGGCCACTAGTACTTTTAGGTCTTTTATGGTGCAGTGAATGCAAAATTTAAAAAAATTCTCAAAAATTCATTTTCATCTGCATATAAAATTATTTCATATTTTTCTACACCTGATTCATCACTCAGTTTGGGAAAGTATGTTCAGTTGATACTGTATTTTTTGTCCAATCACACTGTTTAGATACATTTACCTAAGTAGGGTACACAAAAGAGCAACCTAAATTCTGGAAAGCAAATACTACCGTGCCACCTTAACCAAGACATAACAAACTTGAAACCAGTCATGACACCTATGATGCATAGACTTCTAATGTTGGAACATATTACAATAAAGAATACTAGTCTGCACTCATTTCTTACCAAAAAAAATTGAAACATTACATCCCTACCCCATCTGGCAGATTTTCATTTTTTTTTCATCTTACCATTTTTACTTAAGGAGTGAACAAAACCCAAATATGTGATGTTTCAAATCAACACATAAGTCAAACATTATGATTCAGGAGGAATTAGTGGATTGCCAACTCTGTTTATGGTTAATCTGACTGAAAGAAACAGTTTTAGCACCAAATCATGAAAACTGGTATTAAAGTCCATTCCACATTTTACAGCATGCCTTATATTACTTTAAACATTTTTAGATTATGAGAATAATACAACAAGAGTCTTTAGATTGCAGTTAACTATTATTCCAAAATCTGTTTGACAATACATGTACTAGAACACATCTCTAAGTTGACTGTTTGTCTATTTCTCATGTATGCATTAAGTTAAATTATGTCCCCTTACATAATCAATTTGCCTTTATTGTGCTTTTCACTGTCAGAAAATCTTAACAACTAATGGTATTTGCATGGAAAATGAATAAACCATTTAATATTGCTGATATAACATCATAAATATATTCTTTGTCAAAAATAAGGTCTATTCAATGTAAAGAAACCCCTATTTCTATCTCTATTTCAGACCAGTATGAGAGCTTAATGAATAAGTAAGGACCCCTTAACCACTTACTAGTTCCCCAAAAGCTCCAACTGGTGTCATGTTACATCAGAACTACAAATTAAACCTCAATAAAACTAGTATAGCTGTATTTGTGTTGAAAAAAATAAGAAATTATGCAATTTATGTATTTTGGTGAAAATACTAGGAGGTACATGCAACCAAAGAATGTCGCGTCTCAAATTTCAGTGGTTGCACATGTGTCAGACACTGCGAAAAGTCAAAGTGAGCATTTATAATTAAAAATGTAGTCCAAGTTACATAAAAATAATGAATTTCTACTTTCTAGTTAAATTTTTACATTATTACCTACAGATCAGGCAAAATTTGCTGAATCAGCAATTTTTACTCTCAGGGGTGGAATTTAAGGCTTGTTTTTAATATAGTTGCCCTTAATCAACTTTGTATTGATAAACTTACAAATTGCATAGGTAAAAAAAGTTCCCTTATTGATTAAGTGTAAAAATATATATCCCCCTTAACCAAGACATAACAAACTTGAAACCAGTCATGACACCTATGATGCATAGACTTCTAATGTTGGAACATATTACAATAAAGAATACTAGTCTGCACTCATTTCTTACCAAAAAAATTGAAACATTACATCCCTACCCATCTGGCAGATTTTCATTTTTTTTTCATCTTACCATTTTTACTTAAGGAGTGAACAAAACCCAAATATGTGATGTTTCAAATCAACACATAAGTCAAACATTATGATTCAGGAGGAATAAGTGGATTGCCAACTCTGTTTATGGTTAATCTGACTGAAAGAAACAGTTTTAGCACCAAATCATGAAAACTGGTATTAAAGTCCATTCCACATTTTACAGCATGCCTTATATTACTTTAAACATTTTTAGATTATGAGAATAATACAACAAGAGTCTTTAGATTGCAGTTAACTATTATTCCAAAATCTGTTTGACAATACATGTACTAGAACACATCTCTTAGTTGACTGTTTGTCTATTTCTCATGTATGCATTAAGTTAAATTATGTCCCCTTACATAATCAATTTGCCTTTATTGTGCTTTTCACTGTCAGAAAATCTTAACAACTAATGGTATTTGCATGGAAAATGAATAAACCATTTAATATTGCTGATATAACATCATAAATATATTCTTTGTCAAAAATAAGGTCTATTCAATGTAAAGAAACCCCTATTTCTATCTCTATTTCAGACCAGTATGAGAGCTTAATGAATAAGTAAGGACCCCTTAACCACTTACTAGTTCCCCAAAAGCTCCAACTGGTGTCATGTTACATCAGAACTACAAATTAAACCTCAATAAAACTAGTATAGCTGTATTTGTGTTGAAAAAAATAAGAAATTATGCAATTTATGTATTTTGGTGAAAATACTAGGAGGTACATGCAACCAAAGAATGTCGCGTCTCAAATTTCAGTGGTTGCACATGTGTCAGACACTGCGAAAAGTCAAAGTGAGCATTTATAATTAAAAATGTAGTCCAAGTTACATAAAAATAATGAATTTCTACTTTCTAGGTAAATTTTTACATTATTACCTACAGATCAGGCAAAATTTGCTGAATCAGCAATTTTTACTCTCAGGGGTGGAATTTAAGGCTTGTTTTTAATATAGTTGCCCTTAATCAACTTTGTATTGATAAACTTACAAATTGCATAGGTAAAAAAAGTTCCCTTATTGATTAAGTGTAAAAATATATATCCCCCTTAACCAAGACATAACAAACTTGAAACCAGTCATGACACCTATGATGCATAGACTTCTAATGTTGGAACATATTACAATAAAGAATACTAGTCTGCACTCATTTCTTACCAAAAAAAATTGAAACATTACATCCCTACCCCATCTGGCAGATTTTCATTTTTTTTTCATCTTACCATTTTTACTTAAGGAGTGAACAAAACCCAAATATGTGATGTTTCAAATCAACACATAAGTCAAACATTATGATTCAGGAGGAATTAGTGGATTGCCAACTCTGTTTATGGTTAATCTGACTGAAAGAAACAGTTTTAGCACCAAATCATGAAAACTGGTATTAAAGTCCATTACACATTTTACAGCATGCCTTATATTACTTTAAACATTTTTAGATTATGAGAATAATACAACAAGAGTCTTTAGATTGCAGTTAACTATTATTCCAAAATCTGTTTGACAATACATGTACTAGAACACATCTCTAAGTTGACTGTTTGTCTATTTCTCATGTATGCATTAAGTTAAATTATGTCCCCTTACATAATCAATTTGCCTTTATTGTGCTTTTCACTGTCAGAAAATCTTAACAACTAATGGTATTTGCATGGAAAATGAATAAACCATTTAATATTGCTGATATAACATCATAAATATATTCTTTGTCAAAAATAAGGTCTATTCAATGTAAAGAAACCCCTATTTCTATCTCTATTTCAGACCAGTATGAGAGCTTAATGAATAAGTAAGGACCCCTTAACCACTTACTAGTTCCCCAAAAGCTCCAACTGGTGTCATGTTACATCAGAACTACAAATTAAACCTCAATAAAACTAGTATAGCTGTATTTGTGTTGAAAAAAATAAGAAATTATGCAATTTATGTATTTTGGTGAAAATACTAGGAGTACATGAACAAAAATGTGGTCCAATTTCGTGTTGCACATGTGTCAGACATGCGAAGTCAAAGTGGCATTTATAATTAAAATGTAGTCCGTTAATAAAATATAATTTCTACTTTCTAGTAAATTTTTACATTATTACTAGATCAGGCAAAATTGCTGAATCAGCAATTTTCTTCAGGGGTGGAATTTAAGCTTTTTTTATATAGTTGCCCTTAATCAACTTTGTATTGATAAACTTACAAATTGCATAGGTAAAAAAGTTCCCTTATTGATTAAGTGTAAAAATATATATCCCCCTTAACCAAGACATAACAAACTTGAAACAGTCATGAACCTATGATGCATAGACTTCTATGTTGGAACATATTACAATAAAGAATACTAGTCTGCACTCATTTCTTACAAAAAATTGAAACATTACATCCCTACCCCATCTGGCAGATTTTCATTTTTTTCATCTTACCATTTTTATTAAGGAGTGAACAAAACCAAATATGTGATGTTTCAAATCAACACATAAGTCAAACATTATGATTCAGGAGAATAAGTGGATTGCCAACTCTGTTTATGGTTAATCTGACTGAAAGAAACAGTTTTAGCACCAAATCATGAAAACTGTATTAAAGTCATTCACATTTTACAGCATGCCTTATTTACTTTAAACATTTTAGATTATGAGAATAATACAACAAGATCTTTAGATTGCAGTTAACTATTATTCCAAAATCTGTTTGACAATACATTACTAGAACACATCTCTAGTTGACTGTTTGTCTATTTCTCATGTATGCATTAAGTAAATTATGTCCCTTACATAATCAATTTGCCTTTATTGTGCTTTTCACTGTCAGAAAATCTTAACAACTAATGGTATTGCATGGAAAATGAATAAACCATTTAATATTGCTGATATAACATCATAAATATATTCTTTGTCAAAAATAAGGTCTATTCAATGTAAAGAAACCCTATTTCTATCTCTATTTCAGACCAGTATGAAGCTTAATGAATAAGTAAGGACCTTAACCACTTACTAGTTCCCAAAAGCTCCAACTGTGTCATGTTACATCAGAACTACAAATAAACCTCAATAAAACTAGTATAGCTGTATTTGTGTTGAAAAAAATAAGAAATTATGCATTTATGTATTTTGGTGAAATACTAGGAGGTACATGCAACCAAAGAATGTGGTCTCAAATTTCAGTGGTTGCACATGTGTCAGACACTGCGAAAAGTCAAAGTGAGCATTTATATTAAAAATGTGTCCAAGTTAATAAAATAATGAATTTCTACTTTCTAGGTAAATTTTACATTTTACCTACAGATCAGGCAAAATTTGCTGAATCAGCAATTTTTACTCTCAGGGTGGAATTTAAGGCTTGTTTTTAATATAGTTGCCTTAATCAACTTTGTATTGATAAACTTACAATTGCATAGTAAAAAGTTCCTTATTGATTAAGTTAAATATAATCCTTAACAGACATAACAAACTTGAAACATCATGACCCTATGAGCTAGATTCTAATGTTGAACTATTACAATAAAGAATACTAGTCTGCATCATTTACAAAAAAAATTGAAACATTACATCCCTACCATCTGGAGATTTCATTTTTTTTCATCTTACATTTACTTAAGGAGTGAACAAAACCCAAATATGTGATGTTTCAAATCAACACATAAGTCAAACATTATGATTCAGAGGAATTAGTGGATTGCCACTTGTTATGGTTAATCGACTGAAAGAAACAGTTTTACACCAATCATGAAAACTGGTATTAAAGTCCTCACATTTTAAGCATGCTTATATTACTTTAAACATTTAGATTATAGAATAATACAACAAGATCTTTAGATTGCAGTTAATATTATTCCAAATCTGTTTGACAATACATTACTAGAACAATCTTAAGTGACTTTTGTTATTTCTCATGTATGCATTAAGTTAAATTATGTCCTTACATAATCAATTGCTTTATTGTGCTTTTCACTGTCAGAAAATCTTAACAACTAATGGTATTTGCATGGAAAATGAATAAACCTTAATATTGCTGATATAACACATAAATATATTCTTTGTCAAAATAAGGTCTATTCAATGTAAAGAAACTTTTCATCTCTATTTCAGACCAGTATGAGAGTTAATGAATAAGTAGACCCTAACCACTTACTAGTTCCCAAGCTCACGTGTATGTTACATCAGAACTACAATTAAACTAATAAACTAGTATAGCGTATTTGTGTTGAAAAAAATAAGAAATTATGCAATTTATGTATTGGTGAAAATACTAGGAGGTACATGCACCAAAGAATTGGTCTCAAATTTCAGTGGTTGCACATGTGTCAGACATGCGAAAAGTCAAAGTGAGCATTTATAATTAAAAATGTACCAAGTTACTAAATAATGAATTTCTACTTTAGTAAATTTTTACATTATACCTACAATCAGCAAAATTTGCTGAATCAGCAATTTTTACTTCAGGGTGGAATTTAAGGCTGTTTTATATAGTTGCCCTTAATCAACTTTGTATTGATAAACTTACAAATTGCATAGGTAAAAAAAGTTCCCTTATTGATAAGTGTAAAAATATATATCCCCCTTAACCAAGACATAACAAACTTGAAACCAGTCATGACACCTATGATGCATAGACTTCTAATGTTGGAACATATTACAATAAAGAATACTAGTCTGCACTCATTTCTTACCAAAAAAAATTGAAACATTACATCCCTACCCCATCTGGCAGATTTTCATTTTTTTTTCATCTTACCATTTTTACTTAAGGAGTGAACAAAACCCAAATATGTGATGTTTCAAATCAACACATAAGTCAAACATTATGATTCAGGAGGAATTAGTGGATTGCCAACTCTGTTTATGGTTAATCTGACTGAAAGAAACAGTTTTAGCACCAAATCATGAAAACTGGTATTAAAGTCCATTCCACATTTTACAGCATGCCTTATATTACTTTAAACATTTTAGATTATGAGAATAATACAACAAGAGTCTTTAGATTGCAGTTAACTATTATTCCAAAATCTGTTTGACAATACATGTACTAGAACACATCTCTAAGTTGACTGTTTGTCTATTTCTCATGTATGCATTAAGTTAAATTATGTCCCCTTACATAATCAATTTGCCTTTATTGTGCTTTTCACTGTCAGAAAATCTTAACAACTAATGGTATTTGCATGGAAAATGAATAAACCATTTAATATTGCTGATATAACATCATAAATATATTCTTTGTCAAAAATAAGGTCTATTCAATGTAAAGAAACCCCTATTTCTATCTCTATTTCAGACCAGTATGAGAGCTTAATGAATAAGTAAGGACCCCTTAACCACTTACTAGTTCCCCAAAAGCTCCAACTGGTGTCATGTTACATCAGAACTACAAATTAAACCTCAATAAAACTAGTATAGCTGTATTTGTGTTGAAAAAAATAAGAAATTATGCAATTTATGTATTTTGGTGAAAATACTAGGAGGTACATGCAACCAAAGAATGTCGCGTCTCAAATTTCAGTGGTTGCACATGTGTCAGACACTGCGAAAAGTCAAAGTGAGCATTTATAATTAAAAATGTAGTCCAAGTTACATAAAAATAATGAATTTCTACTTTCTAGGTAAATTTTTACATTATTACCTACAGATCAGGCAAAATTTGCTGAATCAGCAATTTTTACTCTCAGGGGTGGAATTTAAGGCTTGTTTTTAATATAGTTGCCCTTAATCAACTTTGTATTGATAAACTTACAAATTGCATAGGTAAAAAAAGTTCCCTTATTGATTAAGTGTAAAAATATATATCCCCCTTAAGGTGGCACGGTAGTATTTCCTGGCCAACTTCGCCAATTCAAACTTAGGGAGATACCATTTGATTTTTATGGGCTAGGATGATTTTTTTTGTCCTGCATTTTCTTTAGTTGTAATCCCTGTCCTACCTTTTTATTTTTCACTATATTTGGTCCTGCCTTTTTTATATAAATTTATCCCGTTTTTTTTGCCCAGTTGCTCATCCTGCCTTCTTTTTTACTAAACAATCCTGTCTTGCCTTTTTTATACTCAAATCCCTGTCCTGCAGGTTTTTTTTTTATTTCATCATAGCCCCCTCAAAGCAAATACTACCGTGCCACCTTTAAGAACTGTTAAACTGTCTGATTTATTCTTCCCAGCTACTTTATATTTGCTAGATGAAATGAATTTTAATAGCCTAAAATTAAGTACTTAGATGAGAAATCAGAAATTACATTTGACAGTCACAATGTTGACTAAAATTCCATGCGAAATTGAATGCGAAAAGACAAGTTGAAGTTCAGCTATGAAATTCCTGTATCGTCTTAACGGTAAGTTTCTTACTCTTTGTTTAATCGAAGAATTAAAACCATTTCAGAAAAATGTTATGAAACTGGCCTTTTCTGTATTGGTCCTGTGGATAGCTGTACATGTATAACTTTGGATCCGAGATTCTTGAATGAAGTTGTCTCAGTTGGTTAATAAAAGTGTCAATACATGGACTTTTTCATATTGGCCCTGTAACATACCCTTGATATCAATAATGGCCCTCGGCGTTGCCTCAGGGCCATTACAACCATCCTTGGCCATTATTGATACCTCGGGCATGTTACAGGGCCAATATGAAAAAGTCCATACATTAATACTATAGTAACTAGTCCAAATAATTATGACGTCTTGAAAGGCTATTATATTTTTTTTCTTTGACGCCTTACATCGATTGTAAGGCGTCAAAGAAAAAAAATTAAAATAGCCTTTCAAGACGTCATAATTATTTGGACTACTAGTAACTAAAGTAACACGAAAAAACAGCAGTGTACGCTAGATTTATTAAACTTCTATAATAGTTGTATTGCTTGATTCTTTCATATATACTAAAAATACTTGTAATAATGATAAATAATAAATATTATTATTCAACAAATGGTGTTTAAATAATTTTTCGTATTAATGGTTTTGATGTTCTTAAAGATACTACTCCAGATTAGTAGAAAAATATAGTTCAATAGTTTCACTTTAAATTATTAAACTGCACTGCAGACCTAGTCTTATTACTGTCATTATACTTTGAACAATGGATGAAGAGATTCCTATTACCAATTTTGTTAAGGGTGAACAAATTAAAACTTGGGATGCGTTTTAAACGAAACAACAATATCAAGACACAAATTTCATACAGCTATACAAACTCAGTTCTAAAAAAAATTGAAACACCAAAAGCAAATTAAGTTTGCTAACTGTAACTTAAATACTGGGAACTTCTGTATGTACATGTATCCAATGAGGACGTAATTTCGTTCATCAAAAATGTGTGGGACTTAAACATGATTTAATAAAAACCACTTACTGGATTTGTAGAAACTGTGAATGTAAAATAAAAAATTCAATAAAGAAATTGTATGTACTAAATGTATGTATGGTAAATATAAAATAAATGTCTTCAACTTTTATTATTTAGTACATATTACTAGTCCAATCGCACATCGCTGTTTTTCGTGTAACAATAACGAAATGTAACCGTAGCCTCAATACTTATTGTTACATTCGTAATTAAGAGATAACTGTATTGTATTTGAAGCTTTAAGGACGTCCATCGGTAGTTTTACTGTCGCAAATTTAGTTTACCTGGCGACGCGGAGCGGAGACAGGTAAACGGGTATTTGCGACAGTAAAACTACCGATGGACGTCCGCAAAGCTTCAAATACAATACAGTTATCTCTATTCTAATGCAAAACAAGTTCATTAAATTTCAATCATTATTTCAGTGTAAAATCTTCACTAAAGAAAATTCCGCGAAAAAATGTTATCTTCTTTGGTCCCAACACTAGGTGGCGTCATAGTTATGCTTCCGACGTCAAACATAAACACCGGGCATTTTATGGCTTCTGTGCCGCTTCAAAATGTAATAAAACTTGATAAAAAGAAGATTTTTAGGCGCAACAAGTGAGTTTTTTTGTTAATTATTGTAGAAATAGCATGTCAATACATTCCGAAATTCAAAATGTCGGCTTCCCTAGTTACAGACAAGGAGATAGAGAATTTTACGCTTGCTGTCATCCAATCAGAACAATTGTTACAAAATAATTGCAATAGAATAAATAGTTGACACAGCATAGGTTTCTGACACAGAATGAATGTGGTCTAATGAACTTAAAAAAACAACTTTGCCTTTGAGCAATTCACTATGCTGTTGAATATTAATCCTCTCAAAAAAATGTTTGAAGAAATTTTCTTTTTATTTATGAAATCAGAAATGAAAAAAAATGACCCCCCCCCCCCCCCAATTTTTTTCCGCATCCCCCTTTCCCTTATTTCAAAACTGATCTCAATTCAAATTTCTAATGAAGTTTGCAACAATAACTACTCATTTAAATACATCATAAAATATTAAAATGTAAAAAAAGTGCTTGTTATCACTGACAATGACTGAATGGTAAAGATTGTTTTAATCTATTAGTTGGTAGTAAAAGTGAATATACATTGTATATTGTATAAAACAATGATTTAAGTTGATTCAACTACTATTCTGGACAAAGAAAGATAACTCCAATTGAAATCTAATTGGAATTTCTTGCTATTGCACAATATTGTGCAATTAGATATTTTTTGCTATTGTGCAATACTGTGCAATTGAAAATATTTGCTATTGCACAATACTGTACAATTGAAGATTTCTTGCTATTGCACAATACTGTGCAATTGAAGATTTATTGCTATTGCTGAATTTATAACTGTGCAATTGAAAATTTCTTGCTATTGCACAATACTTAATATAATAATTTTGGATCCTGATTTGGACCAACTTGAAAACTGGGCCCATAATAAAAAATCTAAGTACATGTTTAGATTCAGCATATCAAAGAACCCAAAGGATTCAATTTTTGTTAAAATCAAACTAAGTTTAATATTGGACCCTTTGGACCTTAATGTAGACCAATTTGAAAACGGGACCAAAAATTTTAATCTGCATACACAGTTAGATTCGGCTTATCAAAGAACCCCAATTATTCATTTTTTGATGAAATCAAACAAAAAGTTTAATTTTGGACCCTTTGGGTCCTTTATTCCTACACTGTTGGGACCAAAATTCCCAAAATCAATACCAACCTTCCTTTTATGGTCATTAACCTTATGTTTAAATTTCATAGATTTCTATTTATAAATACTTAAGTTATTGTGCGAAAACCAAGAAAAATGCTTATTTGGGTCCCTTGTTTGGCCCCTAATTTCTAAACTGTTGGGACCTAAACTCCCAAAATCAATACCAACCTTCCTTTTGTTGTCATGAACCTTGTGTCAACATTTCATAGATTTCTATTAACTTAAACTAAAGTTATAGTGCGAAAACCAAGAAAATGCTTATTTGGGCCCTTTTTGGCCCCTAATTCCTAAAATGTTGGGACCAAAACTCCCTTAATCAATCCCAACCTTCCTTTTGTGGTCATAAACCTTGTGTTAAAATTTCATAATTTTCTATTGCCTTAAACTAAAGTTATAGTGCGAAACCAAGAAAATGCTTATTTGGGCCCTTTTTGGCCCCTTTTCCTTAACTGTTGGGACCAAAACTTTTTAAAATTAATCCCAACCTTCCTTTTGTTTTCATAAATTTAGTGTTCAAATTTCATAGTTTTCTATTCACTAGTACTTTTACTAAAGTTAGAGTGCGAAAACTAAAACTATTTGGACGACGACGACGAAGCCAACGTGATAGCAATATACGACGAAATTTTTTTCAAATTTTGCGGTCGTATAATTAAACATGTCCTTACCCAACCATGCATTCCGGCTTTTAGTCTCCAATGTAACAATAATATTTTTATTATTGTTACATTTCCATGCAACCATAGCCAGTGCCTTTCTAATTTGCCCATGAAAATATTGGCGTAAGACGATGCCATTTTCGTCCCCATCGCTGTCCCGTTTATTTGAAGGTAATGATCACCATTAAAGGTGAAATTGTTGCATTTCAGGACCAGAGTAAGCAGCTGGACTAAACATTCAGTAGGTGGTTCTAAAATGTTGCGCGAGTCCCTACAAGATTGTATGCCGTCATCATGAGGTACGTTGGTATACAATGAGATGACTTCTAAAGTGACAAGGGGGGTTTCCGGAGGAAGAGGGTTCATGGATTCCATTTTACGAAGATAATCTGTAGTGTCTTGAATGTGGGAAGGAAGATTTTCTACATGAGATCTTAAATGAAAATCTACGAATTCCGAGATTTTCTCAGTCGGATGGCCGTTTGCGGATACAATGGGTCTACCAGGGTTGTTAACCTTGTGTATTTTGGGAAGAAGATACAATCGACCAGGCTTGGCATTCTCTGGCTTCAAATAAGGCAGTGTCTGCGCGTACCCGCATGCGGGTACGAATAGTCAAATTGCTGTTCTAGGCTGCGCGTACCCACATCCGGTTTTCTAATAAAAGGCCATCGAATCGGGAATGAAACGTGAAATATGTAAGAAAAGTATCGGTAGTAAAGGGATTTCGTGTAGAACGAGTGAAGAATATGAAAAAAATAATATTTTCAAATTGTATTTATTAATTAAAATTAAATGCACAATGATGGAAAATGAAACTGTACAGTCCCTGAAAAGAAAAAGTAAAATAAAACTACTAAAATATTAAAGCTGGAGTTTATAAAAATTAAAGAAGCAAGTTATAATATCAATTTAAACCAATTACAAAAGATTCATGTAACTAATTAAGATTTGGAACACCTTTTACATATCAAATATGATTGTTTTGGCACGGATTTCAACCCGACTGCACATTTCAAATGTTGCCAGCCTCCGTTCACGTTTCATAAATCATTATTACTTGCTTCTTTAAATTTTAATTTTTATAAACTCATGCTTTAATTTTAGTAGTTTTATATATTTTAAAATTTTAGTTTCTGTTTTACATTTCACTTAAAGATTATTTTAAAATATCATATGGGTATATTTTTAATTTATAAAAAAATTATTCTTTAAATTTGCATTAAAATTTTATAATGCCCGCGTCACACTGTCCCGATTTTTATATACGATGGACACCCGAATGCTAAAATTGTAAGTTCGTACGAAGTTGGTCCCGATCTCGTTAAAATACTAAAAAGTGACCGAAGCAAGTACGATGAATAACGAAGTCTATACGATGGTGCTGAAATTGTATACGATAGCAAAAGATGGACATACGAAGGTTAACCGAAGACGGGTATTTAAGCTTCATATCTCAGCCGTAGCCTACACGATGGATCACGAAGGCTACACGATGGATTACGAAGGCTACACGATGGATTACGATGATGGCGCGATGGCCATACGATGTCTAAAAAATAAGAACAGAATTTCGAAAACATATCGTTTCTGTACAAGTCTGCCATGCATGGCGGGTAATCGATCTTTTTGTCTAATTCTTATAAAACTTAGTTTTTTATCCCCTCGCCTACTACATGTAAGTTGCGTGTAGATAAAATTGTTATGGACACTCTAGAACCAAAATGCTCAAAACTTGGTATGGTGTTTCTCGTTAAGAATATCTTAAGCGCTATTGACTTTAAAGTTCAAAGGTCAAGGTCACATTGGCAGTTGTAATACAAGGCAATATCACCCTTGTGGACACTCTAAAACCAATATGCTTCAAAAGATTTTAACCACATTTGGGATATTGTTCCTCCTTGTAATGATCTGACATTTTTTACGTTCAAGGCCAAAGGTCAAGGTCATGCAGATGGACTTGTTTTTTCTCCTTGAAATAGCATAATACACAGGAAATTGGTTGCTCATTTTTTTACCTGCTGGTTCTAAAGACAATATTAAAGGTATTTCCAGTTACTAAATGTTTTGGTTGATTTCTAAAAAAATAGTTTATGTAACAAATATGCATATTCAATTTACCATTTTCTGCATGTGTCATATACAAATATAGTGTCCATATTTGTCCCCAATATGTTACATACGAGGGAATGCCACGCTCGGCATTGCCTTGTTTGAACTGTAAAATGTGTGCACTAGTCTGATAATCACCCATAATTATGCCCATGTTTACTGATCTATCTTAAAGGTAAGGTAATGGGTTCGTTGATCCCTTTTATTCAAAAAGAGCTCTTTCCAGGAGAATATCACAATAATATAGACAAAAGGAAGGATGTGGGGAAAGCAACAAAGGCGGCAAAATATGACATATAGAAAACAAAATGGTTATGGAGTAAACATTTCGTGTGACAACAACTCAGACGATACCTAAAAAATCAGAATAATGAATAAAAAGTTGGTTTCCCTATATACGTGTACCTGCAGTGTTGGTGTACGAGGCGCGTTTATTTAAAGGAACCCCAGCATGTAATGATATAAAACAATCCAGATGGTAAAGGCCTGAACATATCTCTCTTATCATAACTAACGTTTTTGTCTTTTCGTGTTGTTGTTGTGAATAGAAGAAATTGAATATGTTCCGACATTGTCTAATATAAATTAAAAAATCTAAATTCTTTGTCACCTTTAATTATGTTACTTGATATAAAAAATTGACAAAAAATAATATTTTACTTGTAAAAGTAAATCCTGAGCCTGTAATAGCTGCTCTTCTTGTTCCATTTGAATTAATAGAAACAACGCTGTCGCCTTTCTTGTTCTCATAGAATCATATGATATGAGCTCCATGTTTTGTGAACGTCTTTCTTAACTGTCGTATTGAACTGACCAGTGCATATCGCGCATGGCACTTTAAATGTATTTTAGCGCGAAAATTAACTTACATTGAGCTGGATTTATTGCCGTCGTAGTTCCATCTTGTCGCCTTCGTACTTTTGTTCGATGGCAACACGACGGGATTACGAGGTCTTCACGAAGTCGTGTTGCCATCGTAAGACCTTCGGGTACCTTCGTGATTCATTCGTGTAGACATCGTAATGTCAAAACTGCCCGACGGAAACGATTAAAACACGAATGCAATACGATGTGAAAAGATGCATTCCCGGTGACATTACGATATTGAGGATGGTGATACGAACTCAATACGAACCCTCAACATCGGGTGTACCTTCGGGGATTTTTTAACATGTTAAAAAATTTAGAACCCTTCCCGAAGTTGTCCTCGAAGGCTAGAAAAAGTGGCCGATGGTTAAAGATGGTTAAAGATGGCACTACGAATAGCCCGATCTGGATACGATCAGCCCCGATTTTGAAAATTTCCATTATCGTGTTGCCATCGGCGTAAAAATCGGGACAGTGTGACGCGGGCATAATAGTATTTATTTCTATCATGTTTTTCTTTTACAGGGACTGTACAGGTTTATTTCCCATAATTGTGCATTTAATTTTGCAATGATAATTGTGTATCATTATTTAATAAATACAATTTGAAAATATTATTTTTCATACTTTTCACTCGTTCTACACGATATCCCCATTTTATCGATAATTTCCGTAGATATTTCACGTTTTATACCCGATCCAATGGCATTTTATTAGAAAACTGGATGTGGGTACGCGCAGCCTAGAACGGCAATTTGACTATTCGTACCCGCATGCGGGTACGCGCAGACACTGCCTTCAAATAACCAATTGTATCCTCATCTATGTGACCGTCATATATATATATATATGTACAATGTTTATAAATGTGATCAGATACTGTATATATATGTTTGTATGTTTGTGTATAACCAACGTGTATCATGTGTATTGTCTTGGTATCAATCCTGTAATTTTGGATTTTAGACCAATAAAATATCTTATCTTATTTTATCAAAGCACACTGCCCCTTGTTCATGTTGCTTTATTTCTTGATTTTTTAGTCAAAACCCAATGATTTAGGATCATATACATATATGTAGGTGACCTCGTATATAACCAGAAATTTATAATACAAATATATATATATATAATTTAAGGTAGATAAGAAAGGAAAAGGAATGATTATCTTAGTATTTACCAAGTCATCATAAATTATACTGTACTTTACTCACCGTGTATCATCAGTACAGCGGATATAGGTACTAACCAAGCGGGCGTGATCGATTTCGACCTCGCACGATAACGAAAACCTGTGTTTTGTTCACATAATATCAATGTGTACCTCAATTCAAACATAATTGTTGTTTTAAGAAATGATTTTGTCGTAGGTTGATGATTACAGATGTCTCATTATTTTCCCAAAGACAAGAACGATTACTAAAAACATGTGCAAATACTTGTCAAAGAAGTTGGCACTCGTCTCATCCGATATATTTCTATATTCATTGTAACTCTTTTTCTGATAGAAGGCCACTGTGCGTGTGTAATAAGTATAGTTGTATTAATAATTGGCATTGAAATCTTTCATGCATATGTTTTTTTCGAGATTTTATTCCGAAAAGAAGTGTTGTGTACAGTGTTTAGCTGACCACACAAAGCCTTCTGTACGGTGCATAGTTAAGTTCCTGTACACAGAATTTCAGATGTTGAGAAATGTACACTGAATGTTGATAAAACAAAACAAGAGATTTCGGTTACAGTGTCAGTTCAAAATCGATCATGCCCGCTTGCTTAGTACCTATATCCGCTGTACGATGATACACGGTGTTACTTATCTTACCTTGTTTTTGTTTTTTTAAAAGTTAAATTGTGCATTTCTTGATTTAACTCAAGTATTTTTTTTCAAGAGATCTTCTTTTATTCCTACCTCCATGACTCTTTGACTCATGTACATTCACCCTGAAGATATTGTAATTGGAAATAATGGCTTCAGGCAAAATAAACAGACATTTACTTCTTTAAATGCAATGCTGTATACATTAATGACAGAGAAATTTTGATGCTGTGGGAAAGTTTCAGTTAAAAAAGTCTGATTAATTGTTGGATTTTTGGTTGCTTAATGTACAGTGGCAAATATTTCATTTATGTTTTGGACAAAAAAAAATGTGTCATGGGTGATACAAGTAAGTCACTGTTAAATAATGTTTTGTTAACTGTCATGAAAACGAAAGAAAAAGAAAAAAGATTTTTAAAGCAAAACATTTTCACTACACATCATTCTGCTTTTGTTTTACAGAGAGTTGAAGAAAGTTTTTCAAAATTGTCTTTTATGTATTTATCTCCCTTTGACAGAGATGAAAACAAGAATTCTGAAGGTCTAGGATATTGTCAACTGTTATATTTTTTTCTTTTTCCAGAGAGTGAAAGAAAAGAAGATTTATTCAGAGGAAGGTATTGATGATGATGAGATTGAAGGGAAAAGAACATACAGTGTGGAGGAAAAACTTAAATCCACAAAATACAACAAAGAATTTGTTAAAATATTGAAAGGAGAAGGTTAGTATGCTGTACAAAAAGTATGTACAAGGGGAGGTAACTCATTGCAACCAAGTGGTCTTGACTTGTTTTTGAGTTGTATCCTCTTGTTTCATTCTTGTAGGGTTACATTCTAGATGTGTTATGTGCAGGAAAGGCTATGGACATGAAAGATATAAGAAGATGTGATATGAGTGCCAATGAGACAACTCTCAATCCAAGTCACAATTATAGGTCAAGGTATGGCCTTCAACATGGAGCCTTGTCTCACAGTAACAGCAAGCTATAAAGGGCCCCAAACATTACTGGTGTTAAACCATTCAAATGTGAAAACCAACAGTTAAATTTATTTACGGTAATCTATCATAAAGACAAGGAAGGAGATACACTTATGAACCACATCAACAATTGACAACTACTGAACATCAGATTCCTGACTTAGAAAAATTGGAGCATGTTTAAATATTTTAATGGTACCAAACCTTCACCCTTATCTGAAACAATAGTGTAACATCACAACATAGAAAGACACAGTATAAAATATCAATAAAAATGGCTTACCTCAATCAAAAGACATATTAAGGTGGTATGGGAGTCTAAAATAAAAATGATAGAATTTGTTCATACTTTGTCAAAATGTAGTATCTATTGATACATGTTCAAAAATATTATAAAAATGATAGGTCACCGCGCATTTTCTGAAGCTACAGGTTGTGACAAAATTACAAATTTTGTATGGATTATACAGGAAAACACAACATTTTGTGAATAGAAACTAAACAAAATGATAGAATTGTAAAATAAATTAGGAAAAGATTGCTTTCAGACAGTGCTCTGAGAATATAAAAAGAAAAGATAGGGTCACCATACGTTTTTTTCCGGCTAAAAGACAAAATAGGAAAATTTCATGTAGAGTCCTTCAGAAAATGCACTGTTTTAGAGTTACTTCCCCTTAAATTGCCAATTTGAAAATATTCAAAAAACAACCAAAAATAATCTACACTTGTAAAAATATTAATATTTATAAGTTATATTCTTATAAATTGGTTCTTTTAAATGAAAATTCACATTAAAAATCTGCATTCCTGCATATAATATTGCTAACTTGATAGAAAATATGGACCTTAGATTCTCTGTTTTTTACAATCCAAGATGGCGAAAGACACCCATACCACCTTAAGCTCGAGTTACACTTAGAAACTTCTGAGTTATACTGTAAGATAGAATGAAAATTCTGGTAAGAGTTTAAATTTTGAGATCCGATGAAATTAAGATTAAGAATGTGGTTTCTATTTTCTGTTGGTGCACCTCTTTTTGTTTGAATGTATATTTTTTTATCACATTTATCTTTCATTGTGGTAAATGCACCTATGTTTGCCAATACTGATTAATGAGGGGGCAGGACCTTTTTCGGGACGTTCGGGATCAAGTGTTTTTAAGCTCAGGATTGACCCTTTCGGGATCCGGGATTTCTTTTCTCGATGTTCGGAATGTCGGGATTTTTTTAAAATTATGGACCTCGGGATATCATGTTTTTAAGCCCGGGATTTTGGGATCAGGACCCCTCTAACCCCGCCCCCCTCATTAATGATATTTAATTTGAAAATAATTGATTGAATTTGTGCGCCAATATTTAAGCATTATCTTCTTTATCATGCTGGTTATTTTTTTTTTTAAAGAAATAAAGAATAAAGAGTTAATCAGCTACCTTTGTATAAAAAAACTGGATTTCCTTTTCAGTCACGGAAGGGATCCGACAATCTCCCTTTATCCTGTCGACAGTGATCACATTGAGTAACCTAAACCCGAAACTACATCTGAACTTTTATTTCTATTTTTTTAATTTTTTTTACCATTTTTTCTTTATTTTTGCAAAACTTTCAGTGGCAAATATTAGATGAACATCATCACAAACATTTATCTATATGAGTGGAATATTATTTCACCAGACAGACCATCAATGTGTTTGTTACAGTTTAACAGTACTCTGTGAGACATGGATATATCTCTACATAAATACATGTGTTAAATATTTCTCTTGTTGGAGACTGGTAAAGCCAAATGTATAGTACGTGTTGAATTATATATATATATGCCCGGTTACGGGACATATTATGGTATAAATCTGTCCGTCCGTCCCGTCGTCAACATGCAGAGATTAACTCAAAAACGCTTTAACCAATTGGCATAAATCTGGTGAATTGTTTATATCTATTGATGTGAGCTCCCTTTCTTTTTTATGAATTTTGATTTTACGTTTCCGAGTTTTATTCATTACAAAAGGGGGATTTTCCAGTTTTCGGACAAATATAACTCAATAACGCTTTCATCAATTCTCATACAACTTTGATAAATTGTTCATATCTGTTGATGTAAATACCCTTTTGATTTTCATAAATTTCTAATATGACATTGAGAAGTAAGGAATCTCTCTGAAATTGTACCACAAAATTCCATATCACGAATGAAACGCTGAAATTGATTTAAGAGGTACATGTACTTGCTCAAAATGTTCAGGAATTAATAGGGGTCACAAACAAGCATTTTACTAAATTTACTATTTTACAATAACTTTTGTTTAAGTGTATGAATCTATTTAAAATTGTACTACAGAGGGATGGGGTGGCGTTTCATTTTTTAGGGCAAATTTTTCGAAATATCTCAAGAAGAAATCTTTAATTGCACAGTGTTGCATAATAGATTTTTAATATCTTTGAACACATTTATTTTGTGACAGAAACCTATATCATGTCAATTTTTTTTTATCACAATCCAAATTTAGACCGTATCAAGCTTGAATATTGTATCCAAAATTGCCCTACCTGATCCTAACTGTTCATAGTTCAGAGGCGTTACATATTAAAGGAACATTTTGGAAAGATGGACGACACTTATATCATTTCTGTCGTCACATTTGAAATAATAACGATATCAAATAGGACTTCACACATTTACGTCCAGTGGCAAGTTAAATGCATATTCAGAACTAGAACATATGAATTTTGACTCTGCTTTGAAAAAACCCGACAGGCTGGGCCGAGTTAAATTCTTATATGAAATGAGATGTTTGATGAATTAGTTATACATGTAGTATAGAAGACTATATTTATGATGTTGCATGCATTAATATTTTAAACATGTAGTATAACGTAATCAGAGATCAATATTTTTATTAGATTTGAGAAAACTGTAATTGAAAACTCATTGTTCTTATTTACAACCCTCTTTTGGACAGAAAGCTACAGATTCCGAAAGCTATAAGCTGCTTAAGTGGGCGTCTTTGAGCTC
Source organism: Mytilus edulis (assembly GCA_019925275.1). Taxonomy (NCBI): domain Eukaryota; kingdom Metazoa; phylum Mollusca; class Bivalvia; order Mytilida; family Mytilidae; genus Mytilus; species Mytilus edulis. Next base: position 104,485,086 of record CM034360.1, read on the forward strand.
TGGCTTTTCATGAATTAGAAACCTTTACGACGGAATGCCGAATTCAACGAATTACTTTCTTTAGTTCCAAAAATTAACACTCCCAATATTTCTGTGTCATTGGCAAATCAATCAGTTAGTTTCATTCGAGATTCAGATGCAATAATGGAAAAATTGGCTGCTTGTCGCAAATTTGGGGGGTATCCCCACGAAAATGCGTCGGTGTTTATGAAAGAATTTACTTCATTTGCAACTCTTCACAAAATTGACCATATCGATGATCAGAGAATGATTGCCGCTTTCCATCTTAATTTATCAGGGCCTGCATTAACATGGTTTAATTCACTAGATTCGGGAAGCAAACGTACATGGAGACAATTTCTTACAATTTTTGAAGAAAAGTATATCGAGTTAGATTGGCAAAGTCCGACTGTGTTCCTAGAGAGCGAAAATTTTCAAAATATGAAATTAAGTAGGGGTCAAATTTTGGAAGATTTTTATGGACAGATAGTTGAGAAAGCTCAGATTTTGAAAAAGAAGGACCATGAAATTCTCTCTCAGTTTATAAAGGGATTACCGGAACAGCTTGCGTTTTTTGTTAGGGCTGGTACACATAAAGACAGTGTTAGTGCATTGGCCGCAGCTAAAATGGGCGAAGCCTATGGGTATAGAAAGAATGATGAAGTTTGTGTTGCAGCTGCTAAGCCAATGATTGCTAATGATAATAATGCGGTTCAAAATTTACAAAACCAAGTTAAAGAGCTCACAAAAGCATTATCAGAATTAAAATCACAAAGTACCGATATCAAACAAGAAATGCCTCCAAAATATCAAAAACCTCGTTACAACAACCCTCGTTACAACAATAATTTTTCAAATCAGGCAGGAAATAACCGACCAAAAACATGCTTTAATTGTCAGGCTCCTGGTCATTATCGAGCAAATTGCAACTGGAATGGTCACGGTGAAATAAGTCCAACTACGCAGTGTCAACTTTGTCAGCAATTCGGTCATGGTGCTTTTCAGTGTTACCATCATAGTAATCCGGGAAACCAGTCGAACCCGGGGGTCATAGGGCACGCTCCTCCGGGCGTTCATCCATAGGTGCCAGAAAAAGGAGTCCGCCTCAAAGTCGTCAACGTGAAGAAATAAACTATGTTAATTATTCCACTGATACTGAAGACTGCGAATTTACTGATGAAAATTTGACTAGTTTCAAATCTCAATTTATTCATATGCCCGTCAAGGTTAATCACATATCTGTCGCTGCACTTGTAGACTCTGGAAGTTCAATAAACATTATTTCTAAAAGTTTTTATGATTCTTTGCCTGACACTTGTAAAACTTCGATATGTTCAGTATCAGAGAAAATAGTTTTGGCGAATAACCAGTCCGTTAATATTGTTGGCAAATGTACCGTCAAAATACAAGTGCCACAGGGCAAGCATTGGATACATACATATATTCTAACTCAATCTTCACATCCATTGATTCTTGGTACGAGTTACTTAATTTCAAAGAAAATTGTATTGGATTTTAGTAGTTTATCTGTCTCAAATAAAACAGCGAAAATAAAATTACAAAAACATGTTACTGTAGATCCAAATTCTGAACTTTTGATATGGGGTAAAGTGGCAAACTTTATTCTACAGGGACAAACAGGAATGTGTCAGAATAGTTCTCATTTGTTGAAAAGCGGACTTCTAATTTCAAAAGCCGTTGTAACTGTAAATAGTCATAAAACTGTTCCGATCAAGTTATTAAATCCTACTAATGACCAAATATTTATCTCACGTGGAGACATTATTGCTAGTTTTGAACCGTTCACGGAAGATTACATGTTAATCAATGCAGATGAAAAAGACAAACACTTTGTTCAAAATGTACAATTAGATAAAAGTAGTCATAATTCAGGTGAAGAAACTGAGTCCAAGTTTTTGTCAAACTTTGAATTGCCAAAACATTTATCAACCGATGAGCAGCGGCAAATATCACAATTTTTAATTCAATATAAAGATTTGTTTGTTTATACCGATGAAAATCCAAGGTTAGGATATACAGAACTTGTTAAACATAACATTTGCTTAAAACCAGACTTTAAACCAAAGCATCAGCAACCGTATAGATTGTCACCGGACAAGAAAAATGTACTACGTGATCACTTGGATGAATTACTAAAACAGGGCATTATTTCACCGGTTCAAGAAACGGAAGATATACCGATTACTAGTCCGATAGTTCTTGTATCTAAAAGAACGAGACCTCAATCCAAAAACACTTCAATGAATAAATCTACAAGTTTGTCTCAGTTCAGATTTTGTTGTGACTTTAGGTACTTAAATAGTCAATGTCAAGACTTCCGGTATTCAATACCAGATTTATAAGACTTAACCGAATCTTTTTCTGACCGAAAACCAGTTTTTCTTACATCAATAGATTTGAGCTCTGGATTTTTCCAATTACCTATTTCAATGGAGAGTCAACGATATACTGCGTTTAACACTTGTTTTGGATCGTATAAATTTCTCCGTTTACCAATGGGTTTAAGTTCTGCTCCAGCGTCCATGCAGCTATTAATGGACAAAGTTTTGAAGGGCTTGACATTTCGATCTTGTTTATGTTACTTGGACGATATACTGATAGTTTCTGAAACATTTGACGATCATATTGGTGATTTAAATGAAGTTTTCAATCGTCTTGCCACTGCCGGATTAAAGCTCGGACCGAAGAAATGTTCATTCGCACAAAGTTCTTGTGTTTTTCTTGGACATCTGATATCAAAAGATGGAATTCAACCTCCCGCCGATCGTGTTAGTGCAGTACTAGATATGCCATCGCCAACATCGGTTAAAGATTTACGGCGAGCCATTGGACTTTTTAACTGGTTTCGAAAGTACATACAAAACTTTAGTGCGGAAGTTGACCCAATGACCAAGTTACTGAAAAAATCTGTAAAATTTAAATGGGGAATCGAACAGGAACAGGCTTTTAAGAAAGTTAAAACATTACTAGCAAACTCACCAGTTCTTGCGTTTCCGAAGTACGACCTGCCGTTTTACCTTGCAGTTGACACATCGTGTAAAGGAATAGGATATATGTTATATCAACAACACCCAATGGATGATTCTAGTGAAGAATTGCGTGTTATTCGTTTTGGTTCAAAGTCTCTAAGTAAATGGCAGAGGTCTTATGGTCCCACAAAATTGGAGCTTCTTGGTATGGTAACAGCAATATTAGACTGTTCAATGTATTTAAGGGGACAAAAATTCGTAGTTGAATGCGATCACCAAGCACTTAAGCCACTTTTTCAAAAACAGTTAAAAGGAGCAATCTATGAAAGATGGATCGCCATATTACAGCAGTTTAATTTTGAATTGAGATATAAACCGGGTAAAGACATGCAAGTCGCCGACGCTGTGTCCCGTGCGCCTAACAAATCGTCAACAACAGGTTTTGAAAGTCCAGACCAGATTGATCCATATTTTCCCTATCACACCGAAAATGTCGGAAATATTATTACTCCGAATGGCATGCCTTTTACCAACTTATTGTGTAGTGACAAATCAAGTGACACCGACGAGCTACAGCTTAATAATATTGATATTTTGCAAAATTTGTTTAGTGGGTCAGTCAGTGAATCTTTCAAACAAACAGACTTTGAATATGATGGCGATACCGAGGAAAATGATGATTGTGTTAAACGCAAATTTACTAAGAAACGAATTCGCATGAATCAACCCATATCGATAGTCGAAAAACCGATGGCGTCTGACATGTCCGACTCAACTGCAAAAGTCTCCGAAAGAGAACATTCTGTCCAATCTTACGATAAAGGTGAAACAAGTGATGAAAACCTTATGATGAACAATTCAAGCGAAGCAAGTCAATTTATTATAAATAACGTCGAAACGAGCCAATCTGCATTAAGCTCATCAAATATCCCTGAAAGTGATAGCATAGTATCGGCAACTGTAGACGATTCGTCAGATATTAATTTTATTTCCGATGAGCAAACTGTCCAACAGAAAATAGAATCGATGAAAATTTTCCGAAATTGTGATTTCAGTCCGAAAAGTTTAAAACAGTTACAAGTTAATGACCCGCAATTTGGCAATATTTTCCGATATTTAGAAAATGGTGATTTACCACAATCACAAAAACTAGCTCGTAAAGTTCTACTTGAATCAGGAGATTTTTCTTTATTCGATGACTTGCTTTTTCACACTAGAGTCGCAAGATCTAAGCGAACACAACAATTTTGTCAGTATCAGCTTGCGTTACCTGAAATAGCCGTAAAAACAATTATTTCGCTTTACCACGATTCACCACTTGGAGGCCATGGCGGGATTCAGCATACAGTAGATTTGATAAGGGAACATTATTATTTTTCAAATTTAGCAGGAAAAGTGTCCGACTTCATTAAATCTTGTCATGCTTGCCAGTGTCGTAAGATGACTACTAGAAAGACTAAAGCCGGCATTGTTGCTTTTCGAACTCCAATTCGTCCTTTTCAAGTTTGGGAAATTGACCTTTTTGGTCCTGTTCCAGTGTCTAAGTCAGGCAACAGTTACGTGTGTACTGCAGTCGATATGTTTAGCAAGTTTATTTTTACAGAGCCTATACCAAATTCCGACCCAATTACTGTTTCGCATGCACTTTATAAAATAATCACTCAGTTCGGTGTTTTTGATACTCTTATTAGCGATCATGGATCCGAGATGATAGGAAAATGCACGAAAGAAATATGTAGACTTTTAGATATCAAACAACAATTCACACCAAGTTTTACACATCACTGTTTGGGAACTTGCGAAAGCTCACACAGAACCTTAGCAGAGCGAATTACACCGTATTTGTTGACCAATACAAATTGGGAGGATTTTATTCCAAGCATCGTCTTTTCTATGAACAATTCCGTGAATGAAGGAACAAAATATTCACCATTTGAGATTATCTATGGACAACGACCATCATTTCCCTTATCGTGTGTATCAAAAACCGCATTTTCAGAAATTCCCAAAGATTATCACAATTATATTCGAGAGTTTGCTGACAAACTTGAATTCATTCGAAAACAAGTGCGTGAAAATTCAGAAAAATCTAAAATATCAATGATTGAAAGGGCTAATCAGAAAGCTCATAATTTGTCTCTAGAAAAGGGGGATTATGTGTACTTAGGAAAAGACCCAAGAGGAGCTGGTCAGAAATTTAAGCTAAAACATGCAGGACCGTATTTCATTCATCAAATAGACAGTCCTCATCTTTATTCGTTAATGGACCCAAATACAAACAAAATTATTCCAAAAGTGCATATTAACCGTTTAAAACCAGCGTATATTCGTGTACCAAATCCATGTGAATATTTTATGGATCGTGTTATAAACAAACAAGATACCGTGGATACTGCGTCAACAAGTCATGATAATTTGATTAGTGAACAATCTAGCACAAATAACGAAATTCAAGAAGTGCAAAATCTCCGGAGATCAACAAGACAGAGACAAAAACCTATTCGATTCAGAGACGATTATTTTGTAACATCAGGCAATGAAACAAGCTCTGCGTCAGACGGGACATTATTAAAAGTGAAAAGATTGTTAGCAAAGAAAAATCACGATGGAAATACTCGCTACCTTGCGCATTTAATAGGGGAACCGGCGCAAAACGCAATTTGGATAGAAGACAATCAGTTAGGACCAAAGGCGCGTGCCTTATTGAAGTCGAGACCACCTCCGATTATTCCGTAAATGCATGTCTGTGAGATTTATCTCGTGACAACGCAATCAAAAGGCTGAATAAGACATATTTTGCTGTGAGATTTATCTCATGCATATCGAAAGTTACAGAACAAGATACAATTTACTTGAACTGTTTTGAAGATACATTTTATTGATACATTTTATTGATACATTTTATGATTAGTACATGAAGTAATATCATTTATTGCAAACATATGTTGAAGATGTTGTATTTTTGTCACAGAACTGTTATTTTTTTTTAAAGTATTTCAACTATTTGAATATAACGACATACAAAGTTTTGAGAAAAGTATTAATTTTTTTTTTAAAGTTTCCATTTGACACATGTTTGAAAAGACTTTCATGTTTTGGCTCACTTAAGACAGTAAATTGTTTAATTGCTAAAAAGATTTAAATGAATCAGTTAAATTTTTTTTAAATACACTGAGTGCGAAAATACCGTCAAAGTTCACTGTGTTGAATGATTTTTTTTTTGTTGGTCCACATGTAAATATGTTGATTAGATTAGAATAAGGCAAGCTATTTTATTGGATTTATTGTTGTATTTTTTAAGTAGTTGAGTTGCTAATGGTTAGTTTTTTTGGTATACCTCAATATGTGAAATATTTTGAAAAGTCATAGAGGTAGAAGTTAATGTTTTAAAATGAAGTACTGCGATACTTAAATTTACTTGTTAGTAAAGATTGATGAAGAATTGATTTGGTATGATAACGAACATTATGTATGACTGATTTGATGGAAATCCTAGCATTTAAATTTTCAATCTGTCTGTGCACAGTAAGAAAAGGAAATCTGATTTGTGTGTTAGTGGTGCATTAGAGATGACTCAGAAATAAACCCTGGTTGATAGTCTTGTTCTGCTGAAATTTATTTGTATCACTTTATTGTTTTATTTTATCGAGAGAATCTGTGTATGATAGGGATGGTACCATGAAAGTTGGCGCAATAGTAGATTATTTTTTTTTTCCTCATAGTGTAACCTATAAATTTTATTCATTATAAGGTGTATCTAACCATTAGCAGGAGTAGGGACTCCACTGAATCTAATCTCGTACTGTATATCAATCACTTTTTAGCAAGCACACTAAAATTCAGTAAATGATAATATGCTATATTTTATAGGATTTCGCCACGTCATATTTATGTTGAAGTTAGAGAGTAACTAGCATTTGGTCATATGTGTTTGTATTTACATGTCTGTGAAACATGAGAAATTAATAGATGATGAAGTTTAAAGGTGCCTGGTTTTTTTTTTTGTGTTGAATTGTTATATATAAAATTTTGAATCTTTTTCTTTTTGGAGTACGAATTCAACATTTTCGAAAAATATGGGAATTTTTCATTTTTGGGCGGGGATGTTATATATCTGTATGTTGAATCCGTACTTTCCGGAAACGTTGTATTGTCTTAACCATGATTGTTGTGATGATTACATGTATCAGCCTCTTTTGGCGTTTGAATCCAAAGTAAAGGATCATAATATGAAAGTTCTTCTTTTTATTTGCAATATATATACTTCGTCTTTAGTCCCCCAAACCTAATTCAGGTATATCACACTCTGAATTTACCGACAATACTCGGAATTCACAGTGAATTCGTTAAGATTTTGACAAAAAATCAATAATCAGCTGATTGCACTCATGGCTATCAAAGAACTAATTTATAAAGGTGTTGATCTTATAATATGACAAAATGATATGGTTAAATCATCCAACAAATGATATTTCCAGTCTGGTTGTAGCGAGCTCTAAACGGATATGACACAATTCCGAGTAACTGAGGATATCAAATTAAATCCACTAAAAAAAAAAACAATGATAAAATTGTGTAATAAGGAACTACGTTAATAAATGCAAAAAAAATATTAATGAAAGTAAAAGCAAATCTTGCTGTTTTGAAAAGCAGAAGGTTGGATCTTATGTAGATACTTAGTACTAATATAAACTTGGTGGATAGTGGATGCAATCTATCTTTTATTTTTCAGATTTTACTGTAAAGTATCTACAAGAACATGGGTTAGAGACACCAACTGTTTTCCCTGAAAAGAGTGGTCTAGATTTACGGTGGGTATAAATACACACATATATATATGCAAATTGAGCAACTATCCATCAAATTTATGCAAGATCACAGGACAAAGATAATAATGATGGGTCAATTTACAACCTTCAACAATTAGCAAAACCCAAACTGTATCGTAAGCTATAAAAAAAAATTGGTATGAAAAAGTGTGAAATAATTCAGAAGAGAAAACTAATGTTTTATTGTAAATATAAAAAAAGAAATGTTGTACGATTACCAATGAGACAACTGTCCACAAGAGACAAAAACGACACAGACATTAGCAACTATAGGTCATACGGCCTTCAACAAAGAGCAAAGTGCATAGTCAGCTATAAAAGGCACTGATATGACAATGTAAAACAATTCAAACAAGAAAACTAACGGCTTATTTATATAAAAAAATAGAAGGACCAAAATACAAGTGGACGTGGCCGGGTACTTGTACTTCCCAACAACAAAAAGACACTAGAAACTGATCTGAGAGTAGTCACAGTTGTCTGACAGCTAGTTCAAAGCCACTAACAACTAATAAAAAAATCATGCATCTAAGACTAAACTTAATGTATATATTTACTTGTAAACCACTAAGTTGGCCACCCAACAACACTGCTTTACCAATATAAGACATTAACATATACAACTTTCTTATAATCTGACATTATAATTTGACAGTTGATAATATTAATACATTTGTCATTGTATATTTTATATTTTCCAGGGTACCAAGTGAGAACTTTAAAGTCAGTGATGTCAAGCAGTGTGTGGGTATGTACTCATTCCTTCATGAAAAAAAAATTATGAATTTTTTGCCTGTGCAAACTCCTTAAAATACTGTAATATTTCTCGATGTTGAATAAAAGGTCATGAAGTCTTTAAAACTATCTTTTCCTTGTTTGAGCTGAAAATTTATCAGAGTTATCTACCTTATGACTGAAACAAAATATTTGGGCCTGAAGTTGACAACATTACTGACCAGCTAAAGTGCCTAAACATTTATTTTCATGTAAAACTAATATTTTGTGTAAAATAAAGAAGAAGAAAAAAAAATCAAATTTATATAATGCTGATGAGAAAACTGTACTTTTAAACTGGTTCCAAATTCTTCCTTTGAAAAAGTAAAAAAACACTGAGATATTTTTGACCTGTATAACATAAAGTCAAAACAATTGTCGAAGCGGCTGATTAAATGCACATTTATCATGTTTATAGATAGCCTTTAAGTTTAAGGTAAAAAAAAAAATACAAGAAAGATAGAGCCATTCCATTAAAACAGGAGAAGCCATATAATTTTGAAATTGGCTTTCATCAGTCTGAGATTTTTTCAAAATATCTGTTTAAGGTGGTACCTACCACTACAGGGAGATAGCTCTGTAAAGTCAGCTAAACGTTTTAATAACATTGCATTGTTAAGAGAATATTAAGCTTCTCAATGATCAAAATTAGTGTTTGTCAAACTGCTATATAACCAGTGTATTTTTTCTGATAAAATGGTTGGTTCAAAATTTTTGAATTTTTTATATTTTTGTTAAAGGGTCAAAGTAAATACTTTGTCAAAATTTTATTAAAATTAAACGAGACAAATTAATTTTTGTCAAGGTGTTGGGTACCACCTTAATGATCAATTTTAGAGCACAAAAATGAACAGTTTAAATATACCTGTAAAAAAAATAATACAGGTATTTCTAAATAGACACATTTTGAAATCTACTGATTGCTATATTTACTATTATTGCAGGGAGTCGACGGATGCTTGATGTTATGGATGTTAATACACAGAAAGGGATTGAGATGTCCATGAGAGACTGGGTCCAGTATTATGAGAACACGGAAAGGTCAAGGTTACTGAATGTCATCAGTTTAGAATTTAGTCACACCAAGTTAGAGAATTATGTGGAATCTCCAGCTCTGGTAAGTTAAAAGAGGGGCGTAAAGGGCGGGTATCTGCACAGAAGAAAGAGAAATAAAATTGCCATTTCATGATGAATGAACAATTTAAAATTTCTTGCACATTGATCTTTTTACTGATTTCACGAAATACAGTGAATAAAGAACATTTTTCACAGCTGCACATGAAATAAAAATGGTAAAACACATTGCACGAAAATAACCCTTTACCACCCTCTTAAAAGTCAGTTACATTAAAGTCTATATAACTGAATAAGTAGCTATTATTTTGTCTGCCTTGCAACTGCAAGACATAGGGCTAACAATCCTGTAGTGGATGTGACTGCTTGAACTTTTTGTATAAAGCTTTATATTTCAGATGGTAGAAGACATGGATGCTTCATACTTTGTATGCAGATATCTTATTTTACGAAGTTCCTGTCTGTCATTTGTCCATTGCCCTTGACCTCATTTTCATGGTTCAGTAATGGCTTGAAAAAATATCATATTTTTTTGTGAAGCGAATTTCAGATACTATAGGCAATATGTTAAATATAGTTTCCTTATAGACGGATTGTAATGTGCAAAATGTCTCACACACAGGTTTTATCTGACCTTTTAAAACCTTTATTTCATGGATCTTTGAACATGAATGTTTAGTGTTTGTGGTTTGGTCTTTTTCTAGTGTACTTTAAGCAATGGAATTATTGTAAGATGTACATGTATGTCTGGCAGGTTTCATATGACCTTGACCTCATTTTTATTGTTCAGTGGTCCATGTTACTTTTTCATGTTTTTTTCCCCAGTTTATCAGATGTATTAAGCAATTGGTCATCTATATTTGGTGTATGATTTTTTTTTTAAATTTCTGCTTGTCTGTCTGGCAGGGTTCATCTGACCTTGAACTAGTTTTCATGGATCATTGGTCAATTTTCAGTTTTCATTGTTTTGTCAGTTAATCAGATACTGTAAGCATTTATAGGTAAACCATATCTTGTGTATACAACATTTGCAAAGTGTAAATCTTTGTCTTGCAGGGTTCATGTGACCTTGACCTACTTTTCATTGTTCATTTGTCATTGTTACTTTTTACTTTTTCAGGTCACCTGACCTCATAGGTCAAGTGAGCTTTTCTCATCACTTGTCGTCCAGCGTCCTGCGTCCGTTGTCCGTAAACTTTTACAAAAATCTTCTCCTCTGAAACTACTGGGCAAAATTTAACCAAACTTGGCCACAATCATCCTTGGGGTATTTAGTTTAAAAATTGTGTCCGATGACCTGGCCATCAAACCAAGATGGCCACCATGGCTAAAAATAGATCACAGAGGTAAAATGTATATTTTGGCTTATATCTTTAAAACCAAAGCATTTAGAGCAAATCTGACATGGGGTAAAATTGTTCATTAGGTCAAGATGTATCAGAGGAATCGGACAACCTGCTGCCCCTGAATTGGTAATTTTAAGGAAATTTTGCAGTTTTTGGTTATTATCTTGAATACTATTATAGATAGAGATAAACTGTAAACAGCAATAATGTTCAGCAAAATAAGACCTACAAATAAGTCAACATGACCAAAATTGTCAGTCAACCCCTCAAGGAGTTATTGCCCTTTATAGTCAATTTAACCAAACTTGACCATAATCATAATTGTAGTATATAGTTTAAAAAATGTGTCTGATGTAGCATATTAGTCTATTGCAATAAAAAATCATAATATCTAATAAAATTTGTAGATTTAGCTAACTAAGTCCTTAAATTTGTATAAAGTAACATTCGTTTATAGTTGAAATTTGTTTTAAGGTTGAATAAGCTACAATTAAAAATTGCTCGCCGGTCCCTTTATGTGATGACCATAAGTTAACCCTGGTTCATTTGCCAATCAATCTATCATCAAGAGAAGATAACTTAAGCAAATTTTGTTCATAGTCTTTTTCAAAAACGATGAACGGTTCTTTATATTGGTATGTAATCATTTTAAACGTTTCAAATTTATGAAATTATATTCGTACATCAATGTTTTTGATATACCAATAACAAAAATGAAAATATTTTGAATGTATACATTGTAATTTTCAAAATTATATCAGAAACGTAAACTTAATTATAAAATAATTAACCTGTTAAGGGGAGAGAATACTCGCATAACTTTTTCGAATTGGTACATAATACAACGGAATGTCACTCTTGCATACAAATGGCACATCAATAGAATTAATTAACTGCGCAATCGTGCTCCACCTTCAATGATGATTCTAAATTATAAATATAACCAAAAGTTGTTAATCTATAGATAGTGAAGACTAATGAAAGCTTACCCACTGTTAAAATATTTCTTTGCAATTTTTTAAAACTTTCTCAGGAAAATGATCGAGTCACTTGACTTTCAAAGCTCTAAATTAATGTTTTTACACAATATTTGAATATTTGAAGTAGTTAAAGATTATTCGCTTCTCAAAGTGTAAGACGCAATAAAAATCGCTTGCACCCTCCTACCGAAATACGGATTTAATTAAGTCCTGAACATTTCGACATTTATCCGTATATTTACAACAAAACCGGTTTAAACCAAATCACAAGTACGTGTTAAGATCTGACTAAATACCTATTTCCCGATATGATCAGGTTAAATTGCTATCTGATGACCCAACCTACCAAACAAAATTCATTCATTCATTCATTCATATCTTTTTTTCCTCTTAATAGAGATTACATGAATTATAGTATCATGAACAATAAATTAATACATTAATAATAGAAAATAAAATAGTAAAGTTATGAACAATGTGTAATATTTACATATAAATGAAAATGTTAATATATATTGCAAGCTGTAAATGAGTTTATGTTGCAAGCTGTCGATATTACAGGTGCTAACACTATACTATATGGTTCAATTGGAGATTGTATTCGGATGCAGATTTTATTACATGGATATAGCAAAGTCGCTTAAATGAATCCAAGTCGGAGTCACTGCGCGCAGTTGAAGGGTCTTTCCCTAAACAAATTATAAATAACGATTCATCACTACATTCACTGAGTTCAACATAGAGATCAAGAGAAAAGTTTTCTATTATTACATCTAGCCAAGTACTGTACATATTTGATGTGCACGTACAGCCAAAGCATGCATGTACAAAAACGTCAGTGAATAGACGGTCGCAAATTTCACAAGATTTGGAATCGTGGTTTGGAGCGGTAGATATAAGTTTTCCGATAAACAGTGCAGTGCGAATTTCGGAGCTGTTCGTCAGGAATTTCCACACATGAGCCACAGATATGGATTTATGTATATATTTGAATCTCTTGAAGTCATTGTCCGAATTAATTCGGATTAGCCAGTCATTATCATGCTTTGATTCAACTGCATTTACAACAATACGTTTCCATTGTAGTTTTTCGGGAAAGTTGCCATCACTAATGTAGGTAATAAGAATTCATACAGATTGTATTTACTTAGAATGTCCAATATGTCCGGAATGAATCCAATATGATTTCGTCCGTCTAACAGGCACGAAAAAAGTCTTTGTAGAAAAATTTGTTTTGCTAGACAAGAGTTTTTTGTTTTACAAAGTTTTCCAAAGAAATATAATTTACGTTTTTCGATATCACAGATTATATTACGTAGCCCAACCATACTTTCACACATATCTGATCTTGTTGACGTCTTAAACTTTTGTACGTGCTTTACAACAAAATGCTGAAGTCTATTCAGTAATGTGATATCTTGCTTTTTCAGATCACACCAAACTTCACAACCATACAAAAAAAGTAGGAATTACGACTGACTTGTACAGTTTCACTAGAACTAATGGATTTGTATTGTCGCTTCTAAAGTTTGAAATTGCAAAATAAGTGTTTCTACCCTTCCTGCAAGCTTTTGTCGTTCGTGCAAGCGCATTCAATTTTCCATTTAGTTCAATGCCAAGATGAATATGGCTGTCTACAACAGGTACAGATTCTTGGTTTAGTTTCCAGTCATAGTCAGTTTTTATTGAAGATTTTGAAAATTGGATAACACATGATTTCTTTCCGTTGAACTGAAACCGCCATTTATTTGAATATCTTGTACATATATCAAGCATGTGCTGTAAACGCTTCGGTGTTGTAGCAATACATGTAATATCGTCAGCAAGTGAGGGTGCACAACATTTTATACTATTGACACCAGTGACTCTATTACATTTTTCTAATTCATTAATTAATTCATCAATAAACACTAAGTATAAAAAACCAGACAATACCCCTCCTTGTCTAACACCTTCTTTGACTACAAAGCCATTTGATTTACATTGATTAACAATAACTGAACCTTGTGTTTTACTATACATATCATTAATCAGGGACCATGCTTTCCCTTTGACACCCAATTTGAATAATTTATACATAAGTGCTTTACGCCATACTGTATCAAAAGCCTTTCTACTGTCTAGAAACGCTACAAATACTTTGCTATTTAGTTCTATATTATGGTAAATTGTTTCAAGGAGACAAAAAGACGCAGTCAGACAACCAAGACCTTTTTGAAATCCATGTTGAAGAGGGTTCGGAAACGTTCCTGGTAATAAGACAAATGTTTGTAGACGGATAAGTACTATCTTTTCAAAAAGTTTCAATACACACGATAATAAGCATACGGGTCGATAGCTGTCCGGGCTCATTTTTGGTTTATCCCCTCCTTTAAACAAGGGAACAACCAATCCTTTCTGCCAGTCACTAGGAACTTGCTGTTTTTCTATAACGGTATTAAAAGAAAAATGGAAAGACATTCTGCAACTTTTGGTCCACCATATATCAAGTGTTCGTTTTGTATCATGTCATTACCACACGCTTTTCTACGCTTTAGCTGTTTAATAGCAGAGCTTACATCATCACAAGAAATTATTCCATCTGGTAAGTATAGGTCTTCATCAGCTTTGCATACACGTTTGATTTCACGTTAAGCTTTATTCATTTCATTTAGAGTCGGATTATCGAACGTTGACGTATCAGCTGGTGTATAAAGATCTTCGAAATAATTCGCAAATGCATTATAGATCGACTCTGGGGATGTATGAACAATGTTATTATGTTTTATTTGCTGACAAACTTTTGAATGTTTTGGTTTTTGGCGCTTTATTAGTTTCCAGAATAGTCTTATATCACATTCGGCAGGGTTATTAATGTCATCATATGTTTCTTCGATGTATCGTTCATTTTCAAGTTTCTGGATGTTTCTAAAATCTCGTTTGGCTCGTTTGTAATTAAAATACCTCGGGGTCTTCCCTCTTGCATCCATTCCCTACGCATATTTCGTTCTTTAGTAAGTGCTTTTTTATACGACCGCAAATTTTGAAAAAAATTTCGTCGTATATTGCTATCACGTTGGCGTCGTCGTCGTCGTCCGAATACTTTTAGTTTTCGCACTCTAACTTTAGTAAAAGTGAATAGAAATCTATGAAATTTTAACACAAGGTTTATGACTATAAAAGGAAGGCTGGTATTGATTTTGGGAGTTTTGGTCCCAACATTTTAGGAATTAGGGGCCAAAAAGGGCCCAAATAAGCATTTTCTTGGTTTTCGCACTATAACTTTAGTTTAAGTTAATAGAAATCTATGAAATTTTGACACAAGGTTTATGACCACAAAAGAAAGGTTGGGATTGATTTTGGGAGTTTTGGTTTCAACAGTTAAGGAATTAGGGGCCAAAAAAGGGCCCAAATAAGCATTATTCTTGGTTTTCGCACAATAACTTTAGTTAAAGTGAATAGAAATCAATGAAATTTAAACACAATGTTTATGACCACACAAGGAAGGTTGGTATTGATTTTGGGAGTTTCGGTCCCAACAGTTTAGGAATTAGGGGCCAAAAAGGGACCCAAATAAGCATTTTTCTTGGTTTTCGCACCATAGCTTTAGTATAAGTAAATAGAAATCTATGAAATTTAAACATAAGGTTTATGACTATAAAAGGAAGGTTGGTATTGATTTTGGGATTTTTGGTCCCAACAGTTAAGGAATAAGGGGCCCAAAGGGTCCAAAATTAAACTTTGTTTGATTTCATCAAAATTGAATAATTGGGGTTCTTTAATATACCGAATCTAACTGTGTATGTAGATTCTTAATTTTTGGTCCCGTTTTCAAATTGGTCTACATTAAGGTCCAAAGGGTCCAAAATTAAACTTAGTTTGATTTTAACAAAAATTGAAACCTTGGGGTTCTTTGATATGCTGAATCTAAAAATGTACTTAGATTTTTTATTATTGGCCCAGTTTTCAAGTTGGCCCAAATCGAGGTCCAAAATTAAACATTGTTTGATTTCATCAAAAATTGAATAATTGGGGTTCTTTGATATGCCAAATCTAACTGTGTATGTAGATTCTTAATTTTTGGCCCAGTTTTAAAATTGGTCTAAATTAAAGTGCAAAGGGTCCAAAATTAAACTAAGTTTGATTTTAACAAAAATTAAATTCTTGGGCCTCTTTGATATGCTGAATCTAAACATGTACTTAGATTTTTGATTATGGGCCCAGTTTTCAAGTTGGTCCAAATCAGGATCTAAAATTATTATATTAAGTATTGTGCAATAGCAAGTCTTTTCAATTGCACAGTATTGTGCAATGGCAAGAAATATCTAATTTCACAATATTGTGAAATAGCAATTTTTTTTTAATTAAGAGTTATCTTTCTTTGTCCAGTATAGTAAGCAAGAAATATCTGCAAGAATTTTTTTTAATTGGAGTTATCTTTCTTTGTCCAGAATCAACTTAAATCTTTGTTATATACAATATACAATGTATATTCACTTTTTACTACCAACTGGTAAATTTAAATAATCTTTACCATTCAGTGATAACAAGCAGTTTTTTTACATCTTAATATTTTATGATGTATTTAAATGAGTAGTAATTGTTGCAAACTCCATTAGAATATTTTAATTGAAATTAGTTTTGGAATAAGGGAAAGGGGGATGTGAATAAAAAATTGGGTTCAATTTTTCTCATTTGAAATTTCATAAATAAAAAGAAAATTTCTTCAAACATTTTTTTGAGAGGATTTATATTCAACAGCATAGTGAATTGCTCTAAGAGAAAACAAAAAAATTAAGTTCATTTGAATACATTCATTCTGTGTCAGAAACCTATGCTGTGTCAACTATTTAATCACAATCCAAATTTAGAGTGGAATCCAGCTTGAATGTTGTGTCCATACTTGCCCCAACCGTTCAGGGTTCAACCTCTGCGGTCGTATAAAGCTACGCCCTGCGGAGCATCTGGTTGCACTTGTTAACGTCTGCATTCCAGTATGGTTTTGTGTACGGATTATACGTATTACACGGAATTGTCTCTTTTGCAGTATTTATTAGCGTATTCACTAGATTATGATACAAAATATTAATGTCAATGTTATCATTCTGTGCCTTCAGTATTAGTTTATCTAAAGGAGCACACAATTTATCTTGGTAGTCTCTAATATTATGTTCTGTGATCTTGTGCCAAGCTTTTAAAGGTTTTATTTCTTCGGTATTACCTTGAACACGTACCGGAATTTTAAAGTTTAAATGATCCTTATTTGACACATTCGATGATTCCGTTACTTGGTTTAGTTCGGGATTTGACCCAAAATGTTCCGAATGGTTAACTGGCGATGATAAATGTTCACTTTCTTTTAAGGTTACTTCCGTACCGTTATTTTTTCCTGTGGTCTGTACATTTAAATGTTCATTGATCTGTGACTTTTCATGTCCGTAGAGTGTAACGACGTGCTGACATTTAGCTCACCCGAGGCTCTACTGGGGGAAGTTATCGATGGGTAAGACGGTTTAACAATTAATTTTAGTTCATTTAATGACTTCTGCATAACCGATTGTAATTTGCTATGTCTATCTAGTTCACTATTCATGGTCTTTATATCTTGCTGAAAGTTATTCAGGTCAAAATCATCTAATGTTTTTGTCGACTGGGACAGCACTTTAAACTTGGCATCGTTTTGTGTTGATTTTCTTTCGTAGTCCCTTAAATGACTAACGAGTTTTTCATTTAAATCTAAATATTGCGTACGAAGTTTGCTATTTTCAGTTTGTAAGATTTTACGGACACTCTTTCAAATAAAATATGAATATTTGCACGCATCTCAATAATTTCTTTAGAAACTGCATCGCTGTTATGATCAACCACACTTAATTTATTTTCATCTTTTCTAAAGACTTCATCGATTTGTGTTTTATCACCTTGTAGGAACATATGTATGATATAGCAATCTCTAGCATATTTAGACGTAGAAGAACTTTTCGTTGTAGACTTTCTGTTGAAAAGTTTTCTTGTGGGACACCCCTGTATAGATTTTGCTCTACCGGCTAGAGTACTTCGGTACCATGTTAGGCAATCGTCAGAGTTATTTGTCTTTTCAATAAGTTTTGATATATATATTTCTTTTGGTAGATCAGCAAGATCGTAGTCTAGTTTTGCAATAAATTCTTGTTGGGGAACATGTACGGACTCTTGCGAGGGTTGGGTATATGTGAACTCGTCGTTTCCGTGGCCATTGTTTGTTACATTGTTTACCTTTTGTTGACTTGGGGTACCGACTTCGGTAAAAACACGAACAAAGTCTGAGTTTTGGGGTGAATACTCTCCAAATGTCTCATTTAGGGAACCATTATCAATAATACATTGATCATGCTGGAGCACAGGGGCTGGATCCATGTTTAAATCATCCAAATCACCATTTTTGTCTCTGAGAAATTACACCTCCACCACTATCGGTAGCCATTTTTTTTTTTTTGGCAGTTTTGGCTTTATATCTTTGAAACTAAGACATTTAGGGCAAATCTTTCAAGATTTAAATGTCCATCAGTATAACATTTATCCCCTCACAAACTTTCAGATGAATTCTACAACCCGTTGTTGGGTTGCTGCCCTATAATAAGTAGTTTTAAGGAAATTTTGCAGTTTTTAGCTCACCCGGCCCATAGGGCCAAGTGAGCTTTTCCCATCACTTGGCGTCCGTCATCGTCGTTAGCTTTTACAAACATCTCTTCCTCTGAAACTACTGGGCCAAATTTAACCAAACTTGGCCACAATCATCATTAGGGTATCTAGATTAAAAAATGTGTCTGGTGACACGGCCATCCAACCAAGATGGCCGCCACGGCTAAAAATAGAACATAGGGTAAAATGCAGTTTTTGGCTTATAACTCAAAAACCAAAGCATTTAGAGCAAATCTGACTATGGGTAAAATTGTTTTATCAGGTCAAGATCTATCTGCCCTGTAATTTTCAGATGAATGTGACAGCCTGTTATTGGGTTGCTGCCCCTGAATTGGTAGTTTTAAGGAAATTTTTGCTGTTTTTGGTTATGATCTTGAATATTGTTATAGATAGAGATAAACTGTAAATGGCAATAATTTACAGCAAAGTAAAACCTTAAAATAAGTCAACATGATCAAAATGGTCAATTGACGACTGCTTAAGGAGTTATTGTCCTTTATAGTCAATTTTAACCATTTTCATAAAATTTGTAAATTTTAACTAACGTTTTCCTCTGAAACTACTGGACCAAGTTTATTATAGATAGAGATAATTGTAAGCAGCAAGAATGTTCAGTAAAATAAGATGTACAAACACATTTCCATCACCAAAACACAATTTTGTCATGAATCCATCTGCTTCCTTTGTTTAATATTTACATAGACAAAGGTGAGCGACACAGGCTCTTTATAGCCTCTAGTTCAGTTATCAGGTACATTTAGCAATTGGTCAACTATATTTGGTGTATAGAATTATTAAATCTACATGTCTGTCTGGCAGAGTGCTTATGACATTGACCTCATTTTCAATGCAGCTATGTTCAATGATTTCGTCATGGCTTTGATGTTTTTCCAGGTACATTAAGCAATAGTCAAATATATTTGTTGAATGGAATGTTTGTAAGGTATGTTTGTATGGCAGGGTTCACTTTATCGTCACTCCTTCCTTTGAATTTGACTTTGAGGCCATAAAAAAGAATAGGTTTGTTTGCCCCAACCCTACTTACCCAGAAAAAGCTGCCTACTCAAAATCTTTTATTTTCCTGATTTGAAGAAGTTTTTTTTCTAATCAGATAGGCAAAAAGACTAATAAACATCAAATATATAAAATTTCGTTTTGTGGGGTAAAAAAGAAAATGCCTACCTACCTACCTACTGTTTCAACCTTTGGGTAGGGTTTGGGCAAACCAAATATTTTTAAGTGTGGCCTAATTCAAGAAAAAGCAGACAACTTTGATTTATAATTGTCTTATTATATCATACCACATCTCCTTATTTAAATAAGACATTTCAGGGTGTGCAAACTTGTTTAAACCTTGAGGACCAGTAGTACATGGGGTTTTAGCCTAGATTTGTATGTATTCAGTCAGGAATTCAATTGAAACATGTGTCAGAAAGGTGTCAAACTATTTCTGTTTGAACTCATCCTGGTTTTCTTACTACAGCTGGAAACTTAAATCATGCAACATGTACCATGTTTACTATTGATATTGGTGACTTTAGAAAATTGAACTCCCTAAAATTTGAACCTGGGTCAATTTTCCAACCATTGGTGAAAAGAGAAATAATAGGACATGAGTGGTGTTATTGCCAACGCCATTGTTCTATATTATTCATATTTAACATTGAATCCTTTGATTCTCTAATTCAACATCATGGTGGCTAACAAATTGGATTTCAATATTTTAGATTTTCAAAATAATGGTAAGATCTTAACACAGTAAAAAAAATAAAAAATAACTGATGACAGACTCAACTAATTTTACTGATTCTGTGTAATATTTAATAAAAATATATACAATTTACTTATTGTTGTACATGTATCAAAGTCAGGTGAAATCATTTGATTTCTCAGTGTATATTTTATCCAGAAGACAAATTGAATTGCGTCAAGTATTTGCCATAGCATTCACAAATAAAACCTGAAGACTTGTTTTGTTTCAAACAAATACATTTAGGATAATTCAGTCCATCACTTAGCAGTACTTTACTTTCCTTTCCATCTTTTGATATAACTATTATTCTATGAGAGTCACTGTCTGCTACTATAATGTTACCATAAGTATCTATACAAAGTCCCCATGGTCTTGATAAATCCTGTGTATATTGCCAGATCTGTTTACCTGATTGATCAACACAGTATACTGTTTTACCATTATGGTCACTATAGATAACTCTGCCATTACAATAAACAAGGTTATACAGGGTTGATTCACACTCAACTTGTATTGACTTCAGTATTTTTCCTTCTAAGTCTATAATACGGATTTCATTTGTACTCAAACCTACAACAAGAGAATCATCTGATGATGATAATCCATAGCATAATTTATCTAACTTGATAACTTTGGTTACTGTTTCATTCTCCATATTGAAGATCTTAATGGCTTTCTTAATATGATAAGTTATGGCAATAGTGTTCTGATTGATCTGTGTAACACTAAAAGCTTTACCAGGAATAGGTAACTGTTTCAGTAGTATGCCATCAGGAGTAAGTAGGTTCACTTTGTCACACTCTTCCACTATTATAAGTCTTCCATCACTCAGACGAATCATGTCACTCACCCCCTTAAGCTTATCCATGTTGATCTTTATTGTTTTCCCCATGTTCATGGTCATGTTGTTTATGTTTGATTGTTCTTGTGATTCTACTTGTGCTTCCCTCCTCACACTTGTCTCTCTCTTCAAATCCATATCTGTTTTAACAACGGTTAATTCTCCTAAGGATCCTAACTTTTTTATTATTTTTTCTACTTCATTGTTTTTCTCCATTCTGATGGTAAATTCTTTTGCCCTGTCATCTTTGTCCAGATCATCTATATATCGTTGACATTGATATACTTTTTGTTCAATCTGATGTACTCCTAGAAATGATTGGAGTTTTGAGGCATGTGGTATGACTGTATGTAACTGGTCTTGCATTTTCTTTAAGTTTTTCTGTTTTCCTTCAATTTCAGTGATTAAATCTGTGGCTTTTGATTTTTCCTCATTCAAGATGGTATCTGCTTCTTGGTAGATCTTCTTTTCTAGGTGGGTTAAATGTTTATCTATTTCATTGCGTATTTTCACAATGAATTCTTTAATGCTTTTATATTCTTGTTCTCCTCTTTTAATGTCTTGTGATTTGTTATTTACAATTTAACTTAGAGTTGTAAAATGGAGTTGATTTCTTTCTCTACAGATTCTTTAGATTTTTCAATCTTGGTTTTCTCCACAACGCTAGCTAAACTTTTTATTCCGGTACACTTTGAATGACTTTTGGATATGCATTGATCACAGCAAGGCATTAAATGACTGGGACAATACAAGTTAAGCTGTTGACCATGTTTGTCACATTCTGTTCTAATAGCTTGGACAGATGGTTTATAATTTTTGATACCAATAGTCTTATGATTACGTGTTCCTTTGGATCTTGTGTGATGACCAGAACATGTTGAGCATAATCCTTCATCACAGTTGTAACACCAGATGTCAGCTTTACTGTTTACTTTTCCTTTTATACAAGGTCCACATGGAATAGGTTTACTGGATGCCATGACCTGAAAATTTCAAAGATAAAAGTTAGTTTGCATTCTTGTTAATGTCCAAATAGTTAATGGTGAATGGATAATGATATTTGGCCACAAATGACCAATGTAAAAAAATTCAAAGGAGAAAACTAACACCCTGATTTATGGACATAACAATGAAAGAAAGCAAATATAATGTACAACAAGCTCCAGTCACTTAATTACAGGCTCCTGACTAATGGGACAGTGACTTGTTGAATGCTTCAATGGTTGTCGTTATTTGCTGTATATTTTATTTGTTTATCTTACATTGATTCACCCTGTTGTATTTGCCACTAGATGTGTTCTTGTTGATTACATAAAACAAAATTAATTTGAATATTAAATGATAATTCTCAATCACACAGGTAAAAATGATGGATTACATTGTTGATTATAAAGGAGTTAGTTCGGTAAGGGCCATATTTGGTCCCGATTATAAAGTTCAATGTTACAAGACAAAAAATGTTTTAAGTTGACTTAAAGACATGATGTGAGAAAGTTAAATAGAATTATTTTTGTCAAAGTTTAATTCTAACATATTGATTTTTACATTCCAAAAAGGTTAAGATAAGAGATTTGGTGAAAATCTGCTGGATTTTAACCAAATTAAGGACCAGGAAACATAGAGCGCAGGCGTCGACAAACTAAATATTCAAATAAGACATGAAATGCCGTACACACATTATTTTAAAAGATCTTTGTTGTCGATGTATGAGCTCTATGTTCCTGTCCAATAATCTATGGAAATTTGCCTATTTCCATTGATTTTTTCGTTGAAATATAATATGAGTACAACTTGTGACATCACAATAAATTGCAGGAACGTAAATTTTCAGCAAAATGGCTTATTTTCTATCTAATCACTGTATTAGGCCACACCAATTTAATTTTTTGTTCTACGGATTTTTGGACTCAAACATTTGGGGCGAGCGAGCGATTTGAAAATTTTAATAAAAAAATATTTAATTTGCAAATTTTTGAGGCGAAGCTTGAAAAGTAATAGGCGAGCGATTATAATTTTTTTTTTGTTAACATAAAATAGTAGGTTTTGACAATATTAAAACTTGATTTATCACTTGTACTTTGACATTTTTTTTAATTTCTGAAGTATTGTTTCCCTATTCACCAAGAAATTATTAAATCTGGTCTACATGTATGTATGACAATGAGACAATTCTCCATCCAAGTCATATTCAGTTTGAGGGCAACCCTTAATGTTATTTTTACATGTTTTATGAGGGATCAATATAAGTTATAATATATTTGTTTGTACAAAAGGGCTCATATTTCCTCAAAGAACTATATATCTATCTGGTATTAAATGGTCAAAACATGTCCAAGAATTTATGTAATATTCCTGTACTTTAACCATGTTAACACAAATTACTTTTATTTAACAGTTTAATAATTATTCAAAATAAGTGTTTAATAAAAGAAAACTGTTTTAGAAAAATGTTTTAGAAAAAAGTTGTTTAAAATATTATGTAACTCTCCTCTTTTTGAGTACAAAATTTTAAGTTTTCAAAGGTTTTGTATATAGATCTATAAGTACTAAACAAATCCTTGGTCATCTAGGTATTTTTTGTTGTTTTTCTTTTCTACATCAGTAAAATGACCCCTTGTCTGAGGGTGGGTTGTTCTCAACCTGATAATAGCAAACACAGGTCAAAGTACGGCCTTTTACACAGGGATTTGACACAGACCAAACAACAAGCTAAAAAGGACCCCAAAATTATTAGCGTACACAATTCGAACAGGAAATCCAACGATCTGATTTATAAAATTAGACTATTTACCGGATTTGTAATCACATAAGCAACACGACGGGTGCCGCATGTGGAGCAGGATCTGCTTACCCTTCCGGAGCACCTGAGATCACCCCTAGTTTTTGGTGGGGTTCGTGTTGTTTATTCTTTAGTTTTCTATGTTGTGTCATGTGTACTATTGTTTTTCTGTTTGTCTTTTTAATTTTTAGCCATGGCGTTGTCAGTTTGTTTTAGATTTACGAGTTTGACTGTCCCTTTGGTGTCTTTCGTCCCTCTTTTATATATTCGAACGGGAAAATACCAATCATCGGAACAACATCAACAAACGATAACTGAACGACAGGCCCCTGAAGCAATCAGGACAGGTGCATAAACATGCAGCAGCTATGGATAGTTTTGTTTCGACAGCATACAATATAACTGCAGTTGAAGGCAAATCCTTCAGAAGTTCTTTGTACTTTATTCTAAAAACGAACTTTGTTGATAGGGAATATAAGTAAGGGGGAAAGAAACCATTTATTGTTCTTAAAAGATATTTCTGCTGTTCTAAATTTATTTTGGAGCACTCCCGCTTTGGATAAATAGGCTGCATGCTAAAACCAATATTCTCACAGATACTTACACAGTGTGGTGGGGTGCTTTTATGTTTAAAATTGTTTTATACAAGTTAGACTGTGATTTTAAAAACCGATGTTGATATCCTTTTATAATATTTACAAAAACGGTGCGGGAAATGGACATGATTACATTTCCGGATGCGGGAAGCGGAAATATAAAAAAAATAAAAAAAATCTGTTTTGATAAAAATAGGTGCGGGCGGGTCCGTCGAACAAGGAATCAAATTGGTGTGGCCTTAGCTATAATTTATTGTGATATTGCTCAATAAATCCTAACTTAAAATTTACGCTAAAAAAGGGGGCCATTTTAGGACCTTACTGAACTTACTCCTTTAAACATTATTAAAGACATATTTTTTACAATGTATGAACATAGGTTACATACACATTACTCTGCATTTAATACCTAGTCATTAAATAAAATAACAAATAATGTAACCAAATACCTGTTGATGTTGTTATGACAAAAGTTTAGTTCTCCTACACCATTTCGTCAATGTCAACCAACCAGGAAGTTATTTAGGTCATGTCTATACCTGATTCAGCTAATTATTAAATATTTAAATGACAGAAAATAACTGACCCAAATCATTAAAGTTCAAAATAAATTTTTGTCATAAAGACATCAGTGGGATTTAAATTTTCTATTAGAGAAAAATAGTGTATATTAACAGATCTTTACAATGTTTCTAAATACAGAAAAATTCTTTTGGAAGAATCTGGATATATTTAGTCTCTTATCTTATTTGTAAGGTGAAAAAATATTTGTTATAACTTTGTATTATAGTGATTTTGCTCTGAATTTAACCTTGTCCATATGTAGAATCAATGTTTTCTATACAATAAAATTTGTTTAAGTTTAGGAATCGTCCTATCAATAAATATTTCAATGAGCCTCACTTATAAAACTAAATATTTTTTTGTTAAATGACTATATTTGACTTCAATACAAAGTCTAATGCCTAGTCTAATGTCTTTTCTTCTCTATAAACAAGACCCACCTGTAACCATGGTAACATTTACCTGAAAATAATATAAACAAAATAGGAGAAAGCACAATAGCTAACATTTTTGCCCTGCCTGCTACAAAAGTCATTGTATGCGAAACAAAGGGATAAATATCTGGCCTAGAAGGCATATTACTTTGCTCAGTGCTCGGAGCACAAAAATCATGCTCGAAACATGAAATCCAGCAATTTGATTGGTTGATTTTCGAGTACAAGTACAAAAAAAAGACTCGAAAGTTTTATGACTGAAAGGCCTGGAGTAAGCATAAACTATATGTAAATTTATAAAGCTAAATATTTCAAAATGTAGAAGAACTGGATGCTTCATATCTTGTATGCATATTCTGTATTTTAGAAAGTTTCTGTTTTTAATTTGTCCATTGTCCTTGACCTCATTTACAAGATTCAGTGACTGCCTCAAATATCGATGATTAAGGTTAAAGTTACATGACTATATAATTTAAAGGTAAACTATAAGTGGTGTTGGATTGATTTTATATTAAAAAAAATGTGTAATGATTTATGGTCATTTTAAAGGGTCTAGCTCCTTCAGGAGCGCATCCAGCCCTTTTTAAAAGGGGGATTTCCAACTATATGCCCCCGTTCAGATGCATCGCTCATCAAAAAAGGGGGGTTAAAACACTGGAACCACCCCCACTGGATCCACCACTGATCTGGTTAGATGACACCATACTGCTTGATGTATGGATCAACTAAAGTTGTTTATTTCTTTGTACCGGTAGGTCAGACAAGTGGAGATGACACACAGGCACTTGTCTCAGAAAAAAATAATTCCTATATAACTTATATTAAGGTATATAGGGTGGGGGAGGGGGGATTCTGAGACAATTAAGTGCTTGTGAGATGACACTGTACTGCTTGATGTATGGATCAACTAAAATTGTTTATTATTTCTTTGTAGGTCAGACAAGTGGATTGGGTGGATACAGTATGGCCAAGACACTACAAAGATTGTCAGACAGAATCCACTAACATAATTGACAAGATGAAATACCCAAAAGTTCAAAAGTAGGTTTTAATTGGAGGCAACTTTTCTACAATCAAGATTTTAGTATATGACGTTTATTCCACAGGCACTCGTCTCAGAAAAATAATTTGGGTGTATAGGGGGGGAAAAGTCAGAGAAGTGCCTGTGGTTAATAACTAATGATCTGAAAGAACGGCTAGACTAGCTGCTCTATGGTATTGCATTTAGAATGCATAGCAATGTTAATTAGCGACAAAAAGTTTTCAACATTTGCAATATTAAAATTACAAAAAGGTGTGACAGATCTCTTAGTTTAAACATATTTATTTATAGTGGATTGGGAAACAAGTTTTGCAACTTACATTAATCCCTTTCCACTTTGCGGGTGCAAGTGCTGCTTTGTAGCGACATTAGCCTACTCTTTTTTCGAAATCTACAAGGGTGTCTTTAACGTGCAAGAGATATATGGCTCTCTCTTAACATGGGTCAGCCATTTATCGTCCCCTTCTGACGGACTATCATCGTTTCCTTAAGACCATACTCGCAAATGGTGTCAAGGGAGAGCCGAAAATTGAGTTCCTGAAATTTTCATCCCAAATGGGAATCGAACCAGGAACCTTTGTGTTAGTAGTCCGATGCACAAACCACTACACCACGGCTCTCTTAGATCGCTGTGATAACATTTTATATTATGTATATTAACATTTTTGTGATGATTTTAGGTATTGTTTAATGAGTGTGAAGGGATGTTACACAGATTTCCATGTAGACTTTGGGGGGACATCTGTATGGTATCATATACTACACGGGAAAAAAGTAAGTTATATAGATCTAAGAAGATGTGGTATAGGTGCCAATGAAACAACTCTCAATCCGAATCACACAATTAGACCTTATCTTTACCTTAATTACTGACATAGTAGCAGTGGAGTGAAGAAATAAAATTGATGTAAATTTGAATCTGGAGTCATACTTTATAAATAAAATATGATATTAAAAATTTCATATGTTTAAAAGTTGCAGTGTATGAATGAATCTGAACTGTTATGGACAAAGGGAAATAACTCTAGTTAAATTTGTTCCATTGCTTTAATATAAAATACAATGCTGTTTAAAATGTCAAATGATAGCAATCAAAAGTGCGTTGAATTTTATATAAAGATTTTCTTTACAATTTCGGACTATTGCCAGATTTACAACACACATGTACAGAAATAAAATAAAAAAAGGAAAATGCAGAGTTCATATCACCACTTCATGAACACATATATAGTATATAATTTAATTTTGAATGTAACACGTCTTCTGATTGGCTGACAGTGTTTTGTTTATCAGCTCATATACATAATTTTTATTGTGACGTCGTCAACATGATTTACTCTGGCTTAAAATGGGAATTAAGAGCCAGTCTGTGATAAAACCATGCAAAATGGTCCAAATCCAAAATATTCCAATCAGGCTGATATTTTGTATTTTAGATACCTTATATGTAATAACTATTTTTGCAAAATATTTTGAAAAAATATTCAGCCATTATTTGTGTATGCCGAACATTCGAAAATTGTCCATTTCTGTACTGACAAATGACCATTTTAAGCCTATTTTAGGGTATTTTGACCTGATTTTTTTTTGTATTATAGAAAAAATTTAGCTTAATGATAACATATATCTTAACAAACAACTTGAAATGAAAGGAAATTATGATAATTCAAAAAGTTGTGAGATTTCTCAATACCCCTACTGACAGGTTGAAATTGCATGGTTTTGAAAAAGTGCCGATTCAGCAAAATTTGTATATTTTTAAAAGCTTGAATCTTGTAAGATCATGTTTTATTTTCAATAAAATGTAATATTTCATGAAGCTTATATATTCATCTACAAAATGCTAGAAAATGGTGCTCGGCAAATGATACCTTATTACGATAAAATAATAATTAAAGATAGGCGTGATGGCCATTTTGCCGATTTTTTTATTTTTTGATCTGTTTCAATAGAAACTTTTCAAAAGTATGTGATAGTCAAAATATAAGAAAAATAATGACTGAACTAATGTTAACTGGTTATATTAATTGAATAAACCAAGTTCAATTAAGTTTAAATTAGAAAATATACTAAAGGAGTAAACCTGGGGAGACCGCTTTTTTGCATTTTTTGCCCCTAAACTGAGCATTTTTACAATATGTTTAAAATATTAACCTATTCAAAAGAAAATAACTTTAGTAACTTAAAAATGGGCTGTTTTATTTACAATACTATGCACACTCATCAGGTAATATCACCACGAGTTCTTCACAAATTTAGCATTTTATAATAGTCTAGTTTTTAGACGCTTTTTGTCTAAATTCAAAGTGGCCACAATTGAGTTCAGTCTTAAATTTTTAAAACATGTTGTATTTGATAATGAATCATAAATGTGAAAGCCTTGTACATTCATGTAATTTATTTCCAGAAAAGAGGAAGATTTAATAGTTTTGTGAATTTCATAAAATTGTGCCTCTTACCTAGAAAAGTGCTATATTTTCTATATTATGATACAGCTTTATGCCAAATATAAAGAGACTACTCCTCGAAGTTCCTGATAAAACTGCAACTGAAATTTTGTGACGCTGACATGAACCAGTTAGTTATCCCTATGTCAATTTTGGGAGAACAGTGGACATAACAGTAATGTCAAGTTTCCTCCTAGAATGTAATCTCTAGCAATTTGAGGCTTGGGAATAAGACATGTAAAATATAGTTGGCCTACTACTACCAGCTGAGACAAACACAAATATTTCAAATTGCAATAAAATTTATTTCATAACCACATGTAATAACCAGATACTCCGCAGCGCGCAGCTTTATACGACCGCAGAGATTGAACCCTGAACATTTGGGGCAAGTATGGACAGAACATTTAAGCTTGATATAGCTCTGAATTTGGTTTGGGATTAAATAGTTGACACAACACAATGAGTGTGGTCTAAGAACTTAAACTTAAAAACTTTAAAAAAAATAATTTAACATTTACCTATTATGGTCCAATATCCAAAATCTAAATGCATGGTTATATTCAGCATATCATAGAACCCCAAGAATTCAATTTTTTGATGAAATCAAATAATTTTCAATTTTAGACCCTTAAGACCTCAATTTGGACCAATTTGATAACCGGTCCCAAATATTAAAAAAACTAAATACATGGTTAGATTCAGCATATTGAAAAACCCCATATATTCAATTTTGTTGAAATCAAACAAAATTTAATTTTGGACCCCGATTTGGACCAACTTGAAAACTGGGCCCATAATAAAAAATCTTAGTACATTTTTAGATTCAGCATATCAAAGAACCCCAAGAATTAAATTTTTGTTAAAATCAAACTAAGTTTAATTTTGGACCCTTTGGACCTTGATGTAAACCAATTTGAAAACAGGACCAAAAATTAAGAATGTAAATTCACTGTTAGATTTGGCATATCAAAGAACCCCAATAATTCATTTTTTTATGAAAGCATACAGTTTAATTTTGGACCCTTTTTGGCCCCTAATTCCTAAACTGTTGGGATCAAAACTCAATCCCAACCTTTCTTTTATGGTCATAAACCTTGTATTTAAATTTCATAGATTTCTATTTACTTATACTAAAGTTATAGTGCGAAAACCAAATGTCTTTGGATGACGACGATGATGACAACGACAACGTCATATATGGCAAGCCGTTCTCGTCAAAACTATGTTTAAACCCTTTTTTCGAAAAAAAAAAATACACACTGAGAATTAAAAACCTAAAATAACACACTGAGAAATCAAAATTACACACTGAGATTTAAAAAAATAAAAAACACACACTGAGATTTTAAAAAGACACACTGAGATGAAATAAACTGAAAAACACACACTGAGAATTGTTAATTACACACTGAGATTTCAAAAATACACACTGAGATTAATATGCAAATTACTAATGAATATTCATGAGATGAATAATTCAACAGATTCATATCTTGATCTCAAGAACTCTTGTCATTATAATGAAATGCGATTCCTTCAACCAACATTCGTTATAAATTTCAAGACTTAACATCGCTCATATTCATAAGTTTGTTGCCTATAATTCAGATCATTACTACCAGAAATTAAACATGTGTCCCTTTTCAAAAGTCTTCCAACTGTTTCCCTGATTTCGCTAGTTAATCTTTCATATTTTTGTTACGTTTATATGCTATGATAGACACTTGAGTAAAAATTTCACTGCATTCTTTTGCAGATTGTTCCAATGTTTTCTTATAATTTTAATAAAGTTTTTCACCATTTGGTTATATTTTGTAATAAGAGTAAGTGGGTATTTTTCTTGTTCTTGTATTTCTAAAGTTTTTTTTATTAATAATTTGGAACCAAATCGAAGGACTAACGAGTTCTGTCCCCTTGTTGTTTTAAGCTTGTAATAGATTCAGATTAAGTATGCTAATTAGATATGTGCGCATAAAAAGTGCGCACAAATCTCAGTGTGTAATTTTAAATTCTCAGTGTGTAATTTTAAATTCTCAGTGTGTAATTTCAAATTCTCAGTGTGTGTTTTCAGTTTATTTATTCTCATTGTGTCTTTTTGAAATCTCAGTGTGTAATTTTCAATTCTCAGTGTGTAATTTTCAATTCTCAGTGTGCGTTTTTCATTTTTGTAATCTCGGTGCGTCTTTATGAAATCTCAGTGTGTAATTTTTAATTCTCAGTGTGTAATCTTCAATTCTCAGTGTGAAATTTTCAATTCTCAGTGTGCGTTTTGAAGTTTTTAAATCTCAGTGTGCTTTGTTGTAATTCTCAGTGTGTAAATTTTTCGAAAAATGGTTTAAACATAGTTTTGACGAGAACGGCTTGCCATAGTCATACCAATATAGGACCAATTTTTTTCAATTTTTGCGGTTGTATAAAAACAAATATGTACAGATAAATGGTTAAACTGTTGAGCAGACATACAATTACCCTACCACGTCCACTTGTATTTTTGTCCATCGGATGAGTTAGGCCATTTTCAACTGATTTTTATAGTTCGTTCTTATGATTTACTGTTATACCACTGTCCCTGGTTAGGGGGAGGATTAGGATCCCGCTTACATGTTTAACCCCGCCACATTATTTATGTATGTGCCTGTCCCAAGTCAGGAGTCTGTAATTCAGTGGAAGTCGTTTGTTTATGTGTAACATATTTGTTTTTCGTTCATTTTTTATATACTTAAGGCCGTTAGTTTTCTCATTTGAATTGTTTTACATTGTCTTATCGGGGCCTTTTATAGCTGACTATGCGATATGGGCTTTCCTCATTGTTGAAGGCCGTACAGTAACCTATAGTTGTTAATGTCTGTGTCATTTTGGTCTCTTAATTGTAGACAGTTGTCTCATTGGCAATCATATCACATCATCTTTTTTATATTGTCATTAAAATGGTAAGATTTACTGTTCATATACATGTAATATCATTGTGGTCTACCGTAAAGAAACACGTGCAAAATGGTCTTAATACAAGTTTTTAGTCATGAATGAACATGATGAAGGTTTTAGCAAAAAAGAGTAAAAGTATGATAGATCTAAAAAAAGTTTCACATAATAAAGTCATCAATGTCTATTTTAACTAAATATTAAACAATTTTGCAGCATTAGAGTTGAACATTTTTTGATAAAAACAAGCATTCTGCGAGTAATACATAGTCCCCAACCCGTTACAAATTCATTGTAATGGAACACAAATTTGATCTATAATTTGTCATAATGTAAACTACATAAAAATATCGAGACAAAATCTTCCAGCAAAATGTAAAAACTTGTTGAATTCTGACTATCTCTGTGAATTTTTTATGTCCAAAGACAACAACTCTGCACACAGTTATCAGACTGGAACAAAATTGAATCACTAAGGCCACACCAATTTAATTTCTTGTTCTACGGATTTTTGGACTCCAAAATTTGGGGCGAGCGAGCGATTTGAAAATTTTAATAAAAAAATATTTAATTTGCAAATTTTTGAGGCGAAGCTTGAAAAGTAAAGGCGAGCGATTATAATTTTTTTTTGTAAACATAAAATAGTAGGTTTTGACAATATTAAAGCTTGATTTATCACTTGTACTTTGACATTTCTTTAATTTCTGAAGTATTTTTTCCCTGTTCACCAAGAAATAATTAAATCTGGGTTATGTATGTGTGACTGACAATAAGACAATTCTCCTTCCAAGTCATAATCAGTTTGGGGACAACCCCTTAATGTTATAAATATCCCTTTTACATGTTTTATGAGGGATCAATATAAGTTATAATATATTTG
This sequence comes from Mytilus edulis, assembly GCA_019925275.1. Taxonomy (NCBI): domain Eukaryota; kingdom Metazoa; phylum Mollusca; class Bivalvia; order Mytilida; family Mytilidae; genus Mytilus; species Mytilus edulis. The sequence continues at coordinate 104,518,000 of CM034360.1, forward strand.
TTTGTACAAAATGCTCATATTTTCTCACTATATATATATCTGGTATTAAATGGTCAAAACATGTCCAAGAATTTTGTAATACAAAAAAATGTACTCCTGGACTTTAACCATGTTAACACATTTACTATTTAATATTATTCAAAATAAGTGGACCCCTCTTTTAGAAAAAGTTGTTTAAAATATGATGTAACTCTCCTCTTTTTGAGTACAAAATTCTAAGTTTTCAAAGGTTTTTTTATAGAGGAACTATACAAATCCTTGGTATTTCTATTTTCTTTTCTACATCAGTAAAATGACCCCTTGTCTGAGGGAGGGTTGTTCTCAACCTGATAATAACAAACACAGGTCAAAGTACGGCCTTTTACACATGGCTTTGATTCAGACCGAACAACAGGCTATAAAGGACCCCAAAATTATTAGCGTACACAATTCGAAGAGGAAAACCAACGATCTAATTTATATATCATGTATATCCAAACGGGAAAATACCAATGAACAACATCAACAAACGATAACTGCTGAACGACAGGCCCCTGAATCAATCAGGACAGGTGCATAAACATGCAGCGGCTATGGATAGTTTTGTTTCGCCAGCATACAATATAATTGCAGTTGAAGGCAAATCCTTCAGAAGTTCTTTGTACTTTATTCTAAAAACGAACATTTTTTAATAGGGAATATAAGTAAGGGGGAAAGTAACCAACTTTTTGTTCTTTTTATAATATTAAAAAAAAACGGTGCAGGAAATGGACATGATTACATTTCCGGATGCGGGAAGCGGGAATATAAAAAAAATAAAAAAATTCTGTTTTGAAAAAAATAGGTGCGGGCGGGTCCGTCGAACAAGGAATCAAATTGGTGTGGCCTAAATACCAAAGAAAAGAAAAAACATTCAAAATGTCATTTTGTCTTTAAAAACATGAGTTATTTCCGTTTGAACAGAAGTCTTCTAATGAATAAGTATTTCATCAAAAATTTAATTCTAGAGAAAGGGCTTCAACTGAACAAAGAGAAAAGCTTAAAGCGTGAATAATGAATTTGACCTGTAACTTGTCATGATAAATCAAATCAAAATCTACAAGCACAAAAAAGTCTGATTTGCCAAACTGACAGATAGACAGACTGACAGATACGCAGTGCAAACCTAAGTCCACTTAGACGTTAGCCGTTAGGGGACTAAAAATCAAAATCTCAAAGTATCAACAAACACAAAAGAGATGCTCTTTGGAGAGGGAACATTCAAGATATTTTTGGAAAAGCTTTCTATTTTTGAAGAAGTAGGGTTACCTCAAATGTCTTTCTTTTATCCTGATTTAATCTGAGATATAAATCAAAAACTTTTATATGGCACATTATATATGCAAACATAATCTTTTTTCGTAGATAAAAAAAAAAATGGCCACATTTTTTTTACATACACTCTAATAGACACAACTTTCTAATCAAGACACTCAAAGAGTGATTGGCCCTATAATTGGTTGCATTCCAATCAAAAGTTTCAAAGAGGAAGATTTTTTGAAGTACAAGTATGTTCACAACTCTGTTTCATACAACAAGCTTTTTAAAAGACTGTCATCAATTGAAAGTATGTGAAAACCAGGTGCTCCGCAGGGCGCAGCTTTATACAACCGCAGTGGTTGGACTCTGAACAGTTGGGGCAAATTAAATATGGTCACAATGTTCAAGCTTGATGCTGTCTGAATTTGGATTGTGATTGAATTTTTGACCAAAAAAAAGGTGTTTGTTACAAAATAAATGTGGCCAAAGATCAACAAATCTATTGCACAATACTGTGCAATTGAAGATTTCTTCTTGAAAATTTTCAAAATTTGAAATTTGAAAAAAAAAAAAAAAAGAAATCCCTTTATTTTTTTTAACAACTCCCCCCCCCCCAACTAATTGAAACCCCCCTTTCAGCAATAACCCTTAAAAACAATCCCATCCTTTCCTTTTTAGTATAGAACCTTGTAGTACAATTACAGAGAGATCCATATACATGTACTTAAACCCAAGTTATTGTTTGGGAACTAGAAATGTGTTTCTTTTCGGCCCTTTTTTGGCCCCTTATTCCTACATATTTTGGGCAATTAATTCAAAACTAAATCCCAGCCTCCCCTTTGTTATATGGAGTATTGTGGTACAGTTTGAAAGAGATCCATACAATTACACACAAGCTATCGTCTTGAAATAAAAAAAATGCTTGTTTTGGGCCCCTTTTTGGCCCTTTATTCCTAACTTTGATTCCATGACCCATTTAAAGGAATCCAAACCTTCTACTTGTGGTTTTAAACATTATGATACAATATCAGAGCAATTTAAATACTTATACACAAGTTATTATCCTTAAACTATAAAATGCTTGTTTTGGGCCCCTTTTGGGCCTTTAATTCCTAAAAAAACGGTAGGGACCATCATCCCCAAAATCGTTCCAAAGCTTCCTTTTGTGGTATTGAACCTTCTGAAAAAAAATTCATAAAGATCTATACACTTAAACTAAAGTTATTGTCCGAAATATAAGTCTACTTTGATCAGTTTTAGTTAAAATGTTAAGGGCCAAAAACTATTACAATATTATAGTGCTTTTTATAGATATTTGGGGGCATTTTTTTACTAACCTCCCATTATTTGCCAGGCTAAATTTTTTTACTTGTCTTAGAACTGATATGCACCTTTAAAAAAATCCTAAAAGTTTAAAAAAATAAGTATGATCTTGAGAGAAAACACCTACTGAGTACATGTACTACATGCAAGTTATCTAATACATCTCTCTGGCAACCTGCCAAAAGGTAAAAAGTATGTCAAAATGCATTTTTTCTTTTTTTTTTTATAATGTTCTTTGCAAAATATAACAAGATAATGCTATATTTAAAAGATATATCAATTATTCAGACCTTTAAAAAGTACCTAAATTTTGGTGATTTTTTTGCATTATTTTTTTATAATTCACAAATATGCAAATAAGGCTGTTAAATGGAAAATAGTGTGAATTAACCAAAATTTTTTTTTTTATCTTAACCCCTAAATACCCAAAGATTTTGGAAATATATATAATGTTGCAAAGTTATTACTACCAATTTGGACGAAATTTGAGATTTTGCATGGTTTTATGGCAGACTGGCTCTTAAGAATTTAATTATAAGGAATGACTATAATATTTTTTTCTGTCTATTTGAAATAACATAAAAAATGTGGTGCAAACTTAAAAAAAAGTGTGTGCCACATTTTTGATGTTAGTTCTTCATTGACAGAAAAATTATTACAGTCATTCCTGAAATAAAATTGTAAAAAGAAACAGTATATACAAAGTGGATTTAAGTTGTTTCTGTTTTCAGGTATTTTGGTTAATTCCACCAACACCCAAAAACATGGAAATCTACTTAACCTGGGTGTTGTCAGGGAAACAAGGTGACATTTTCTTGGCAGACAAGGTTGAGGGATGTGAGAGAATTACATTGCATGCTGGGTACACTTTCATCATACCATCAGGTTAGTAGTTACCATGGAAACTGAAACTATATGCATATTTCAGACTCAGTTAATGGTTTTAAATGGTAGACAATTTATTGCAAATAAGACAGTAGTGTTATAGAAAAAAGAATATTAATATTGAAATAGGAAAAAAAGAGTTCAAACAGTTTGTTTCAAGATATCTTTCCGGGAAAAATTCACAATGGATATCTGTTTAAAAAATAAAGAGCTGAAAAGAGTTCAGTTTATGTTGTTTGAGAAAGACCACCATCCGTAATAAGAGAAAGATCATCTACTGGCAGTAAGATTGATTGATTGATTGTTTGCTTAATATCAGATACTGACAATCAGAGAAAAGTCCGATTGGTTTCTGTCTTTTGATGACAAACCACTGTGCCATGAGATGCACTACTTAGACCATTTAGAATTTGGGGCCCTTCAAGATGTTGGAACCTTGAATATTAAAAACTTTTAGACACATGCTTTATTTTGTAATTATTTTAATATTGAAACATACATTAATTTTTTCCTCCCTCATTTGTCAAAATTTTATATTTAAAGATATAGATATTACACTGACGTATTGAAAATGGTATGAATGAAATAAATGTAAAACTTATTATGTTTTTTTAGGTTGGATTCATGGAGTTTATACACCTGAAGACTCTCTAGTGTTTGGAGGTAATTTTCTTCACAATTACAACATGGAGACCCAGTTAACCGTGTCTGATATTGAGGACAGAACACATGTAAGTAATTTCTAGTGGATTTTGTTGGAATAGATTATAAGTGAATCATGAAATAAAATGTTTATCGAATGACACATTCCCCTATAGGCTTGTATGCAAACTTGGGCAAAACCACTTAATTGAATATTCACCATGATCTTGCAAGTTTTCCACGAAATTTGGTAGCACGAAAATAAATGAATCCACAGTATCACATGTTTAATGAAATTGATATCAAAAGTTTGAATCAGCAAGATTTTTTATGAGTTCAATAGTCAGCATTGATCAACTAGCTATTGTACATGTACATGATCTTATGTTTGATATATATATATATACTTTCAATTAGCATAACAGTAAAAAAAAAAAGGTAATCCATCAGTAATTGCTTTACAAGTAAACTCCCTTTTTTAATTCCTTTTTACCTTAAAAATGGCCACCATCTGAGGTCACATTTTGTATGTAAACTCTCAAGGAAATGGCACTTTGTTTTTCTTTTCAATAGCAGATGAAGTTAATTGAAAACAAATCTTGTCATAGTAGGTACATACCAAATGTAGTTACTTTTTCTTAGCTGGCCAAAAAGAAAATAGAGGCTTATTGATTTGATATTTCAAAGATCTCTTCTAGAATCTGTAAACAATTTGAAACCAAACTTGCTGCCTATGTTTTATGTCTTGATTTATGTTCTCATACAAAATTATTTTTTTGGCAAAATAAAATGAGTGAGCAATTTAGGCACCTTGGATCCTGTAGTTATTTCCAATATAGGTTAGGATGATAGACAAAAACAATTATTGTTGAAAATGGTTACATACTATATGTAAGTATTGATTTCTTTACAATTTTGCATAACAATCATTCATATATATCCTGAAATGATTCAAATGCCCCCAAAAAAGGACACCTATTTTTTTTGTAAGAAATCATATGAAATTAATACTTTTGCATAATGCACTTTAACAATTTTGGAAAACAATGCTGTGATTCTGATTATGACATATTGATTTCTAATTACAGGTGCCTCATAAATTTCGGTATCCATTTTATGCCGAAATAGCATGGTATGTTTTGGCTCAATACTTGTGCTGTCTGACAGGGAAGCAGTGCATTGAACTCCCTTCTGAGAATCAGGAGGATGAGAAAACAGATTGTCAACACGATTCAAGACCCTCGTCAAGATGTTCACAAGAAAATGGACAAATGGAATCCAAAAATTCACCTGAAATTGAAACATCAAATATTTCAAAAAGTATCAAAATAGAACTCACTAGAATAGACCACCAAAGTGTGAAAAAATCTCCTTCCGCTGATGATGAAAAATCGGCAACGAAGTTGAAACAATCACCACGGAAATCTACATCTGATAGTTGTAGTTCCGCAGACACTGAAATATACGAGAGACCAGATGATATTGCTGGTCACCATGGTGATATTGATTTTTCGAATGTATCAAAAGAAATGACTTCCAAAGCAAGCAAATTGAAAATGAACGAGGATTCAAATAGTTCTGCAGGATCAATCGAAATCAGACGAACGAAAAGAGAACGTAAGAATGTTCATTTAACAAAGTGGGAGATAAAAGGATTGAAAAAAATGATTGAATGGTTGGAAGACTTACCTCCATCTAAGAAAGGTATCCCTAAAGACCTGATTGACCCTGAGGGTGTACTCAGAGAGGCAAAGGTAAGTCACTAAGAAAACAAATCTAGATACAGTGAAACCTGCTATAAAGGTCACTTTTATAACATACATATAATACATACAGTGAAACCTGATAGAAAGGTCTCTTCTATAACATACATCTATAACATACAGTGGAACCTGATAGAAAGGTCTCTTCTATAACATACATCTATTACATACAGTGAAACCTGATAGAAAGGTCTCTTCTATAACATACATCTATTACATACAGTGAAACCTGCTATAAAGGTCATTTCTCTAACATACAGTCAAACCTACTATAAAGGTCACTTCTGTGACATACAGTCGAAAACATTGTATGAAGGTCACTTCTAATAATGTTTCCATTATGAACACTTTTATAACATACAGTCAAACCTGCTATAAAGGTCACTTCTGTGACATACAGTCCAACATGTTTCCATTATGAACCTAAATTCAAAGTTCACATCTATCTTGAAGTCAGTTTTCTCTGGGCCTGAGGGTAAACTTGTATACAGGTTTTTCTGTGGTTACATCAATTTCAGAAATTTGATTGATTAAACAATGACTGACATGTTTTGTGTTTATTTCAAAAAGAGCAATATACATGTATGATATAAGCAATATTGAATTAAATAGGCTATACACACAAATTTCTTCTGTGATTTTATTGCTCATCAGGTTGCTGTTTCATAAATTCATACATGTAATAAAATACTTACACTACTTTAGTTTAAGTGTTGACAGTTCGTTTCATAATTTTGCAAATTTTTCAGAGAAGAAAGTGTGTTTTTGTAAAAACAAATATCTGTTACCCCTTAATTTAAACAAGGGTGCAATCAATAGTTTTTTTTATGTGACATCATTCTGTAACAGGGTGTGAAATAGTGGACCCATCATGCAGAAGTCAGATATTTATAGTAATTTTAAAAATTAAACATCAATGGTTTAAGTTTTTGAAGCTTTGAAACTACTCTACTTATTTCATGTATTAATAAAGCAATGTTTTTTTCTGTTTTGTTTGCAGCAATTGGTAATAGACCATCTTCAGGACAATGCACAGCTTGCTATCACAGGGGAGACCATTACTTATTGGCCACCATCTAAAAAGGTAAGAGAATATATATATGATGGAAATTGGTGTCATTAGATAAAGGAAGATGGGGTGTAAGTGCCAATAAGACAACTCTCCATCCAAATAACCATTTATAAAAGTAAACCATTATAGGTCAATGTACGGCCTTCAACACCTAGCCTTGGTTCACATTGAACAATCAGCTATGAAGGGCCCAAAATTGCTGGTGTAAAACCTTTCAAACAGGAAAACCAACGGTCTAATCTGTCATTGTATGTTTTACTATATAGATCTAAAGTAGGTAATAAAGGAAGTCTACAAAATTGAGGATTATACAATATGGTTGTGTAAAAAATGATAAAATCGTTCACAGAAAACTAAGTTTATGACATATACATGCATTGGTGCAAGAATTGGATAGACATTATTTTTCATCAGTCACTAGTTTCTTATAACTTTAAGCAAACAACAAGAAATCAGTCATCTGAGTGATTCTAGACCTTGGTGGTCATGACTATAAAATTTATAATAACAATTCTTATTAAAATCGCATTTTAGTCAAAATTAACAAAATCTCAACAATAAATGTATGCATTAATTTCTGAATTTACCTTAGTTAGTTATTTCATGATGCAATATCATTAAATTTCTTATCCAATTTTCCAGAAATCAAAACTATTCCCAAATGACGACTATTCCAGGTTCAATATTCATCTATTTGAAAATAGAGATCAGATGACAGTTCACCAACGAAATCAATAAAAAACACCCCTGACAGAAAAAAAAAGTTTGATTTTATAAAAACAACACTCAAAACTCAAAAAATTGTTTTTTGCAATACCAAACCCTAAGAAAAAGGGGGTCCTTAGAAGGGTAAGGGTTTCTAACTTTATATTCAACAATTAATATTATTATAACGATGTTTAATTAAAATAAAATATAAGATTACAGTATTAGTTTATTTGTATTGTCTGCTACAGGTTATCAAACCAAAAAAGCAGTATACTTCCACTGGACAGAAAGCACCCAAGGCTGCAAAGGGAAAGTTACAGAAGTCTGAGGTTGTGCGTCGTCGGAGAACAAGATGTAAGAAATGTGAACCATGTACACGGTCAGATTGTGGGGAATGTAATTTCTGTAAAGATATGAAAAAGTTTGGTGGATCAGGCAGAATGAAGCAGTGTTGTAAAAGCAAGCAGTGTCTTTCTGTAAGTATAGCGAAAGCTGATCAAATGTATTTAAGTTTAGTGGAAACAGTTTAAATGGAACTAAAAAGATTTTTACATTTTCTTTAGATATACAGCAAATGCTTTTTAAAGTGCTACAACACTTTGATTAAATTGTAAACTGGATACAATAAATGACAGCCTAGATTTATCTAATCAAGTTAAAATGGGCTACATTTTATATAGTTTAAATTTTATGATTTCAAGGACCAAATCTGACTGATATTTCATTTTTAGCTCACCTGGCCCGAAGGGCCAAGTGAGCTTATGCCATCACTTGGCGTCCGTCGTCTGTCGTCGTCTGTCGTCGTCTGTCGTCGTAAACTATTTGAAGAATCTTCTCCTCTGAAACTACTGGGCCAAATACTTCCAAACTTCAACTGAATGTTCCTTAGGGTATCTTGTTTATAAATTGTGTCCGAGGTTTTGATTTATCAACAAACATGGTCGCCATTGCTAAAAATAGAACATAGGGATCAAATGCAGTTTTTGGCTTATAACTCAAAAAACAAAGCATTTAGAGCAAATCTGACATGGGGTAAGATTGTTAATCAGGTCAAGATCTATCTGCCCTGAAATTTTCAGATGAATCAGACAACCCGTTGTTGGGTTGCTGCCCCTGAATTGGTAATTTTAAGGAAATTTTGCTGTTTTTGGTTATTATCTTGAATATTATTATAGATAGAGATAAACTGTTAACAGCAATAATGTTCAGCAAAGTAAGATTTACAAATAAGTCAACATGACCGAAATGGTCAGTTGATTCCTTTAGGAGTTATTGCCCTTTATAGTCAATTTTTAACCATTTTTCATCAATCTTAGTTATCTTTTACAAAAATCTTCTCCTCTGAAACTACTGGGCCAAATACTTCCAAACTTTAACTGAATGTTCCTTAGGGTATCTAGTTTATAAATTGTATCCGAGGTTTTGATTTATCAACAAACATGGTCGACATTGCTAAAAATAGAACATAGGGATCAAATGCAGTTTTTGGCTTATAACTCAAAAAACAAAGCATTTAGAGCAAATCTGACATGGGGTAATATTGTTAATCAGGTCAAGATCTATCTGCCCTGAAATTTTCAGATGAATCAGACAGCCTGTTGTTGGGTTGCTGCCCCTGAATTGGTAATTTTAAGGAAATTTTGCTGTTTTTGGATATTATCTTGAATATTATTATAGATAGAGATAAACTGTAAATAGCAATAATGTTCAGCAAAGTAAGATTTAAAAATAAGTCAACATGACCGAAATGGTCAGTTGACCCCTTTAGGAGTTATTGCCCTTTATAGTCAATTTTTAACCATTTTTCGTAAATCTTAGTAATCTTTTACAAAAATCTTCTCCTCTGAAACTACTGGGCCAAATACTTCCAAACTTTAACTGAATGTTCCTTAGGGTATCTAGTTTATAAATTGTATCCGAGGTTTTGATTTATCAACAAACATGGTCGACATTGCTAAAAATAGAACATAGGGATCAAATGCAGTTTTTGGCTTATAACTCAAAAAACAAAGCATTTAGAGCAAATCTGACAGGGGTAATATTGTTAATCAGGTCAAGATCTATCTGCCCTGAAATTTTCAGATGAATCAGACAGCCTGTTGTTGGGTTGCTGCCCCTGAATTGGTAATTTTAAGGAAATTTTGCTGTTTTTGGATATTATCTTGAATATTATTATAGATAGAGATAAACTGTAAATAGCAATAATGTTCAGCAAAGTAAGATTTAAAAATAAGTCAACATGACCGAAATGGTCAGTTGACCCCTTTAGGAGTTATTGCCCTTTATAGTCAATTTTTAACCATTTTTCGTAAATCTTAGTAATCTTTTACAAAAATCTTCTCCTCTGAAACTACTGGGCCAAATACTTCCAAACTTTAACTGAATGTTCCTTAGGGTATCTAGTTTATAAATTGTATCCGAAGTTTTGATTTGTCTACAAACATGGTCGCCATTGCTAAAAATAGAACATAGGGGTCAAATGCAGTTTTTGGCTTATAACTCAAAAACCAAAGCATTTAGAGCAAATCTGACACGGGGTAATATTGTTTATCAGGTCAAGATTTATCTGCCCTGAAATTTTCAGATGAATCAGACAACCTGTTGTTGGGTTACTGCCCCTGAATTGATAATCTTGAGGAAATTTTGCTGTTTTTGGATATTATCTTGAATATTATTATAGATAGAGATAAACTGTAAAGTGAGCAATAATGTTCATCAAAGTAAGATTTACAAATAAGTCTATCCGACCAAAGTTGTCAATTGACCCCTTAGGGAGTTATTGCCCTTTAAAGACTTTTTTCACAATTTGTTCATCATGTTGACTTACTTTAAAAAATCTTCTCCTTTGAAACTGCTGTATCAATTTCAGCCAAACTTAGGCTAAATAAGTTTCATAGTATCTAGTATAAATTTTATATTTTATTTCCTTGTATGTCAAGAAACATAGCTTCTATGGCTAAAATAGAACATAGGAGAAAATGATTTTTTTTTTGCTTTTGAAGAAAATAGGTTGATCCAAAAACATTTAAATAAATTGAAAAGCCAAAATAATCATTGATGAGAGATTTAACCAAAAGAATTAAGGTGAGCCATTCAGGCTCTTGAGAGCCTCTTGTTTGCATCGTTCTTGCTTGATTCCTTTCATTCACAAAATTAGGAAAAAGTAAAATCATTACCCGAATTTCCCACTATATATTAATTTCTCTATTTGTTACCTTTGTTACAGCCTGTACTACCACACAATGCCACCTGTTTGATTTGTAACAAAGCCGACCAACCAGAACCAAACCAGTTAATGGAGTGCAGTTTGTGTTGGGAGATTATCCACGTTCCTTGTTTACATCAGAAGTACGAGAATTTAAACAGCGAGGGTGTTATCAACGAAGATATCAGACAGCAATGGGAATGTCCCAAGTGTTTACACGATACGACAAAGGGACCACTACAGGTAGAGATTTATGTACTTTTAATGTGTAGCCACACACACATGTACTTGCACACATGCATTCTACTTCAATGTGTGTGTACTTTTAATGTGTAACATCATACCAATGAACTTGCACACATGCATTCTACCACAATGTTTATGTACTTTTAAATTCTAACCACACTAACATGTACTTGTACTCATTATCACTGAACTAGTATATATATTTGTTTAGGGGCCAGCAGAAGGACGCCTCCGGGTGCAGGAATTACTCGCTACATTGAAGACCTGTTGGTGACCTTCTGCTGTTGTTTTTTTATTTGGTCGGATTGTTGTCTCTTTGACACATTCCCCATTTCCATTCTCAATTTTATCTTATTGTGTAATCACGCTAACATGTACTTGCACACATACATTCTACCACAATGTTTGTGTACTTTTAATGTGTAACCACACTAACATGTACTTGCACTCATGCATTCTACAACAATATTTGTGTACTCTTAAATTCTAACCACACTAACATGTACTTGTACTCATGCATTCTACCACAATGTACATTCTACCACAATGTTTGTGTACTTTTAAAGTGTAACCCTACAAATGTGTATTTTCACACATGCATTCTACCACAATGTTTGTGTATTTTTATTCCTTTCAAGAAAAAGTAATCCTCAAGACTGATGTAACAATTGCTATTTGCATTTTCCATTTCTATTGTAGAATTGAGAACATAGAAGGAAACAATTTGTTTTACTTTCTCAAAAGGAAGATGGGGTGTAAGTGCCAATAAGACAACTCTCCATCCAAATAACCATTTATAAAAGTAAACCATTATAGGTCAATGTACGGCCTTCAACACCTAGCCTTGGTTCACATTGAACAATGAGCTATGAAGGGCCCAAAATTGCTTGTGTAAAACCTTTCAAACAGGAAAACCAACGGTCTAATCTGTCATTGTATGTTTTACTATTTAGATCTAAAGTAGGTAATAAAGGAAGTCTACAAAATTGAGGATTATACAATATGGTTGTGTAAAAAATGATAAAATCGTTCACAGAAAACTAAGTTTATGACATATACATGCATTGGTGCAAGAATTGGATAGACATTATTTTTCATCAGTCACTAGTTTCTTATAACTTTAAGCAAACAACAAGAAATCAGTCATCTGAGTGATTCTAGACCTTGGTGGTCATGACTATAAAATTTATAATAACAATTCTTATTAAAATCGCATTTTAGTCAAAATTAACAAAATCTCAACAATAAATGTATGCATTAATTTCTGAATTTACCTTAGTTAGTTATTTCATGATGCAATATCATTAAATTTCTTATCCAATTTTCCAGAAATCAAAACTATTCCCAAATGACGACTATTCCAGGTTCAATATTCATCTATTTGAAAATAGAGATCAGATGACAGTTCACCAACGAAATCAATAAAAAAACACCCCTGACAGAAAAAAAAAGTTTGATTTTATAAAAACAACACTCAAAACTCAAAAAATTGTTTTTTGCAATACCAAACCCTAAGAAAAAGGGGGTCCTTAGAAGGGTAAGGGTTTCTAACTTTATATTCAACAATTAATATTATTATAACGATGTTTAATTAAAATAAAATATAAGATTACAGTATTAGTTTATTTGTATTGTCTGCTACAGGTTATCAAACCAAAAAAGCAGTATACTTCCACTGGACAGAAAGCACCCAAGGCTGCAAAGGGAAAGTTACAGAAGTCTGAGGTTGTGTGCGTCGTCGGAGAACAAGATGTAAGAAATGTGAACCATGTACACGGTCAGATTGTGGGGAATGTAATTTCTGTAAAGATATGAAAAAGTTTGGTGGATCAGGCAGAATGAAGCAGTGTTGTAAAAGCAAGCAGTGTCTTTCTGTAAGTATAGCGAAAGCTGATCAAATGTATTTAAGTTTAGTGGAAACAGTTTAAATGGAACTAAAAAGATTTTTACATTTTCTTTAGATATACAGCAAATGCTTTTTAAAGTGCTACAACACTTTGATTAAATTGTAAACTGGATACAATAAATGACAGCCTAGATTTATCTAATCAAGTTAAAATGGGCTACATTTAATATAGTTTAAATTTTATGATTTCAAGGACCAAATCTGACTGATATTTCATTTTTAGCTCACCTGGCCCGAAGGGCCAAGTGAGCTTATGTCATCACTTGGCGTCCGTCGTCTGTCGTCGTCTGTCGTCGTAAACTATTTGAAGAATCTTCTCCTCTGAAACTACTGGGCCAAATACTTCCAAACTTCAACTGAATGTTCCTTAGGGTATCTTGTTTATAAATTGTGTCCGAGGTTTTGATTTATCAACAAACATGGTCGCCATTGCTAAAAATAGAACATAGGGATCAAATGCAGTTTTTGGCTTATAACTCAAAAAACAAAGCATTTAGAGCAAATCTGACATGGGGTAAGATTGTTAATCAGGTCAAGATCTATCTGCCCTGAAATTTTCAGATGAATCAGACAACCCGTTGTTGGGTTGCTGCCCCTGAATTGGTAATTTTAAGGAAATTTTGCTGTTTTTGGTTATTATCTTGAATATTATTATAGATAGAGATAAACTGTTAACAGCAATAATGTTCAGCAAAGTAAGATTTACAAATAAGTCAACATGACCGAAATGGTCAGTTGATTCCTTTAGGAGTTATTGCCCTTTATAGTCAATTTTTAACCATTTTTCATAAATCTTAGTTATCTTTTACAAAAATCTTCTCCTCTGAAACTACTGGGCCAAATACTTCCAAACTTTAACTGAATGTTCCTTAGGGTATCTAGTTTTATAAATTGTATCCGAGGTTTTGATTTATCAACAAACATGGTCGACATTGCTAAAAATAGAACATAGGGATCAAATGCAGTTTTTGGCTTATAACTCAAAAAACAAAGCATTTAGAGCAAATCTGACAGGGGTAATATTGTTAATCAGGTCAAGATCTATCTGCCCTGAAATTTTCAGATGAATCAGACAGCCTGTTGTTGGGTTGCTGCCCCTGAATTGGTAATTTTAAGGAAATTTTGCTGTTTTTGGATATTATCTTGAATATTATTATAGATAGAGATAAACTGTAAATAGCAATAATGTTCAGCAAAGTAAGATTTAAAAATAAGTCAACATGACCGAAATGGTCAGTTGACCCCTTTAGGAGTTATTGCCCTTTATAGTCAATTTTTAACCATTTTTCGTAAATCTTAGTAATCTTTTACAAAAATCTTCTCCTCTGAAACTACTGGGCCAAATACTTCCAAACTTTAACTGAATGTTCCTTAGGGTATCTATTTTATAAATTGTATCCGAAGTTTTGATTTGTCTACAAACATGGTCGCCATTGCTAAAAATAGAACATAGGGGTCAAATGCAGTTTTTGGCTTATAACTCAAAAACCAAAGCATTTAGAGCAAATCTGACACGGGGTAATATTGTTTATCAGGTCAAGATTTATCTGCCCTGAAATTTTCAGATGAATCAGACAACCTGTTGTTGGGTTACTGCCCCTGAATTGATAATCTTGAGGAAATTTTGCTGTTTTTGGATATTATCTTGAATATTATTATAGATAGAGATAAACTGTAAAGTGAGCAATAATGTTCATCAAAGTAAGATTTACAAATAAGTCTATCCGACCAAAGTTGTCAATTGACCCCTTAGGGAGTTATTGCCCTTTAAAGACTTTTTTCACAATTTGTTCATCATGTTGACTTACTTTAAAAATCTTCTCCTTTGAAACTGCTGTATCAATTTCAGCCAAACTTAGGCTAAATAAGTTTCATAGTATCTAGTATAAATTTTATATTTTATTTCCTTGTATGTCAAGAAACATAGCTTCTATGGCTAAAATAGAACATAGGAGAAAATGATTTTTTTTTTGCTTTTGAAGAAAATAGGTTGATCCAAAAACATTTAAATAAATTGAAAAGCCAAAATAATCATTGATGAGAGATTTAACCAAAAGAATTAAGGTGAGCCATTCAGGCTCTTGAGAGCCTCTTGTTTGCATCGTTCTTGCTTGATTCCTTTCATTCACAAAATTAGGAAAAAGTAAAATCATTACCCGAATTTCCCACTATATATTAATTTCTCTATTTGTTACCTTTGTTACAGCCTGTACTACCACTCAATGCCACCTGTTTGATTTGTAACAAAGCCGACCAACCAGAACCAAACCAGTTAATGGAGTGCAGTTTGTGTTGGGAGATTATCCACGTTCCTTGTTTACATCAGAAGTACGAGAATTTAAACAGCGAGGGTGTTATCAACGAAGATATCAGACAGCAATGGGAATGTCCCAAGTGTTTACACGATACGACAAAGGGACCACTACAGGTAGAGATTTATGTACTTTTAATGTGTAGCCACACACACATGTACTTGCACACATGCATTCTACTTCAATGTGTGTGTACTTTTAATGTGTAACATCATACCAATGAACTTGCACACATGCATTCTACCACAATGTTTATGTACTTTTAAATTCTAACCACACTAACATGTACTTGTACTCATTATCACTGAACTAGTATATATATTTGTTTAGGGGCCAGCAGAAGGACGCCTCCGGGTGCAGGAATTACTCGCTACATTGAAGACCTGTTGGTGACCTTCTGCTGTTGTTTTTTTATTTGGTCGGATTGTTGTCTCTTTGACACATTCCCCATTTCCATTCTCAATTTTATCTTATTGTGTAATCACGCTAACATGTATCTATATAATATAACATGTATAAATATAAATGATAAAGTAATAAAACAAGTAGAGGTAATCATGGTAATAGTGACTTTCTGAAAATCAAAAATAGCATAGTGTATTACATATATGTCGGCATTCAAACGTATGTAAATGGAGAATGCGAAATAAAAAGATTTGAAAAATTGAAAAGCAATGCTTTAAGACACGATGTTTCAGTCAAGAATAGGTGTTGTTGCTTTTAACTAAATAACTTCACCCCTTACAAAACATATTGGAATATAGGTATTGTTGTTACGTTGATCGGATTAAGTAAAATGTTTGTTAAATGTAATTTAACGCATATATTTAAAAAAATGTACTGGACATTTGGTTTTAAATCCTGCTGACATGATGGCGTACGTGTATATATACGTTAAGGTTATGGTTGAGAACCAGTAACCCTTTAATATACAGTCGATAGTCAATGTAAGCCTTGTGCAGCTTAAGTGTACACAAAACTAGGCATTCATAACATCATTTTTACCATGTATATTTAAGGAAGAAACGATTTTTGAATAAAAGTGATATTAATAACAAGTATGGATAAAGTCTTTTACAGAAATATTTGTTCGAACGTCATATATTTATTTGTTAAAAAAAAGTTACCGTAGCTGTATTAACCCTTATCAAAACTCAAAGCATCGTCATTGCGGATCACATAATTCATTTGAAAAGGTCTTTCAGAATCGACTTGACATACACATAAAAATGTCCCACTAGTCTTTACTCAAGCAATAATTCCCTCAGAAATGCATTATGACAAAAATTTGTTGGTAAATATTATTGTTTGTCTAGTGTCTCAGATCGTTAAAATACACTCAGAATTCAAAACCACATTATCCCCTCCCTTTATAAAATACTCCTTGGCAAAGACAAATACCATTTGAAACAAACAGAAAAGATAGAAATGTAGTGATCCTTATTATGTCATCTTAATCTTTTTTCTTCGTCCACAAGCACGCTGCTACAACCTACGTTTTTTCTAATGCGCAAAAGAGACATCTTTAGCTTCTCTAAACTACTGCAAATCATCAAAATGGCTTTCGTAAAGGAGAAACCACTTAACTTCAAGGGTGATGGGTGTTTTTCTGAGTCAGATAATTTTTCTCGCGCGAACTTATTTATTAAGTTGTTTTCGATGCTAGCAATCAAATTTTTTTTTTTCAATATTTAACACTATAATGTATGGGAAAACTCTGGAATCAGAATATTGTTTTTATCATCTGTATGAACAGAATACTTTTTTTTTTTTTTTTTTATCAAATTGGGCATTAAAATATTTCTCAAGGAAAACCCCATTCCCTACCCCCTTTTTTAAAGTCAAATGGTCGTACCTACCTGGTAAAAAAGGTGTCCGAAAGTTTTTATATTCGGTTTTACATTTAAACGTCTATATGAACATTTAAATGACATTAAGTTTACAAATGTGAACACATATTATGTACAGGTACAAAATGTAATTAAACAAGGTGTATAGATGTAAACAAATTTAATGGGAAACTAGTGTACATTATATTAAACTAATTGTAAACATGTTTACTGTATATGGCGTTTGGTGTGAACACAGCCTTACATTACCAATAGGTTGCAGTTTTTACAAGCATGTTTTATATGATGCATGTTTTAACCAATACACTCTTTATTTTATATTAAATATCTTTAAACTACCGTTCTGACATTGTATAATATTTATACAAGTATTACAGTAGATCTATTAATTTCAGCTACTATTTTTACACAGGATATTTAGAAATCTTACATTACCAATAAGTTGCAGTTTGTACTGGGATGTTTTACATTATGTATGTTATACCAACAAACTTATATTTTCCGGAAATCGATACATCACGTTATATCCTATATATAAACACTAACACATGTTACATCCTTTGCCAAATGTATAAATTTGTAACTGGATTCAGTTCATCACAACAAAGGTAAACAAAAATTATTTCATAACTACATTAGCTTGCATACGAACTACATTCAAACATATTTCTAAATATGTAAAGTGTGCACGTTTATTTCTGCGAGGAAGTCAAGATTTGATTGTTGCTGTTTTCTATTTTATTCTGTCAACTTTCTTTGTGTATGAAAATGTTAACTACTAATTTAATTTCAAAATAAATACACAAAATGTCAAGTTCGATGAATGACCAATTCATTGTTTTGAAATACAATAAATATACTAGCAATATCGCTGAAACTTGAATCTATTTATAGTTCAATCTATATAATATAATATGTATAAATATAAATGATAAAGTAATAAAACAAGTAGAAGTAATCATGGTTATAGTGACTTTCTGAAAATCAAAAATAGCATAGTGTATTACATATATGTCGGCATTCAAACGTATGTAAATGGAGAATGCGAAATAAAAAGATTTCAAAAATTGAAAAGCAATGCTTCAAGACGCGATTTTTCAGTCAAGAATAGGTGTTGTTGCTTTTAACTAAATAACTTCACCCCTTACAAAACATATTGGAATATTAGTATTGTTGTTGCGTTGATCGATTTCAGTAAAGTGTTCGTTTAATGTAATTTAACGCATATATTTAAAAAATGTACTGGACATTTTGTTCTAATCCAGTTGAATTGATGGCGTAGTATATATACGTGAATGTTATGGTTGAGAACCAGTAACTATTTAATATTACGTAGTTCTACAATGGGCTGGCGTGTTTTTGTACATTCATAGGCTTAATGGACGGATGAAGCAGTACCATGTAAAAAAACGTTATAAATAGTCCTATCAGGAATCTGATGTACAGTAGTTGTCGTCTGTTTATGTAGTTATCTCGTTTTCATATAATAAGACCGTTGGTTTTCCAGTTTGAATGGTTTACCACTAGTTATATTTTGGGCCCTTTATAGCTTGATATTCAGTGTGAACCAATGCTCCGTGTTGACCGTACCTTGACCTATATTGGTTTACTTTTATAAAGTGTTGCTTGAGTGGAGAGTTGTCTAATTGGCACTCATACTTCATCTCCCTATATCTATTAACTTGTTTTTGTACTATTTGTACTATTTCATAAC
This sequence comes from Mytilus edulis, assembly GCA_019925275.1. NCBI lineage: Eukaryota > Metazoa > Mollusca > Bivalvia > Mytilida > Mytilidae > Mytilus > Mytilus edulis. The sequence continues at coordinate 104,536,904 of CM034360.1, forward strand.
ACCTTTTGCGACGTAAGCTTCGATATAATCTAACAAGTTCTGCATTGGTATTTCCATTAAGGTGACTATTGAAGTGCCGAGTAAATATTATCGCTATTTTTCCCAATACATACTGAGAAACAGGAAAGATCATGTATTATTAGTTACATAGTATGTAAATGGAGAATGCGAAATAAAAAGATTTCAAAAATTGAAAAGCAATGCTTCAAGACGCGATTTTTCAGTCAAGAATAGGTGTTGTTGCTTTTAACTAAATAACTTCACCCCTTACAAAACATATTGGAATATTAGTATTGTTGTTGCGTTGATCGATTTCAGTAAAGTGTTCGTTTAATGTAATTTAACGCATATATTTAAAAAATGTACTGGACATTTTGTTCTAATCCAGTTGAATTGATGGCGTAGTATATATACGTGAATGTTATGGTTGAGAACCAGTAACTATTTAATATTACGTAGTTCTACAATGGGCTGGCGTGTTTTTGTACATTCATAGGCTTAATGGACGGATGAAGCAGTACCATGTAAAAAAACGTTATAAATAGTCCTATCAGGAATCTGATGTACAGTAGTTGTCGTCTGTTTATGTAGTTATCTCGTTTTCATATAATAAGACCGTTGGTTTTCCAGTTTGAATGGTTTACCACTAGTTATATTTTGGGCCCTTTATAGCTTGATATTCAGTGTGAACCAATGCTCCGTGTTGACCGTACCTTGACCTATATTGGTTTACTTTTATAAAGTGTTGCTTGAGTGGAGAGTTGTCTAATTGGCACTCATACTTCATCTCCCTATATCTATTAACTTGTTTTTGTACTATTTGTACTATTTCATAACACCTTTTGCGACGTAAGCTTCGATATAATCTAACAAGTTCTGCATTGGTATTTCCATTAAGGTGACTATTGAAGTGCGAGTAAATATTATCGCTATTTTTCCCAATACATACTGAGAAACAGGAAAGATCATGTATTATTAGTTACATAGTGCACTAGTGACCTACTACCGTATATATGGGTCAATAAAATCCTAATGGGGTGAGAGAAGCCCGAATCCCCATATGGAATTTACTTACGCAATATATATCATTTTATGTCACTGGCACACTATGTAACGAATTTATCTTACCGACTATCTTAACGTGTGAGATTTAGACTAGTGACCTATCAAAATGAGCAAGTCTTTAATACCGTTAGCATTAATATTAAGAAACTACTTCCATTGATCAAACAAAAACAGATGCCAACAATAACAACTTGTTAGCTTTAAATATGTTTTATGAATTTATTTCAATCTTCATCATCAATTTCTTCGTCTGTTGAAACCTTTAAGCCTATTTCTTTTTACCGTTTTTTATTTATAAAGGGACGTAACACTATTAACCGTGTATTCAAATAAGCTCCGTCTCCCTAACCTAATATGGATTATACACAGTCCCCACGATGAGGCTTTTAACCAATCATATTCCTAGAAATGTAAAGGAGGTAAGATAAAGTAGTTTACAGGGAAAATCCAAAATGTATTATTTACGATTATGCTTAAAATTCATGCACCAAACATTATTGCTTCGACTGTAGTCTTGAAAGATGTTAATGCTATTCATTTTGGCACATGCACGCCTTATCTCATTGAAGGTTTATGATTATTTTTTAAAACTAAAGATCTGTTTACTTTTTTATGATGATTCAACATTTTGTTTTAGAATTATTGAGTTTTTTGTAAAAAAAAAATGGGGTTTCACATGTCGCACCGTATCTCAAAACCATTCATGATTATTGCCTTTAACTTTACAAAATTTTAAGTTATATTAATATGAAGATTTGTATACTTTTTAGTGATGATTCATTATCTGTTTTTTGGGTTATTAAATAAGATTTTTGTAAAAAAAAAAGGGTGTTTTAACATTTACGGCCGTATCTCCGAAAATATTTATGATTATTGCATAAATTTCAAACACAAGACGACGGGCGTATCATACGCTGGCGATGCAGCTATTAATTGACACTCTTTACATATAATGTCTGTTTGTTTCCCTCACACATTGTTGTCAATATATTGGAATTCCGTGCGATTGCCATACAAGTGAGAAGTTTAGCTAGCTATGAAACATAGTTTAATCCAATTTTTTCTGCATAAGGAAATTGCTATTTTGAATTTGGTCCGGATGATATCAAACTTCGGAAACCTGTATTCCTTGTTTAATCTTGTCGTATTTGGCAATTTTTTTTGGAATTTTTGGTCATAAATGCTCTTTAATGTTGTAGTTGTTTGGCGAAATAAAGACGGAACGGTCGTCTGACGTATTAAATTATAAGCCTGGTACCTTTGATAACTATGATGTTTATTTACGGTCAGTAACCATAAATTTCAAATAAATATGTGTTCAATGCAATTTGACCGATCATTGCAGCATAAACGATCTACATCGTATTTTGTATATCTTAAAACTGTTAACAAAAAAGACAGTGCTGATATGCCGTAAACATACAGCTGAATGTTTTTATTTTGTAGGAATCTTGACTGAAAGTAATGGATGAAATTGCAAAAGTAGATAAAGCTGTAGCAAGCTTGTGCAAAGGAGATGACAAAAAAAGTGATGCTATGATGATGATGGCTCCAGACAGCAATTGGGATCAGTTCTTAACACCAGCTCCGTGTGCTATTGCTTTGTTGGGAGATTTGATATTAATTTCAGCCGACACAGACTTTAGTCTTGACGAAAAACCACCCAGAGATGGCTTCAAGCTCCTCCGGTATCCAAATTCATTCAGAGCATCATTAGTTCAAGTCAGCAATGCTGGATGGGGTGCATTTAATGAGGCACATACAAGTATGGATCAGATTCGTCTTCATAGTGGTAACGTTGATGGTCATGTAAAAAATGCCGTTAAATTTCTTATGCAAGGTACACCGGATGAGGTAAAGAGAATGTTACCTATGGCACTGTCTAAAATACAGAACATCGCTGACGAAAGCTTGCTGCTTGCCAAAGCCATTGAAGACCGATTTATTGGAGTAATGGAATTGACAGGAGAACTTCTTGAAGCATCTACTAATACGAAAGGGATTTATGATGAAAACACAAAAGAAACTGAAATAGCAATTGAAGTCGCAAGAACAGAAAGAGAGTCAAGAATGAAAGAAATAAAAAACACAGAAAAAAGACTTTGTAACATGGACAAGGAGGTAAAGGAAGCACAATCAGACTTTAAGGAGGCGAGGGAGAAACTTCCGTCAGACGATAATTTACTTAAAATTGCCGTTAGTGAATTAATGATAGAAGGAGTACGTAATATTATTAGTTTTCCTAATATAATGGCAAATGGGATAAAGAAGAAACTACGAACTGTAGTATCAACTAGCAATGTAGAAGTTGGTGAAAGAGATGATGCGTATTTTGATAACGAACTATCACGACAGCGTGTTTACTCTCAAGTATCAACAATCACCAGGTATATCTCCGAGCTTGTGAAGATTACAACAGGTAAAACTGATGTCAACGGTCAGCAATGTCCTGATATGGAAATGATAAATCATGGTGATTTAGGTCGCATCCAGCAATTCATTGAAACAGCTAGAAATCATGTCAATAGTGAGGTGAATAGCGGAGAACTTCGTGAAAGGGTATTAAAATTATGTGATAATGCTGTTGACATTTGCAATACGCTCCAACGTATAGCTAAAAGTATGGCAGATTTAGAAAATAGAAATGCTATTGTTTCGGAAGCTGTTAACAAAAGTAAATACCTTCAGAATGCAACTCAGACACTCGAGGCAGAGGCACACAAAGCACTTGGAAGGAATCCACTTGATAACAAATCACCTCATTTGTCCAAAATGCCTACACAGAGTGGAAGTTCTTCTGCAGTGACAGCAGCGACTGAGAATGCTCGCTATAAAACAGAGCTAGCGAAAGAAACCCTGCGAGATGCACAACGACGTCAGGAAAAATCAGCTGAAGAATTACGAGAGTCCAATGAAAACTGACAAAAGTTTTAATGGACATGGCAAAACTTGACTTAAAGAAGATTGACTTTGACACTATTCGTGAAACTTTAGTTAAAGGCATTAAAGCATTAGCTGAAGTAAGAGAGCAATGGGGAAAACTCGTTCGATTTTTTCAGATGCTGTCAAATCTAATCAAATGTTGTCTGCACTCTTCTCTGACGGATTTTGTAGACCAGGCAACAGTTGGACGTGAAATACAAATGACGAATAATGCTGCACCATTATCTGATATATTTAGGGATGTCATTTTTGAACAAGCATCAAAAGCCAGCCAAGTTGCTTACGTAGTGTGTACAATTGCTGGAACGTATGTTCAAATATCTAATGAATATTTGATGGACCGAATCACCTGCTTAGGACGTTTAGTAGCTCTGGATCCAAAGAAAGATGAACATGAAATAAGGAGGAAACGCGTGGAACTACATAATGGTTGCCAAAAAGCACAAAAAGCTATACTCTCTATTGTAATGAAACAGAAAGCGGAATTCAACGCAAAAATTGAGGAAAGAATCGCAAAACTTCATGAAATCGAAAAAAATATGCCACCAATTGAACCCAAAAGAATTAAAGAAATAAAATCGAATGTGACATCTGGTATGGTAACATTTACCGATGATGACATTGATGATATGATTTGATACTTTTAGACAGAAAATATTGTAGAATGTACTTTATATTATGATGCTTCACAATTTCACGCATTTCCTATTAGCATTACATCAGTGAGACATTTCCCATATTCTAAACTCTTTAAAAAAAAGGGTGGTGATATTTCATAATATATACAAAATCATAATATACTAGTATATGAAATCATGTACGACATTAATGTACGTTCGTTGTGATATGAATGTAATAATAACTACTTGACGTTTAACACTTGTTTATATTGTTATAGGTTTTTCTGAATTGTTTGCAATATAACAAATTTCCCATTTAAGGGGCACAAGCTACGAGATATATAAAAAATCTAAAATATTATTTGTTTTGTTCAAACGTTAATGTAAGAGAAATGTTTAATTAATATTTCGCTTTTAGCAATCAGTATGGTTCAATTTTGGCAAAAAAGAAACATTGTTGATAAATTTTTCAATTGCAAGTGAATAATTCGACCTCATTGAATGCGTGTTCATGTGCAGTTCAATTATACCCCTTAGCTAGGGAGGGATAACGTATGAATTGTCCGTGTAAATTTATCTAATGGAAAAGAAAGTCAGCATTGAAAGTGAAACAAAGGTAAATCATTTGATTGACGGATTCGATTTACAAACAAATCATTCTTTTACAGGTAAAATCAATGATAAACATATATTATTGATCAAGTTTATCAAGCTCATGGCTTTTTAATTGTTAATTAAAGACTTTCCATAGTGTATAAATGTTTTACATTGTAAAAAATCAAATCTGAGAATATTAGTTTTTGGTTAAAATGAATTTGATAGCTGGTGAGTGGTGCCCCTTTAAAGAAATTGCCGTACATGAAAGTAGATTCTCTACGGAATTACACAAAATGTTGTTCCAACTGCTTGATGAGATAAATCACATGTTTAGTTTAAATGTATCAGCATATTGTTGATATAAAAACAACAGGAAAAAAAGAGTTTAAAGCGAAAATTAAAACAATGCAATTTAAAATTCTGATTGTTCTTGATATCTATTTGCTTCAATTTGGAAATAGATGTTGACCTCCTAGACATGATTTCATTTTACACTTATATAACACTTTCGCTCGTTGTTATGCCTTAGGGCAAAATAAGTGTTTAAAGTTGGTTCGTCATCAAACATGTTCATGAGGCGTCTGTTGTTATTTGTGTGCTTTGGTTGCTGTCTCATTGTAAATTCATTAAAATTCGTTTTTCTGTTTTAAATTTTATGTATTTGTGGCTACCCTGGAACAATGAATTTCAATGTTCATCGAATTGCTACTTAACCATAGAATGTAAGCACAGTCTGTCAAAACAACGACTTTAAATATCCACTAAAGATTTCCTGAATCTACAAAAATTGGTACACATTGATAATAAATGATTCCACTCTAGTTTCATTTTCTTTACCTATTGTCCGGAAATTCTTATCTTCAGGAAGTTTCATTGTATATTTTTCGAAAAGTTGGGAAATATATTTTTACGAAGAAATGTTTAAATAAACAACCAAAACGATACAACACGAGACAATCAAGATCAATTGAAGGGGTTACAAACTTACTGTTTGATATGAAAAAAGAAAATGATGAATAATTACCAATGCGACAATTATCCTTGTACCTTTGATAACTTTTTTTTACGTGATACCAAATGAGATGAGGTATAATCAAGACAAGTTTCCTTGCACCGAAAAAAATGTAGTCTTATTAGAACAGCAAATGTCATGATCTATTTTAGGATAGAATTAAGGGTGTCCCAAATTTAATCTTTTCATGTGAATGATTTCGATATATGTCGTTATGATAACATATTACCAGCAGCAAAAATTGTAAAATACATTAAAAAAAAAAAAAAATATTTTTTAAATAGTATTACTCAAATTATTAATAGCGAATAAAATCCTTACACAAACTATTTATATGAGTTTGATTTTAGTTTAACTAGATAATTAAACATGCGTTCAAAGATAAAGAGCACTTACTTTGTACTCTTAACCACGCGGTCGGCATGATTTTTCCAAATGTATATATTATATTACATTTCCCTTCTATTTATTGCCGGGTCCAAATGTTTTAAAAAACGTTTTCGGTGGGTCCCTTCTACAAATACCTCCATTTATTAACACCCTGGATTCATCACTGTTCTTTTCATGTCTGTCTCTGAACAAGTAAAATCATTAAAGATACACTTTTTACTTACCACTAGAACACACCCGCGAAATCGCGGGCATTTAGAGCGTAGTTTAAAGTATGTAAAGTGTTGTTGGAAGAATTTTGTAAAATATTGAATGACTTGAATAAGGCCGCTAGTTTTCTGGTTTGAATTGTTTTACATTGTAAGTTCGGGGCCTTGTAAAGCTGAGTATGCGGTATGGGCTTTGCTCGTTGTTGAAGGTCGTACGCTAACCTATAGTTGTTAATATCTGTGTCATATTGGTCTCTTGTGGAGAGTTGTCTCAACATGGCAATCATACCACATCTTCTTTTTTTTGTAATCAATGAATTTTGTAAAAGATTTAATGACTGGAGAATTTCAGAAAAGGTATCAAAAGTTCACATGAATATTTTTGGCGCTAATCTGTATATTAGGAACATTCATTACTATATAAATATAGTGTATTTACTTTCAATTCGAAGTTTACTAATCGAAGACGATCCATAGTGGTCATTGATTTAGTATACAGACCCTCTATATCTAATAAACTCTGTGACTGCCGTGGATAGTAAACTTGAAAATGATAGCAGATAGAATTCTGAAAATACACTTTATTCTTTGTATATATGTATGTTCAAAGTATACAGAAAAACGCAAATCGGAAGTCTGATCTGACTTAAAATTTCGTCCAATGACGGGACAATATTCGGATGCCTTTTTTCTCGTTTTTCTCCAAAAATAACTCAATCTAAATAATCATATGAATGGATGACAAATGGCACTATGCACTGTACCAATAGGACACAGAGGCCTGTTGATTAATTTATTGTGGAAAGAAGAGAAGCGACATCCAAAATGAGGTCTTCTCGTTTAATAGTATAGGTGGCACGGTAGTATTTGCTTTCCAGAATTTAGGTTGCTCTTTTGTGTACCCTACTTAGGTAAATGTATCTAAACAGTGTGATTGGACAAAAAATACAGTATCAACTGAACATACTTTCCCAAACTGAGTGATGGATCAGGAGTAGAAAAATATGAAATAATTTTATATACAGATGAAAATGAATTTTTGAGAATTTTTTAAAATTTTGCATTAACTGCACCATAAAAGACCTAAAAGTACTAGTGGCCTTAGGATTTTAAAAATAGCAAAAAAAGTAAACGGTCATGGTACATATCCAAATTCATTTCTGAATGGTAAAATGAAAGTACTTCAGTTAACTGTGAATGTAGAATGTTTTGCAGTGTTAGAAAGTGGTGAAAATTCTAAAAAGGCTATCATTATCCCTTATGGCCAGGAAATACTACCGTGCCACCTATAGATATACGCATTTAGCCAATTATTTTTCTCTGGTGACGCGCGAGAAAATACCAAAACTTATACCGACGTTAAAGAGATGAAATAGAATGAGACAATTATTTATAATTCACTAAGAAAAAAAACCACACCATTGCCGACCGAAAATTGATGGAAAGAAAAACAAGTCTCTAAAGCACTACACAGGAAGAAGGAAGAAAAACATGCAAAACACGAAACCCATCAAAATACAGAAATAATCTCAAGCGCACCGGAAGGGTACGCAAGTTTTTCTCCGGTAGTGGTACCAGTCGTGTTCATCATGGCACATATGTCACCCAAAAAGAAATATTAAGAACAAGAGGAGGTAAAAAACTTTTTTTTTTTTTTTTATAAATTACGCTCGGTAAAACGCAACAACTGGCTAAAAATTCGACAAAAATACACTTCATGGCATCATAACGCTAACCCATGTTTAGGTAATAATATGTTCTATTACAATTACAGGAAACATGTCAGTTGTGCAGGCCAGAATTCATGAGAAATATAAATACCATTTTGAAAAAGTTCTAAATTACCTGTTGAAAGGTCTGGAACATTTTTCCGTGTTTACTCAGTACTTGGATGAAAAAACTGGAGGTATGTGTAACGATGATTACAAATACATAGCTGAGGTCCTGTTTCCTTTGATTGAAAAGGCAAAAATGGAATTTGATGAAATGAATGCATACGCTGAAAGTTTATTACAACAGATAAATTCCGACTTCGAGCGATGCGTGGCTGACTTGAAGGTGAATAATGACAAGTTAAAGGAAATAGATTCGAATCTTAATGCGTTGGGGAAAGAGTTACAGGGTACAGAGAAAGCTGTAGACAATGCCAATGATCAATGTAGAAGAAAACGAGAAGATTTGTCCGATGCCAAAAACGCACTCTCAGATGCAAGTCGTAAGCTCGAAGACGCAATAAGAACCCAAGAAGCAACCATTGCATATGGAGTAACTACGATAGCAGTCTCAGCGTTTTTAACACTTCTTGTTCCACCTGTGGGTATAGCTGGTATGGTAGCCGGTGTTGGAACAGGAATTGTAGGCATCACAGCCCTTAGAGAAAAAGTCTCGATGTGTTCAAATAACTTTAGTTCTGCTGGTGTTGTAGTGCAATGGAGTGAATCAGCGCTGAAATGGGCGAGAAATGCTAAAATTGAAGTAGAAAACAAGTTAAACTATGTAAATATAACAAAAAAACAAATTAAGGCCAAACTAGAAGAAGTAAAAAATGACAAAAAGAGACTCGGTGAACATCGAAATATTTTAATAATAATCGCTGAAGATTTCAAGAAATGTCACCACAAACTTTCAGATTTTTATGGCAACTTTAAAGTCTTAAGATGCGAAACTTCTGGAGGTTATTCGCTTGATATGTTGCAATCGCCAACAAAGACAATATGCATTTCCATATCTTCTCTGTGCCATAGCGCGGCAATCAAAGAGTTATGTGTACAGCTTAAGCTAACAGTGATGAGAAAACGTCTGCTTCAGATCAAGTGTGTAAAAAGCCAAACTTCTGAGCAAAATATACACATAAGGGATTGTTTTGTAATGTCTTTCTTAATCTTATTTGTAATAGTTTTCATTTTCAACTTGCTATCAAATTAATAACATTGTAAATAGAAATGGTGACACAGTGCCAACAACCCGACTAAGAGCAAAAAGTAGCCAATGGCCACCAAACGGGTCTTCAGCACACCGTGAAAATCATGCATCTGGAGAGTACTTTTCATCTTGCCCCTAAGAAATACAAGTACTAGTTTAGTGCAAATGTACTTTCAGTTTCACTGTGTAAATAGCATGCGTGCATTTCATTTCCATGTATACTGTATATTCCCTCATGGTATACCAAATTATCATTTGAACAATATTTAATCGATTCAAGATTGAAATTATAAACATAATAATTTTCTTCATTTGCAAAATAGCTTGTATGTAATATATCACTGCTGGTGATCCGATGGATAAATCAGTTGTAGAGTTTTCACTGGTTCAGACGTACTTATAAATTTAATTATTTCTGTAACTGTATCTTGCATTAATTTGTAGGATCCTTTACAATAGATAATTCAGCTAGATTAAAACTGACGAGGAAAGTTTTTTTTTCATTTTTGTGAAGCCAAGGTGGTCGAGTCGTCTAGCGCGTCGGATACAGTGCAGGTGATTTGTATCACGATATCTCAGTAGCATGAGTTTGAGTTTCGGGCAAGGGAAGAACAAAAAAAATTGCGAAAGCAATTTACAGATCTAACATTGTTGGGTTGATGTTAAGACGAGTTGTATATACAAAATATACACAGCCATTTATCACTATCACTGTTGGTGATCCGATGGATAAATTTGTTGTAGAGTTGTCACTGGTTCCTATGTGTGTACCATTACAAAATGAATAAACAATAGCAGAATTCTTTTCTCTTTCATCTTCGAAATAGGTTTACTCTTGGTTTGCCCAGTTTTGTTTCTACCAATTATCTATTTGTACAGTAAACAAAAAAGAAAAAGGTTTAATGAGGATACAATTGTAAAGTCTGTTCCAAATTATGGATATAATAGTTTGTTAGTGTTTTTTATATATTAAGGTAATTTCTTTTTCAAATTCCATTTTTATATGTATAGAAAAAAAATCAAAAAAAAAATCTCAATAGTTTAATATCGATTCATACAATTCATTTAACATACATGTACAATGACAAAATAATGACATTCAGTTATAAAAGTATCTTTCTATTCATTAGTTTCAGAATGATTTTCATTATATAAAAACACCAATACAAGTTCTCTTTTATTGCAAACATACTTAATTTAATATATGAATCAATTTTATAAATGCATTGCATAAGGAATAAAATAAAGCACTATTGTAAAATAAGTAATATGGGGCACTATATGTAGAAAGTTGTGTAATGCAATTTTTTATATCTACATCAAAAGTCACAAAACATTATTTTTACAAAGTCACAAATTACAATAGTTCACTTCATTGTTCAGTTCAAATGAAGAAGATGGGAAGCTGCGTCTGAGTAATCTATCATGTTGATAAGTCCTTGCTGGTAACTGTCTTTCAGTAGTAGGGGGTCATGTGTCTATTAATATGCATCGTCGTCCTTTTGGTGAGCGGGATCCTCCTGCTGGATACTGTTACATTCTATTGGTGCCTTTGTCTTCTTCAGTAACTCTATGATCTCTTAGATGTTTGGGTAGGGCACGTTTGCGTCCCGTCTTAAGTTTTTTGTCTATAATTCTAGGTGATTTGTAGTGCGGGGTCCTTCTGTGTAAAAGTGATTCCATAGAATTCACGTAATCTGTAAATGATGTTGTAACTGGTATGATGTCAGCTTTTCAATGTCTTCTAAAATTGTCAGCCAAACATCCTCAACAAGGTGGGGTATACTATTGGCTAAAGAGAACGAAAAGCTATTAGCAAACCAATTTGGATTCCGACCGAAAAAATCAACAATTGATGCAATTTTCGTGCTTCATGGTACTATTTCTTATACTTTACAAAATAAAGAAAAACTATTCTGTGCATTTGTTGATTTCTGTAAAACGTTTGACAATGAAGACAGACGAATATTATGGTACAAGCTTTTTAACTATGGAATAAGTAGCAAAACAATTACTATGATAAAGTCGATATTTTCAACTGTGCGCTTCTGTGTGAAAAGTGATGGAGAATTTTTGGAAGTGTTTGAAAATATTTCTGGCGTGAAACAAAGTGAGCCTTTATCACGTCTACTTTTTATATTTTTCATTAATGGCATAGCGGAGGAGCTTGAAACAAGTAACAACGACGACTTCGTTAGTGTGAATGGTATTTTGATTTATCTGCTACTTTTTGCTGACGATACAGTTTTATTCGGTAAATCACCAGAGGCACTGCAACTACTTCTGGATAAACATCTAAAATATTGTTCAAAATGAAACATTAAAGTGAGCAAAGATAAAACTGAAATTATTGAATTCCGTAATGGATGGCAACAAGTCAATCACAGTTAGTATTGTGACAAGCACGAGCTCAAAGTTGTGAACTCTTTTGTTTACCTAGGGAATTTATTTCAATTTAACGGAAAATTTCAGCAAACCTAAAAGAGATTATCCCAGCAACTTAATAAAGCTCTTGCGTTACTTTAATTCATTTTTTAAGATGTTGTACATATCAACTCAACAGAAATGTGAAATGTTCGAAAGTCTTGTGGGATCGATCTTAAGCTATGGTTCTGAGATATGGGGGTTTCATCATGCCAGGACATTGAACAGGTTCATAATCAATTTTGTAGATTTGTACTTAAAGTTGGTAAACATTCACCTATATGTGCTGTTATCGGTGAACATGGACATTTGCCAATGCATATTATTAGAAAACCAAATAAAATTGAGTGGAAATGGGGAATGTATCAAAGAGACAACAACCCGACCATAGAAAAAACAACAGCAGAAGGTCACCAACAGGTCTTTAATGTAACGAAAAATTCCCGCACCCGGAGGCGTCCTTTAGCTGGCCCCTTAACAAATATATACTAGTTCAGTGATAATGAACATGCTGAACGTCCGATTCTGATGTCAGAAGATGTAACCAAAAAAATAAACAAAATGACAATTATACATAAATAACAGCAGACAACTAGCAGTTAACTGACATGCCAGCTACAGACTTCAATTAAACTGATCGAAAGATTATGATTTCATCATATGAATATCAGACACAATCCTTCCGGTTAGAGGTTTAGTATCATACCATCATAACATATATGAGAAGAACATAACCCGTGTCATGCCAACAACTGGTTTTTAAATAAATGTGTTTAGTTCCGATGCAAAGACCCTATAAGTGAATCAATATTAACGCCAAAATATGCAATCTTTAATGACCTGACAACAGTGTCGTAACTATATCCCTTTTTAATAAGTCTATTTAAAGGTTTTGTTAGTTTCTGTGGTGAATACTGACATTTTTGTCCTTTATAAAAGAGGTACGAAAGATACCAAAGGGACAGTCAAACTTATAAATCTAAAACAATCTGACAACGCTATGGTTAAAAATGAAAAAGGCAAACAGAAAAACAATAGTACACATGACTAAAGAATAAACAACACGAACCCACCAAAAACTAGGGGTGATCTCAGGTGCTCCGGAAGGGTACGCGGATCCTGCTCCACATGTGGCATATTTCCATAAAAAATTGGATGTGAAATACCTAAACGTATAAGAAGTATGCATTTTTTGAGCTATATTTACGAATGATGTCCTTATACCGATGAATAAATTAAGTAAATGTTTTGACTAGTTTGTGATATCGAAAACCCTGGTGTAATAATTTTTCAGTAATACATAAATTTCTCTCGTTAAAATCTAAATCATTGTTACATACACGAGCGAATCGTACAAGTTGAGATATATAAACACCGTAAGATGTGACAAGGGAACGTCACGATCTGAAAATCGATAATTAACGAAAGGAAATGAAAAAATCATCTCTTTTATCATAAATTTTAGTATTAAGCTTTTTGTTAGTGATATAGATATCAAGATCGAGGAAAGGGCAGTGGTCCTTGTTAGTATTAACTTTATTTAAAAAAGTTCAACAGTATAAATTTCCTTAGAATACATACTGAAGTCGTCATTATTGAGAGCCAACATGTCATCCAATTATCTAAAAGTATTATTAAATTTGTTTATAAGATGTGGTTTTGATGGGTCTTTGCTGATTTTTGTCGTAAAGTGTAACTCATAGCAATACAAAAACAGGTCCGCAATACGTGGTGCACGGTAGGTCCCCATTGGAATTCATATAACCTGACGATATACGGAATCTCCAAAGCGAACAAAAATGTTATCTAGTAAAAATTCAAGGGCATATATAGTATCAAAGCATGTCCAATTGACATATTTTTTTTGTTTATTGCTACTTAAAAATGACCAAAAAGAGTTTGAACATATATATTCACATTCTGACTTTTTAAATGCCCATTTAATTAGGTGGGTGAATTTGTTCTTAATGAGAATGTCAGGCAATGTGGTATACAGGGTAGAAAAATTATTATGGTACAAGCTTTTAACTATGGAATAAGTAGCAAAACAATTACTATGATAAAGTCGATATTTGCAACTGTGCGCTTCTGTGTGAAAAGTGATGGAGAATTTTTGGAAGTGTTTGAAAATATTTCTGGCGTGAAACAAAGTAAGCCTTTATCACCTCTACTTTTTATATTTTTCATTAATGGCATAGCGGAGGAGCTTGAAACAAGTAACAACGACGACTTCGTTAGTGTGAATGGTATTTTGATTTTTCTGCTACTTTTTGCTGACGATACAGTTTTATTCGGTAAATCACAAGAGGCATGGCAACTACTTCTGGATAAACATCTAAAATATTGTTCAAAATGAAACATTAAAGTGAGCAAAGATAAAACTGAAATTATTGAATTCCGTAATGGATGGCAACAAGTCAATCACAGTTAGTATTGTGACAAGCACGAACTCAAAGTTGTGAACTCTTTTGTTTACCTAGGGAATTTATTTCACTTTAACGGAAATTTTCAGCAAACCTAAAAGAGATTATCCCAGCAAGCTAATAAAGCTCTTGCGTTACTTTAATTCATTTTTAAAGATGTTGTACATATCAATTCAACAGAAATGTGAAATGTTCGATTGTCTTGTGGATCGACCTTAAGCTATGGTTCTGAGATATGGGGTCTCATCATGCCAGGACATTGAACAGGTTCATAATCAATTTTGTAGATTTGTACTTAAAGTTGGTAAAAATTCACCTATATGTGCTGTTATTGGTGAACATGGACATTTGCCAATGCATATTATTAGAAAACCAAATAAAATTGAGAATGGAAATGGGGAATGTATCAAAGAGACAACAACCCGACCATAGAAAAAACAACAGCAGAAGGTTACCAACAGGTCTTCAATGTAACGGAAAATTCCCGCACCCGGAGGCGTCCTTCAGCTGGCCCCTAAACAAATATATACTAGTTCAGTGATAATGAACATGCTGAACGTCCGAGTCTGATATAAGAAGATGTAACCAAAGAAAATAAACAAAATGACAACTATACATAAATAACAGCAGACAACTAGCAGTTAACTGACATGCCAGCTCCAGACTTCAATTAAACTGATTGAAAGATTATGATTTCATCATATGAATATCAGGCACAATCCTTCCGGTTAGAGGTTTAGTATCATACCATCATAACATATATGAGAAGAACATAACCCGTGTCATGCCAACAACTGGGTTTTGAATAAATGCGTTTAGTTCCGATGCAAAGACCCTATAAGTGAATCAATATTAACGCCAAAATATGCAATCTTTAATGACCTGACAACAGTGTCGTAACTATATCCCTTTTTAATAAGTCTATTTAAAGGTTTTGTTAGTTTCTGTGGTGAATACTGACATTTTTGTCCTTTATAAAAGAGGTACGAAAGATACCAAAGGGACAGTCAAACTTATAAATCTAAAACAATCTGACAACGCTATGGTTAAAAATGAAAAAGGCAAACAGAAAAACAATAGTACACATAACACAACATGACTAAAGAATAAACAACACGAACCCTACCAAAAAATAGAGGTGATCTCAGGTGCTCCGGAAGGGTAAGCGGATCCTGCTCCACATGTGGCATATTTCCATAAAAAAATTGGATGTGAAATACCTAAACGTATAAGAAGTCTGCATGTTTTGAGCTATATTTACGAATGATGTCCTTATACCGATGATAAAATTTAGTAAATGTTTTGACTAGTTTGTGATATCGAAAACCCTGGTGTAATAATTTTTCAGTAATACATAAATTTCTCTCGTTAAAATCTAAAACATTGTTACATACACGAGCGAATCGTACAAGTTGAGATATATAAACACCGTAAGATGGTGACAAGGGAACGTCACGATCTAAAAATGGATACTTAACGATAGGAAATGAAAAAATCATCTCTTTTATCATAAATTTTAGTATTAAGCTTTTTGTTAGTGATATAGATATCAAGATCGAGGAAAGGGCAGTGGTCCTTGTTAGTATTAACTTTATTTAAAAAAGTTCAACAGTATAAATTTCCTTAGAATACATACTGAAGTCGTCATTATTGAGAGCCAAAATGTCATCCAAATATCTAAAAGTATAATTAAATTTGTTTATCAGATGTTGTTTTGATGGGTCTTTGCTGATTTTTGTCATAAATTGTAACTCATAGCAATACAAAAACAGGTCCGCAATACGTGGTGCACAGTAGGTCCCCATTGGAATTCATATAACCTGACGATATACGGAATCTCCAAAGCGAACAAAATGTTATCTAGTAAAAATTCAAGGGCATATATAGTATCAAAGCATGTCCAATTGACATAGTTTTTTTGTTTATTGCTACTAAAAAAATACCTAAAAGAGTTTGAACATATATATTCATATTTTGACTTTTTAAATGCCCATTTAATTAGGTGGATGAATTTGTTCTTAATGAGAATGTCAGGCAATGTGGTATACAGGGTAGAAAAATCAAAAATGTGAACAGATTCAAAACCACCAATATAAGCATGCAATTTATCAAGTACTTCCAACGAGTTCTTGACACTCCAAAAGTAATTAATTCCACTATTTTCGAAAGCCATATTTGAACTATTTATTATCAGGTTTTTTATTGTACCAAGTGTACTGGTAAGAAGAATAGACTATCTAGTTGTGGAACAATGGCTTGAAGACGAAATAAATCTATATTTGTAAGGTTTTTTGTGGAGCTTCGGAAGTCAATACATAGTTGAGACTTTCATTGTATTTGGTTCTGCTTGTAAAGCGGACGCTAAAAGTTTATGTTTGTTACATAAGTCGTTTTCTGAAAATGGAGTCAGTTGGAATGTTGGTGAAATGGTAATTTCTATTTTTAGAACCTCAATGTAAAATTTACGTCAAACAATAATAATCTTATTAGAAGATTTATTGGCCGGGACAAAACAAATTTCTTGGCTAGTTCTTTTAGTTTATGTTTGATACGAGAAATAGGTTTATTGTGATTATTGTTATTAATAAAATGTTCTTTAAAATGTTGAATACGTATATCAACTATGTTCATTACTGAATTGAAAAAAGTGTCCTAAGATTTTTTGTTAGCTTTATTAATTTTAAATAGTAAGTACGGAGTGAGTCGTGGATGATATTACGACACTCATTCCAATTAATAACTGAAGGGGGACGATGTTTAGGTCCTTTACTGAGGAATGATTTTAACTCTCGGTCTTGAACGATGTTAAGATCTCCTGTTATAACATGGGAAATGGGTCCATAAATGTATGCGGAATTAATAATTACACGAAGAAGGTGTGATATCACTGATATTAACATCTTTACACAATTGGGTATAATTGAACACAAATTTTCGAGTACATTTCTTGTATTTCAAAGAATACTTAAATATTGGTTGATAATTGTTACCAAGAAACCTCCTATTGTATTTGTTGTATATAAAATGTTAGTTAATGATGCTGGGAATGGGAAAACTAACTGGGAGTCAAATGCTCGTACCTTGTTAAATGATCTTTGTTATAATTTTTAATTTATAATGGTATAACCAAGAAAATGTATTTTTTTAATATGATGTTTTGAAACTACGCCTCTATTATTAGGTTATACAAAGCTGGCGTTCTAGTATGTTGGATTGTGAAAAATTGGATATTTTGAAAATGTTCAAAATTGACATTTGTTTGGAAAAATATTTACTTCTTGATATCAATGTTAAAATCTTAACACAACTTAGATATGGTTCACTTAAACTCATTATTGATACTGGTAGATATTATTATGTGCCTAGTATTAAAAGACTATGTCAATGTTGCAATATGAAAGCTATTGAAAATAAATATTATTTTGTAATGTCCAGCCTATAGACATTTGCGTGTAAGATTTTTGCCTAAATATTAATGTTCTGGGCCTAATAGGTCAAAATGTTTATCACTTATTCAAACATTTGGTATTAAAACTTTGTTGTTTCTTAAATGAAAACTGGAAACTACGGTCACAACTGATAAAGTAGATTATATATAACTGTACAATTACTATTAGTTTAATATGTTTAGATATATGAAGATGTGGTGTGAGTGCCAATGAGACAACTCTCTATCCAAATAACAATTTAAAAAAAAGTAAACCATTATAGGTCAATGTACGGGTTTCAACACAGACCATTGGCTCACACTGAACAACAAGCTATAAAGGGCCCCAAAATTTCTAGTGTAAAACAATTCAAACGGGAAAACCAACGGTCTAATCTAAATAAAAAAAAACCGAGAAATACATATAAACAACATAAACAAACGACAACTACTGTACATCAGATTCCTGACTTAGGACAGGTG
Organism: Mytilus edulis; assembly: GCA_019925275.1. NCBI lineage: Eukaryota > Metazoa > Mollusca > Bivalvia > Mytilida > Mytilidae > Mytilus > Mytilus edulis. The sequence goes on from CM034360.1 coordinate 104,555,419, forward strand.
CAAACATTTGCAGCGGGATTGTTTGTTTTTTGGGGATATTTTTGCTATTATTTTGTTTTCTGTTTTCATTTATATTATGTCGCTTACTATATTATATGAATGAATTAATGAATCTTTATTGGATTAGCAACAACATTGATTTAGCATATTACAAAGTTTATACATATTAGTATATAAAAAATATGACAGAATACGGAGAACAATTTTAAAATAAACTAAATAATTCAGAGATAAATTATAATAATATAAATAATTATATATTAACTGATAATTTGCAATCTTAGTTTCCATGCAGCTTTAAGATAATTACATAGATTTTTTGTTGAGCTTTTTGACCCAGCTTGTAACAAAAAAAATAGCTTTCGATTATTTGGCTATGAAAATAATACTTTGGCAAAAAATTTCATCTAAGTGTTCTTTATGCAGGACAAAACAAGACAAAATGAAAGTCATCTTCAATATTATTCATTTCACAACATTTACAAATACGATTGTCTCTAGGAATATTGTCATAGCGACCTGTTTCTAATATAATTTCAAGCTTCCACTACGTAGTTTTGTAAGTATATTGGTATTAAAATCATATTGTAAATAATTCTCCATACAAAAATCTAGTTTGAAACATTTAGGAGGCCGTACATTAACCTATAATGGTTTACTTTTTTTTTTTTAAATTGTTATTTGGATGGAGAGTTGTCTCACTGGCACTCACGCCACATCTTCCTATATCTATAGATAGACAGTTTTTCACAGGCATTAATATTAGCACAACAGTTTTGATAATATTGATACGTGATTTAATAAGGTCAAATGACACATTTATGTGATCCTGGTTAATCCATATAGATTTCAAACCTCAACTAAACAAAAGATCTCTTACATTGGATGCCCAATTTGTTTTGCCATTAGTAGCATCAATACATACAACTTTATAAACATCATACACAATATTTGGTTGGTCCTTCATTAAATGCAACCAATATTTAACAGTTCTGTATTTTCTTGAAATACACATCGAAAAGTGTCCGAGTTCACCACATAAAAACAAAATTAAAACAGTGTTACCCAAATTGAGTATATATCGACCAAAACGATTATGAACATATTCTACTACGTTGGCCCGATGAAATCCCAACACCTCAGACGCATAGTTCAGAACGGATCCAACCATTCTATTGAATAAAAAACACTGTTGACTTGGACCAATGAATACTCTTACATCGAGTTGATTAAAGATGATAGAGCTCTAGCTCCTTGTTGTGCCATTCTTTTTTGAGTTTGAACAAGTTTACCATTGAAATGTTGCAGCATACCAAGGTATATATATGATTTGACGATTTCAAGTTCTTGGCCTTCGAAAAAAATAATCAGTTACGGGCTTCAAACTATTTCGAAAAACAACAATTTTTGTTTTGTCCGTATTTACAGTTATATTCCATCTCCTACAGCAGAATGAAAGTTTATCTATTTGATAAAATTTGCAATGCATCGGGAGACTTTGCTAGCAGAACTGTATCGTCAGCAAATAATATCAAATATATCAGGTAACTATTAAGTTTGAATATGTCACCATTGTTTATTAACTTGTATATCACTGATTATATCGTTTATGAAAAATAGGAACAAGGGAGGAGAGAGTGGTTCCCCTTAAAAGTGGACAAACCAGGATGACACCCTTTAAGGTTTCTTTACACCTAATTTACAATAACCTTTAATAGTTATCCAACGAGGACACGGTGTGTCAGTGTAAGATCACCTCAATGACTGGAGGCCAGAGGGTGATCTAACACTGACACACCAAGTCCGAGTGGGATAAATATTGTACATCCTAACTGTTTTAGATTAGACGAAAAACCATTTACAATCCATAAAATCTCATTTAGAAACCCACACAACCATTATAATATACATTATATATTAATGTATGATCAATACCCTTTATGACCCCCGAACACAATGAGTAGATATCAAACAATGTGAATTGTTTTATCGGGGCCTTTTATAGCTAACTATGCGGTATGGGCTTTGCTCATGGTTGAAGGCCTTACGGTTACCTATAGTTGTTAATGTCTGTGTCATTTTGGTCTCTTGTGGACAGTTGTCTCATTGGCAATCATACCACATCTTCTTCTTTTTTTTATCAACTCGACCCACTGGCCAATCAGCCCACACTTGTTTTTGAAAAAGTGTAAAATCAAATTGAAAAATCAGTCTGACAACTCACTTATTAACGAAAAGGGTTTAAATCCCATTAAATAAAGGTCTGCCAACTTGCCCCACTTATAAAAATAGCGTGCGTCCTTTAAGTATGTTGAATTACTGATAGTTCGTATCCAGTCGTCCTGGTGAAGTGGTATGTGTCATTGATTGATATGCTAAAGGTCTTGAGTTCGAATCCCAGCATATACACTGGACTTTTTCTACGCGAATTTTGATAGATAGCATTTTCCATATAATTGTATATTTTCAAATTATAAGTTTTATAGTGGATTTGACATTCCCGCCAAAATGTTACAGAACAAAGGAAAGCGGCCACAATTAAATTACTCTTTAATTTCTTTATAAAGTTTTGTCTCATTAAAAATTGCATCAAGTCTTCTTGTCAAATATATTGTGTGTGTTAAGTACAGGACTATTCCAAAAATATATCAAAATTCAGAAAGACTAGACTAATCCGTCTAATGAATTTAGCCAATACACATTCACACCATTATGGACCAGTTGAGCGGAGATGTTCCGAAAACTGTAAATATGACCATTTGGCCTAATTTCTCTTTCCATATCAATATTCAGTTAAAAAAAAACATCAAAAAACTTGTTTCTCCTTTCTTTTCATCAAGAAACCTAAGAAATGAACGAGGAAGGGAAAGAAAGAAACAAATAAGAAAAAGTACGCTTTAATTAAAAGGATCTATTATATTCGTAAAATAATCACATTTACAAATTTAATTGGATTGATTTTAAGGACTTTTTTTATGTATAATACTAGTATACAGCAAGTATATTTATGCTGAGCCTGACTCAGCTAATATAACCATGTGATTGTATCGCAATCTCGGCAAATTATAAAGAATAACAACTTGTGTGTGAAGATTGTAGATTATTATTCCACCAGAAATGATACAGGAGTTTTTACAGAGTGTGTATTATTTGGTAAACTCAAAGAAATAAAAATACAATATTTACAATATGTACGAAAGAAAAATATGAATGTTCAATGCAGTAATAATATCAAGTCAAAAACGAAAGTAGAATTCTCAGTTCAATTCATAGAAATAAACAATTACATTCGTATTTGATATATAAAAGTGGAATCCAAGTTAACGGAATTAACGGTATATATATTTAACAGTTTAAAATTGATTTGAAACGTACTTGACGGTGATTTGTCACAATATCCATGTAATATCATTCAATTATTATCATGTAGTTTGATGTTATCATGTAGTTAATACTTATGCATAGGTGACTACGTTACCTTCCCCATCCTTGTAACTGCCCTTATTAAATAAAACGTGCAACTCAACTGTGGTTGTTATTACATGGCGTCAGATGTTTTGACGTATTCCACGCCAGAATGTAAGTAACAATTCAATTAATCCTGTCAGCAGTAACGTCCGGAAGATATTTTAGAGAATATTATTGCACAATTTGTGTACAACAGGTGACATTGATCGGTAACAAATATGGCAACCGGTTTCAGTTCGAACACCCATCCTTAAATTGGGGTGCACCAGACGTGTACCAAGAATTTCAAAGATTCAAACAGCATGTTGAGTTTACATTCAAGGGTCCCCTAGTTAAGGCAGAGCCTGCTGACCGCGCAGGTTGGTTAGGACTATGGATTGGACAACAAGGACGTGAAGTCTACAAAACTTTTGTGTGGCAAGAAACTGAACAAGACAACCCTGACATAATTCTAGGAAAACTGAAACATACATCCGCCCTAGGACAAATAAACGTGTAGCCAGATTTAAAGCATGTCAAAGGAAACAGACTGAAGGTGAGAACTTTGATAATTTTGTTAAAGACCTTAGATTATTATTGATGGACTGTGACTATGGAAACACCGATGATATCTTAATAGATCTAATAATCGGTGGCGTTAAACACTCAAAAGTGCAAGAGAGAATGCTCGACAAGGGCTCAGAGTTGACTATAGCAAAAGCTATTGAGATTGGGCAACAATTTGAACTATCACAAAAACAACTCAAAATGATTCGTGGCGAAGAAATTCTACGTGTCAGTGAACACTCTTACAACAAAAACAAAGATCACAAAGGTACAAAACAACAATACCGGAGACCGCCTGTTAACACTCAAAATAACAATAGACAAGATAAAAGAAGACAAGATACCTTTCATCAGTCAAAATGTGGAAATTGTGGACAACGCATGGAAACAACAGATGTCTAGCAAAAGGCACAACATGTAAATACTATAAAAAGCCAGATCATTGGTTAAAAGTTTGTAAAAAGAGACTTAGAAAAATCAACATGATTCAAGAAGTAGATCAGAGTAGTTGTGATAGTCAAGATAGTGGAGATGAATTATTATACGTATCAACCGTAAAAACCGAGACTTGGCGAAACTCAGAAGATAGATGGATTGTAGACGTTCACATTTGTGACAAGGCACTTCCGGTCAGAATTGACACCGGTGCAAAGTGTAGTATTATTTCCAAGAAATCACTCAATAAATTAGAACTAAAGAGTAAAATGTTCGAAATTGCCGATTCAAAGAAAATACTGAAATCGTACACAGGACACAAGATTCAACAGATTAGTAAAATAACACTTCCGGTTATATTCAAGGATCGTGAAATTTATGAAACTTTTGAAATAGTCGATATGGGACAGGACAATTTTATCAGTGGCGACTTTGCAGAGAGTTTGAATCTCGTGAAAAGAATAGACACAATGGACACTATAGAGGAAATTGCTAAGCCAAATGAATTGTCACATGACTTTCCAGAAATGATAAAAACTTCAGGAACATTACCAGGTGAATATCGACTCACAATAGCTGAAAATGCAAAAGGTGTAGTGCATGCACCGAGACGAATTCCTGCCGCTATTAAGGAAAAAAGCGATAACTGAACTTAGAAACATGGACGAAAACGGTTACTTAACAAAAGTTGAAGAATCGACAGAGTGGGTCAGTTCCATGGTAGTCGCACTCAGAAAGGACAAAGTTAGAATTTGTATCGACCCAAAAGAAATGAACGAAGTGATTCAACGTGAAAACTATCCGTTAAAGACAATTGAAGACGTAATACCGTTGATACCAGATGCAAAAGTATTTCGGTACTAGATGCTAAATCCGGATTCCTACAAATTAAACTAGAAGAACCGTCTTCATATTTGAGAACTTTCAATACTCCGATTGGCCGATATAGATGGTTACGCTTACCTTTCGGAATCAAGTCCACACCAGAAATATACCAGCGTATCATGGATCAGATGCTTGAAGGCATTACAGGAGCTACCGCTATTATAGATGACATTCTTATTGCAGGCCGAAACATGGAAGAACATGACAAAATTCTGAAACTAGTGGTTGAACGTCCTACTAAACATAACTTACGTTTAAATTTTGATAAATGCTTTGTGCGAAAAGCAAAAGTTGCGTACATGGGCCATGTTATTACCGACAAAGGACTTCTACCGGATCCTGCTAATTCAGGCCGTAGTCGAAATGCCTGCTCCAGAAAACAAAGAAGGTGTTCGTAGATTCTTGGGACTTGTTCAGTACCTTTCAAAGTTTATACCATATCTCAGTCAAGTGGACGCTCCGTTTAGGACACTATTGAAATCTGATGTTTTATTCATATGGGAATATGAACAGGAAAAGAGCTTTCATGAATTAAAGCGTTTGTGTAGTACAACGCCAGTTCTTGCATTTTTCGATGTCAAGAAACCTGTCGAAATCGAGTGTGACGCTAGTCAAGAAGGGCTAGGCGCCGTTTTAATGCAAGAAGGCCGTGCTATTGCTTATGCATCTCGTTCCTTATCCGAGTCTGAAAAACGTTATGCACAGATTGAGAAGGAGATGCTCTCCATAGTGTTCAGTACTAAGAAGTTTCATTGTTATATTTTTTGGAAGAAAACTGTAATACACAATGACCATAAATCGCTAGAACAAATTTTTAAAAAGCCATTATTAGCAGCACCGCTTCGTATACAGAAAATGATGTTAAAATTACAATGGTACGACATTCAAGTGTGTTATCGGAAGGAAAATGACATGAAAATATCCGACGCTTTATCCAGAGCGTTTTTGTAAGTAGAAAACAAAACTGAAGAAGGAGATATCGTCCAGGACATGATTTGCATGATATCAGTAAGTAAGGACAAATATTCCAAAATACAGGATGCAACGAAATCCGAATTGTGTGAACTTAATGAAATAATTCTTAAAGGATGGCCAGATCTTAAAGTCGAAACTCCGTTTGAAGTCCGAGAGTACTGGGATTCTCGTGATCAGTTATCTGTTCTTGATGAAATTATTTACAAGGGACTTAAAATTGTGATTCCGCCCAGTTTGCGTGACAACATGTTAAAACTCATACACAAATCTCATCTTGGCATGACAAAATGCAAGAAACGTGCTCGAGAAGTAATGTACTGGCCAAGTATGAATACAGAAGTTGAGCGATACATTGAAGATTGTGCGCTTTGTGCGTCATATCAAAATCAGCAGCCAGCTGAACCGCTTAACCCTACTCCGACCCCGGATCTACCGTATATGTTAGTCGGATGTGACTTGTTTGACTTGCAGAGTAAAGCTTACATACTTACCGTGGATTATTATTCTAAGTATATTGATGTGTTACCGTTGAATTCAACCAATACTACAGCTATAGTTGAAGCGCTAAAATCCATATTTGCAACACATGGAATACCAACTACATTACGTTCAGACAATGGACCGCAGTTCAGTTCGTCCGAGTTTAAGAAGTTCAGTAAGGAACTCGGAATTGACCACCAAACATCGAGTCCACATTTTCAAAGTGCAAATGGTGAAGCCGAAAGATCAATACAAACCGTTAAAAATCTCTGGAGAAAATCTGATGACAAACCTTTGAGCCTAGTAGATTACCGTACTACACCATTAGAAGGAATTGACTTGTCGCCTTCCCAACTGTTAATGGGTAGACGACCGAGAAATACTCTGCCTGCGTCAAAAGAAGTGTTGAAGCCTAATATGAACAACTCAATGAATGTAAAAAGACACTTTGACCGCGAGAAAGAAAAGCAAAAGTTTTATCATGACAAACGCAGAGGAGTGAAAGAATTACCAACAATAAAAGATAAATGTGCCGTGCGTATGACACCCTTACCCGGCTCAAAGGAATGGAAACCAGGAACTATTGTCAAGCACAGCGACAAACCTAGATCTTATTTTGTGCAAAGGTCCGATTCGGGAAACAATCGCTTTTATAGGAGAAATCGTAAACACTTGCGTACTTCTACCGAAACAGCCTCCAAGGACATTAACCGCGAGACAATAAGTGGCAATTTCGAATTAGACAATCTACCGAATAGAATTGAGACCGCCCCGAAAGAAACAAATGACAATAAGCGAGATGGAAGTAAAGAACGCAACGAGGACGTGAAGAGCTCAGATGTGACAACGACTAAATCAGGAAGGATTGTCAAAAAACCAGAGAAGCTTGATTTGTAAAACTTTGTAGACTTTTAAGTTTTCTCATATTAGCGTAGAACTTTATGAGCAAGTTTCATTTTTAGTTTTCATTAGAATAGACTTTAAAGTTGCTAGTTCCGAAATCCCAAATTTTCATATAATGACAATTCAATTCAATTCAATTTGTGAGTGCAATAAGAGACTTTTAAAATTCTTCAATTTGTTTCATTTGCGAGAGAAAGAGAGATGTAATATCATTCAATTGTTATCATGTAGTTTTATGTTATCATGTAGTTAATACTTATGCATAGGTGACTACGGTACCTTCCCCATCCTTGTAACTGCCCTTATTAAATAAAACGTGCAACTCAACTGTGGTTGTTATTACAATCCACAAGAGCAGTTTTGTCGTGGCATCCATTTTAATAGACAGGCGAAAGAGAAAGTAAGCACTAGTGAAATTACTGACAAGTCCAGATTATTTCCGGAAAATACGGATGTCTGAAAATTTAATCCAATAGACTATACAGTTAATACAATTGCGAATGTGATCCAGAATAATATTTACAAATAATCATATCCACTAAATATAGAAATAGACTTCGACGCTGTAACTTAGTCTTGTTTAGACCTTTGCATATAGCCATCTCAGTCAGTTCACGTGCGTGGGTAATTCATATGACTATGAAAATAGTATCATTACTTTAAAACATTCTTCACATGTATTCAAGTCTGTGTGATATAGAAATTGCTCAGGTTGGTATGGCAAATGTTTATGAATGTGTTCAATAATAAATATAATCTAAAAGGTATTTTCAACGAATCGTTCATGGCAAAAGCGGCCCTGGGACGTAAACAATATTTTCCATGTCAAGTATTTGAAACGACACGAAATTCATTTGAAGTTCCACCTAAAATATTGAAAGGAGTAGGTCCGGTAAGACCTCTTTTTGGCCCCAAAATATAGCGGTTTTACAAAATTGTTAAAATGTAAACTTTTACTTAGTTATTGGATAGCAGAATGGTTCTGCTACATAAATATGGGCTGTTTTTGACACTACAATGTACATATATTGGGTACTTGCACTGTGAAGTCGTGCTAAATTACTGAAATCTTCACATTCCATCATTTTAGTTAAATTTTAGACGGTTTCCGGGTAAAACGAAAGTGGCCGCATTCGTGTTCATCCAATATATTGAAATGGAAGTTGTATTTGATGATAATACATAACATATGTAAAGATTGAGGATGAACACGGATGCGGCCACTTCCGTTTTTGACAAAAACCATCTGAAAAGTGACATTTTTTCGGATATTTGGTAGATTTTTCATATTTGAACTTGAATCGGATCGTTTTTAATGACTTAATAAGTTAAAATCTTGCACATAAATTAATTGAATCATTTGAAATAGACACTTAAGTGTTTAAAAAGTGGTCAAAATCTTTCGTCAGATGAAACGGAAATTTGAGGCCAAAATTGGTCCTTACCGGACCTACTCCAATTCCAAATGGCCCATGAAGGAGGTTTTCATGTAAGTATATAGGTCACCGTACAGCCTTCAACAATAAACAAAGCCAATACTGCATAGTCAGCTATTAAAGGCACCGAAATGACAAAAGTAAAACAATTCAAACGAGAAAACTAACGGCCTAATTTATGTATAAAACAATGAAAAAAAACCCAACTATAAAACATATCAACAAACGACAACCACTGTACTACAGGCTCCTGACTTGGGACATGCACATTTTTAATGAATATGGCAGTGTTAAACATGTTACCGGCATCCCAATCCTCTTTTATCAATTGAAAAGGCCCAACTCATCAGATTGCTACACACAGAAATACTACACCTTTAAAGTGAACGTGGCTGGGTACTTGTATACCCTACCAACAAAATGACACAACGTACATATCTGTGAGTACTCGCAGCTAGTTACTGACAGCTAATTCAAATCCAAGACACTTAATAAAAAAAATCATGCATCTTTGTCTATTTCTAGATGAAAACTCCATATCGATGGAAATTAGAATATGTTAGTCCATTTTGAAAGTCAGTACTCTTGAAATTTGAGATAAGCATATATAGTCATAATAGTGTATTATCTACCATAACACGTCCGTCATTCGTCATTGTCGTTTTTTTAACAAAGCGGTAATGCAGTTTTAGAGGTCGGTCATTTAAAAACGTATCAACCGTATCGTTGACGTATCCGCATCTGTAGATTTACCAAAAAATATTACGTGATCCGGAGATTAAGATCCCTTTCCTTTCGAAACAATCAAACATTCACTTTCAAAATTTGCAATAGTGGTGTTTTGTAAAGCTAATAATAAGGGGATCTATCAACTACTTTTACATGGGATTGCCCTTAAAAGGAAGCCAATGTAGGGCAGGTACACGAATATCGTACATAATCCTTTAATAATCTAGTAAAAAAATATTTCAAGATCTTACATGAATAAACACACACAAAATATATTTATTAATAGTACGGGAGCACATGTATTTGTTTTGGTAAAACACGTGTGTTTGTTTATTGTTTACATCAACACGTGTTTTTAGAATACCTGTAATGTTTAGAATATATTCCATTGGACAATATTTTGTCGCATTGCGACTTAAAAACAGGTATTCTAGGTATCGTATGATTTTGGCCCGTGTTTCTCGTGCTTGTTGTTTGATATAAATTAAATGGAATTTATAATGTCATTATTCGAAGTTCTGCCTTACGCTGGATAGCATACGCCGTACTACTGCATTGCCTGTATTACCCCCCCCCCCCCCCCCCCCCCCCCCCCCCAAACCACTATCAACAAGACTATATATTGCTTTTCATGTTGAAAGTAGTAATTTAGTTACTATGATTTATTTAACTTGTATTTCTTGTTTTGTAGATTGGTGTATAGGTGTATATATTTTGCATTTATTATGGATGGCTGACTGTGACTGAGCCAGTATGACTGTTTTTTAGTGTCTCAATAATGAGAATAAGCAGTAGTGTGCTTGAATGGCTTTTGAAGCGAACTGTTTGATTTGATAAATTTATTATACATTCGTTAATAAAATTAGTTCGAAAGTATGCTACCCTCACAAGGAGAGCTCATTTCTGATACATGTGTTGAGTTTTATTGTATAAATAATTTATGTTCGTTTAAGTCTGGCGAATTAGAACATAAGAAAATCAAATGTACTACTGATATACATGTGAGTAACTTTGAAGATGTTATCATAAGAGGTAATAGAATTACGAGTTGTCTTCAGATGTCATATAAATACATGTACATTTAATAAAACAGTACTGAGTATCCCTCTATTTTTCAAATAACAATTTGGTTCTACGTGAGCACACGTTAGCATGCAAATACACGATTAAACCGTATTCACTCCTTTCATGCCTGTAAACTGTTTCAACTCTCCGGAATATCTTTAAAACTCGATATTTCCTAATTGTTTTGTTAGTTTTTGCATTAGAAATTAATCAGTTGCTCATTTGCATTATTGAGAGTACATACAATATATTAAAGCTCGAGATCACATACTGTTTTTTGATAAATCTGCAGATGCGGATACGTCAACGTAAACGTTTTTAAATGACCGACCTCTGAATAGAGTATTTGCATTATTCACGTATCAGAATGCGTGCACAGATCGACGTATACGGATCGAACAGATTTGTTTACAATAATGATTTTACCCCGATCTCAATTAAAATTAAATCCATTATACAATATTTTTGTGAACGGACTGATCTAACATTCGAGTAAAAGTAAAGTTTTCCGGATACCGTTTTACTTAATGCTAGCGCAGCCACGAAATACCAAATAAACCCAGGTTCTTTACATAAACAATGAAGACCAGTTCTGCCCTGGACACCTTGTCACACTAGGGGACAAGTGTCTACAACAACCGACATAACGGACAATTCTCTGGGAGGACAAAGCTAATACTTGACCGGGAAATGATTTGGACAAGATAAGCCAGCATTCTAGGAAGGGAAGTCTTAAAGAAGTAATACATAAATTATCATATTTATTTCATACCAAAATACACAATAAATATTCTTATATTATGACAGTAAGTTGTACAACAATACAGAAGTAAAATAAAGGGGGAAATGTCTTACTTTAAGTAGAGTTTTTAAATTGTATCATTTAAACCATTTTCGTCCCAAGTCCTAACGTTTAAACCCTAACTAATGCCAAAACATTTATTGGTCCAGAACAGTAATAGTAAACAGCATGGCTGTAATGAATACTGATAATTACCTTCGAGGAAAGTATGAATTCTGGACAATGTATTAAATGTGAATTCAGTATATAATTAATAACAAAATGACTTAACAAATGGTACTTTCTTGAAATAAGTTTTGCAATTTAACCAACACCATCTTACCTTTAACTATTAATAACCGGTTTAGAAAAGTTATTGTGTACATAAACACAGGTGAAAGTTTTCATGTAAACAATAGTAATTATATAAAATGTAAATATGCTCAAACTAAAAAGGGAGCTAATAAATAACTCTTAAATCCAATATTGCCACATTCCTCCCCACTTAAAGATCAAATGTCATCAGTTTATCTAACGAAAATAATTAAGAAATCTGTAAACGTAATAGTTCATGCATTGTATATAAAAAAATATATCAAAATGTTCAATAAATATGTATACAAAAGTTCAATAAATATGTATCAAAGTATTAAAAAATATGTATCAAAATATTCCATAAATGTATATACGGAATATAAACAAAAATTGGTCACCTAATGTCAATGTTTCTTCGCGTTTATTACTGTCCTTGTCGAAGTATTCTTTACGAAATTAAACTTTAAATGTTCGTCCCTCGAATTATAGTGTGTGTCCTCTACTTTTGTTTTTTTTCCTGAATCTACATATCTTTTACGTGTTTATTGAGCCTCTTCCTTGGCTTTTCTCTTCCTTTCCTCAACTTTCTCTCTTGTTTGTTTTGCTTCCTCCCTTTCCTTTACGTCGTCGACTCGATATGGCAAAACATCCTTCGGATCAATGAAATGTTTATTAGTAACCTCTATACACCTATATCTATTTTCAGAGCATTTATGGTCCTTAACGAGATGTTCTTCAGTACCTGTAATTTCCTTCTAGACAAATCATATATCTGACAGGTATATAAGGTTAGCTTTTCTTTGTGTACACTACCAAAGTGTGACTTGTACTCGTTAAATGAGCGGAAGAATTGTTTTTTTCCACATTCTTCTATATTACAATACGCCCCTACAGCTGGCCATAAATCTCTCAAGTGATCATTTTGAAAACTTTTATACTCATTATCACACACATGTAATTGTAACTCCATTCTGAAAATACATAATTAATAAAAATATAAATTTGTCTATTTTCAATAAAAAAAATTCACAGTAATATTCTATATATATATATATATATTTATATATATCTCAGTCACTGACTTCAATCTGCAAAAATCTACAGTAAAGAAAAAATATTCATTATTCCTGTATATATTATATACAAACACAAAAACTATGTATATATGCATACCTTCTAACAATACCATTTATGATGACGTGTGGGCCCTTTCACAACATCACAAACAGTAATGTAGACAAGTACTTAAAAGTAAATGAGCGAAACAATAAAACTAGATTACAGTGTTAATATTTGCCGTGTTTTAATAACACGACCAAAGCGAGATGTTACTGGTGGAGTTAACGTTTGTACATTTTCGTGTGGTGTAATAATTTGCTCTTGTATAGTTGGAGTATGTGCAGCTTGGTATGGTTTCAAATGATCTACATGTACAACTAATTGTTTAGTACTTGTGTCTTTTTGTATTATGTATGTTAAATCAGTAATTTTCTTAATAACTTTGTATGGACCAGTCCAGCCTAATCCAAGTTTCTTATTTGCTTCTGGAGGATACCATCTCCAAACAAATGAGTTTTCTTCAAAACTTCTTATTTTCAAGTTTTTATCATAATTTTCTTTTTGTCTATTTGCACTTAAACCAGATTGTGTATGTGCCAACTGAAATGCATTTCTAAGAGCTTCTTGAACCCACTCAACATATGCAATTGGACAAGGTATACTTTAATATCCTTGAGGTAAACCAAACATAACATCAATTGGACATCTTAATTCATGTCCAAACATCAAGAGATTTGGAGAACATTTTGTGCTTGCATGTTGAGTGGCTCTGTATGCCATGTTAATAAATGGAATGTGATCGTCCCAATCATTTCTATGTTCATTAACAAATAAACGTAGAATTGATTGTAAAGTTTGATTGAAACGTTCAACCATTCCGTCAGACTGGGGTCTGTATGGACATGTTCGAGTTTTGTCAATTCCTAATTTGTCACAAATGGCGGCAAATAGGCCAGATTCAAATTCTCGGTCTTGATCTGTATGAATTTGGAATGGACAGCAAAATCTGCAAATGAATTCTGTTACAAGTTTGTCAGCTACTGTAAGAGCTTGGTGATTTGTTATTGCATAAGATTCTGTCCATTTAGTGAAATAATATTCCACTACCATAATGTATTCATTTCCACCCGTAGTAATGGGCAAAGGACCTATGATGTCAATTGCTATTCTGTCTATAGGATATGTAGAAACACTGGATTTCAAAGGTGATTTCCCTTTCCCTGGTCCAGGTTTCCCTTTAGCACAAATATCACAACTATTTATCCATAACTTTATAGAATCTGACATATTTGGCCAATAAAATCTTCTCTTTATGAGATCTAAAGTTTTGACTCTTCCAAAATGAGCTGAATATTTTGTACAATGTAACTGTTGAAAAATGAAATTTCGTATCTGTTCCGGAGCTACAAATTGATAAACAAGCCCCTGATTTTCTCTCTCAAAAAATTTACATAACAGGTTATTCTGAATGGTCAAGGATTCCCATAACTCATAAAGAATTTTTGTTTCTTTTGATTTGTTTTGAATTTCGGACTTTTTGGGTTTTTCAATAGATTGTAACAAATTGTTCAATATAAAACTTATCTTTTGGTCATTCTCTTGCATTTCTCTTAATTGCAAATTCGACCAATAACTGAGCCAGTTTGATGTTATGTCAACACTAAGTTCTTCTGTATTGACATTGACCGGTCAGATAGCTAAATGGGTAGCAAGACAACCTCTGACGCTATCAGTGTCGCCGTCAGTTTCCGTGTCATTGATAACTGATTGAATACTTAAGCAGGAGGCATGGTCATCCTTGACGGTAAACAAGTCATCAATACAATCCGTAGTTTTGACATTTTCAAAATATTCTATATCTGTTTTCATTTCTGTACATTCTGGACAATTGCTTCGTTTACATGTCCGTTTTGGTGTTCGAGATAAACCATCTGCGTTTGTATGCAATGAACCCTTGCGGTGGTGAATTTCCATGTCGTAGGTGTCTGTGATAGAAATCCATATTGCGATCATACCTTCCGGGTTTTTGAAATTTTTGAGCCACTTGAGCGACGCATGATCTGTACGTAAAGTAAATTTTCTGCCATATAAATAATGTCTAAATTGGCACAAGAAAATAATGACCGCTAGCAGTTCACGCTTTGTAGTACAATACTGTTTTTGTGCTCTGTTTAATGTTCGGCTGGAATATGCAATGACATGTTCTTCACCATTCTGGATTTGCGAAAGAACAGCCCCGACTCCTGTTTGACTAGCATCTGTATCTAGTATGTAAGCGCCATTTTCACTTGGAAATGATAATGTTGGTGCAGTTGTTAAGCATTCTTTTAAAGTCTCCAACGCGATTTTACATTTATCATCCCAAATATTAAATGATTTATTCTTTTCAGTTAGCTGTGTCAGAGGATGAGCGATAGTTGCAAAATCTGGTATGAAACGGCGGTAATAACCCGCAAAGCCTAAAAAACTTCGTAACTCTTTGACATTTGATGGTGTATGCCAATTCTGAACCGATTGAATCTTTTCTGAATCGCATTTAAAGCCTTCTGCAGAGACAATGTGTCCCGAAATTTGACTTCTGTTTGAAAAAACGAGCATTTACTCGGTTTCAGTTTAAGATTTGCTTCTCTAAAACACTGAAATACGGTTTTCAAATTATCAAAAGCTGTTTCAAAGTCTTTTCCATAAATTATGACGTCATCCAGATAGCAGAGACAACGATGCCATTGTAAACCACCCAAAACCTGGTTCATGAGCCGGCTAAATGTAGCGGGAGAGTTGTATAAACCCATCGGCATTACAAGAAACTGATACAAGCCTTTATGTGTCGAAAAGGCAGTTTTGTATTTGTCTTCTTCAGCAACCTCTACCTGAAAATAACCACTGGCTAAATCAACGCATGAAAACCACTTTCCGCCGCTCAAGGTATCAAGAGTGTCATCAATACGTGGTAAAGGGTAGGCGTCTTTTACTGTTCTTTCATTTAATTTTCTAAAGTCCACACAGAATCGAATAGACCCATCCCTCTTCTTCACAAGGCACACTGGTGCTGCCCATGGACTACAACTGGGTCCGATTAAATTTTTGTCAATCATTTGTTTCAATTCTTCTTCAAGAACATCCCTCTGTTTCAAAGCTACTCTTCGTGGGGATATCTTTACAGGTTTTGAATCACCTGTATCTATATAGTGTTTTACTCTATCAGTTCGCCCAAGAGAATCATCAGGACCAACGAATATATCTGTATAATCATGTATAAGTGAAGACAGGTTTTTCTTCTCTTCCTCTTTTAAGTCTGATGATACTTTATCTAACATTGATTTTAAATGCTCGGGGAATTCATTATCTTTTAAAGTATTAACTTGTTCTGATATGTCATTAGATATTGAATCTGTTTGTGACTCAGCATTATCCTCATCAAAAACTTGTTCAATTGTCATCAAGTGTGCAATCTGTTCACCTTGTTTAAGTTTAACTGATTTTGAATTCAAATTCATGATAGGTAAATTGTATTTTCTGTATCAACTAGGCTTTTTGCCACCAAAAGACCTTTACTTTTCACCCATTCTAACGGTTCAATAATGCCAATACCATCTACAAATGAATCTCTTTTAGAAGCTTCAATAATCATTTCACTATTTGCAGGAATTGAAACTTGCCTAGCTATCTGAATTCTTGAACACTGGGAACTATTTTCTTTAAAAAGAGTAATACTCTGATCATTGATACTAAAGCTTTGGCTTTTAATTTGAATATCAATTTCATTTTGTTCAAAGAAATTCATTCCTAAGATCCCAGATGACCCTTTCATATCAGCTACAATAACTTCTTGTTTAACTAATAAAGGACCTATTGCTATATTCAAAGTACATTTGCCTTTAACACTTAAAGCATAACCATTGACAGTTGTTAATATACTATCTAGGCTAATCAACTGAGAACTCAGTTTTTAATTTCTCAAAAGTATCAAAAGAAATCAGAGAAACTGGTGATCCATTATCAACAAGAAATTTAACATCAATTTCATCAATTTTTGCAAAAAAACGAAAACACAATTTTGATTCACTAAATTTATTTGAACTCTCTTAATTGGATCTGATATTAAACTTTCAATTTTGGTTTGTGGCCTTTCTAAATTTTTAACAGCTGAAGTATTGGCCTCTAAATCAGCTTTTAATCGTTTCCCTGATTGTTCAATGGACAATAGTACTGAATATGTCCTATCTCATTACATTTATAGCAGACTCTGTCAGTCGTGCTGTTTTGATTCCTATAATACCTTCCTCTGCCCCTATTATTAATCCTAGGAGGCCTATTTTATTTTTTATTTAATTAATATCCGTTCCTATTTTCGGTTTCTGTATTAACATGTTTAAGTTGACTTAATTTTTCATCAATTAGTTTAGCAACTTGATCAAGAGTTAATAACTCTGTACTTTCCTTTTTATTATCCTTAATTGCTTGAATTGGGACTTCATTGCTAGTTTGCATTGGCTTTCTCATATTATTTTGAGGATTAATAAATGCTTCATATTCAATTGCGTATGAAATTGCAGAATCCAACGTGTTTGCACGTTGAAACTGGACATGATTTTGTAAATCCAAGTTATTTAATCCTCTAATGAATTTATTTATAAGAAGTTTTTCCATCATTTCAGAATCTTGTTTTTTATTTGGAAAAGCCAAGTAACCTAACCTTCTTAAAGCTCGACCATACTCAGAAACAGTTTCATCTTTAGAATGTCTCCTTGCTTCATATTCGCAAACATATGCGGCTTCTTTTTCTCTAGGATTAAATCTATTATTTAAACTTTCTTTAATTTTATTATAATTTCCAAGGTCTTGTTTACTTAAAGTACTCAAAATTTTCTGAACAGGACCTCTGAGACTCATAACAATTTGTTTAGCTCTTTCTTAATCATTCCATTCATTCCATTCTGCAACTTGTTCAAAATGAACCAAATAGTCTTGCCAGTCAATAGTTTTGCCATCAAATGATTGCGGCTCTTTTTCTCTTCTTACTATACGTTTTTCATGTAAGGTAACTGGTTGTGGCCAGTTATCAAGTCAGAGAAGATGTGTGCTTAACCCCTTCATGCCTATTTAAATCATAACTGGGGTATTTTTCAGTTGAATACATATTTAAGGGTTGATAGTCCTCTGAAAATGTATCCTTATCAACATATCTCTTGTTTGGGGGATAATCTGATCCTTGGTTCTTATTTAATCTATCCCTATCATCATACAATTCATAACTTGGTCTCCTACTAAAATGTGGTTCTTGGTATCTTTTTGGAGTAAATTTTCTATCTACTTTATAATCTGGATGTTTCAATATAGATGTATCCCTTACAGAATTATCATAAGTTTCAGATAAAGTAACAAATGATTTTAATGGAGTACTAAAATTGAAATCTTTTTCATGTCTATACTTAACTTCATCTTTATCTGAAAATCTATCAGAATGCTCAATTTTTGCTTTATCATGCTGGCTTATACCGCTTGCATAATCCATTGAATATGCCATTTTACAAAATAACAGAAATGTTTAAGGGCAATTTGTATGGTCACGGCACAAAAATGTGAACGGACTGATCTAACATTCGAGTAAAAGTAAAGTTTTCCGGATACCGTTTTACTTAATGCTAGCGCAGCCACGAAATACCAAATAAACCCAGGTTCTTTACATAAACAATGAAGACCAGTTCTGCCCTGGACACCTTGTCACACTAGGGGACAAGTGTCTACAACAATCGACATAACGGACAATTCTCTGGGAGGACAAAGCTAATACTTGACCGGGAAATGATTTGGACCAGTATAAGCCAGCATTCTAGGAAGGGAAGTCTTAAAGAAGTAATACATAAATTATCATATTTATTTCATACCAAAATACACAATAAATATTCTTATATTATGACAGTAAGTTGTACAACAATACAGAAGTAAAATAAAGGGGGAAAATGTCTTACTTTAAGTAGAGTTTTTAAATTGTATCATTTAAACCATTTTCGTCCCAAGTCCTAACGTTTAAACCCTAACTAATGCCAAAACATTTAAGAGACGAATTGGTCCTTAACGAGATGTTCTTCAGTACCTGTAATTTCCTTCTAGACAAATCATATATCTGACAGGTATATAAGGTTAGCTTTTCTTTGTGTACACTACCAAAGTGTGACTTGTACTCGTTAAATGAGCGGAAGAATTGTTTTTTTTCCACATTCTTCTATATTACAATACGCCCCTACAGCTGGCCATAAATCTCTCAAGTGATCATTTTGAAAACTTTTATACTCATTATCACACACATGTAATTGTAACTCCATTCTGAAAATACATAATTAATAAAAATATAAATTTGTCTATTTTCAATAAAAAAAATTCACAGTAATATTCTATATATATATATATATATTTATATATATCTCAGTCACTGACTTCAATCTGCAAAAATCTACAGTAAAGAAAAAATATTCATTATTCCTGTATATATTATATACAAACACAAAAACTATGTATATATGCATACCTTCTAACAATACCATTTATGATGACGTGTGGGCCCTTTCACAACATCACAAACAGTAATGTAGACAAGTACTTAAAAGTAAATGAGCGAAACAATAAAACTAGATTACAGTGTTAATATTTGCCGTGTTTTAATAACACGACCAAAGCGAGATGTTACTGGTGGAGTTAACGTTTGTACATTTTCGTGTGGTGTAATGATTTGCTCTTGTATAGTTGGAGTATGTGCAGCTTGGTATGGTTTCAAATGATCTACATGTACAACTAATTGTTTAGTACTTGTGTCTTTTTGTATTATGTATGTTAAATCAGTAATTTTCTTAATAACTTTGTATGGACCAGTCCAGCCTAATCCAAGTTTCTTATTTGCTTCTGGAGGATACCATCTCCAAACAAATGAGTTTTCTTCAAAACTTCTTATTTTCAAGTTTTTATCATAATTTTCTTTTTGTCTATTTGCACTTAAACCAGATTGTGTATGTGCCAACTGAAATGCATTTCTAAGAGCTTCTTGAACCCACTCAACATATGCAATTGGACAAGGTATACTTTAATATCCTTGAGGTAAACCAAACATAACATCAATTGGACATCTTAATTCATGTCCAAACATCAAGAGATTTGGAGAACATTTTGTGCTTGCATGTTGAGTGGCTCTGTATGCCATGTTAATAAATGGAATGTGATCGTCCCAATCATTTCTATGTTCATTAACAAATAAACGTAGAATTGATTGTAAAGTTTGATTGAAACGTTCAACCATTCCGTCAGACTGGGGTCTGTATGGACATGTTCTAGTTTTGTCAATTCCTAATTTGTCACAAATGGCGGCAAATAGGCCAGATTCAAATTCTCGGTCTTGATCTGTATGAATTTGGAATGGACAGCAAAATCTGCAAATGAATTCTGTTACAAGTTTGTCAGCTACTGTAAGAGCTTGGTGATTTGTTATTGCATAAGATTCTGTCCATTTAGTGAAATAATCTTCCACTACCATAATGTATTCATTTCCACCCGTAGTAATGGGCAAAGGACCTATGATGTCAATTGCTAT
Source organism: Mytilus edulis (assembly GCA_019925275.1). NCBI lineage: Eukaryota > Metazoa > Mollusca > Bivalvia > Mytilida > Mytilidae > Mytilus > Mytilus edulis. The sequence continues at coordinate 104,576,078 of CM034360.1, forward strand.
TCTGTCTATAGGATATGTAGAAACACTGGATTTCAAAGGTGATTTCCCTTTCCCTGGTCCAGGTTTCCCTTTAGCACAAATATCACAACTATTTATCCATAACTTTATAGAATCTGACATATTTGGCCAATAAAATCTTCTCTTTATGAGATCTAAAGTTTTGTCTCTTCCAAAATGAGCTGAATATTTTGTACAATGTAACTGTTGAAAAATGAAATTTCGTATCTGTTCCGGAGCTACAAATTGATAAACAAGCCCCTGATTTTCTCTCTCAAAAAATTTACATAACAGGTTATTCTGAATGGTCAAGGATTCCCATAACTCATAAAGAATTTTTGTTTCTTTTGATTTGTTTTGAATTTCGGACTTTTTGGGTTTTTCAATAGATTGTAACAAATTGTTCAATATAAAACTTATCTTTTGGTCATTCTCTTGCATTTCTCTTAATTGCAAATTCGACCAATAACTGAGCCAGTTTGATGTTATGTCAACACTAAGTTCTTCTGTATTGACATTGACCGGTCAGATAGCTAAATGGGTAGCAAGACAACCTCTGACGCTATCAGTGTCGCCGTCAGTTTCCGTGTCATTGATAACTGATTGAATACTTAAGCAGGAGGCATGGTCATCCTTGACGGTAAACAAGTCATCAATACAATCCGTAGTTTTGACATTTTCAAAATATTCTATATCTGTTTTCATTTCTGTACATTCTGGACAATTGCTTCGTTTACATGTCCGTTTTGGTGTGCGAGATAAACCATCTGCGTTTGTATGCAATGAACCCTTGCGGTGGTGAATTTCCATGTCGTAGGTGTCTGTGATAGAAATCCATATTGCGATCATACCTTCCGGGTTTTTGAAATTTTTGAGCCACTTGAGCGACGCATGATCTGTACGTAAAGTAAATTTTCTGCCATATAAATAATGTCTAAATTGGCACAAGAAAATAATGACCGCTAGCAGTTCACGCTTTGTAGTACAATACTGTTTTTGTGCTCTGTTTAATGTTCGGCTGGAATATGCAATGACATGTTCCTCACCATTCTGGATTTGCGAAAGAACAGCCCCGACTCCTGTTTGACTAGCATCTGTATCTAGTATGTAAGCGCCATTTTCACTTGGAAATGATAATGTTGGTGCAGTTGTTAAGCATTCTTTTAAAGTCTCCAACGCGATTTTACATTTATCATCCCAAATATTAAATGATTTATTCTTTTCAGTTAGCTGTGTCAGAGGATGAGCGATAGTTGCAAAATCTGGTATGAAACGGCGGTAATAACCCGCAAAGCCTAAAAAACTTCGTAACTCTTTGACATTTGATGGTGTATGCCAATTCTGAACCGATTGAATCTTTTCTGAATCGCATTTAAAGCCTTCTGCAGAGACAATGTGTCCCGAAATTTGACTTCTGTTTGAAAAAACGAGCATTTACTCGGTTTCAGTTTAAGATTTGCTTCTCTAAAACACTGAAATACGGTTTTCAAATTATCAAAAGCTGTTTCAAAGTCTTTTCCATAAATTATGACGTCATCCAGATAGCAGAGACAACGATGCCATTGTAAACCACCCAAAACCTGGTTCATGAGCCGGCTAAATGTAGCGGGAGAGTTGTATAAACCCATCGGCATTACAAGAAACTGATACAAGCCTTTATGTGTCGAAAAGGCAGTTTTGTATTTGTCTTCTTCAGCAACCTCTACCTGAAAATAACCACTGGCTAAATCAACGCATGAAAACCACTTTCCGCCGCTCAAGGTATCAAGAGTGTCATCAATACGTGGTAAAGGGTAGGCGTCTTTTACTGTTCTTTCATTTAATTTTCTAAAGTCCACACAGAATCGAATAGACCCATCCCTCTTCTTCACAAGGCACACTGGTGCTGCCCATGGACTACAACTGGGTCCGATTAAATTTTTGTCAATCATTTGTTTCAATTCTTCTTCAAGAACATCCCTCTGTTTCAAAGCTACTCTTCGTGGGGATATCTTTACAGGTTTTGAATCACCTGTATCTATATAGTGTTTTACTCTATCAGTTCGCCCAAGAGAATCATCAGGACCAACGAATATATCTGTATAATCATGTATAAGTGAAGACAGGTTTTTCTTCTCTTCCTCTTTTAAGTCTGATGATACTTTATCTAACATTGATTTTAAATGCTCGGGGAATTCATTATCTTTTAAAGTATTAACTTGTTCTGATATGTCATTAGATATTGAATCTGTTTGTGACTCAGCATTATCCTCATCAAAAACTTGTTCAATTGTCATCAAGTGTGCAATCTGTTCACCTTGTTTAAGTTTAACTGATTTTGAATTCAAATTCATGATAGGTAAATTGTATTTTCTGTATCAACTAGGCTTTTTGCCACCAAAAGACCTTTACTTTTCACCCATTCTAACGGTTCAATAATGCCAATACCATCTACAAATGAATCTCTTTTAGAAGCTTCAATAATCATTTCACTATTTGCAGGAATTGAAACTTGCCTAGCTATCTGAATTCTTGAACACTGGGAACTATTTTCTTTAAAAAGAGTAATACTCTGATCATTGATACTAAAGCTTTGGCTTTTAATTTGAATATCAATTTCATTTTGTTCAAAGAAATTCATTCCTAAGATCCCAGATGACCCTTTCATATCAGCTACAATAACTTCTTGTTTAACTAATAAAGGACCTATTGCTATATTCAAAGTACATTTGCCTTTAACACTTAAAGCATAACCATTGACAGTTGTTAATATACTATCTAGGCTAATCAACTGAGAACTCAGTTTTTAATTTCTCAAAAGTATCAAAAGAAATCAGAGAAACTGGTGATCCATTATCAACAAGAAATTTAACATCAATTTCATCAATTTTTGCAAAAAAACGAAAAGACAATTTTGATTCACTAAATTTATTTGAACTCTCTTAATTGGATCTGATATTAAACTTTCAATTTTGGTTTGTGGCCTTTCTAAATTTTTAACAGCTGAAGTATTGGCCTCTAAATCAGCTTTTAATCGTTTCCCTGATTGTTCAATGGACAATAGTACTGAATATGTCCTATCTCATTACATTTATAGCAGACTCTGTCAGTCGTGCTGTTTTGATTCCTATAATACCTTCCTCTGCCCCTATTATTAATCCTAGGAGGCCTATTTTAGTTTTTATTTAATTAATATCCGTTCCTATTTTCGGTTTCTGTATTAACATGTTTAAGTTGACTTAATTTTTCATCAATTAGTTTAGCAACTTGATCAAGAGTTAATAACTCTGTACTTTCCTTTTTATTATCCTTAATTGCTTGAATTGGGACTTCATTGCTAGTTAGCATTGGCTTTCTCATATTATTTTGAGGATTAATAAATGCTTCATATTCAATTGCGTATGAAATTGCAGAATCCAACGTGTTTGCACGTTGAAACTGGACATGATTTTGTAAATCCAAGTTATTTAATCCTCTAATGAATTTATTTATAAGAAGTTTTTCCATCATTTCAGAATCTTGTTTTTTATTTGGAAAAGCCAAGTAACCTAACCTTCTTAAAGCTCGACCATACTCAGAAACAGTTTCATCTTTAGAATGTCTCCTTGCTTCATATTCGCAAACATATGCGGCTTCTTTTTCTCTAGGATTAAATCTATTATTTAAACTTTCTTTAATTTTATTATAATTTCCAAGGTCTTGTTTACTTAAAGTACTCAAAATTTTCTGAACAGGACCTCTGAGACTCATAACAATTTGTTTAGCTCTTTCTTAATCATTCCATTCATTCCATTCTGCAACTTGTTCAAAATGAACCAAATAGTCTTGCCAGTCAATAGTTTTGCCATCAAATGATTGCGGCTCTTTTTCTCTTCTTACTATACGTTTTTCATGTAAGGTAACTGGTTGTGGCCAGTTATCAAGTCAGAGAAGATGTGTGCTTAACCCCTTCATGCCTATTTAAATCATAACTGGGGTATTTTTCAGTTGAATACATATTTAAGGGTTGATAGTCCTCTGAAAATGTATCCTTATCAACATATCTCTTGTTTGGGGGATAATCTGATCCTTGGTTCTTATTTAATCTATCCCTATCATCATACAATTCATAACTTGGTCTCCTACTAAAATGTGGTTCTTGGTATCTTTTTGGAGTAAATTTTCTATCTACTTTATAATCTGGATGTTTCAATATAGATGTATCCCTTACAGAATTATCATAAGTTTCAGATAAAGTAACAAATGATTTTAATGGAGTACTAAAATTGAAATCTTTTTCATGTCTATACTTAACTTCATCTTTATCTGAAAATCTATCAGAATGCTCAATTTTTGCTTTATCATGCTGGCTTATACCGCTTGCATAATCCATTGAATATGCCATTTTACAAAATAACAGAAATGTTTAAGGGCAATTTGTATGGTCACGGCACAAAAATGTGAACGGACTGATCTAACATTCGAGTAAAAGTAAAGTTTTCCGGATACCGTTTTACTTAATGCTAGCGCAGCCACGAAATACCAAATAAACCCAGGTTCTTTACATAAACAATGAAGACCAGTTCTGTCCTGGACACCTTGTCACACTAGGGGACAAGTGTCTACAACAATCGACATAACGGACAATTCTCTGGGAGGACAAAGCTAATACTTGACCGGGAAATGATTTGGACCAGTATAAGCCAGCATTCTAGGAAGGGAAGTCTTAAAGAAGTAATACATAAATTATCATATTTATTTCATACCAAAATACACAATAAATATTCTTATATTATGACAGTAAGTTGTACAACAATACAGAAGTAAAAAAAGGGCGAAAATGTCTTACTTTAAGTAGAGCTTTTAAATTGTATCATTTAAACCATTTTCGTCCCAAGTCCTAACGTTTAAACCCTAACTAATGCCAAAACATTTAAGAGACGAATTGGTCCAGAACAGTAATAGTAAACAGCATGGCTGTAATGAATACTGATAATTACCTTCGAGGAAAGTATGAATTCTGGACAATGTATTAAATGTGAATTCAGTATATAATTAATAACAAAATGACTTAACAAATGGTACTTTCTCGAAATAAGATTTGCAATTTAACCAACACCATCTTACCTTTAACTATTAATAACCGGTTTAGAAAAGGAGTAAAGTTATTGTGTACATAACCACAGGTGAAAGTTTTCATGTAAACAATAGTAATTATATAAAATGTAAATATGCTCAAACTAAAAAGGGAGCTAATAAATAACTCTTAAATCCAATATTGCCACATTTTCATCGGGACCAACTTGACTTAATTTATTCTTTCCTCATATACGTGTTATACGATACGTCGATACGGATACGCCAGCAAATACTTGATTAATGCAAATGCTCCTCTTTAGAGCATTTGCATTAATCAAGTATTTGCTGGCGTATCCGTATCGACGTATCGTATAACACGTATATGAGGAAAGAATAAATTAAGGCTAGTTGGTCCCGATGAAATTATTTTATAGTGCATTAAATTTTATTTGAGATCGGGGTAAAATTATTATTTTAAGCAAATCTGTTCGATACGTATACGTAGATCCGTGCACGTATCCCGATACGTGAATAATGCAAATGATCTAATAGAGCATTTGCATTATTCACGTATCAGGATACGTGCACGGACCGACGTATACGTATCGGGCAGATTTGTATAAAATAATATTTTAGTCCCGACCTCAATTTAAACTCAACAGATGTAAAATATGAACCAAATATTGATGATATATAGATAAACACTACAGAGTCGTTGCTTTTATAAGACCAAGGACATACACGAATCGTATTTAAGAACTGTGTGTGATAATGTACAAATATTTTATATATGAAAGGATCAAATTGAACACACCTCACGGTGGGTATGGTTGTCCTGCGAGAGAACGTACTGTGCTGGTGATTCGGTCCTGACGGGTGCTGGTGGGTCCTGATTCTGTGCTGGTGGGTTTGTTTACATTGTATCAGAACGGCAATAAAACGACTGTTTTGCTGCTTAATTTTTCTCTGATGCGTCATAAGTTCCATGCAAAGTATATGACAACAATATCATATTGCAAAAGTCGTACAAGTTCGTTTAACGGAATTGTCCTGACGCGGTGCTGGTGATAAGAAAAACGGTCCTGGTTCTGTGCTCCGATGTCCTGGTTCTGTGCCTTTATATTTTAGTTAAAAGTGGTATATATTCAAGATCATTGATGCTGTACTGTTATTGACTAATTAACTGTTGCCTGCTTTCTTGAAATTGACATTGTTTTGAATCCGTTTACTGTTATTATGCAAGAAAAAATATCCCTATTTTTTAATTTTTTTTTTAAATTAACTGTAATCTTATTTATTGTTATTGATGTTTTGGGAGGCGACTTTCCTGCTATGGAACTTGCGCCTTATTTATTGGCCTGTTAATGGAACCCTTCTTGTCCCCTTTTAAGATAAGAAAATATGTTTACGATTTTCGGGATTACGATTATTTTGCAAGATCACCAAAATACGTTGTAATTTATACAATACTTATATAAAGTAGATGATGTGGTATGTTTGTTGTCAATGGACAAGTTTCCTGAAGAAACCAAAGGAAGTATGTGTTAAAAACCATACGTCATCGTAATACCTTTAACAATAACCCATTAAATAAAAATGTAAAAGGTTACCGTTTTGCATAAAAATGGAGAGAAAAAATATAGAACAAAGGACTTTCTGAGCGTTTGAATCATATGTCTTTAGCAGCTTAAATCACATTTTTGTGTGAACAATTGATTGCTGACTATATTAAAGAATGACAACAGTATTGCGGGTTTGTTTGTTTGTTGTTGTTTTGTTTTTTTTGGGAAGGGGGGGGGGGGGGGGGGGGGATGGGGATAAGTAAGAGCGAGATTGCAGTAAAAGTTTAAAGCTTGGAATAGTTTTCCGTAAGATTAAAAAGTTGTTTTTAAAAGAAAAATGTATCTTATAGCCATTAAGAATCACTTGCTGTATCTGTAAGATTTTTACAACATAACTTTTTTGTCTGAACGGTTATCAGGTTTTTTTTCTCGAAAGTTCGATAGAACACTAAAACAAATCACTATTTTAAAGGGCAGACTAGAATATGTCAGAGAATGAAGAATGAATGAAGAGATAACCTAGAGACCACTAACAAAACTAAGATTTCTTAGCTTTTTCATTTCAAAATTCCAAAATAAATAAATATGTTTGATAAAGAATCAAAACAGCACAGACAATGAATAATAGAGACATAATTTTGTACATATATCAAGGGAAAACTTCTTACAAAGCATTATTATTTATAGTTCATTACTGTTTTTAGAAGAAAAGTCTCGTGTAAAGAGAGTGCCACGCTCTTTGCACGTTAATAACCCTTGCAGCAACTCTTTGAGGGGTCCGTAGGTGGCCTGCTGCAAGGCAACATTTCTGTTCCTATCCAATACATCCTCATTTTCCAGTGGCAGTCCAAAATTCCACGATTATTGGCCTCTTTTATGACAAGACCTACCTATTGTATTTATTGTGAACTTGTTCTCGTCCTGAATATGCATGAAATATATGCCACTGGACGTTAAGCAACCAAAAATCAATCAATCAATAGCTTCATACTACCAATTGAGTTTAAAAAAGAAATTCTTAGATTAAACACCTACATTAAACTTTAAAAGGTCATAACTGTTTAAAACAATACAAATCTACACACACACACAAAAACTAGCTTAATTTCAAATGGTTATCAACCTGAATCGCTATAAGATCATTTATAAGCTCACCTGTGTCGAGGGGTCGTGTGAGGTTCATGTATTGTCTTGGCGTCCGCAATTACAAAAAGATCTTTTCTGAAATTACTTGACCAAATGTTACCAAATGATTTTTCAAGAGTGAATCTAGGAAAAACAATATTCATCAACAAACATGACCACTGTCTGTTAAAATGTATTAGAGTTTTTAGTTACAGCCGATTCCATCGAGTATATAGGCAAACATAATATCTTTGGTTAGCTTGCTTGTAAGCTAAACCGTACCCTCCTTTCGAAGTAGCCTGGTCCTACAGACAGAAAGATGTGTCATTTGTCGGGCTAGTATACTCTTAAAGTAGGGTAGTTTACATAACCTAACAATGACTTTTCTGTTCATCAAGCAATATAACCAAAGATATTCCCTTTGTCTTCACACTCATTGAAATCGGCTTTAATATTGCAAAAGTTGAAGCAATTAGGGCAAAACTTTCCGAGTAAAAAAAATCAAAATGTCTTTCTACCTTGCACATTTCAGAACATTCATATCAGACAACGAAACTGGGTCCAGCAACATTTATAAGCAATTTAAGATTTTGACCCTCACAGTTTCCATTCACCTTCCATTCATGATAATTAAATTGAACTGTAAAACATTTCTTGGTACCTTCTTAATTCCTTTATAAGTCTCATGTAAACATAATTATGACAATAACTGTTGTGAGCACAAGATTCACTGCACACTTTTAAAGTTCTGCTTCTTCAAACATTTAAATGTGATCTTAAGTTTTGAGATTTTTAATCGACACGATTGAGATTTTTGTATATATGAGAACATGGTTTATCTATTAGTTGAAAATGCGGATTTGAACTAGCTTTCAGTACCTGCGAGCATTCGTTGTTCAATAATGTGTGTCTTTGTGTAATTATTTAATGTGATAAATTGTTTTGTTGGTACACCACTGTAACAATGAAGGAGGAAATGAGGAGGGTTGGTTGGGTGGAAGCGGGGAGGCGTATGCGGAGCACTGACAAACATGTCTATGCGGCATGGGCTTTGATCATTGTTGAGGCATCAATGTGAGAAGCATTTATTATCTTAATAAAACTATTCTTATTTTAGATACTGTTCTCTAATATTGGACGAAAGATGTTGCCCTTTTATGTAATTATGTTATACAAGTTACGATCATTTGAAAACACATATTAAACAGCCAAATGGATGCACAAGAGCTAAATAGGAGTAATAGATCCTATTGACAACAATTATCTGCCAAATTTTATTGATTTTGTAACATTTGTTTCAAATATGACCAACTTCTAATCCAAAATCACCAGCACCGTATCAGGACCCACCAGCACAATGACAGGACCCACCAGCACAGTATCAGGACATGAGTAAATTGAGAAAATGCTAAATTTTTATAAATTGCAATGTTTTTTTACAAAATAGTTATGTCGTATGGATTGCGGTATAGAAAGCGGACTCTATAAGCATTTTTGTTTTATTTTTTCAGTTCGAGATTTTCTAAAAATGAGCATTTTTGTGTTACGCTTACTGAAACAGTTTAGAGGGTCAACTTTTCAATGGTTTACATATGAACCCATAAGAAACAAAATTGAAAAATCTCAACTGTTTTCTTCCATTTTTTTATTAGTGAAAACGTCAAAAATCATCATTTTCGTCTTTGTTTACATTTTTTCATTGATCACCAGCACCCGTCAGGACCGAATCACCAGCACAGTACGTTCTCTCGCAGGACAACCATACCCACCGTGCACCTTGTCTACGAAAATTAACGGGAACATTATGTACTAATACAAGTGTGTTTACTGCCCGAGACGGGTCAAGAGGGAGAATAAGGGACCATTGTCTAGAATTTAATTAAAAATTATTATTGAATTTGGCAGAATATGGTCCCGATCCCATTGTTAAACTGCTAACAAACCCGTTAAATTAAGCGAGACTATCCCCATCTCCATCTCACTTCTAAAAAAAATCTGGATCCACCACTGATTGCTACACAAGTTATGTTTGTTGAATTACTACCACAGGGGCGGATCCAACCATTTTAAAAAAAAGGGGGATTCCCAAACCAGGACAAAAAGGGGGTCCAACTATATGTCCCCATTCAAATGCATTGTTTGGCCAAAAAAAAAAAGGGGGGCTCCAACCTCCGGAACACCCCCTGGATCTGCCAATGTACCACAGTTTATAACTAAATTTGTTCCTGTATGTATTTCCCCTAAATCCCAGCTTTTTAAAGTTCTTACGAAACAAAGGTATTGATTTGGGTATGTGGGGCTGCATTTTTGTATGCTTTTTTTTAAAAGGCTATCGTATAACATCATTTGTGTATTCTACAAATTTTATTCAGAATTAAGTATACTTTTATCAAATTCTTCATATTTTGCAGCTATTCGGTTTAAAAAGGAAAAATATTTAATAATATTATTTAATTGAGGTCTGGAACAGGAATATCAGTAACTGCTGCATGTAGTAGTCCTTTGTGAATTTATATATCATGGTCATTTTTGTTTGTTTCTTTTGTTGCCTGTTTTGACATCGGATTCGGAATTCTTTAACACTGAGTTTTATTGTGTTGATTTTTGTGTGCTGTATACTACACAGGCTATACGTATAGGGACGTTGATGGCAATTTCGCCGTGTCCAAATAATGAGATCGTCCGTTTTATTGCTGTAACTGCATGGCACATGTTGCTTGGATAGTTCAATTTTTCTGTTTTCTACATCCTTTTCAATCACAAAATTAGAAATCTTCAAGAAATATTCATTTTCATCTATTTTATGTAATTTCAATCGTAACAGTGTGAAAAAAATAAACTTTTGTGGATATCAAGAAGGGAGCATTGAGGACGTGTGCCATCCGCTTAGGACGCATTGATTATTATTTTTTGGGGTTTTTCATTTGGTATTATTAATTTCCTAATTTGTTTAATCCGATATTTTCCATAGACGCGCACCTCTAGATAGCAAATCACACATCCGCCCCTTGTATGCTGTTTCGAGGATCAGGGTTTTTAGAAAAATGCAACTAATCCCCTTTAGAATGATATGACTTATAACAAATGATTTATTTGTGGAATCGTTTTTAGTTTCTCGATAATGTGAGACGCTAGAGACAGTAGATGTTTCTTATTGTGTTTTAGAAAATAAAAATAAAACATGAAATACATGTAGCCGAAAATATGGTTAGGGTTGCTTAATTGCTTCGGACTGAGAGTATCAATCAAATCCAACACACCTTTTTTTCCACTGGAAACTGTATTTAGCATCAATTATGGTATATACTACTAACATTTATATTGTCAAGTATAATACATCTAAAAATCGTAAATAAAGAACAGTAAACACATAAAATGCATACTGATAGCTTTATTCGACATGTTTTCAAGTTGTCTACATCTGTAAGGTGCACTCGTGCTAACGGTATGTGATAGGTACGCGGATACGTGTAAAATGGGCACACGAGGATAGTTTCTAACTTTAGTCAAACATTATCATAACTCGAGGATCTTTTCTTCAGGAAACAAAGAACTGGAGTGCATTTGTATATATCGCAATTGAAATAATGTTTGTGATATAAAGTCGGATATTATAACGTCTTTGATATAAATTGATCAACTCAAACAATTAGACCCCGTTCACATTAGCATTTTCTTTTATCGATCTAATTTGAATCGATCTAAATAAAACCAGTAAGCGTTCACACTATCTTTAATCACAACGATCTCTATCGGTCTAATCTGAACCACTGCGTTCACACTACAATTAAAAACGCAATCGATCTAACCTTTTTACCCGTAAAACTGTAAACATTGTGTATAAATAGAACTGATTTATCAAATTCATGTGTTGATACACAGATACACACACTTTGAATAAAAATTGGATAAAGTTATTGTTTCTCTTGAATCACAAGTTAAAATTTTGATACTGGTGTTATTGGCGTTTTCTTTTAATTTTGAAAAAAAAAATAACTAGTCGAGCAGTGAAGTTACAACACGACGCCGGAAATACTGCGGTTCCTGAATAGAAATAATTCAACATAAGAAAAGAAGACACATATTTCGGAAATCTATGCTACGGCGAAGACAACATGTTTTTAGTTTGTTTTAAAGGTCTTTTAACAGAGAAATATATGTTAAACAACGAACCTCTGGGATAATTTTGCCGCTATACATGCGCATACGTTATTTTCGATTTAATCGTACTAGTTTAAACCGATCTCTGCGTTCACATTTAAAGTAAGATCGTTTTACTTTAGATCGATTCAAACTAAACTACCTCTTTTGGTGTTTTAGTTTAGACCGATTGAAGATCGATTCAAAGCGTTCACATTAGTCCTAAAACCGATCTAAAGTGAACCGGTCTAGTTTAAATCGATAAAAATGTCCTAGTGTGAACGGGGTCTATGACACAATAAACATTCAGAGCCTCATAAATCTGAATTAAGAATAAGGGGTGTACTCGATTCATAAAACGTATCCAAAACGTTTAAATAAAATTACCCATTTTTTTTTACAACATTCACCTTTGTGAGTTAAAATATATTTTGATCAGAGAGATTAAGAAAATAAAAGCTTTTTTTGTTTTTTATAGACTTCTTTATAATGCATATTTATATTTTCCTGATTTTTTTAGGATCAACGTAGAATTGTATTTGTTATATTTTGGTTCCATCTTCAATTTTCTTCTAGAATTGATGCCAGTATGGAGTTCGTTTTGTAAGTCCTTGAAATGCTCCGAAACTCTTCATCTCCTTTAGATGTAGATATGAATTGTTATCGACGATTACCGCTCCACCAGAACGTTCTATGACAATATCTAGAAACTTATTATTTTGGGATGAACCCCATCTCCAAACCGCCAGGGGAGAAATGTGTTTGGATCATTAATTATGCAACGTCGCGAATTTTATAATTCGACAGTGGAAACCCCAGAAACATTTCTGTGAGGCAACTGCATATATCCATCGAGACATCCCCTGATAACACCTTTTTAGGGTTGTTGGAACTCTATACAGATATCATAGTGATACTTAACTTAGGATTGTTTGTTTGTGGGCAGCTCTTGTTGCCCGAAGAACCTGTTTGTTTATTTAAGTTTTAAATTATATTGGGTCTATTAGTATTATCGCATCGGTATGTGAGTTTTTATATACGATTAACTATTTTTATTGCATGTTTTGCACTAAAAATATCTTTATCGGGACCAACCTGGCTTAATTTATCATTTCCTCATATACGTGTTATACGATACGTCGATACGGATACGCCAGAAAATACTTGATTAATGCAAATGCTCTAATAGAGCATTTGCATTTTTCACGTATCAGGATACGTACACGGATCGACGTGTACGTATCGGAAAGATTTGTATAAAATAAATAAATGTTGTAGTCCCGACCTCAATTAAGAAACTAAACATATGTAAGATATGAACCAAATGTTGTGATATATAGTTAAAACACTCAATACTAAGAGAGCTACAATTTGATTTTTCGGGGGGGAAGGGAGGGGGGGGGGGCTAGGATGAAATTTAAAAAACAAGTGAAACTGCGAGCTACTGTTATGAAAGGATTTAGGACACTTTTAGAAATAATTAAGAATTGAAATTAAATAGAGCTTATTAAAATAAAAATTGTATGTTTCAAATTTATTAAGTCAGTTAAAAGTAAAATAGAATATAAAGTCAAATAATTCATTGGCACAAGGAAATATAACAAAAAGAAACTACAATCAAAAGAATTTATGATTCATAAGAGTAACAGACATTAGCTAAGGTACAAGATCATGCTTAAAATAGAAGTCAAGAATCTTGATTAAAGGTTAAGTAGCACGCTTTAGAAGTTGATAGGTCGACGGACAGATGTATGTCGAATTGATATTACATCCAAGGTTAAAACCATATTCACAGAATTTGTAGATAGTATGGCATCATGAATATTCAATAATACATAACAGCACAGGAATGTTATTATATAACCAATCAAAAAGCTGGAGTAAGATGAATACATACACAAAAATAAAAATTAGAACTTAATACAACTTGAATTAATTTTTTATAAAAATCAGAATTTGGAGTACAAACAAAATATTATTTTATTAAAATTAAAAGAAGTAATAATCCAAATGCTTTTCATAAATAAATGAGTGCATTTTGCATATTATAAGATAACAAGTGTTTTGGCACCAAATTACCTTATATGCAGAGAGGCTCGGTTTTGAACGGGGGAAAATGATGTCATGCAGGTATTCGTTGGGACATATAAAAAGGCGAATCATTAAGTTTGCGCTAACATCATTTTCCTCCCAGCAAAACTGAGTTCTCGTTATTTATTCTTTTATAAAGGTAAGCTTGTTTTATTTATTTAAAATTTAGATATACATATTTGAGATTAAAATGAAATAAGAAATAATTATAAGTAATATTAAAAGAGAATATTTATCTATATAATTTAAGAAATATAATTTATCAATCAGGGGTGGTGTTCTCGAAGCTATCTTAGGGTTAGGACGTGTCCTAAGTCTATCTTATGACAAGTCTTTGTCCTAAGTCGTGTTCTCGAAGCTCTCTTAACTTATGATATATCTCATTTTTCGTCCTAACTTTAGGACACCCAACAAGGTGTCTTAAGAGCATCCTATCTTCATCCTAGTGTAATAAAGTTTGGATTTCGCTTTTTGCTCATTATTTTACGTGAAAATGAACATGAAATGAAACGCACCATCGGTTATTAACTCGTATATAAAGAAAAGGTGAATGATTTTAAACTTTGAACTTCGTGTTTCACGATACGATTATACTAAAAATTTAATTCTCTTTTCAAAACAAATTGTTTTCCAGTTTAAATAACAATCTTTTTTTTATATAATTACATTGGTAATTATGCAATTTATTCTGTACATGTTATTATAAAATTCGTAAATAATTGTATTCAATATTTTCGTCATTTATAAATGTTTTATCAACAAATATCTGTATTTCGATTTAGGATATGTTTAGGACGTCCTAACATAAGATTCGTCTGAGATAGCTTCGAGACACAACTTAAGAGTGTCCTAAGTTGATCTTAAGTCCGTCCTAAAATCGGTCTTATCTATAACTTAGGACGAATCTTAGGAGACTTTCGAGAACACCACCCCAGATTCTTTATTTAATAACTAATTTAGTTAAATATTAACACTTTGTTGAAATCGGATAAAATCATTATAATAAATAGAATCATGAGGTTATTCACTCCGCAACGATAAATAGGATGATCGTATATAAGTTAAAAACCGATGTTTTATGTGAAGTGCATAAATGCATATAAATAGAAAAGTTAATTGCCATGAAATTCACGAGTTAAATTCTGCAATTTACGAAACAGGAATACTTGTATTTTGTCAAGAGATCATGTTATTTATTGTTATTGTGTATAATTAATGTATTGTAAAATTATCTTGATCAAAAAGAAAAGAAAAGAAAGAATAATTAAAAACATCATTTTCCTCCCAGCAAAACTGAGTTCTCGTTATTTATTCTTTTATAAAGGTCGTTAGGCAGATTCCAACCTTGCACTACCGAGCTTTTCCCCAGAATAACAAAAAGGTATGCTGCAGCACTAGTGGTATTTGTCAAATGTCAGTCTGAAGGGTTATTTGGTTGAAGGTCATTAATTTCAACATTTATTGGTATTGGTCAAATGGATAGGTTGGAGAGTCGTTGGGACGAGGGACACTAAGTTCCGTCACAACAACATGGTGGACGCAGACAACGACAATAAGGAAAGTAACAACAGCAGATAAATTTAAGATACCACATAAATATTTTACGAGGGCTAGCAAAAATAAAGAAGACTCCGTTAATTTCTCTCCCGCTAATTTAACTAAATTCTTACCAAGTGCTTTAAGAACTGAGGAACAAAATCTTCGATTTGGAGAAAATGTTAAAGAAATTGATTTTAATACAGATATCGAAACGGAAAATACAAAAATAGGGGGACAAACGTCAACTCCGAAGGAGTCTGAACTTTATAAATTTCAAGCTGATCCACATACTCCAGAGGATAAAATTATACGTGACAAATTTGCGCAATTAGAGCCTTCTGCTCCTCCAGTATTTAATTCAGACAAGATACCTGAATCAGACGATATATTTAAGTCAGACGACGAAGATTTTCTATCAGAAAAAAGTTTAGAACGCCGTAATTCCACGGAAAAGGTACATGAACCAGAAATAAAACAAACGATACAATCACACCAACACCGAATAATTGATAACGATCAATTTGTGGAAGAACCATTTAATGACATTTTTTACACTATAAATTTTCAGAAATATTCGCAGCACCCCACCTTACCAGTGAGAGAACAGACAAGAGTGGTAAAGAGGCAAAAAAGTGAAGAAAAAGTAAGTCCATTTAATAGTGACACATTTAAAATTAAAACTAGTGTTGTTAAAACTAAGGATAATGTTGAAATAAATAGAAATAAACAAGTAGGAGATAAATCAGTTCCATCTAATTTAAAAAGTCAATATTCATATCAATCTTATCCTCTCGCTATAAATATGGCTTCGGCATTAAAATTAGAAAAATTTGAAGGGACTATATCAGGTCAGGCTGCTTTAAATTGGCTATCAGTTTTTCAACAGTGGTGTCAATTTTATGAACTCTCGGATCAAAAGAAGGCTAGTTCCTTCCCTTTTCATTTAGAAAAACACGCAAAAATTTGGTACGATACGTTATCGAAAAGGGTAAAATTCAATTATGCCGCTTTAATGGATGCATTCAAAAGGCGATTTAAAAAAGCTACCGATACAATGGATTTAACAGTACTACAATGCACTCAAAAGAAAGATGAAAGTTCATCAGATTACTTAAGTAGGTTATCAAAAATAGTTACTAATAATAGCATCCCTGAATCAGTATTTCTGGCAGTAGCAATGAATGGGTTAAACGCTAGTATTAAAGCACTTGTAATTACCAAAGAACCTAAAAATATCGAAGAATTAAGGCACGCAGCTCAATTAGCAGAAAATGCTACGGCGTCTCACGTGAATGAAATAAAAACATCATATGATAAGGTGTTATCAGAGATCAAATCGCTAAAAGATGAAAATATTTTGTATTCACATGTACGGTAAGACGGTTGATTTTACTTATTTTCTCTCTACTAAAACAATGGTTTAAAAAAAAAAAAAATAATGATAATAATAATAAAGAAAATTAAAAATAAAATTAAAAATAAAAAAATAGATAAATAAATTTTTCGTATTAAAATTTGAAGAAAGTAAATTTGAATACTTTTAACCATTTTTTAAATTGTCACATCATGCAATTCAAAAAAGTATTATATAATTTAAATGTTATGTACATGACGTCTCATTTTTAATTGCAAATTGCAATATTGTAAGGTGAACGTTTAACTGAACCTGTATTTATATTTTCATGAAATCATCGCCAATTACCGATTTAATCTTTCAATCGAACACTATATTTATTCTAAATGTCTTTCCTATAAATGTTAAGCTGATATTCAGTTTTTTACCATATTTGTTTATAAAGTGCATTACTGACCACTTGATTGCTCTCATGATTCATATCTGATATACAAGTTATATTAAATATTTGAAACAATCGAAACTTTGACAAATATACATCCATAATTCGCCTATATCAAGGAGATGGAATTTAAAAGTACGAAAGTACAAGTTTAAAGTATACATCAAAAGTGGAAGCAAAACTCCCCACGCTTATTTATTATCTAAGATATAACTTAAATCGAACAATCAGGAAGATCGTACTACTGACATTACCCATTTAATCTAGAAAAAAAATATAGTATTCACCTTTATAATGATGCACCTATTCCGCCAGATAACATTTTTGAGATAAATATCATTCGTTCAGGCGAATACATTGCCAACTATCAATAATATTACAAATGTAGATACCATTGCGAAAAAAAAAAAATAGGAATTAATCAAAGATAATGTTCGTATTTCAAATACATCTATGCGTACTTATTCAAAGGTTTATTACCAGATAACATAGATAAAAAAAAAAAAGAAAAAAAAATCCTATGAATGCATGCAGTACGAAATGATAAATGAAGTTTTATACAACGTTTTCCAACCCAATGCTAAACAAACAAAAAACAAAAAAAATTGGTAGAAGTTTTATTTCAAATTGCAGTACCAGAAGAATTACGGAATAGCATAAACATATATTAATTGCATTTCACGATAATTCTTTCCACCAAGGTGTTATAAAAAACAAAACAAAATATGAAGCTATAAAAGCTAGATATTATTGGCCTGACATGACAAGTTTACAATCACGTGACATTGTGTAAAACATGCCAGGAAGTAAAATCAAGGTAAAAAAAAAATGCGAGCGCCCTTACATCCTATGCCGGTGGTAAACGTTTTTGAACGTATTCATGTCGATATCCTTGAAGGATTATGCAAATTCCGTTCTGGAAATTCATTTATCCTTATTGGTCACAGACAGTCTAAATCACTGGCCGGAGTGCTTCCCCCTGAAAAGAAAACAGGAGGCGAAATATATAGCAGACGTGTTATATTAAGAAATGGTTCCCCGTTAGGAACAATGAGGAACATATTCACATTAGCTCAGTCCTTAAAAGCGTCATGCTCAATCAGAATAGGACACGTGAGATCAAGTGTTGTCTAAAGTTATGACGGCATTTCGAATGACGACAGTCACCCAATCTTTCGGATATTTGCTTATTATGTATGTCCAATTTGAGAAAGAAATGACTTAAATAAACTATTGATACTCAATTGATTCCCACAAATAAAAAATGGAAAAAGCACCTATAACGATTCATTAATGAACTAATTAAGTAGGTCAAAATTGTCCATGAAACGGCTAAAGAGAATATAAGAGGCGCAGTTATAAAAGTAAAATATATAAAGATAATAATAAAAGTAAATTATTTAAAAAAAAGTTATAATTGAAGATTTCATAATGAAAATAAAAAAAATAATGAAGATTCGGTCCGGTAAGATAAAGACACCGGAACCCTAACGAATGGGCCCTTAATATAAAGTACGGGGCGTATCAATTGATACGTACAAAATATGTGAAACTGCAGTCACATAACATGATGAAACCATTAGTTCTTGCTAATAGGTTGAAACCGTACAAAGATCCACGAGATTACAGACCACAGGCTGATAATCAATCGGATCCGCGTATTGATAAAAAGATTAACACACAAAGATGAATCAGACACACAAGTCTATTCAAAAATTGCGTCAGATCAATCAGTACAGCAATCACAGATAAGTGATACTAGTATATATAAACAAAGAGATAATAGTAATTTTGATAAGAAATCAGACAATACACCTGACGGTAATAAAAATAGTAATAACGATAAATCATCTAAGACACAATTGGTTTGAAATAACTTATATTTTAAAAATAGAACTTACATCTGAAAAAAAACCATTACTTGATACAATGGACGGAACGTTTAAGAAAAAAAGGACAATAGTAAACATTGAATAGTATCCCATTCTGAATCATTAATAGAACTGTTTAAGAGGACGGCTTTTAACGTAATGACAAATTACTTTCTGCCGAAAACGTTATGTTGCTTATAATTTTGAAGTTACTGATCATAACTTCGATAATTTATATTGTAGGTCTGGCAAGGGTAATATGAATTATGTTACTACGTTTTTAGTGTACTTCTCAGTTCTGACCATCTCAATGCTTGATGAAATAGTATAAAATTTGCAATATTAGGTCTGTTTTAGAAAAACATCAATCTGGACGCATTATGATGTGCCATTGATAAAATAGTATAATTCAAGACTACATAATATAGCAAGAACATACTTAAACTAAATCGACAAGGATATATATATATATATTAAAGATAAGATACATTCATAATAAAAATAGAGAGTGAAATAAAACTGTATAAATTTATAAGAGAGATTATAATAGTAAATAATTTGTCAGACAATTAAACATGCGTTGGTAAAGTAAAGTAAGAAGGTAAGAGATAATAGCATATGTTTTGATAGTTAATCATCACTATGTATATTTATTTTTGGCACGCGAGAGCAATCAAGATAAGATTTTTCTAAACTGGCAGTTTGCCTTCAGAAACAGGTTGAGATTTCTGAACAACCTGTCGTATAGACATTAGTTTAACTTTCATAACACATCAGAATAATAATAACCTACATTTATTTGATAAAGATTATATTACAATTCTAACACACATAAAGGAGGGTAAACCAATTAAAGAATTAAAAATAAACAAAAATAAAAAAAATCAATAAAATAAAATAAAAAACAAAACAAAACAAAAACCGGAATTTTATATCATATTTAATGGCAATATGCCAATAAAGTCCGATATTCTCAACAAATAAAAGAAATAAAGTATATTAAATTCTCTAGATAAATTCATATTCAAATATATGTGTCACTATTGTATAGGGGACTTATAGAGAGAAAGAGAGAGAGAAAACATATTTTATTCCCCTACATATGGAGTACATAAGACACAGATCTCCATATGAATTAATGTCGCGACGACTTGGAGTACATCCAAAGACAGATCTCCATTATATCGCAGGTGGACTTTGTTCCACAGAAGAGGATCGGCACCGCTTGTTTGTAAAATTTTTTTTTTTATTGTGCATGCATTATATATTTTTGTGCATATATATAGATGTGTTTGTGTTTCATTTATTGCTAAAACAATTCATTGGAAAAATTCTCTTAATCAAGATTAATAAGATTCAAAGAGTAAAATTATATTCAAAACAAATTGAAAAAAAATGAAATCAGGAGATTTCAAACTTAACAAGGGGGTGATGTTATGAAAGGATTTAGGACACTTTTAGAAATAATTAAGAATTGAAATTAAATAGAGCTTATTAAAATAAAAATTGTATGTTTCAAATTTATTAAGTCAGTTAAAAGTAAAATAGAATATAAAGTCAAATAATTCATTGGCACAAGGAAATATAACAAAAAGAAACTACAATCAAAAGAATTTATGATTCATAAGAGTAACAGACATTAGCTAAGGTACAAGATCATGCTTAAAATAGAAGTCAAGAATCTTGATTAAAGGTTAAGTAGCACGCTTTAGAAGTTGATAGGTCGACGGACAGATGTATGTCGAATTGATATTACATCCAAGGTTAAAACCATATTCACAGAATTTGTAGATAGTATGGCATCATGAATATTCAATAATACATAACAGCACAGGAATGTTATTATATAACCAATCAAAAAGCTGGAGTAAGATGAATACATACACAAAAATAAAAATTAGAACTTAATACAACTTGAATTAATTTTTTATAAAAATCAGAATTTGGAGTACAAACAAAATATTATTTTATTAAAATTAAAAGAAGTAATAATCCAAATGCTTTTCATAAATAAATGAGTGCATTTTGCATATTATAAGATAACAAGTGTTTTGGCACCAAATTACCTTATATGCAGAGAGGCTCGGTTTTGAACGGGGGAAAATGATGTCATGCAGGTATTCGTTGGGACATATAAAAAGGCGAATCATTAGGTTTGCGCTAACATCATTTTCCTCCCAGCAAAACTGAGTTCTCGTTATTTATTCTTTTATAAAGGTAAGCTTGTTTTATTTATTTAAAATTTAGATATACATATTTGAGATTAAAATGAAATAAGAAATAATTATAAGTAATATTAAAAGAGAATATTTATCTATATAATTTAAGAAATATAATTTATCAATCAGATTCTTTATTTAATAACTAATTTAGTTAAATATTAACACTTTGTTGAAATCGGATAAAATCATTATAATAAATAGAATCATGAGGTTATTCACTCCGCAACGATAAATAGGATGATCGTATATAAGTTAAAAACCGATGTTTTATGTGAAGTGCATAAATGCATATAAATAGAATAGTTAATTGCCATGAAATTCACGAGTTAAATTCTGCAATTTACGAAACAGGAATACTTGTATTTTGTCAAGAGATCATGTTATTTATTGTTATTGTGTATAATTAATGTATTGTAAAATTATCTTGATCAAAATAGAAAAGAAAAGAAAGAATAATTAAAAACATCATTTTCCTCCCAGCAAAACTGAGTTCTCGTTATTTATTCTTTTATAAAGGTCGTTAGGCAGATTCCAACCTTGCACTACCGAGCTTTTCCCCAGAATAACAAAAAGGTATGCTGCAGCACTAGTGGTATTTGTCAAATGTCAGTCTGAAGGGTTATTTGGTTGAAGGTCATTAATTTCAACATTTATTGGTATTGGTCAAATGGATAGGTTGGAGAGTCGTTGGGACGAGGGACACTAAGTTCCGTCACAACACTACTGCTCACTGATGATACCCCCTCCGCAAGTGGATAATATAAATAGTGTAAAAATATGCAAATGTTCGGTAAACAGGACGTTGTCAAGTAATGAATCTGAAAATTCATCACACGGTATAGTTGACTTATATAAATCCTGAAACCAAATTTCAGAAATCCTTGTATTTTAGTTCCTGAGAAAAATATGACGAAAATTTTCAACTTGGCTATCATGTGTAAAATCATACAAGTGTTCGGTAAACAGGAAGTTGTCAAGTGATCAATCTGAAAACGCATCACACGGTATAGCTGACTTATATAAATCCTGAAACCAAATTTCAGAAATCATTGTATTGTAGTTCCTGAGAAAAATGTGACAAAAATTTTCAACTTGCCTATCATATGTAAAATCATACAAGTGTTCGGTAAACAGGAAGTTGTCAAGTGATCAATCTGAAAACGCATCACACGGTATGGCTGACATATATAAATGTTGATACCAAATTACAGAAAGGGTGGATGTGTAGTTCCTGAGAAAAATGTGACGAAAGTTTCATGGGACGGACTGACTGACGGACGGACTGACGGACTGACTGACGGACGGACAGAGGTAAAACAGTATACCCCCCTTTTTTTTAAAGCGGGGGTATAAATAGTCAGGACAGGAGTTTTGAATTAAAAAAAAAGGCAGGATGGGACACTTGCAAAAAAAAAGGCAGGACTGAACAGAGTGAAAAATAAAAAGGCAGGACAGAGATTACAGCTAACAAAAATGCAGGACAAAGTTTTTCATCCTAGCCTGATTGCTACACAAGTTATGTTTTTTGCTTTACTACCCCAGTTAATATTTTAATCTGTTCCTGTACCTGTTAACTTTAAATTCCAGCTATTTAAAGTTATTTCGACACAAGGGTATTGATTAGGGTATGTAAGGCTTCATTTTTGTACGCTTTATCTTTAAAAAAAGTGGCTGTTCTATAACATCATTTGTATATTCTACACAAAAGTCTGTATATTTTGCAGTTTAGTTTAAAAAGGAAAAACGTATGCTAAACATAATAATAATATTATCTTATTGAGGTCTGGAGCTGGCATATCAGTAACTACTGGTATCACTGTCATTTTGTTTAGTTACTTTTGTTGCCTGTTCTAACGTCGGACTCGGATTTCTTTTAAACTGAGTGCGTATTTCGTGTGTTTCTTAATTCTAAATTGGCTAGAGGTATAAGGTGAGGTTGAGATCTATCAAAACATGTTTAACCCTACTGCAATTTTTCGCCTGTCCCAAGTCAGGAGCCTCTTTTTCAGTCTTGTATCATAGTGTTTATTTTTTAATTTAAGTTCATTCATATGTTATATGACGTCCATTTTCACTAAACTAGTACGCAATTATATTTAGAGGCCAGCTGAGGACCGCCTCTGGGTGCTGTAATTTCTCGCCCCATTGAAGACCTATTGGTAGCGTTCGCCAGTTTTCTGCTATTTGGTGCGATTGTTGCCTTTGACATATTACCTATTTCAATTCTCAATTTTACACGGACGTAATATTCGCTCTAGTCAGCCTCCCTTAAACTGTGTTCTATATATTTTTTTTTAAACAAATGAAAGAACATAAACCCCAATCACCTAGATGTTAAATGTTCGTTCCCTTAGCACTAAATTAAACAAAAAATTCTTGTATCCATTTTTTTAATTTTTAATACCACTGTACATTATTCCATGGGCTCAGAATCGGAAGAGCCTGAAGAAGTGATTCCAAGGATATCATGTCAATGTTTATAAAAATACTTCATCATTTTGTGCTTCAAAATTTAATTTTTCCTCATCATTTGTCTAGTGGATATCTTAAGGGGTCTTTCAATATTTCTGGCCATGTGTCTTGCCATTCCAAGACGCACATCATCGTCTGAGGATTCTTGAAGTTGCTGATCTGGCTGATCATCTTCACATCTGATCACCTACATTCCTTAAATGACGGCGAACTATCTCGTTGATATTTTGTCTAGAGGTTGGAAGTCTGCGAGACGCTGGTTGTTGTGGCCTGATGTGAGATGTAGAGGACTGAGATGCGGAGGACTGCTTGCGAGATGTTGACGGTGGGTTGCGAGATGTTGACAACAGTTTGTGAGATGTTGACGGCGGGTTATGAGATGTTGACGGCAAGTTGCGAGATGTTGATGGCAGGTGGTGAGATGAAGACGGCGGGTTGCGAGATGTTGACGGCGGGATGTTAGATGTTGACGGCGGGTTGTGATATGATGACGGCAGGTTGTAATAATAATAATAATAATAATAGCTTTAAGTCTTTATTTAAAGAGAGTAACTTATTTGGATTAAACCAATTTTCAATAAGGCTCTCTATATATACATACAATGTTAACAATATGAATAAAACATAATTAATCTACTATTACACACATGTAAAGAATAGACGTATAGAAAGTAATATAACAACAACAACAGCATCTATGGTATACATTGTGGCTTAACTTAAAAAATTAACACTTTTCAAAATAAAATGACTTGTAAGAGTTTTTAAATGCAGATATACTTTTTGATTTTTTAATTTCACTGGACAATGAATTCCACACTTTTGGACCACTAAAAGAAAAACTTGATTTGTATAATTCTGTATTTGATTCAGAGACAATAACATTATCCGATGATGAAAGTCGAGTATTGTACGATTGTTTACTACTTGTAGGCACAATAAGATTTGATAAATATTTTGGTACCAGTTGGTGTTTTGATTTATACATTAATAATGATTTGTGGTAAGCTATTCTCTTAGTAACAGGAATAATTCCAGATTCCTTAAATAGTTCACTGGATGGTTTACGAATATCGTGTTCGTTTAAAATAATTCTAGCTGCCCTTTTTTGCAATTTTAGTAAACTGTCAACTAAAACATTGTTACAGTTTCCCCATACTGAACAACAGAAATCCAAATGTGAAAGAATGTACGCATTGTAAAATAGAATTCGTGCATTGTGATTCAAGAATTTCTTGATTCTTTTTAATAAAGCTAATGAAGAATTAACTTTTTTGATTACTAGTATATGATTAATTTGATCATACCACGAAAGAGTTTTGTCAACAAAAATACCTAGGACTTTTTCACAGTGACTTTCATTAATCTTTTGGCCATTATTGGATACATTTAATGTGTCATTACACATCACAGACAGTTTTTGTTTTGAACCTATACACATTGTCTTAGTTTTTGACACATTAACTAACATTTTGTTTTCATCAACCCATTGACAAATATTTTCTAATACAGCATTAAGTGTCTGACTTATATACCTTTTGTCTTTTCCAATTACAGAAATAGTGCTATCATCAGCAAAGAGATCAAGATTATGATAAGGATTACACAAATGCAAATCATTAACAAATATCAAGAATAATATAGGACCTAAAACGGACCCTTGAGGTACACCTGCTTTTAATGTAGATACATCTGAAAAAGTATTTGAAATTGATACAACTTGATGTCTATCAGCTAAAAACGAAGTAAATCAATGAATAGAATTATAAGAACATTTATATTTTTGTAATTTTTGGAGGAGCAGTTTGTGATTTAGAAGATCAAAAGCTTTACACAGATCTAAAAATACTGCCCCTACTAAATTTCCTTCATCAATGGCTTTTAACCATTTATCTAACAAAGAAGTCATAGCAGTTTGACAGGAATGGTTTGCACGAAAGCCTGATTGCATGACATACAATAGATTATATTTGTTTAGAAAATTCATCAAATGAGTTTTTACGTGTCGCTCAATGATCTTACATAGTAATGGTAAAATTGCAATAGGTCTGTAGTTAAAAACATCATTTTTTGAACCTTTATTTTTAAATACTGGTAGAACTTTAGCAGTTTGAATACCGATGGATATACTGATTTTCTGATGCTTAAATTAAAAATGTGGCATAATGGAACTGAAATTAGGTGTGATGACATTTTTAAAAACTTTGCACAAATATTATCAAGACCTGTTGCTTTTTTCTCATCAAGTGTGATTAATTGATGGAGAACAAATTCACTAGTTATTTGTGGTATGGTAAAAAAGACATTTTCTGGTACACGACATGACATATAATTATCAAGTTTTCCAGAACAAACGGTGCTTGAGTTTGAATTAAGATTAACATTTTCAGTAATATTTGTAAAACAATTATTGAAAGTATCAGCAATGCTTTTAGGGTCTTTAATTGGTTTATTGCTACAGTCATTTAAGATTGCATGGTCATGATGATTTTCACTACCATTTACATTATGCAAGTGTTTCCATAATTTTCTGCTATTTCCTTTTTCTTGTTCTAATACTTCAGTATAAAAATTTTGTTTTGAATTTTCTATGAGGTATTTAACCTTGTTTCTCAAAAAATTATAGTTATATGTGTCTTTTTTCTTATGATAATAATCACGTTTTTTCATTGAAAAAAAATGTTTTGAAAAGAAATAACATTTTTTTTCGTTGTGAGATGAAGACGACGGGTTGCGAGATGTTGACGGCGGGATGTGAGATGTTGACGGCGGGTTGTGAGATGATGACGACGGGTTTCGAGATGTGGACGGCTGCATACATGGACGAGACTGGTGATTTCGAGAGGTAGACGACTGGATGACATAAGTGTTCTGAGGAGTCGATGACTGGACAAGAGAAATTAGCGGCTGACTGTGTTAGTTGAAAGACGGCTGATTTCTAGTAATGGACGTCTGGTTACCTGTTACTGTTTGAGGAATTCGGATTGCAGTAAATAATGGGTTGCTCTCTGAATTGAGATGTAAAGAAAAAGACTTTATTATAGGCGAATTAGACATTGGCAGTGGCGGATCCAGCGGGGGACGAAGAGGGCGTACCATCCCCTTTCCTGACATTTTTTTTTGGGGGGGGGGGGGGGGGTTAAAATGATTCATTACCTTAGACTTCGTGAACTTTGTCGTGTATTTAATTTTTATGCGAAAACTTATAAAGACATTTTTCGCTCGTATTTAATGTAATATATTATTGATTATGTCAAAGTTATGTGCTTCGCTACGGCGAAACCAGTCGGTCGAAAAAAAATGTCACTCTTACATAGTCTGTAACTGAGCGCTGGATCACTCCACTATATGCTCAGATCTTCAGTTATTTGCTGACTTGTTTCGGTTCCGGTTCCTGTGTCAGCTTTTGCATTATAGTTATATTTCAATTCACTATGTGTTCAAAATTTATCTAGGCGGCTTTCAAATGTCTGAACATTTTTTTTTGTAATTTATTTTATTTCATCTGAAAATACACCAAGTATTGTGATACATAATTATAAGTATAGTTAATTCATAATACATGTCTTGATATTAAATTTTTCAATAACAGTCTGAATAGTTTGTGCATTTACAACATTGCTGGGTAAGCTGTTCCATATTGGTGCAATTCGTTGTGTGAAGAAGTTAGATCTTATATTTTTGTTGCATCTTTGGATAGTCAGTTTTTTGTTGTGTCCTCTAGTTGCAGAAGTGGTGTTGTGTGTGAGTATGTTAGGTAACGATTCGTCGTATATTCCAGATATTAATTTTTAAGCTTCTATCATATCACCTCTCATTTGTCTGTATTTAAGTATTGGTAATTTAAGCTTCTTCAACCGTTCTTCATACTCTCGATCTTTAAATGTTGGTATCATTTTCGTTGCTTGCCTTTGAACATTTTCAATTGCTGTTGTATCTTTAACTTTGAATGGGCTCAATATAGCATTGGCATATTCAAGGTTTGGTCTTGTTAATGCTTTATACAGTAATAAGAACATTTCCTCGTTGATGCAGGTAGATGTCCTTCTAATTAGTCCCATAATACTATTGGCTTTATTTATTTTTTCTTTCATATGTTGTTCGAAATTTAGTTTGATATCAATGGTTACTCCTATGTCTTTTTCTTTGTCAACATGTTCTAGTGTGGTATTACACAGGTTGTATTTGTGGTTGTTATCATGTTGTTTCCCTGTTGTTAGGACTTTTTATCTGATATGTACCGATTATCAGGTTATCTGCATGTTGATATCGTAAAATATCAGCTGCGAGACATGATATGAAGCTTTTTGTCGAGTGAGCGTAGCGAACGAGATCAAAAAGCCTTCATATCATGTCAAGCAGCTGATATTTTACAATATCAATATGCAGATAATCTGATAATCGATTTATCGGGCTATATTTCGGTGTTTCAGAAGTGTTTTCTTTGTTTTACCAGCACACAAAAGATGACTTGATAAGTTCGGGTCAAAGTTATTAACGTCGGTTCAAACATTATGACGTCGCTGATATTTCCGGGTCAAAGTTATTAAGGCCGGGTCAACGTATTTGAAGTCACAAAGACATGATACGAAATAATATTAAGAGCTGAACAGAGTGATATAGACAGTGGGACGACCGATAAATACATTTATCTGGGTGAAATCTAAGCAATCAAGTATTTGACCAAGCTTCTAGATGAGATAAGTCTGTTTGAAGTGCATCGCTATCATCTGTTGTTTGTATTTGTCGAAAGACTTTGGTATCATCAGCCAACATATAGCAATCTGAGTCAAGAGTTTCTGGTAGATCATTTATGTAGATGACAAACAATATTGGACCCAATACACTGCCTTGAGGGATGCCCCTTGTCACTTGTTTTAATTCTGAGTAGCTGCCGTTGGCACGTACTTGTTGTTTTCTACCACTAAGGAATGATGTTACCCATGATATAATCTCTTCTGACATTCCGTAACTCTTTAAATTTCCAATTAGTCGTTTGTGGGGGACAGTATCAAATGCCTTCATGAAATCAAGGTATATAGTATCATTTTATGGAACCTCCATTATTCAGAATTTTAGTCCATTTTTCGAGAACATGGAGTAGCTGTAATGTAGTCGACTTTCCTGATAAAAATACGAACTGGTAATCACTAAATAGTTTATTAAGCCTCATGTTTGACACCATATGGTCTCTAACAAATGTTTCTAAGAGTTTACAAAGTATGCACCTTAAGCTTACTGGCCTGTAATTTGATGCCTGTTTTCGGTTGCCCTTATTGAATATGGCTGTAATACATCCTTCTTTCCAGTATTGAGGTATAGTTTTTTCTTTCAGCGACGTATTAAAAATTGTGGTTATTAAGGTTGCTAGTGCATCACACACGTCATGTAATAGTCTCAGCCGTTTTGAAATTCAAATTACTGTAACTCATTGCTTAGGCTATGGATGACAAACATGAAATCTTCAAGGCGACAAAGTTGAGCAAGAACGACGTATTTTACTTGCATGTGAATCTCATATCTAACCGGAAGTCCTATTAAGCCGAACTGATATACTGAATACCATTTCCAAGGCCCGACTGCAACCTGCCTGCTGGGTGTGGGCTGTATGTCTCCATGTGTCGACCGTTATACACAACTTCATTGTCAATTGCTTGTTTGTCTTTCTTTGTGTCGGTCGTATTTCATTGAATAGCCGTATATCGTGTTTACAACAAAACATCTGTAAGGTTATGCTAACTAACTATACAACAAACCGTAATATTCCATGTTAATTTTTTACTTACAAATCCCACATCAAATATATTAAAAAGTGCATAGCTATGGATCCTTCTTTAAAAGTAATGAAGAGAATATGGCACCAAAAATGTCCAACCCCTACACTTTAACTCAAATGCATTTTACACTTGTTTTCTGTTTTTTTAGCATTCATTTTTAAAAACGGCCCCTTTCCTTTCCAAAATCATGGATCCGCCCCTGATTGGTGCAGGTATGGGAATTCTACGAACATTTTCAGAGGCACATGTTCAGAGGCACGAAAAGACGAAGCGGTTGGCATAGTAAGTGTTGTAAACGGCCTGGTAATGGTAGTTTTAGAGATTCTTGAATCAGTTTGGACAGAAACCTGCGAGGCTACTGGATTAGCGTTGAGTCTCAGATGAGAAGGACTATCTTCTGACAATACTGGCCGCCGGTTGACAAGGAGTTGTACATAAGGAACAATTTGACAATGGTTGAATATAGTAGTGTCAATCCTGTGCTTATGACCCATGTATATAGCAAAATCCTAAATACACCGTTTGGTGGTGCTCCTGTCAGATGCGGAACGTACAAATAAGGTAATAAGGTAATATAATATCGGTATCGGATTCGACCCGGAACTTGTTAATATTATTGGCAATATTAATGTGGAAAATAAAAGGGTCTGAAGTGGTGTAATTTTTAATCAACAGCATTGTGCTATATTAGTTATATATAAAGTTGAATTCTTTCATTCATCGTTTTTACGTGTTGACGGCTGACAAACTGGACCTCGTTATTTTAGTATTATAGATTAAACAGATTTACTGTTTAGTTTAAACATATTTATTTAGAGTGGATTGGGAAACAAGTTTTGCAACTTATATTAATCCCTCTCCACTTTGCGGGTGCGAGTGCTGCCTTGTAGCGGCATTAGCCTACTCTTTTTCGAAATCTACAAGGGTGTCTTTAACGTGCAAGAGATATGGCTCTCTCTTAACACGGGTCAGCCATTTATCGTCCCCTTCCGACGGACTATCATCGTTTCCTCAAGACCATACTCGCAAATGGTGTCAAGGGAGAGCCGAAAATTGAGTTCCTGAAATTTTCATCCCAAACGGGAATCGAACCAGGAACCTTTGTGTTAGTAGTTCGATGCACTAACCACGGCTCTCTACTGTTTTTACTGTAAAGCACGATATATTCTGAGAATAGCAAGGCCTTGTGCAATGCCAAAGTATAGGTACACAATATCGACAGGATGCAGGACCAATAGTTTTTTTTCACAGATTCTTTAACACAAATAGTTTTACCCTAAAAATAAACACTGTAATACTAGTAATCAAAGTCAATATAGCATTATCAACATTTTTTTTTTATTTCAGTCAGAGTTTTCGCATAGACAGTAATATGGGGGGGGGGGGGGGTTGAATTCATACGATTTTTCTTTACTATTATCTGATGAAAATATAGCTAACAAAACAGTTGTCCATCGAACAAAATGTTAGTAATAGGGGACTACTGAAATTTTAATAAAAAATATTGATTAGTACTGAAATAGTCAAATCCATGGTGTTCAAGAGGCAACTGTTTATAATCAACACATTAAAGACTTCAGAAAAAACATCGCTTTAATGAATAAAACTGTCGCACGGGAACGAACAAAAGGGAAAAAATCCCATCTTTATGTAAAGTTTCCTTAACGTTTAAGCTATGGTAGAGCAAGTTACTGCTGGTCAAAAATAAATACGGCAGAGAAAATGAGATAATATCACCCTGTACATATTCGTCATTAACATAAGAGCCTGTGTCATGTAAAATAACTAGTTGACCTCCCTTAGCTAGCTGTACAGGGAGGCTGAAGCTTCCCTCATTCCAGTTTCCTTGCAATCCCATTGGTCACATTTTTCTGGTTACTGGTAACTAGTATAAATAAACAGGTAGCCAGATGAATTAAACCAATGGGATTGCACAGTTATATTAACTTCCTAAGTTAACCGGAAGTTAAGTACTTACAAATTTAATGGTCTGGAAAAAGGTCAATAATTCTCATCTCGTGTTATTCTGTTTAAGGGGTATTCTCAAGGTACGTGATAGTTGTTTCATTGTAAAGATAAATCAATTACCGACAGACTGGTGTACTTTTATTCGGGAAATTAAAAAAATATTGGTTGAAGCGAACAGATTGAAAATTTCCGTTAGCTACCTTGTGTTTTTTTGTACTGGTATGGATAGTAAACCCCATATTGACAGAAACAAGTGCCTGTGTTACATATCATAGACTCTACTATCAATAAATACGAATTATGTGAAACAAGTGGCGGAAAATTAGTAGCCCTCATTGATATACGATTTACACAGTGCCCTTACCGAGTTAGCCGTCGTCATGTCCTAGGCTTTGAACTTTCGAAAATCAAATTGTCCCTACTTCTTTAAATAACATGCCGTTAAATTTTTCTCTGAACAACTAAATTAATCCCTGTCATTCATACTCACAAGTCGAAAATAACTGACAACGCCATATCCCACAATGAAGAAACAAGAACTATCTGTAAAAAAGATATCCGACGTATTTAAATTTGAGTATAAGTTTTAAACTATCATTTCGATAACCTTTAGAAGCGCATTCAATAGTGTGTTCAGTATTCTCGGTCCTCGTATCTTTCTGCTTACATTCATCAAAACCCCGCGGAAAATCTCACATGCCGCAGGTGGGTTCTAAAATTCATGTACGTTCGTACAACAAAGTTTACATTAAAAATTATATAATTGTCCCGAATAAACAGCTGTCATGGATGCAAAGAGCAATTGGAGAAACAAATATTTTTATAAAAATATAAGTCTTTGTAAGATCTAGTTCAAATATTTATAGTTTTTCACTAGCTTTCCATCACCATATAATTAACGTGACGTTTTTTTTTCAAACACAACCAAATCACCCACCATGACAGCATTTTGTCCAATCACAGAAAGGATTTTCGAGCATGCGTATTATGTTGCCATAGTTAAGGGCATACGATACAGTTACAGGGGAGGTAATGAAGTTGCTAACGTCAAATGTTATTTTCGCGACGTCAAACTGTGATACATCGGGAAAAGATACATTTTTCGACTGATTTTTATCATTCAAACTGATTTCATTTCAAAACGAGTGCATGGACCCCTATTTTTTAAAACGACATTTTGTTTCATTTTGCAGGGAGATTATGTGGACCAAATTTTATAAAACTGTAAATAGTGCAATTTTTTTAATTTTGATAAATATACAGCAAAAAATGACGTTTTTAAGTCAATTCATGACCATTTGATAAATATGTGTTATTTCTGAATAAAAAATGCATACTATTTTAGGATACTTATAAAATACAGAAATTACAAATTATTTAACAAAAAACAATTTGTGTTTATCTTTTAAAACAAAAAAGTTACGTCTTTCGTTCGAAAAAGAAAATACGGCCACAAATCTGAATTTTGAGCAAATATACAAAATTTCGAACTCATTTTACTCAAAATGTAGCACATGAAGGTATATTTTTTATTACATATTTGATTTAATCAGGTAAAAAATAGCCTATATGCAAATTTTCATCAACTTGTAAATACAGGTTCAAAACTGTATCGTATGCCCTTAAGTGTCCTTAAGTTCAAAGGGCACAAACCGAAACTATACCGACTACGTCGGAAAAAGACAAACAATCAATAGATCACAAAACACAACATGTAAAACTAAAGTCTGGGGTTAATCTCGGTTGTTCCGGAAGGGTAAGCAGATCCAGCTCCATATATGACATCCGTTAACATAGACATGAATTTATATCAACTTTCAAATTTCAACATTTGTATGACTCTGATCAAGGACGTATATTAGTTATACGTGCTTGATATGATGAATATAAATCGTTTTGTATACTGGTAATTTTTAAAGATTTCGGTTCTATGTCAAGTCAACTGGTTTTTTTTTAAGACGGAAACGATACTTATTTTTTACGGAGTGTCTATTCGTCCGGCCATCCGTCTGCGGATGCGCAAATATCCAATATCAATAAAAGTGTCATGTGACGTGGAAAGTGTCCCGGATGAGGTGTCGGATAACACACGCGGTGTCGGATAACACACGCGCGTATGTAATGG
This sequence comes from Mytilus edulis, assembly GCA_019925275.1. NCBI lineage: Eukaryota > Metazoa > Mollusca > Bivalvia > Mytilida > Mytilidae > Mytilus > Mytilus edulis. Next base: position 104,609,800 of record CM034360.1, read on the forward strand.
ACGTTTTGTGAATTGGAGACCGAGATTTATATTAAAAGAAGTTATAGAGAAAACGAGAGAGAATGTGATTGATTTAAACAAATGTCTATAGATAGGAGTGATTCCCGAACAAAAGCTTATACATGTTAACTGTGAGGATGATAAGCCTGAAATTAAAGTGAAATTGATGATTTACCCCCATTTACCTTATGGAGACAATACTATATCAAACTTGCTTTGATGCATTATTTTCAAGTTATACTACAACGGAGATCTATGAACATACTGATATACCTGGACTTGGAATAAGACACCAGGGTTGGGGTGTCCCCCCTTTTTTTCTGTTGTATCTAAGGATACATTTTTTTTTCTAAAAATCTTAGCGAAAAACACAATCCTACTTTTGGGGACAGGTTAAACGTGACTGCCCTTCTCCAATTTTCTATGAATCAAAAATCGCCGAACAATTTAGATGAAGAATCGTGCATAATTATATCATGAGGACCTTACTTTTACCAAACTTCACAGAAACTATAAATTCAGGATCTTTCGAAATCATAGATGTAGCCTAAATAATGATTGGCCAGACTATTTACTTTACAGGAAATTCATAGGCAGAACAACAAAGAGAGAGAATATTTTTTGCTCCCCCCTGTCCTCCATTACCCAAGTTCCTTTAGAATATTAGAATAAAAAAAATCTGAATCAAATGTATTTTTTTAATTATTACAATAAGTTTAATAAAACGAGGTTAGACAATATATTTTAAAACAACCCGTGCTTCATTTAAAACCTTCAAAAAAACGATTTTATATCTTGATCATTATACATTTGGCCGGACAAATAGCGAAAAACCTTAAGAATGCTATTTGACCGGCTTGTCGGATGAATAGACATTTTTGACTATTTGTCCGGCTGGCCGGACGAATAGCCACTGCCTTTTTTTACACTACTCGTCTGATTGTTTGGGTGTTTCTACTGGCCAAACATCTAATTATAAAAGATACTATTTGGTATCATTTACTACATAACACCCGACCCAGAACAGATCCTTGGGATGTGTGACATAAACAGTGGCGGATCCATGGGAGAGTTCAAGGGGTTAGAACCCTTTTTCTTCCGACGATCAATGAATTTGAATGGAGAAATATGGTTGCATCCTCCCACTTTTATTCTCCTGGGTTTGGACCCCCCCTTATTTTTTAAATGGCTTACTAGATCTGTAACGTGTTCTTATCGAAGTTTTCGGTGCAATCATTGATGACAGTACAAAGTTGCAACTGTGTTTAATAATAACCAAAATAATTGATGACATTATAATAATCTAGATTACTCATTATGATTATTGAAAAATTGGTGAATAATGATATAATAGCAGCTAATTCATTTGATATTTATGGCTTATTTCTTCCGGTTCTCATACATCCGTATGCTATTTTTTTCTCTCGCCCCTACTTAAATTATTATGCATTTCCATGTTGGGTATAACGGTTTCTTTGGTGTTACATATTTAGTTGATTCTTTTTAGTAGATACAATTATAGTGAATTGTTCATTCGAGGGCCCATTTTGACCTCCAGGTTCATCTAACGAAAGATTTTGAACACCTTTTAAACACTCAAGTGTCTATTTCAGTTGATTCAATTAGTTTTATGTGAAAGATTTTAACAGATTCAGTCATTAAAAACGCTCCGATTTGAGCTAAAATATGACAAATCTATCAAAAATACCAAAATTTGTCACGTTTCAGATGTTTTATGTCAAAAATGAAATTGGCCGCATCCGTGTTCATCCTCAACCTTTATATATGTTATGTAATATCATCAAATACAACTAACATTTCAATATTATGAATGCACACGAATGCGACCACTTTCATTTAAGACGGAAACTGTCTAAAATTTAACTAAAATGATAGAATTGTGAAGATTTTAGTAATTTAACATGACTTAATGATGCTAGTACCCGATTATGTGCATTGTATTGTCAAAAACAGTCCATATTTATGTAGCAGATGCTTTTACTTTCCATTTAATAACTAGACGTTTACATTTTAACAATTTTGTAAAACTGCCAGAAAGGGATCTAACTGAACCTACTCCAAATTTAGTAGTGGTATACTTTGACAGTTCTTTTTATGCCCCACCTACGATAGTAGGGGGTATTATGTTTTCTGGTCTGTGCGTCCGTTCGTCTGTTCGTCCGTCTGTCCCGCTTCAGGTTAAAGTTTTTGGTCAAGGTAGTTTTTGATGAAGCTGAAGTCCAATCGACTTTAAACTTGGTACACATGTTCCCTATGATATGATCTTTCTAATTTTAATGCCAAATTAGAGCTTTTACCCCAATGTCACGGTCCACTCAACATGGAAAATGATAGTGCGAGCGGGGCATTCGTGTACTGGGGACACATTCTTGTTTTTTTATCTGACTTAGCCCTACCAAGATGGCATTTCTCGTCACTTGGTGTCTGTCGTTCGTCTTCGTCTTAGAAGCTGTCATTTTCTTTGTCATTTTGGTCTCTTTTGGAGAGCTGTCTCATTGGAAACTATACCGCATCTTCTTTTTTATCACTAAAATGGTCAAAATAGTTAGTCGACTCATTAATGTTTTTTGCTTTTGATTTAACCATTCTTTGGTACGTTTGGCAATCATCTTCAAACTATAAGCGACAGCTAGAAACTTTTATAACTAAATAATAATAATAATAATAATAATAATTCTTTATTTAAAGAGGGTTACACAGTTAGCTATGAAGCTAATCTTCCCCGAGGCCCTCATGAAATACAATGAAATATAACTAACAATTACAAAATATCAAACAGACACACATACATGAATAATGCAATAAAAAATTGTCATGAAGTATTATACAGTTTTCAAAACAGGTAAAAGTTACAAATTCATATATGACATATATATAGTAATAACATCAACAATAACATGTTTGAGTAAATGTGTGAAAATTATTATGCATATAAAAAGCACACAGCTTCTTAATGTTCCAATCAGTATTTTTTTAAATCCTCTTTGAATGAGCTTGTACTTGATGTTGATTTTTCCAGGGATATTGGTAAATTATGCCATAAAATAGATCCCGAATATATAAAAGATTTCTTATAAAGCTCTGTTTTGGCTTTTGGAACTTGTAAATTTTTGCAGGAGGCATTTCTCAAACAATATTGGTTTATTTCTGGCATTTCTTTAAATTTTTCAGTGAGATATACAGGAGCTTCATTTTTAAGGCATTTCTGCATCCAAAAACTGATTTGTGGTATGAGATTCTGTTCTCTACTGTCATCCATCCAAGCTGTTTAAACAGTGGAGCTGATGATGAAAGTGGATCAGCTTCTAAAATAATTCTTGCAGTCCTTTTCTGCAATTTTATTATTCTGACTAGCTCATTTTTAGCACAACCACTCCAAATAATACGACAATAATCTATCAATGGGAGAATATAACCATTATACAATGATTTTCTTATATCAATATTTAGAAATTTCTTGATTTTAGAGAGAAAAAAAAGTCTAAATGAAATTGGTGAACATAAGAAATTAATATGGCCTGTCCAGGACAGATTAGAGTCAATTCTAACACCTAAAAGTTTTTCAATTGATGATTTTTGAAGAATATTATTCACAATAGTTAGAACTGGTTCTGCTTGATTTAAACGCAGCCTTTGTCTTGTACCTATAACCATAAATTTCGTCTTATCGGAATTTATGAACATGCTATTTTAATGACACCATTTTTTAACACAATGGAGATCATCTTGTACTTTTAATTGCATATAAGCAATAGTCTTTCCTGATGTATGCATAGTTGTATCATCAGCATACAAGTCTGCATGGCAGTTTTTGATATGTAATGGAAGGTCATTTATGAACAAAACAAACAAAATGGGACCAAGTATTGAGCCCTGTGGGACACTAAAATTTATAAACTTTTTATAAAAAAAACTGATTATTTATATGGACTTGCTGTGTTCTTTCACTCAAACGTGATTTAAAAATATCAACAGTATCTTCATGGAATCCATTAATAAGAAGTGTTTTACATAGAATTTCATGATCAACAACATGAAAAGCTTTCTTAAAATCTAAGAAAAAAAATACATCCTAAAATGATCAGCGAGACATGATCTACAAACAAGGATGTGTACGGATTCATAATTTAGTCTTAGATGCATGATTTTTTTTTATTAGTTGACTCTCAGATCTGTTCATAGCGTCGTTTTGTTGTTTGGATGTACAAGTACCCGACCACGTCCACTTGTTTGTTTTTGTCCATTTGATGAGTTAAGCCTTTTACAACTGATTTTTATATTTCGTTCTTATATTAAACTTGTATACCACTGTCCCAGGTTAAGGGGAGAGTTGGGATCCCGTTAAAAATGTTTAACCCCGCCACATTATATATGTATGTGCCTGTCCCAAGTCAGGAGCCTCTTCTGTTGTTCATATGTTACATATTTGTTTTTCGTTCATTTTTTTTAATTAAAAAAAGGCCCTTAGTTTTCTCGTGAATTGTTTTACATTGTCATTTCGGGGCTTTTTATAGCTAACTATGCGGTATGGGCTTTGCTCATTGTTGTGAAGGCCGTACGGTGGTCCATAGTTGTTAATTTCTGTGTCAGTTTGGTAAAGTGTGGAGAGTTGTCTCATTGACAATAATACCACAACTTCTTTTGTATATTGTGTCTAGCTTTTTTAGGTTCTAACATTTTTTCACATATTTCCAGGAAGGAACTCTGAATATATTTACTCCAAAATCCACGATCCTAACCGTAGTATAATAACCAGGAAAAAGTAATTCAGGTATAGCTATAAAAAAGGCGGTTAGAGTGCAAATGAGACAAATTTCCATTCAAGTCACAATTTGTAATAGAAAAAAACCTTCTAGGTCATAGTAAGGAATTCAACACGGAGCCTTAGCTTAAGGATGTTTGCTCCTCTACTTTTTGAATTTTTGCCAGATTTCGGAATCCTCTGGTTTTATCCATGTGTTAACATTAAAAAAAATTGCCTACTAACCCCTACTTTTCTTTTCATATTTTCATTACATATTATTTAAAAAGCCATAATTCAAAATCTTATGAAATCCCTGGTTTTTTTCATAGTTTTATAAACAAAAAAAGTGCCAGTGTTAAGTGAAAGAAAAATCTAGAGAGAATTATTTCCCGCCAAATTTTCAACGGCTTATATCTCGAAAACAAGCGCACGAACCCTCCATTCTTTTCTGCTTTTTTAGTTTCTTTATTTACTTACTTTCAATTCATAACGGTCTTTTAAAAAGCTTGTTATTTTTAAACAGAGTAGCGAACATCCTTAAATGGAATACTTAACTATAAAGCGACCCGGTAAAAAATGACTAGTGTAAAACCATTCAAAACGGAATACCAACGGTCGAATCTATATAAAAAAAAACACCAAGAAACGGGAAACACGTATGAACCACATCAACTAACGACAACAATAGAACACCAGGTTTCTGACTTTGGACAGGTGCAAACAAATGCAGCGGTTTAAAACCAGAACAAACTAATTCAGGTATAGATTTCAAAATATGCGTATTTCTTTTTTTAATTTATTAATTTTTTTAACAAAATAGTCATTTCTTTATTTAAAATATTAGCTTGTTACAATAAATTTCAGGAGTCCAAGCTCCGACTGATGTTCTCTGTTACATTCCACTAATCATTCAGGGAAGTAATAAGTTGTAAGATTCATACTACACGTACATTTATAAATCTGTTATATTTCCTATTTTGCAAATTCGGAATTTCAAAATATATCTATAACATTAGTATTATAAATTCGTATATTTTATTAAACCCCGCCACATTATATATGTATGTGCCTGTCTTATTTTATTTTAATTTTATTTTATAAAAATTATTTTTGGACCTTTTGGATTATTGCTCCTCATCTTTTATATAAGCTTTGGGTTTTTAATATTTTGGCCACGAGCATCACTGAAGAGACATGTATTGTCGAAATGCGCATCTGGTGCAAGAAAATTGGTACCGTTTATTTATTAACTAATTTGATTCGTTCAGGGATAGTCACATGTTAAACTATATTTTCGAAGTTAACCGTAGTTAAGAGAGAAAACGGGGGATAGCAATATGCATATTGATCAGGAAAAGCATATAATTTTTTTATTGCACATTTATTTTAAGAAAATCTAAAAACCGATATACTTTGTGACGTCATGTAATAAATTTAATGATATTGATTGATAAAAGTTTTATGAAAAAATATCTATCATCGAATATTTGAAGGCAAAAAATCTTCAAATACATATTAAAGATGTAAAAAAAAAAAATTTAAAAAAATGAAATAACAACTAATATGTTGTTATTGTCTAGGAGACAGTATGATATCTTTAAAATCCCAACAAATTCAAATGATGTAGGGAATTAATAATATAACAATTATAGCCTATTTATGAGGTCAATACAGGATATACCGACATCGGATTTCGTCCTCAGTCAATATACTTCTTTCAGGTCAATATTATACAATAACTGTCTTTTGATAAGGTAAATATGTATAGATTATAACATGCCCATATTAGCCCTGGTATCATACCCTCCAGGCCGATATGGGAGTCTCGGGATGATACCAGGGCCAATATGGGAAAGACATGTTATAATCTATTTATCACATAATTATTTAAGTTTTGCAGGAAAGAGAGTTCAATTATAACAATCTAATGAAACAAAATAGCACCGTCACTGTTCGCCATTGTCGTTAAGGACGCAATGACGGCACGTCATTTGGAATCAGGGCACAATATCAATAAAATCTTTTTTGCCCCGGGAAATTTTGAGGTAATTGCATATGCAAAACCTAAGGTATTCATAACAATTATGTGATAAGCAGTTTTATTTACTTTTGACGGCCGATGGACAAATTATCTATTCATCTTTTCAATTTTATTTTCCCAATTTATTTTTTCACATTCCTTTCTACGATGCCCAAAGTACATGCCAAGGGTTTTTACTAGTCCATCCCTCAATTTTGTCTTTACATGATTTAAGCTTCCCTACCCATAACCCTCTGTTTTATTTCTGTTTAATTTCCATCCCGAATAAGAATCAAATATTTCAATTTCGTTCATAGCTACTTAATCGAACGTCATATAAATAAAGACAACAGTAGTATACCGCTGTTCAAAACTCATAAATCCATGGACAAAAAACAAAATCGGGGTAACAAACTAAAACCGAGGGAAATGCATTAAATATAAGAGGAGAACAACGACACAACACCGAAACGCAACACACACAGAAACGGACCAAGCAACAGACAAAACACCACGAGAATAACAAATATAACATCAAAACCAAAAACGTGAATTTGGGATAGACAAGTACCGTGCCACGTCTTATCTCAATTTCTCAAAAATAAGAGAAAACACAAACGACTCAACGTTAGAATGCAACACACACAGAAAACGAACAATATTAAAACAATGGCCATCTTCCTGACTTGGTACAGGACACTTTTAAAGGGGAATAAAAGTGGTGAGTTGAACCTGGTTTTATGGCATGCCAAACCTCGCACTTTAATGGCAAAGTTAAATATAACATTGAAATGACAACATAATACCGGGGTATTACATGACTACAATACAAATAAATAGGAGAACACATTAGACAAAGAAAAACATGATTAATAGATAACAACAGGCATCAGGTTTAAAATTCAATACGCCAAAAACGCGTCTTGTCCACACAAGACTCACCAGTGACGCCCAGATATAAAAGATCGAAAGTGAAAAAAGGACAAAGTTGTACAGCACTGAAGATCAAAAGTTGAAAAGGTTTTGCCAAATACGGCATTGTGTGTATGCCCGGGATAAGAACATTCTTATTACATAGAACAATTCATGCTATTGCAAACAGTAAATTTTATAAACAACAAAATAAAGTAGTATTATCAACTAGTTGCAAAATAAATATACTATGACTTTTGCAATCAAATTCGATTCTGATACCTTTAAAATCGAAATATTTATTATTTGCTATCAGATATAAACACGGCAGAGAAGAATGATCTATCACCACCTTCTACAGATTCGCCAGTATTGCCATGACGAATAAAAAGTTTATCTTCCTTTGCTACCTGTACAGGAATACTAAAGCTCCCCTCATTATAGTTTTCTCCGTAACCTAACATTATTTGCTCGTTGTTCTTTATTAGCCAAACATGAAGATGTGTTCGATGATTAGATCTCACTTTACACGACACTAAGTAGAGCCCAGCTCTTGGAACAATAAAATAACCGGTACCTGGGTTATACCCATTTCCGATGTTCAATCGGACTGAGTCAAATATTAAGTTCTGATGTCCTAAGTTCATGTATCCACCGTTTTTGAAATGAGCAGTAAATGCTGGTCTGATCTCTGGAAATATCAAACAAACATATTTAATAAGATAAAAGTTAATACACAATTAAACACTATTGGAATACTAGAATTATATCTTTCTCTATGAAAGGTACAATGTTCTTCAAACTTTAACTTTACATCTTTGTTATAAAGATAATTGAACGAAGTACATTTTTGTTGGCCCTTAACACAAGATTGCGTGCAATATTTAAATGATTTATTTGATAGATGGAACACATTCTTCGAATTGAGGCAATGATTTTTCGGTTGAACGTGCCATTGAAAGCACTAACCTCTTACTGTCTGTGAGATTTCTTTGTGTTACTCAACAAGGTAATTTAATACCACGACTAACACTTTTGTTTTTAAAATCGTTCTAAGCTAAAGATACCAACAGTTAGACAAAGGGTCATCCAGGGCATTTTTAGCTTGCTGGTCTACAACCGTGTTTCCAGGGATTGCAACTTCCAACATGACTAGGTACCCATAAAAATAATATCTCTTTATGAAGAATTTTTAAATTCCTGAGTACTGATAAAGCCTTGAGGATTATCGGGTTTTTAATTTGAGTATGTTGTATAGCTTGTAAGCATTACAGTGAATCAGAACATATTATGAATTTATATTTGTCTGAAGTAACAAATTTTAAAACCAAAATTATTGCCTGTGCAATAGGTAAAAAATGACTGAACTAGAAGCGTTAACTGGAGTAGATTTATATTAAGACCTCGGCAATTCCATTGGGTGATATAAGACATGATTTGATAATAGAAGGGCGAATACTGTCGAGCTTGCCAGCATTCTTATTTCGCTCACCCTGAGATTATAATCTTTAGGGTGGCGGAACACTTTCGATTTCAATTTCAGTTTCGTCGATAAGTGTTGAAAGAATGTTGTGTTAGGAGAGTCGTCGATCTCCAGGACCACACACAGCTGGTTTTACTCAGCCTCGACCCCTACTCCTCGACCTCGAATCAGAAGACCTCTGAGAGGATGTATTAACTGGCTTTTTCACACAACCAGCTTTTCTGGAGAACGAAGAGGAGACGGGGCTCTAGTAGACTTTTTACTGGATGCAGATGAAGGAAGACTATTGTAGATGGAAGAATCATGTATGTCACTGGGAAGATCCCAGATAGGTTTACCGCTCCATTTGATTGATTTAACTGTATCTTTGTTATTTGATTTCTTTCCCCCCCCCCCCCCCCCCCCCCCGCTTTTTTATGTGATGACTATGAGCTCTGTAAGTAAGATTGAGTTGACTGAGTTACTTGGTTGTAGTAAGATTTAAGTTTATTCTTGAGAATTATTTTATCGTTAGTTCTGTAAAGTGTAAAGTCTCAGCATCAATCGGAGGTCATGCGATTTTGATGCTCGTGACTGAATGAGCGGACAACTTTGCTGGCGACGATGTCTGTTTGAAGCAAGGAATCATTCGAAACAGAAGCTATCTGTTTAGCTATTGGTACCTGATGTTTCGTTCTGTTTAATTGTATTAATATTTTTTTCTTTAAGGTAAACAGGGCAGTCCCTCGACGATGAAAAATGGGATTCACCACAGTTTTCGCATTTAGAAGATTCAGTTACAGTTTGATCCCTCGTTTCTTCGTCAAACACTGAAGCATATCTGCTACACGACATTGTGTTGTTTCCATGACCAAACTTTGACAAGTGAAGCATCGAATTGGATTAGGATAAACGTGTCAATCTGATTCTGAAGCAACCTAAGTAATAGATGGAGTGGAGTTGGAGTTCCATAGTCAAAAGATTTGTATTCTATGATTATATTTTCATTTTTTTTTATTGTAATCAAGAACATCAGTTACACTTCAACACAATTAAAACAAGTACCTAATTAAAATGCCAGTTTCTCCCTTAAATGTACTTCACGGTTTCCTTGGAAAGGGAGATAAACGGAGGACACGGTCCCCCTTACGTGCAATTTGTTTAGGATCGTGCGACCTATTTATATATATTAAGGACTCATTTTTTCTATAAATTTGAAATTATTTGACAAAAAAAAGTTTTGAAATTTGTTGTGTGTGTATTTTGTATGAACTTATTACCGGTCAATGGAAGGAGCGAATCAATAAAAACATATCTTATATGCAATAGCGATATTTTCTAACATGACATTGTAAATGTGCAGACAATCCCTGCAAAGGATTACTAGCAGTTAATGACATGTCATCTCTAGATCTCAATATAAGCAAGTGCAACCATCCCGTAAGCGATTTAGTATTATACAATTATAAAATATATGTGAAGAATAAACACGTATCATGCCAAAAACTGGTTTTTAAATATGTTTTCCAATGCAAAGACCAATCAATAAGAAAAAAAAATCAATATTTATACCAAATATACCATCTTCAATGACCTGATCACAGTATCGTAGCTATATTCCTTCTCAAAAAGTCTGTTCAAATGTTTGGTTGGCCTTTGAAGTGAATGCCGATATATTGTCAAACAGAAAATGTATTTATTATCAAATTTGAAAAAAAGTATCTATTGAATGTCAAGGTTTTCTCGTTGAAAAGATGCTAACAAAATATTTTATAGTCTAGCATTGACCTTAATATTTGCTTATTACCATACAATACTGCTAACATATTATAAAAGTATCGCATTCATATAAGAATTCATCAAATAGTTAAATAAGAATTTCAAGTTCATTAACACATGAAAGGAAATGACCACAATGCGCGCATTTACACATGAACTCCAAAAGACCATAGACCCAAATGAAAGATTTAATCCAATCATGCACTGGTCATAAGTGAAATTTCTCTGCACGTGAGAACATGTTATCTTATTTCAACAGTGTATCGTTCAACTAAGTAGGACAACCTTGACCCTTTGACAAGACTAAAAAGACATTCTTAATTTACAGTATGAAGAGCTCAGTCTTTATTGAAAAGTCTAAGTAATAAACAATTAAGATAGAGTTATCTTCTGTATTAAATTATTTTATTTAGCTTAATTGTCAATTAGCAAATACATTTGGTTATAATGTTGTACGCATACTGTTAAATAATGTTTCGTTTTTTTATGCTTAATAAAGACGACACAATAACTCTGGATGACTTGTGTATTATCCAGTATCCAAATATATTTAAACTAAAAGCATAAATAGAGTAAAGTTTGTAGAACAAACACATTCAGTGAATGTGTTGTAAAAGAGGGACGAAAGATACCAAAGGGACAGTCAAACTCGTAAATCTAAAACAAACTGACAACGCCATGACTAAAAATGAAAAGACAAACAGAAAAACAATAGTACACATTACGCAACATAGAAAACTAAAGAATAAACAACACGAACCCCACCAAAAACTAGGGGTGATCTCATGTGCTCCGGAAGGGTAAGCAGATCCTGCTCCACATGCGACACCCGTCGTGTAGCTTATGTGATTACAAATCCGGTAAATAGTCTAATTCGGTAGGTCAAATTCATGAAAGGGAAGGGGATTGTAGTCACGACGTAAGGAACATATCCGATATCATTTGTGAAACGGTTATTCCATAACGGTCAACCAACTCGTGATGGCGTCCGTAAAATTTACGAAGGGATGATTTCAACTTCACCATTTGGAACTCTTGGTTTAATAGCTTCCTTGTGAGCAGTAACCCTCTATCAAAAAAATCATGATAGGAAATGCAAGCGCGGGAATATCGTATCAATTGGGAGATATATACCCCGTATGCAGGTGCTGCTGGAATGTTGCTACTTAGAAATGGAAAGTTCACAATTGGAAAGCTGAAATCATCTCTTTTATCGTAAAGTTTTGTCTTCAACCGACCCTCATTGTCAATTTCTAGATGTAAGTCAAGATATGAAGCCGACTTAACTGTAATTGTAGTATCCTTGATCTCCAATTCGATGGGATAGATGCGATCCACATAGTCACCAAATTTTGAATCGTTTAGTGAAAGAACGTCATCTATATAGCGGAAAGTAGAGTTAAAGGATATTGCTAACTTCTTATCTTTCTTCCTAAGAAGTTCCTGCATGAAGTCAGCCTCATAATAATAAAGAAACATAAAGTACGACATAATCAAATGCTACTGTAAGTGATTACAGGCTATTTCATGTTTCACATTTAAAGTACAGAATTGAAATCATTAATTCTTTTTCGTGTTTCTGAATATATGAATTTGTTTGAATTCGTTTGTTTCCTATATATACAAAAATAACCTTGCTAAATATTTTGACACGGAACGATAAAAAAAACAACAAAAAATGAACTTTAATTATACTCAAGACGATAGAAACTCGGAAACAGCAAGATTGCTTTGAAAACAATCGTACAAATATGACCTTGATGCATAGGTACCTTTAATTCCAAAAACACTAATTTTAACTCGGTACTTATACATCTCGTCAATGTGTGTGTATTGGCTTTCATTTTTTGGGTGGTTTGTTTTGTATATGCGACTCTTTGTATTTCTTTTGTTCTTAATACGTGACTCTGTACTTTAAAAGATCCCGTCAGTATTATTTTGGTCTATTATATGCCATTATGATATATTTCTATTATGAATTACTATATACGTTGAACCACAAACGTCAAAATCATTCAATCGCGTAGTGGAATTAACTATTTTTGGATTCTCATAAATTCTAAATTTTAAAACTGTTTGTATGCACATTGAACGACAAATTTATGTGACGTATACAAATTTTAAGACGTCAGACACTCAAGTCAATTCATGTGTTCGTAGATAGATGTTTTTGTGTTCTGTTAAATTGTCCTTTTTAAAATTGTTATGCGATGATGACTGATGTGCCCATATTTTGACTATTTTATTAATTGTGACTGTTTATTTAACGCATCATGTAAATATAACGGAATTTGATGAGACTGTTATTAAAGAGAGAGGGTTAGCGCTATAGAACCAGGTTTAATCCACCATTTTCTACATTTGAAAATGCCTGTACCAAGTCAGGAATATGACAGTTCTTGTCTATTCGTTTTTGATGCGTTTTGTTATTTGATTTTGCCATGTGATTATGGACTTTCCGTATTGATTTTCCTCTGAGTTCAGTATTTTTGTGATTTTACTTTTTTCTTGTCAAAAATATTACAAAAAAAGCTTTCCGAAATACGATGCATTTCGTCTATTTTCTTTCTTTAATACATTTTATTACCTGATTTTTCTTTCTCTAGTTCAACTATTCTTTTTTCAATATTTGATATTTGCACGGCCATCTGAGCTACAACTATAACAATCATGAACAATAATACAATGTAGGTCATGGTTTTTAAGTTTAGTGATTTTTTTTTAATAAATGTCTAACGAAATTCATATATATATGACTGTAAATTGTTTTTGTGTTTTTTTCGGCCTGAAGCTTAAAATATATATAACGTACAAAAAGAGGAGAACATTACTATTTCAATCAGCAGTCAGGTAGACGGTGAACGCTCATTTTACATTTACTCTAAGCGTGTATAAACGTGAGGGTACCAAAATTGCACCTCTTTTGACATTTATTTCACCGACTTTTTTATGATCCGAACACAAGTTTCCATTCTGTGTACATTTTGTAGAACTACTCTTGTTTATTATACAGTTGCACCAATATAATTTTGAATCCGTGTTAAATCATAGAAAAGTGGACCTGAAGCTACCTCCAAACGATCCATGAATCTGTAATGAGGAGTACCCAAATTGAATCAAATCTAAAATTCACATCCTTAAAAATTGAATAACAGATGTTCTGTTCTATTTCTTCAAATATTAAGAACAATTTGACATTAGTCCATGATGAATAAAATTTTAAGGAATGGATGCTTGAAACATATATTTTGTTTGCTCATTTATAAAAGATGACTTTGTGTGAACGTCGCATGACGACTTTCCGCCGTTTTATCCTTTTTTAATGAATGGTTCATTCGTTGATATATTCTTGGAATATTTTGTGGTATCACCAGCCCAGTAGTCAGCACTTCGGTGTTGACATGAATATCAATTATGTGGTCATTTTTATAAATTTCCTGTTTACAAAACTTTGAATTTTTCGAAAAACTAAGGATTTTCTTATCCCAGGCATAGATTACCTTAGCCGTATTTGGCACAACTTTTTGGAATTTTGGATCCTCAATGCTTTTCAACTTTGTATTTGTTTGGTTCATAACTATTTCGATATGAGCGTCACTGATGAGTCTTATGTAGACGAACGCGCGTCTGGCGTACTAAATTATAATCCTGGTACCTTTGATAACTATTTACACCACTGGGTCGATGCCTCTGCTGGTGGACGTTTCGTCCCCGAGGGTATCACCAGCCCAGTAGTCAGCACTTCGGTGTTGACATGCATATCAATTATGTGGTCATTTTTATAAATTTCCTGTTTACAAAACTTTGAATTTTTCGAAAAACTAAGGATTTTCTTATCCCAGGCATAGATTACCTTAGCCGTATTTGGCACAACTTTTTGGAATTTTGGATCCTCAATGCTCTTCAACTTTGTATTTGTTTGGTTCATAACTATTTCGATATGAGCGTCACTGATGAGTCTTATGTAGACGAAACGCGCGTCTGGCGTACTAAATTATAATCCTGGTACTATTTACACCACTGGGTCGATGCCTCTGCTGGTGGACGTTTCGTCCCCGAGGGTATCACCAGCCCAGTAGTCAGCACTTCGGTGTTGACATGCATATCAATTATGTGGTCATTTTTATAAATTTCCTGTTTACAAAACTTTGAATTTTTCGAAAAACTAAGGATTTTCTTATCCCAGGCATAGATTACCTTAGCCGTATTTGGCACAACTTTTTGGAATTTTGGATCCTCAATGCTCTTCAACTTTGTATTTGTTTGGTTTATAACTATTTCGATATGAGCGTCACTGATGAGTCTTATGTAGACCAAACGCGTGTCTGGCGTACTAAATTATAATCCTGGTACCTTTGATAACTATTGTGTCAAATCATAAAATAACAAATGGTTTAGGCTAAAAAAAAAAAACTCGGTTCAATTTGGGTACTGTGACGTTATTCATGAACAGTTAAAAGAATTCTAAAACTGTAAAAGTTATTGATATAGACATTTAAGATTTGTTTTAAACACACGCATTTTAAATTGTACTTATCATCACAATTTTCATTAACTAATCCAAAACGCAATGATTGAGTAATTCACCTCTTTGCAGGTTAGTCCATTCCCAACAAAACGAAACAAGTAAATGTTACAACTTTAAAAATCAATTGTTTTTTTCTCTAGTTGAAATTGTTATTGTGAGGGAATTTATTTGTTAGGCCTTGGGTCATAGCTGGTACGAAAAAAAAATTTAAAATACAACGGTATATATTTAATAACTTAAAAAATACTGATTGAGCAATTTCAGGGATCAAATGATGACTTCTTATTAGTTTGTTGGTCAAACTAGTTTTTACTTTATATTTCACCTATTTCTCGTAATACCTTAAATCATCCCCGAAAGTTGACGAGTGTTTTTCTGTTGATAAAGAACGCATACCTTCTATCGTTGGCTCAAGTCTAGTTTTTAATTCTTTCTAACATCTCATTACCTGATTGAATTTTCTTCTGTTCGGCTGATATTTCCCCAATACTTTTTTCATTCTTAGATATGTTTAATGTCACCTGAGCTACAACTATACAATTAATGAACAATATTAATGAGGCGTCATGTCTTTTCCTATAAGATGTAGCACCACTATATCGGGCCCGTCCAGAAAGCAACTTCCAGAAAGTAGTACAAATTTACTACAAAATAGTTCCTACGCATGAATGTACCTTTCAAAATATGTAGAATATTTAGGTATTTTTGTATAAAACTGAAAAAGTTATTGAAATAACCATTTAAAATTTTTTTTTTAGACACACGCATTTCAAATAGTACTTAATATCAAAATTTTGATTTACTTATCCAAAACGCAATGATTGCGTTATTCACCTCTTTGCAGCTAAGTCCATTCCAAACAAAACGAAACAAGTTCATACTGTTATTGTGAGTGATTTTTTTTGTTAGGCTTTGGGTCATATCTGGTACGAAAACAAAAAAATATGCATACAACGGTATGTATTTAATTACTTAAAAAAGACTAATTTAGCAATTTCAGGGATCAAATAATGACTTCTTATTAGTTTGTTTGTCAAACTATTTTTTACTTTATATTTCACCTATTTCTCTTTATACCTTAAATCATCTCCGAAAGTTAACGAGTGTTTTTCTGTTGATAAAGAACGCAAACCTTCTACCGTTGGCTTAAGTCTAGTTTTTAAATCTTTATTACATCTCATTACCTGATTGATCTTTCTTCTGTTCGGCTGATATTTTCTCAATTCTTTTTTCATTCTTAGATATGTTTAATGTCATCTGATCTACAACTATAGCATTAATGAACAATATGAGTGAGGAGGTCATGTCTTTTCTTATAAGGTGTAACACCACTAATTCGGGCCCGGCCATAAAGCACCTTCCAGAAAGTAGTACAAATTTAACACAAAATAGTTCCTACGCAATAGTGTACCTTTCAAAATATGTAGAATATTTAGGTATTCAAACGAAAGCTGAAGGACCGGTGATCATTGTTGAACACTTTTTAAATATCTATTTTGAATATCAAAATAACTGCATCAAATTTAAAAAAAAAAAGGTACGTTTAGTCTGTTTGTCAGATCTGAGGTACATGTTTTGGTACATCCGAAGTTCCGTCGTGACCAGTTCTTTCTTATATGTTATTAAAGGTATGCTGATTTTTCAGTACAAGACACCATAAAGTGTTGCTTGGACATGTAATGAATCACTTTGTTTGAACTTAAAACAAAAGAGATGTGCCTGCTTGAAATGGAGAACTTGAACATAGAGAGTAACAGGGCCATGATTAGTGGTGTACTTCCATGAGATTTATTTTCAATATATGGCTATCATTAATGATATCAAAGACTAATTTGTTTTTCTTGGATTTGTTTGATTTGAACTTATAACGTAGAACAAGAGAAATCATATTCATTTCAATCAGCAGTTAGGTAGATGGTTATAATACTTTTACACAGTCAAGTAGATGGTGCATGTTCATTTTACATTCACCTTAAGCGTATTTTCATGAAAAGTGTAAGATGTTTATACTTTAAAACAAGTTAACGATCATCATTGTTAAAATGTGCATTTTAGACTCAATAGTTTCTTGCTATTTACTTAATTCGTATGACCAAAATAATATTATTGAAAAATGAAATCCTTTCCAATGTAATGCATTATTGAATAAAAGAGACATCGTAACCCTGTCATTAGAATTAAGTAGTTGTGGTATGAGTGCCAAGATACAACTCAACATTCAAGTCACAGTTTGTAACAGTAAACAATTATTGGTCAAAGTTCGTTCTTTAACACAGAGCCTTGGTCACAACCAACAGCAAGCTATAAAGGACACCAAAACATGACTAGTGAAAAACCCTTCAAACTGGAAAACCAACGTTCTTATCTTTTTAAAAATAAGAAACCAGAAACATTTATGAACCACATCAACAAACGACAACGATGTCAACTATTTTTCGTGTTTCAAACTGTGCGGAGGAATTGATCTGTTGTCGGTTGAAAACAAAACTTTACCACAAAAGAAATGATTTTGAAAAAAAATTGTCAATCAAGACGGTTTTTCTTTCTTTTTTACATTTCATTACCTGATTGATCTTTCTTCTGTTCGGCTGAAATTTCCCCAATTCTTTTCTCATTCTTAGATATGTTCAAGGTCATCTGAGCTACAACTATAGCATAAATGAACAATATTAATACGGAGGTCATGTCTTTTTTCCTATACATTATTTCCTAAATATTTGGCTATCCTAGATGATAAGACTGTCGTTTGTTTTTCTAGGATTTGTTTGATTTGAAGATATTTACATCATAAAACAAAGGAAATCGTATTCATTTCAATCAGAAGTCAAAGTTTTGTTTTAAACGGTTCCAATACTTTTACACAGTCATGTAGAGGGTGAACGGTTCAATACTTTTCCTCAGTCAGTAGATGATGACAGAAACAGCGAGACAACTATAAGAACAACCATACAATTGTAAAAGTAGTGTTAAGTACAAGTAAATCAATTAAAAACTATCTAACCATAAAAAATAAAATAAAAAAAAAAGGTATGCGAAATACTATACATTCTGTCAATCCAGAATGTTTGACGTTTTATCATTTCTCATTTACATTTACGATTTTACCGTATTAACTCCTATCATGCCTGTAAATATTTATCAAAAAAAACAGGATTATAATTTAGTACGCCAGTCTACTTAAGATTCAACAGTGAAGCTCATTTCAAAATATTTATAAAGCCAAACAAGTACAAAACTGTTCCAATTATCCGGAATATCTTTAAAAGTCGGAGTATATGTTCCACAAAATCTCGATATTTCCTAATTGTTTTGTTAATTTTTGCATTAGAAATTAATCAGTTGCTCATTTACATTATTTAAAGTACATAAAATTAAAGCTCGAGATCACATACTGTTTTTTGGTAAATCTGCAGATGCGGATAGGTCAAGATAACCGATACAGTTGATACGTCTTCAAATGACCGACCTCTAATGAAAAGACGTTTTGCAAGTTAACGATAAACATTTTAAAATTGTGTATTTTAGACCCAATCAGTTTATACTGTTCTCAAAACATGTAGTCATTGAATTCGAAATCAATACGCAATAATTTAGAAATCAAACCCTTCAAAGTGTTTTAAATGCATTATCGTCAAAAAAGGACATTTTATAACTAAACATGTATTGGCTTTTCCTTTAGTTCAAATTGTTGTTGTGTGGTAGTTTTGGATAATGTATGCCAAAAAACTGAATCTATTGATAGAATTAAATTTGAAAATTCTATTTTGCAATTTCAGGGGCATTCAAATAACCTCATAATTGTTTATCGGTCAAATTTTTTTTCGTGTTTCAAACTGAGTAGATGAACTTATCTGTTAACTGCTTTGGTAAAATGCCTTGACACGAAACTATGGAAACATCAAAATACACTTTTTTCTCAAGATATTAGACGCTCAGAAACAGCGATACCACTTTTAGAGCAACCATACAATTATAATCGTAATAAATAAGTAAAAGAAAATGAATTAAACATAAAAGTTACTTATAAAAATTAATACAACACCTCTTTGCGAAATACAAAACATTTTATTAATCAAGAATGATTGACGTTTTATTTACATCACATTACCTGATTGATCTTTCTTCTGTTCGGCTGAAATTTCCTCAATTGTTTCCTCATTCTTTGATATGGCAAATGTCATCTGAGCTATAACTGGAGCATTAATGAACAATATTAGTACGGTCATATCTTTTCCTGTATATATGGCTAACATAGATATTTTTTTTCTAGAATTTGTTTGATTTTAAGATATATACAACGTAGATAAAAAAAATCAAAATATTTTAATCAGCAGTCAGGTATTAATACTTTTACAATTTCAGGTTGTATGTGAACACGTTCATTTTACATTTACATTAAGCGTATAATCAATTTTATTCTCCGGATATCTATGTCAGTCACAATAATCTGCTTTTTCTGGTTGGGCAAAAAAGGTATTAGTCAAGCTATTTCATTTAAACAGTAAATATTAGATAGAAATGTAGTTAACATATACGGAGATTTTAAAATTAAACACACATTTTAAATGGTAATCAGTTCAGGTATATCAGATTGTCAAAGTCTTTGGACTTCATGTACAAATATTTTTATCCGTGTTCTATACTATACACATTATATCAGATTCCAACATTATGAACATAGTCCTACCTACGGAAGAATATAGGATAGAAAGTCTTATTACAAAACAAAATCTCAATTAAGTTTGTATTTATTCTTCTTTTTATTAATAAGAACACATTTGTTAAAATATTTTTGTATATTTTTTAGAAATTTTGTGTGTATGGCAACTTTGCAAACGAAATTCATTCTGCGGTGATCAATAATGAAAATTTTATTGTCAAGATAACACATTGTCAAAGTGGCATGGTACTTTAATGGTTTCCTTATAACAAGTATAATATATGCCATGGTTCACATATTAAAACATACGAATTCGAAGGATAAGCCTACATATGGTATATAAAATTTGTAATATGAATAAAATGATTAACAGCTTGAACTAACAGAAGAAAATTGATCACGTTACCATTTTATTCAATGAGATGGAAGCTTGTGCACGTCAGTTAAGCGTCCCGTGTATGATTGCCTGGCTATGTTGTTCAATCAAAGAAATGTTATAAAAAAATTCAAATCAATTATTTAAACGCAGTTTTAAGTACAATTCCCTAACACTACAAAGTGGCTGATCCAGGGAGCGTAGATATAGTACATTCCCATATTTGATATTCTAATATGACGTCCTTATTACGATTTGTAAACAAAGCCGTGTTCTAATGAGCACAAAATATGTTTGACACATGCGCACAAATTTACTGTGTAGATTAAAGTTATTCCCCGTTATCCTATAAAATATACATTCAAGTAGCTAACATAAACTAGATGTTATATCGAACAACATATATTTATCCTGCTCGTATTTTTTAAACTTATCAAATATAAAGTGTAATGCACAGACTTTTCGGGGAGGAAACGGGAACACCTTAACACATTTACGGTATTTTCGTACGCTTCTACCTATAAAAATACTGTACATGTCCTATTAGAATCGAAATAATTCCTTCATGTCATGCTCTATGCTCATTTTAACATGGGTAGGCATTATATTTGACCACATTTTACACCTCGCTAACGCTCAGTGTAAATTGTCGACAAAGATAATGCCTACCCATGTTAAAATGAGCATAGAGCATGACATGAAGGAATTATTTCTTAGAAAAATCTTTCAGAAGTGTCCTCTCCGCTTGGTGGTATTTTTCTTTTTAGTGTAGTTAGGCATCCCTTCAATTTTTAATGAAATTAGATAGAATTTTTTTCTAAGGAACAATTTTGTATTTATAATTTTCGGAACTGAGAGAAAAAAACTTAACGGAAGTACGTGGCACCTAATCCCACAGGGAGATAACTCTGTAGAATCAGCTAGTAAATGTTTTAATTACGTTGCGTTGTTAAGGGAATATTAAGCTTCTCAATGATACAAATTAGTGTTTGTCAAACTGCTAAAAAAACAGTGTAATTTTTCTGATAAAATGGTTGGTTCAAATCTTTTAAAATTTTTATATTTTTGTCAAAAGGTCGAAGTAAATACTTTGTCTAAAATTAATTTTAGTGAAAGTGTTGGGTACTACCTTAAAGAAAATAAGGTTTCTTGACTGAAAGTTGTTGTGTATTTTGTTTATATATTCTGTGTCCTTAATCACAGGGCTATTTTATTTGTAAATAGTTTACATTTTATTATAAGTAAATGAGATATAAAACCCAAATAGTACAAATAAAAAAGCAAAACAAATATGAATTAATTGTAAAAATCTACGAAAATTTCAAATTTCAACAAAAACCACTGTTATAAAACATTTTTAATAAGGGGTTTCCAACTAACTTATGTCCTAAATCCTTAATGTTATGATCACAAATTTATTTTAAATAAAGAAAATTATACAATACTACTTTAAAATATTGGCTGTTCTTTCATTTTGAATTTAAGCAATGGCAAATAAATAATCGAACAAGAAAAATATTAATCCTTTCGATCACCTTTTGAGCCTGATAATTACACCAGACCGTACTTTGACACCCTCTGATAGTTTCTCGTATAGAGCACTGTTAATATATTTAATAAAGAAGATCCTATAAGTCTGATGTCTGAACCAATTTTAAATATGTTATGACTAAGAATGTACATTGAGAAGATTTGGTTAAACAGCCATATGCAGTGGATATGTGTTAAATACCACGTAAGCAAATGCTATTGTTAGAAATGACAATTTCATGTACAGAATTGAAAAACAGCACAGCAACGTCATTTTTGTGTGTTTCAAACTGAGAAGATTAATCATTCTGTTTAACTACTTTTGTATTAATCTAGTAATATGTTTTGACACGAAACGAAAGAAACAAAATAAATGCACTTTGTCACTTAAGACGATAGAAACTTGGAAAAAGCAAGAAAAATTCCAGAGCAACTGTTCAATTATAACCATAATGGATAAGAAAAAGTAAATTCAATTAAAAAAAAATAACAACTTATAAAAAATAATACAAAAGGAGTTTTGCGAAATACAAATCATTTTCTCATTTAAATAAAGGAAACTGTAGTATACCGCTGTTCGGAACTCATAAATCGATAGAGAGAGAAAAAAATCCGGGTTAAAATTGGTTGACGTTTTCTCTTTTTGTTTGATCTCATTACCTAATTGATCTTTCTTCTGTTCGGCTGAAATTTCTCCAATTTTTTTTTTATTCTCAGATATGTCCAATGTCATCTGAGCTTCTACAACAGAAAACATAAACGAGTTTAGTACAAAACGTAGGTGATACCTCTTATGTAAAGTGGTTTCTTTTCTCTAAACAAATGGAGTTTGTATGTAAGACATTATTGTTTATTTTTTGTGGTTTTATTTCGGTCTAATGCATGTATTTACAAAAAAAAAAAAATGGATAAACTAAATATGTGTATTAGCAGTCAGGTTAACGGTGAACGTTACCTCTACAATTAAAAATTAACTAATTAAAATAGATACCAGGATTGTTTTTGGTTTTTTTTTATTGAGCTAGACGCGCGTTTCCTCTTCAAAAGACTTATCAATGATGCTAGAGTAAAAAAAAAAAAAGTCCAAATAAAGTACGAAATTGAAGAGCATTGAGGACCTCAAATTCCTAAAAGTTTTGCCAAATACAGATAAGCTCATCTATTCCTGAGGTAAAAAGTCTAAGTATTTCCTAATGAATAAGAAATTAACCCTTTCCCAGTGTTAATGTATTACCAACGAAAAAATATATATTACATTAAATTACAAAATGTATCGGCTTTGTAAAAATAGATAGATAACAAAATCCCTCTTTCCAAATTACGATATACACATGAGTCAAAGTAGTCAAAACTACCGACTGATCCGTTATAAGAATTTGTGTCCTTTTAATAGTTTTTGCAGCCACTATGATATATAGAAAAACTGTAACTAGCAAACATACTCAGCAAATAATATCTGTAAACAAGTCAAAATCGTCGAAGTCAAAGACTAACCAAATAAAAGAAATCACTACCGTTGAGAGACGATTTGTTAATTCTTGTAGTTTTTCTAAACCAATCATTTATTGTTACCTTAAAACATGAATTTCGTTAGGAAAAACAAGATCCATAAACAAGATAACTTTGTAAAAATCTTCGTTCGACTTCATTCGCTTCGGACATTGAAAAAAATACCAATTGTTTGCGTTTTCTACATATTTACTATACCATTGGCTTCTGCACATCTAGTTAATTTCATATAACAATTATATCCAATTAATGATTTAAATCACCTCAAGTTTTTGGTTGAGTTCGTGTTGCTAAGTCTTTGGTATTTTTTATGTTGTTTTGTGTACTGTTGTTTGTCTTTTTCTTTTCTAGCCATGGTGTTGTCAGTGTATTTCCTACTTAATAATAAATATGCGTTTGAATGTCTCTTCGTAAATTTCGTCTCTCTCTTGAAAAATGTAATATACTAAATCTGTTTGTTTATGAACATAATTGAAATACAAAACATAAATAAATTTAAACTTTAGTCTTGTTTCAAATTTTATCGTTAAATCGATATGTTTTCTAAATATTGAAAAATCTAGTCGAAAATGTTAACATTGGAACAATGCACAACAAGAAAAAAACACTTTCCTCCTTATGTCGGTAGAATCTCGAGATCATCGAGATAATTTTAAGAGCAACAGTACCTTATGAATAATAATAAAAAAATCCAAAATAAACCATGTTACCAAAAAGTATATTCACAATTACCGATATCCGAGGAAAACCCAGAACGGAAAGTTCGTAATCAAATTGCAAAATCAAAAGCTCGAACACAGCAAACGAATAAACAAAAAAAGTTTCTTTTTTAATTTGTCTCAGTGTATTGTGATTTTACTTTTTTCATATTCTTGACTTGATACAGCCGTATCCTTATGCAGAAAATGGTGGATTAAACCTGGTTTTATATAGCTAGCTAAACTGCACTTGTTAACCAAAAAAACTGTGCGAAATACGTATTATTTATCATTTTAGATTGGTTGACTTCATTTCTTTCATTTGCGATATACATTTTTAAGCATTGGAATAAAATATAAGCAAAATAAAAATATAATTCAACCGAAATTGATCAAACTTCTTTACAGTCTGTAAACGTTATATCTGATATCAAATAAGAAAATATGGATTGATCTGTATTAAGTTAAATGTTTAAACGTAGTTATTCAAAAATCAAAATCATGAAAATTAATTTTCTAACCTTAAATATGCAATATGAACACAAAACACATAATTGTTCGCTTTGAAAATAATCACTCAGTCTTTCATATTTTCTTATTCAAAATAACAAAAATGATATTTGATATAGAAAATGGAATAGACGCCTACCCTTCTCAGTAAAGACATAAACAATACTGTGTCTAAACCACACCGGCAAAATTTGTTCGGACTCGATGGTATCTAACATCCGGCACAATGACGGAACATTAATAGACAGAAGAAAGCTAGGTTTCTCCTTATTTTCTTATTTTGTTTTTATGATATCGAAGAATATATTATACAAATACAGCCTTTGTATGAGGTCGATACAAGGATATATTGACCTGAAAGAAGTATATTGACCGAGGACGAAGTCCGAGGTCGATATACTTCTTTGGGTCGATATATCCTGTATTGACCTCATACAAAGGCTATATTTGTTATATTATTAATTTCCGAACATGTTTGTATCAAAATCGTCATTAAGGTTTATTGGAACTTTATAGATATTACATTATTTCCTTGACAATAACAACATATTAGTTGTTATTTCATTTACTTTTTTTTTGGACATCTTATGTATTTGAAGATTTTTGTTCGTCAAATAATCGATCACAGATATCATTTGTTTCAAAACGTTCAACAATATCCTGAAAATCATTACATGACGTCACAAAATATATATCGGTTTTTAGATATTCTAAAAATAACCGTGCGATATGCTTTTTGCAGGTCAATATGCTTTTTGCTATCCGCCGTTTTCTCTCTACCTTCGAAAATATAGTTTGCCATGTGACTATCCCTAAACGAATCAAATTTGTTAAAATATACGAATTAATAATATATACATATATTATTAATTCGTATTATTTAACAAATTTGATTCGTTTAGGCATAGTCACATGTTAAACTATATTTTCGAAGGTAGAGAGAAAACGGCGTATAGCAAAAAGCATATTGACCGGCAAAATGCATATCGCACGGTTATTTTTAGAATATCTGAAAACCGATATACTTTGTGACGTCATGTAATGAATTTCAGGATATTGTTTAACGTTTTGAAATACATGATATATATGTGATCAATAATTTGACGGAAAAAAACTTCAAATACATAAGATGTCAAAAAAAAGAAAATTAAATAACAACTAATATGTTGTTATTGTCAATGAGACAAATTGATGTAATATTTATAAAATTCCAACAAACCTAAATGACGATTTTGATACAAATATGGTCGGATATTAATAATATAACAAATATAGCCTTTGTATGAGGTCAATACAGGATATATCGACCCAAAGAAGTATATCGACCTCGGACTTCGTCCTCAGTCAATATACTTCTTTCAGGTCAATATATCCTTGTATCGACCTCATACAAAGGCTATATTTGTATAATACAACTATTTTCTAATGTGATATGCAATATTTTCTACAACCGTTCTATATTAATGGAGAAATAAGTAAAAATGCACGCCGAAATGACGAATTGAGTGAACCTTGCCTCGAAATTGTTTAATTTCTCGTTAAATTGTTCACATTGTACGGGAAGAAAGGTACTAGAAGATAGATACTGACACAGAGATTGCAAATCTTGGTTTTATGAACATCTCAATACTTGTTTTTCTGAGAATGGAACGAAAGAAATGGGTCATGTCAAAATGGAACTGGCCGGTTTCGTCAATGTGTACCACCCGGTTTGGTCATAGATTTCACAATGCATAACCCGGTTTGGTCAAATAAAAAAAGCATAATCGTATTGCATTATACTTGATAATTTAACTATGTGCAGTGTTAAAAAGGGGTTTGTGACCGGGTCGTTGGAAACCAAGTTCTTTCACAGGACAACGGCTTATTATTTTTATGATTAGTCTCAGATTCAAATAAATAATATGCAAACACTAGAATTCCTACTCTTATTGAACACAAATAATTTTAATTTTACTTTGCATTCAAAAAATTTTAACAGCAAAATACATATAAATGAAGGTTATAACGCAAATTGAGGTTACTATGTGTTTTCTATACGAATTATGGAAAATATATTTAAACTTGAAATTAGAGTTAAACTTTACGGTCTTAAAAAATCGAAACACACAATTGTATGGACACCTTTATAAGTAATATAATCATTCTATGTATGTAATTTTTTTCTATGATCGTTAAAAGTAAATCTAATCTATAGGATAAACGTTGATGATAAGACAAATGTATTTATGCATACATAATCGACATGGAAAAAATGAATGTTTATAGGAAGAAAATGATTACAACTACCATGCATCAAAGGTGGGGTCGGGGGGGGGGGGGGGGGGGCGCAATCTATACGTCTTCTAGATTCGCCACTTATATTATAAAGTGAATATCGAATTAGAATATTGTAAGAAATAAGAAAGCAGGGACACCCGCGAAATCGGATTATGTGAGTCTGATTATTTTTATTAAACATTGATATTTTTAAACAAGCGATATTAGGTGATTCGAATTCATAGTGTTTTGAACTACATGTATTTGTATAAAGCTGCATATTATGTCAAAAGTTAGAAGGTATGACTGTAACATATACAAGTATGGAACACAGATCTAACGATCCCCCCCCCCCCCCCTATTTGCCATATGTCCACTGCCCTTGCCCTTGACCTCAGTTCTATATTAGTTTTCCTTCTGCCACAGTCCTTCACCATAAATCGAATTGCGACCATTCAAGCATTTGTGAAATGTCAGTGCGTACACTTAAATATAAATAATATGTCTTATTTTTTTTATTGAAAAAAAAAACGTCAGTGAAGTTGTTTGCTATATCCGATCCGGTTGGTGAAATTTGAAATTTTCAGTTGTTAGACATTTTTTTTTAATTCAAGAACGGTGTAATATTGTTTGGAATTTTTGATTGTTATTAGCTCACTTGACCCAACAGGAATTTTTTTTATCAAATAAATCGACTTGGCCGATATCCTAATAAAACTTTTGACATTTAACTAAGATTTTTTGTTTCATTTCATTGCGTTTTTACACTCTCGTCAAAATTTTGACAGGACGTATTATATTTACATCCGTCCGTCCATTTGTCCTTCCTTCCATCCGTCCGTTCCTCCATCTATCAGTCATTCTGTCCGTCCGTCCGTCTATCCTTCCGTCCAGCGTAAACATGTCACACCATAACTTGAGAACAGCTTATCTAGTTTTCATGAAACTTAGTAAAGTTATTTCTTGAAATGGTTAAACGAACTGTAAACCTTTTAGTGAAAATCAAATGAAATCTTTTTGAGTTACAAAACTTTGCAAATAAAACAGGATTTGGGTTTTTTTTTAACATGTCGCGCCATATCTTAAAACGATATATCATTTTTGCATTAAACTTTACACACTTATTAGTAATATAAATCTTAATTTCTGCAAACTTTTTGGTGATGTTTTTAATTTTGTTTATTAAGCGTAATTTAGTGGGTTTTTTTTGTAAAAAAAAAAGGGGGGTCACATATTGCGATGTATCTCAAAACCTATATAAAAATATCATAATGGTAATATTAAAAAAATAATTAGATATCAGTGTTTGCTATTGAGTATTTATATTCCATTTAAAATTAGTTTAAATATCAGTGAAATAACGGATACGTCTTTCATTAGGAAAATGTGTAGTACTATCATAATTACCTATGTAAATAAATGTAAACGCGCCAAGTTTACTTTATAATAAATATATATTTAAATTAGTTCGAAAGACAATGTTGGGATCCGTGTTAACGTTGCTTTTCGTAAATTGTTGGTTTTAAACAAATATAAAAAAAACCGGGTGATATATATAGACGGAACCGGGTGATTGTTAGAAAACAACAATGACGAAACCGGTGTATATTTATTTGACATGACCCATTTTTTTCGTTCCATATACAGACATACAAGAACTGAGATGATCATAATGACTAGTTTTGCAATCTCCGTGTCAGTATCTATCTTCATGTACCCTTCTTTCCGTACAATGTGAACAATTAAACGAGAAATTAAACAATTTCGATGCAAGGTTCACTTAGATCGTCATTTTGACATGCATTTTTACTTATTTCTTCGTTTAAATAGAACGGTTGTAAAAAATATTGCATATCACAATAGTAAATAGTTGTAAATGTATATATATTCTTCGATATCCTAAAAAAAAATAAGAACATAAGGGGAAACCTAGCTCTCTTCTGTCATTAATGTTCCGTCATTGTGCCGGATGTTAGATACCATCGAGTCCGAACAAATTTTGCCGGTGTGGTTTAGACACAGTGAACAAGTTGTGGAGTAAACGTCGATTAGAAAGAAATCAATTGACATAATAAAAAAGCATTGTTCAAAAAACAATTGGAGGTCATATAAAAAAACCAACACGTATTTTATATTATGTATTACAAAATAAAAAAAAAATCGAGTTTAGAAAGTCTGATGATAACTAACTGTGAGTTAATTCCAAAAATATATAGTTTCTAAACAGTTTAGCTTAATAAAATAAGGAAGATAATTAGTTAGTTCCGGTTTGAAAAAAAAAATCACTTCTGGGGTTATATTTTATTTCACTCGACACTGATTTCAAAAATATATGGTTCCACATACTTTAACATTAAATCAGTACAAAATATAAAAACTTTAGTTTCACACAAGGTCACTTCTGATTGTCTTTTTCAAGGTCAAAAGGCTTCCATATTAATGCAAGAAGTCACATGGCTTTATCATTAATAAAAATAAAGCTAAGGCAAAGTTCAAGATCTAGAACGTCAAATTTGCATATGACCTTGATCTAAGTTTAAAAGCTATGAATCAAGGACCTCAAATCAAAAGACCCTTGGTCTCTACTTAACATGGTTTTAAAAAGAGTTATAACACTAAACAGCTAGTTTAAGTAAAAAAGGGGAGAAAACTTCCCTTTTCTGTCAATCTATTCCGTTAACCAAAACTTACGTGTAACGACATGTCGCATATAACAAGTAAACATATTTTTCGATATTTTATACGGCTTCTGATAAAAAGTAATAACCAGCCAAACTCAAAATTAAGAACATGACCGTGAGCTTTGGTCCTGACTTTTTTTTTCTCTTAATAGACCAAGGACCTCAAATCAAAACACACCTACGGGTCTATCACTTACAAATATATATCACGTATTTCAAATATATAAGGGGTAATAACTCTCATATGAAGTCTTCGTAACGCTGAGGTCAAAATAAAACGTAAAATCCTGGGGATATAACGAACAACGATCAATTTGGACAAATAAATGAGTCGCCTTTTTTTACAGTTGCAAAAAAGATCTCAGAACAAGAAAAACAATGTTTAGGAAAATAACTCTGACAAAGAAAATTATTCAGTTAAATAGGGACGATTTTAAAAGCGTATAGACTGTATGGTATCATATACACACAAATCTTTTGAAAAAAGGCGGAAGAAAAGGAAAAAAAATAATCAGAACAAACCCAATAGACCACTTTCGAGTTCATCCGTCACCGGAAAAAAAACTCGTCAATTATACGCGCCTTTATCATCGTCATTCGTGCGTTTAGGGGCGTCGTCACTTCCTTCCAATGTTGAGCGAGTGGTTGGAAAACTATAATTCTATATTGTACGAATTATTAGGCAAATTGAATTCTCAAAATTGACAATCAACACTGCTGTCATTAGGGAAATGTCAGTAAGTACCTACAGAGCAACCATTACTTCTAGTTTATCCTGCACAAAGACGATCACTAAGACACTTGATGAACGTAAATAGTGCAGGGATACAGGCAAGCCCCTCTATCTGGTAAATGACGTCATAAAGGCGTGTATAATTGACGAGTTTTTGCCGGTGACGGATGAACTCGAAAGTGGTCTATAGGTCTTTCGACTTTTCCGTGGCTAACCAAGAAAATTTCAGTAATACAAATTTACAAATAAACAGTTTTCTGTTGTGCTTTTCTTTCAAAGTCATTGCTGAAATATATTTCTATTAATCCTGCAAATTATTCGAAGTTAATCTATGGTAAATCAATTTTACAAACAACCAAATTTGGTAGTAGAAATATCCATGGAGAACGATTTTCAGGTAAAAACAATTGTAGGGTATAATTTGAGACAAAATTCCAACGCAACAAATAACAAATACCGATAGACATATGCATGCCCAAGTCACATTTGTGTTCCAATAAAAAACAAATATTGTTTGAAGTGATATCAAGAGAAAATAAGTTCAAATTTAAAACGGTGTTAAGCTTTATTTTGCTTTCATCATAAGCCATGTAGCACTTAAAAATTATATCTGCAATTCTAACTTGCTTTACGATGTTTTCATTCATGTTTTTCATATATAAAAATTAAGGAAGTATAAAACTTTAATTTTATTTTTTTCCTTCTTCTTACCTGTTCTGTAATATTTTGCTGAAATTTCCTCCAATTTTCTTTCATTATTGTATACATACATTGCCATCAGTGCTACAATTATAGCATTAATGAACAATGTTAATTTGTTGGGCATGTTTCTTCAATAAATGTTTAGTGTAGTTGATTTAAACCAAACAGTCGTGTGTTTTTTTGTTTGATTTTTGTCTAAGGAAACACATAATATAGAACAAAAGGGAGATAATTCTTATCGTAACGAGCAGTCAGGTATGACGGTTACCAACCATTCTACATTTAAACTTATCTTGACCCATAACAAATCAATAGTTTTGAACATTTTGAATCCTTCATGATTTAGATTAAAGGACACACATTGATGTTAAAATATTTGTGTTATTTTTAGATTTGTTTAAACTCAACAGGTAAAGTTCGTGAAGTTGTTGAGGTTTTTTCTAAACGTCATCTGCAAGACGTGTAATCTATCATGATATACCGTTGTACTCACAGATATATGTAAATATGTTTATTCTTTTAAATGTTTGTACAACATTGTATTTGTTTTCTCCAGCCATCAAATAATTAACCTTTTAAGTGTCTGTTTGAGATGTGCTGACAAGTCAATGTTATGATGATTGTCGTTCGATGTAGATATCTGACTGTTGTGAATATTTCATCAAAAGATGGACTATCATATACAGATAAAAATTTAATATATTTTGCCAGAGGTTTAATAAAATGATATTGTTGTCTACGAGTGTTTTACTAGCAAAATGTACTTTTCATGGACTAAAATTGAATATCTTTTGCCAGAGGTTTAATAAAATGATATTGTTGTCTGCGGGTGTTTTACTAGCAAAATGTACTTTTCATGTACAATATGGCCCAAACAGTTTAGCATGTTCAGATCGACAAAAAGTTATCTTATAAAAGTTTAATGTTTACCTGAACTGAAAAAAAAGTTATTTTTGCTATTTGGTACTATATTTTTTTCCTGTAATTCTCACTCTTAGCATGTAACATAAGAGAAAAAATCTAATAAGGTCAATTAAGACAATTAGTAATCATGATTATACAGACTTCATAATATAAAAAAGGAGATATGGTATGATTGGTAAGGAGACGTCTATCTACCAAATTTCAAATGAAATGGACGTAAGCAATGAAATGCAACCATACGGCCTGCAAAAATGAAAAAAAACCCTATATATCGGCTATAAAAGGCCACATCACGAAACACATGAAACAGTACATTTGAGAAAACTAGCGACCTAATTTATAGCAAAACAATTTAAGAAAAATAAATATGAGGGACATGAAACGACGACAACCACTGAACTACAGATTCCTGACTTGAGAAATATTGACTTTAAAGTCATATGAAACTATAAATTTCTATAAAACAAGTGAGTGTGAACAAAGAAAAATCCTTCATACTATCAAAATCTTCATACTACTATTTACTATTTAATTGTCTTACTGAAGGTGGCACGGTCGTAATTCCTGGCCCATAAAGAATAATGATAACCCTTTTAGGATTTTCACTACTTTCTAACCGTTGACTGCCAAAAATTCTACATACACATGCAGTTAACTGAAGTACTTTCAGTATAAATTTGAATAAAATCAAGACCGTTTACTTTTGATGATATTTTTAAAAACCTAATGCCTTAAGGTCTTTTATCATGCAGTGAATACAAAATTTTAAAAACTATCTCAAAACTTCATTTTCACTTGTATGTAAACTTATTTCATATTTCCTACACATGATTCATGTGGATGCTTAAAAAATCCAAAGATCGTTTAGAGTACATACAATCTAACTCTCTTTCATCTTGTAACAGTATTAAAACATTTGACTTTTCTACTCTTTACATAAGTATTCCATATTCCAAACAAATTGAAAGAGTTGGTATTGCTTTGCTTCATATAAAAGAATGGCCAACGTAGATACAAGTATCTTGTCTTAGGAAGAAATAAATCCTACTTTGTAAAGGATCACTCTGATTCAAACAAAAAATTCTCTGAAACTGAAATTATTAATATGCTTGATTTTTTGATTGACAACATTTTTGTTACGTTTGGAGGACGTGTTTTTCAACTGACTAGCGGCATTTCAATGGGAACAAACTGTGCTCCTCACCCGTCACTTGCCGACTTATTTCTTTATTATTATGAGGCTGACTTTATGCAGGAACTTCTTAGGAAGAAATATAAGAGATTAGCAATATCCTTTAACTCTACTTTTCGCTATATA
Source organism: Mytilus edulis (assembly GCA_019925275.1). Lineage (NCBI taxonomy): Eukaryota > Metazoa > Mollusca > Bivalvia > Mytilida > Mytilidae > Mytilus > Mytilus edulis. Next base: position 104,643,166 of record CM034360.1, read on the forward strand.
GATAGTGTTCTTTCACTAAATAATTCAAAACTTGGTGACTATGTCGAATGCATCTATCCCATTGAACTAGAGATAAAGGATACTACAGACACAGTTAAGTCGGCTTCATATCTTGACATACATCTAGAAATTGACCATGAGGGTCGGTTGAAAACAAAACTTTACGACAAAAAAGATGATTTTAGCTCTCCAATTGTGAACTTTCCATTTCTAAGTAGCAACATTCCGGCAGCACCTGCATACGGGGTATATATCTCCCAATTGATAGGATATTCCCGTGCTGGCATTTCCTATCATTTTTTTTATAGAGGGTTGCTGCTCACAAGAAAGCTATTAAACCAAGAGTTTCAACTGGTGAAGTTAATGAAATCATCCCTTCGTAAATTTTACGGACGGCATCACGAGTTGGTTGACCGTTATGGAATAACCGTTTCACAAATGATATCAGATATGTTCCTTACGTCTTTACTACAATCCCCATTCCCTGTCATGAATGTGACCTACCGAATTAGACATTTTACCGGATGTGTTATAACATAAGCAACACGACGGGTGCCACATGTGGAGCAGAATCTGCTCATCCTTCCGGAGCACCTGAGAGCACCCCTAGTGTTTGATGGGGTTCGTTTTGTTTATTCTTTAGTTTTCTATACTGTGTTATGTGTACTATTGTTTATCTTTTTGTCCTTTTCATTTTTAGCCATGGCGTTGTCAGTTTACTTTCGATTTAAGAGTTTGACTGTCCCTCTGGTATCTTTCGTCCCTCTGTCAAGCGATTTTTCTTTCATTCTGCTGTTCATTTAAATTATGTATTCAATAACTAGGCACTGGCTCTTTTGTTATGCTTGTTTGCTGTATGCAACATATTTTTAATAGTTAAAACTAGTGTTGTCAAATCGTACACTTTTGTCTAACCGGTTACTCGTATAATCGTTCGACCGATTAACCGGTTAACCGGTTGTTGAAGTTAATGTGTGGAGGCTTTACCAATAGTACCCAACACATCGATATAAGAAGATGTGGTATGAGTGTCAATGTAACTACATTCCATCCAAGTCATACATTTACTTTTTCATAATACGATGAATTGAAGTTTTGCTTTTGGTTTTATAAGGCTTGTCTGTGAAGATTGCTGTAAAAGTTTGACTTTTAATAATCAAATACACGGTATCAACTATGGCGTTTGTACTAATTTCAAATTGAAAAATAAAAAAAAAGTCTTGATCTTGTAGAATTGGATATGTCTGAAACCGATGATTCTTTTATTTTGTCCTGTCGTCTCCGAAAATAATGTGAGGTGTTTCAATTAAAATTGATTAATCCGAATACCATCATGTATACATTGATTACTTGCACGATGGAGATGAAAAAATGAAATACTGAAGTAAATAGTAACAGTTAATCGTATTACTGATTAAAAATTACTGTTAAAAAAACATGTATACTAATTATGTTTCCTTAAGATCTTGCCCCGAGCTGAGAGACGAGTTATAATTAATTTTATATTTTTGGATTAACAATGCCAATCAATATACTGGAAAATTGATCAAATTAATTACCACAACGAACATTTTTAAAGAAAACACAAATATTTGATAATTTCAATACAAATTTATATCAAATCTATTAAAATTGAAAAAAGTCCGGTTAACCGGTGAGCGTTTTTGGTATTCGGTATTCGTTCGTTCGAGCGGTTAACCGTTGACAACACTAGTTAAAACATATTATAATGTACGGCTTTTCTACGGAAATTAAGGAATGTAATCCTGCTGCGACAAAGCATAAAAAAAGAACTAGTGCGGAGATTTAGTTCTCATAAAATTGTGTAGTGGGTATAACAGAAAAAGGTAAAACTTGTCAGATCAATTGGAAGCCGGAAATTTTCAAGGAAAATTAATGCCAAACAAAAATTGTATCTTCACTGAATACAGAGTCATACCACATCTTTCAATTGTTATATACATTTAACCAATTTACTACTTATAATTTTACGGTCGCGATCATTTCTATTTCTTTTGAAACAACCCCTTAAATTTCACGCTCATACCTGTCGTTGTAGGCAATTGTTGAAAATGTGTAATGACAATTAGGTAACATTCTTAACTTGGTCACGTCGACCTTTCTTGACATTTAATTTCACAAATTTCGAAAAAAGTAATTGATGTTCAACAAAACAGGAGGTGAATGTTCATTCAAAATTGTACAGGGCATAATTCATGAGAACAATCTGAAAACGTTTTAGAAGTTCTGTTGATAATTATGGAACATTTATCAGCTTTTACACAGCACTAAAGGAGGCTCGAGGGTACAAAAATTTCAGCCAAATTTTAAACATTTTCTTCCCCTGTAAATTTTTATATATTACACTATCTGTAACTTTATGATATAAATCAAATCAACCAAAAAATTGGGTTCATCTTGGCCCCAGATGACTTTTTAAATTCTTATATCATTGAAAAAGCTCCAACTTATCTCTATTTGGCATGTTTGGTTGAAAAATGCCATTTTTGCCATTGAAACGGAAATATCTTTTTAACTCATCGGTGACCTATATCTTTTTATTATTTTATTCAAATAATCTGTACTTAAACACTTAAACGATTTCTGTTATAAAGTTCTTTTTTATTCCTATATTACCTCTATTTCTCTTCTTTTAAACAGGAAAAAATTACTTTACAAAAATGCACGTTACTTTCGAAGGTATCCATGATTTTATTTGATTTTTTCTATTAAGTATAATATCAAGTTCATCTCAGCTTTCCTTACAATTTTTCCGCCCGTAGGTACATATATAGCTGGTATGGCAGCCGGTGTCGGCACAGGAATAGTAGGCGTCAGAGCATTTATAGAAGCAGTCTTGTTTTGTTCCAATAACGTTAGTTCTGCTCGCAGTGAGGTGCAATCGAATAAGTCAGCACTGGAAAGAGCACGAAATACAAAAAAGTGTAGTAGAAAACAAGTACAAAAATTATGGAACTTCAAACGAAGATCGAAATGGAAGCAGGAAAACAAATAGACTGGAAGAAAATCGAAAACTTCGCAGAAGATTATAAGAAATTTCATCGCCAAATTTGAGAATTTTACGGTAAATGTAGGCTCTTAAGAAGCGAAATCTCGGGCGCGGATATTCTCTTCATATGCTCCATAAGATTACAAATATTATATATTATGCAAATTGTTTTTGTTAGACAATATGAAATTATGAAAATGTAAAGCATGAAAGAAAAATCATGAAACTAGTATTCACTATGATGGAACATTGTTTAATGTGATAAATTGTATAATCTTTATAACACATTTTGTATAACCAAGTGATTTTATTTTTTTAACAGTTTACTTAAGTGATTTGCCCATCCAATGTTTCGTTGTGAGATTCAGCTCTTATGATAAAAGAATATTCATCGAAAGGCATTTTTGTTCCTTGATTGAATAATTTTGATATTAACTCCAATTTCCTATAACTGTGCCAAATATTTAGAAAAAAATACATTAAAATTCAAAAGCAGGAAACATTTAGTTCCAATTTGACTGTGATAATCGACATAAATGTGCCCACGTAATTTAAAATGGAATTTAAAACCAGATTTCGAATAAATTTTTTGACAATTTGAATACATTGTGTTTTCCAGAAATTTTATGATGTGTGCTTTTTAATTATACAGCCCGTAACAGAGTAGTGATCGAATTCGCATTTCTTTACCGTCAGAATAAGTTACGTCATCGACAAACTTATTTCAGAAGTGACATAATTTAATTTTCTTCATCGACAAAATATTTCATGTCCAGGGTGTAAGTTTTCATTGTTTTAGTCGAAGGTTTTTTCTTTATATCGTCTATAATCTCTATACTTTCGTTTCCATGAAAAGGCAAATATAGCTTACGTTTACATACAACAAGAACGAATTGCACCACATGTTCATGCTGTAGTTTATAAATTGTTTCTTTGAAAGTTGTTATAAAGAATTATATGCATCACTGTATCCAGGTTCATTAAATTTTAGAATTCATTGATTATTTATTATACACTGCTTGCACTGTGAATATTTATGGGATTCAACACTGTAATAGTTTTTCTTTCGTCTGATACAGAATACCCCATATCTTTTCTTTTTCATACCTATCTGTTTATTATGTCCCCGGGATTATGTCAATCATTCATTGTTGCAATACCGACATATAAAAAAGAAGATGTGGTATTATTGCCAATGAGACAACTATCCACAAAAGACCTAAATGACACAAACATTAACAACTATAGGTAATTGCTCTTTATCTTAAGTTATTGACGAATATTTGAAATTTAAACCTCTAGAAGATGTGATGTGCGGCATTTCATTTTATCATTGGTAATGATCCATATCTGACAGAGAAGAAATATTCATAATTCTCAGAAAGTTTTCGTAAATATTGTTAGAGACCACTAATCGTTCCAACAATCAGGACAACAGACAAACAGGGAAGAAAATATGAAAATGAAAAGATATGACTTAAGTGTTAGCATGTTTAGGAAGACGGCACCAAATTTACAAAAAAATATTGATGTTTTAGGGAACTGTAGAGAACTCCATAGGTTTTCAACAAGGGTAGAATTCAAAACCTTAAATATGAAAGCCTCGAAATCCATAATACTTTTTTCTGTGCGGTAGTTATATCTACAAAATCCAATCATGTACACGACATATAATACATGTATATTTATACATGTATATTTATATATTGGTAATTTATTTTTGTTTCCAAACAGAATTATAAGGTTATGTATAAGTGCCTCCGTTCACTGCGCAATTGTAAATTGTTTTCCTAAAGACCAGCAAAAATAAATGGCACAAGTTCACGTAGTCATAAAAAAAGTCGCATAATTTACGTTATCGAACAAAAAAACAGAAATACGGACTATTATAAGTGAAGGGTTAGGAACTTCGTTTCCCCTACATGTTTTAAAGTCAAGGACAAATGTTTTTCCCGATACAAACGTTTTAAGAACTAGCTTTGTGTAACCTATAGACAAATTCGACTGTATATAAGGAAGTTAATATGTTTACTCTGATTTGAAACTATCTTATAGAACTTTTTTTAGTAATTGAGAACCTATGTTGTTTATCGGTAATAGGTGAAATGTTGCATGGTCCATCAAAATGACAGCAAGCGCAGTTTTTCGGACGAATTATATTTGTACACTGCTAAAAACTGTCAGGTCCTGGCCATGATATATTTTTGAGAATTATTTGTTTACTGATTTTTACTTAAAAAAAGGTTCTCTGTGTGTTCCATTGCAAGAAATAGTTTTGCTCGTTATTTTGTCATATTAAAAAAAATCTCAACCAAATTTACCCGTTTAAACTGTACTAGAAAACAAGTTTGGCATGTGAAACGGACGAAGACATATTCTAACAGAAGTACAAATACCAGTCCTCCCTTTTGTGTATACAAATGAGAAAACATTTCAAAGTTATTGATTGGATTCAAATCCATCACACATACGGTACACATTGTAGTCCGAAAAAATAAAAGACTTCACTCCTATCAAACCATTTTTAATTGTTTACCAGTATATTTCTTTTCGTTTTTGGTAAAATTGTAAAGGAAATAATACTATCAAGACGTCCTTCCATAAACCTTTTTTTCTGTCCTGACTGTCGATTACTTTTCGCCCAATCGAAATGGTGCATGGACATATTTTGTTTCATATTATTAGAATTATTTTCAATATTATCGGTATTAAACTTGATTATCGACACATGAAAGTTTGTCAGCATTGTCAATCTTTTTAACGTTAAAGTGTCAATAGTTCGTTCACTACTTAATTAAGTTTGTCGATAACGTAGCTAATTTTGACGGTAAAGAAACACCAATTGGATCACTTCTCTGTTACGGGCTGTATCAAGTATTAAAATGTTGCAAAACAATTATATAAATATTGCCAATATACCACTTATAACTTTATTGATATTGCAATTAAGACAAAACAATTTTAATACCCAAGCCCACCTTTTGTTTGTTAAAACAAAAGGAAGTAGTGATTATTATCTGTAATAATATATATGAATTATGTCCCCACAGACAAAAAAACTATACTTTACGGAACGCCACAGCTATTTTATATGGAACTCTGATATTGCGTTATGTTGTTCTATTATTACTTGATGATAGTTTGTCTTTACAAAATATTGTTTTGACATTACGTTATGATGTTTTGATATAACTCAATATGGAATAGTTATAACATAATGATACTTCGATTCTACGTTTGAAAATGCCTGTACCAAGTCAGGAATATGACAATTCTTGTCCATTCGTTTTTTATGAGTTTTGTTATTTGATTTTGCCATGTGATTATGGACTTTCCGAATTGGTTTTCCTCTAAGTTCAGTATTTTTGTGATTTTCCGTTTTACATGATATGGTTTCGTATTGACTTGATAAAGTTTTGTCATTACTCAATATAGTTCTGTCATAACTTAATATGGTTCTGTCATTACTCGATGTGGTTTCATCATTATTTAATGTGGTTTTGTCATTAGGCAATGTGGTTTTAACATTAATTGATGTGAATGTGACATAACGTAATGTAGTTGTTTCATTACATGATGCTTCTGGCGTATATACTAAGTATAGTCCTGGGGCCGTATGCGTAAAACATCTTAACTTAAGTATTCCTTAAACATAGATTTCACTAAGAATTTCCTTAGTTAAGTCAAATTCTTAAATGGTATGCATAAACTTTCTTAAGTCTTCACTTAACTGAGGTATACTTAAATCGGAACCTTTCTCTAGTTACCATATGACATATATTAGGTCTTCACATGTAAGTTTGTAATGATTTTTTAAATTTATTGATCAAAGCATGCTTTTATTTTAAAGGGCTGCATGGGGTTAATTGATATTGGTATGTAAAACGTTATTACAGAGTATAATGATGAACAATTGGCGCATATAAGACGACGCTTTTTAAGTTTGGTATATTTCGGTAATCCAAAACTTTCCTCTACTTAATCTTTAATTATCTATCATGGGCGTAATATTTATATGTTTAAAACTCAAACAAAACATTATCAAGGTTTCAGTGGCGTAGCACAGACTGGGTGTAGCATTGTAAGCATGTGCTAACAAATAATTTTACAAACCACTTTTTCAATAAAATGTTAACTTATCTTTCAGCTTATTGTGCGTTGTCATCTTCCTTTCCAGACCCATTTCTTACATTTGCTTATGGTTTTGAAAAAAATCTATTTTGATGTGAAATTAACATTTTTATTACGTCCCTTTTACAACAAAAAAGGGGGAGGTAGATTTTTTTCCCGAAATCTATATACAAACTAAGGCATTCTCAAAAGTCCTACAATCTTTACTTAAACACATTATTACAGTAAGTTTATTCTCAACATCTTAACGTACAAAGCAATATTTTCGAAACCGCAATATATCTCACTGAATATATAAGGAAATACGAAAAAAAAATCATACGAGTAAGGTATCATAAATACCTTATATAAACGCCGAATTCATGATGGTGTTTACAAAATGTGGAGAGACTTTTGACTACCGTAACAGTGGTGATTCTAAACAATCATTGCTTCCCCCTCCCCCTTTATGAAAACAAAATCCACCTCTGGCTAGGTCTTAAAACTTTTCAATTTTGTCCCTGTAAGTAAAAAAAAATTGGGTATGCCCTACATCTTTAGAAAATTCAAATTACCCCCCCCCCCCTCTTTTCCAAAAGAAATAAAAAAATAAAAAAGAAATAAAATATAACCTAATAGTATACACACATATATAAAATGTGGTTTTGCATGGTCTCCGAGGTTCTTCATTCCTTAATTCGCTTTTAACTAACAGTAAAAATTGATACCGCGCGGTGTATTTAAACAATTTAAAAAAAAAGTGCACACGTACAAAGGAAACAAAAGAAAAATAGTACCATGAATAACATGAGTGTAAAAACTGAGTACTTTTCAGTATACATATATGTAACAACGAGATTGGGAAATAGTATATATAACTACCCACAGTGATCTCTTGATTTGTTTATCATACGTGATTTGAAATAAAAATCGATGATCGTTAATATTCAGCAATAAATAAACGAATAATTAGTATTTTATTACTGATATAGTTATTAATCAATTTTAAAATTAACATTGTAGGTAACCTATCATTTTTCTGCCAAAAACGCATACTTTCGACTGATTTTTAACTATTTTTGAAAATTTAAGGTAGCTCTATAGGTACCTTAGACTTAAGTGTTATCTTTGGCGTTTCCTTAGTATAAGGAGTTTTATGCATACCACTTAAGTTTTATGGGCGTGACTTAAAACAACAAAGATTTTACTTAGGAAATACTAAGTTTAAGATTTTTTATGCAGACCACTTAGATAAAAAGGGCGGAGTTTCCTTAACTTAAGTGATTACAACTTAAGTAACTTTATGCATACGGGCCCTGGTATCTATGATAAGTTTATTTTGTTATTTCGTAATGATGATTTGTCAATTCTTTATATGGCTTTAACATTACGTAATGATGTTTCAAAATTGGACGGTTTTTCACTACATGATGTGCCTGTTTCATTTTGTGATGTGGTCATGTCATTCTTTGATGTGGTTGTCCCATTACTACTACGAGGTAATACCACGTGACCATTTTGGAAAATATATGTTCTTTTTTTAGACCGATTTCCATATGTCGTTTTAAGTACCGCTATCCATTAAGTTAAGTTAAAAATTAACTTGCAAGTTCAAGTTGTTGTTCATAGTTATTTGATATGAAAAAGGGGTACGACAGACAAAGTTAAAAAAAGTACTAAAACATTTACAGTAATTCGGACATAAGGGGGACATCCCAAAACAATTTAGTCCTACCGTTTTTTCCTTAGTTTTGAAATGGAAGCTATAAATTTATAAATACATTAAAGATTCTTATTAACCCTGTGTCTCGCCTGATAATTCTGCTGTCAGTTTAAAAGCGTAATATTGACTGACTGTACATTAACCGATACATTCAACGGTGGTTGGGTTCTGTATATGCTTTTATATTAATCTTAAAGAATAACTCCTATACAAGTTTTATAACAATTCATGGAGGTTAACAAATTTATCATGTCAAAACGGTTTAATTTGGTTATATGTAATGCATTAAAAAAAACTTATATAGAAAGAAAAAATGTGGTATGATTGCCAACGAGACAACTCTCAACCACATACCAAGTTTCGATTTGAACTTCGAGTTTGAGTCACATTAAAAGATAGAGTTCCGATTCACAATTCGACTTCAACTTTGAATTTGAGTCACTTTTTGACGTAGAGTTCGAGGTAAACCCTTATTTGAGTCTCATTTAGATTACGATTTAGATTACGATTAATAGTTGAAAGGTATCTAATATGATTTCTTTTTTTTATTGTGAATCACGGGCTTTTGTTCGAGCTTACGAAAAGAGGATTCAGGGGTAGGTATGCGTACAAAAAATAAACAAATTTACAGCATACAAAACACTACTTAGAAATTGAAATTAAGGTTAGATGTGGTGTGATTGCCAATGAGAACATTATCCACCATAGTTAAAATGCAGTGGATGCAAGCAATCAATCATATGCAACCGAACAGCCTTCAACGCACCGTATAGTCGGCAACATAAGACCACCACGTGAAAATGTGAAGCAATTCAAACTAGAAAACTAACGGTCTAATTTATAGCTAAACAATCTACGAAAAAACAAATATAGATATAGGAAGATGTGGTGTGAGTGCCAATGAGACAACTCTCCATCCAAATAACAATTTAAAAATTAAACCATTATAGGTTAAAGTACGGCCTTCAACACGGAGCCTTGGCTCACACCGAACAACAAGCTATAAAGGGCCCCAAAATTACTAGTGTAAAACCATTCAAACGGGAAAACCAACGGTCTAATCTATATAAACAAAACGAGAAACGAGAAACACGTATATATTACATAAACAAACGACAACTACTGTACATCAGATTCCTGACTTAGGACAGGTGCAAACATTTGCAGCGGGATTAAACGTTTTAATGGGCCCAAACCTTCTCCCTTTTTCTGAAACAATAGCATAACATCACAACATATAAAAACATACGATAAAATATCAATTGGCAGACTTAACTCAATCAAAAAACGTATGATTACATGACATTTTGAGGTACCCTTGTGGGTACAATGTAATAATAAGTAATCCAAAGTAATCATGATTACTTTAAAGAAAAATAATCAAATGTAATCGATTACATTTGAAATAAGGTGTAATTGTAAAGCAATCGATTACATATTATTATTAAAAAATAAAATCACAAAAATACTGAACTCCGAAGTACTAGTAATTGTAGTTTTATCGATTACATTTTAAAGTATCCACCCCATCCCTGATGACTGCACACACATTTGAACGCCCAATTATGATTGATACATCAACATATATTTCGTTTTACTTTATAATGTACTCAAACATATAGAGCGCATACTACGCGTAACCCTCGAGTGCGCCAGATGTGTTTTTTTTTATTCTATTTTTTTATTTTAATTGCTTGATATCCCCTTTTTGCAAACGTTTGTCATTGACTTCTCCTATCATATATTGTTTTATAACATCCTGGATCCTCCTAATATTGTTCTATATTGTGCTCAGAACATGTCATAACTTTAACGGCACCAATGTTGCTGCACCAGGTGAGCATTTCGAAAATGAAAGTGTATTCAGTGACGCTCGAGACCGAAATATTTCCAAACCCAAGATATATTAAGTTATTCAAATGTTGAGGCGCTAAAAAAAGTCATCTTTTCACAACCAAATAAAAGATTAATAGGAAACACAATAGACATTAAGAAAACAAAAATGTTTTACAACATCTACAAAACACTTTACAGAAAACTTAAAAATAGACAACACGATCCCCATCAAAAACCATAACGATCTCAGGTCGTCCGTAAGGGAAAACACATCCTGTTCCTGTAGTATCCGCCGTCATGTTGGATCGTGTCGAACATGATAATCCTAAAATATTTTAAAAAGAACAGGACAGCATTTACGAAAAATAATTACAAGAACTCTGGAAAATAAAAAAATATATAACATAATATCAATTTATCTCCATCATACTAACCCAGGTTTAGTTTTAAATGTATTCCATTATAATTACAGGCAACATGTCAGTAGCGGAGGGAAGATTTCATTAGAAAATTTAATACAAATGTGGTTTTGAACAAGTTTGCTTGCAAGAAAACTTTTTCGGTTAATTCAATACGAAAATAAGGAGATTGCAAATGATACGAATATCTATTAAAGACCAACAGACAATGTTTAAATGAGGATGCAACAGATCACGGTACTGGTTTCAACCATGAGGAACACTCATACTGATCAGAAAGCTATAATAAAGCTCATAATGATAAAATGTTCTATAATTTAAAAGGGAAATAACTAATGGCTAAGTTGGATGAAAAAATCAAAGACAACAACAAATTGTAGTATTCGATGATATTTATTTTATCGTTTTATCCGGTTATTTATTTGCTTTTGTCTTGTGTGTTTTTACGCGTCTGGCGTATTAAATTTCAAACCTGGTACCTTTAAAAGAACGTCTCGTCCTTTTTATAAATAAAGTTCTTCGGAAGATACCAAGACCTTGTTGATAAATATTCCGTATCAACTTCACAAATAATACATGATGGTCTTGATGTATAGATAATGTGTACTGACGTTGTTTATAATCTTAACTAAGTGTTATATTTTTCTTTTATTTGTCTTTGTTCAATTAATACGGATGGAAGAAGTTTAATGCTTCATCTAATTTCCAATTTTCTTTTTAACTTTATAAGTTTTGCGACTGAATTCTGTTATACTCTTGTCTTGTGAAGGCCGATGATGTTCTGGGTAGGTGTGATTTGTCTAGGCAATAAGTTTGAGAAATAATTCAATCACTCAATTCATTTAACAATTAGCTGTCCCTTATATTTATTAAACCCGCTTAAAGACAAAGGTTTGATTCAGAGGTAACTGTTCTAGTTATTTCCATACACTTTCCTCAAACCGCGTTACACATAAAAATCTGACCCAAATGCGTTTGATCAAAAGCTTCTTTTGGAAGTGTGAATTCAATCATCAGATATTTTTACATGATCATATGTCTCGATAAAGAAAATTTCAAAAATTATATTTTGTTAAAAAAAAAGTACTTCTTTTTTTTATCTTCTTGATTGATTGCTCAACATTCACTGTTTTTTACAAGTATCTGAGACAACTTTTCGACAAAGTTCTTCATCAGATAACCTTTGTCCATACAGAGATCAAGCATCAATTTACATATTATACTTACCCATCAACTTAGCCGAACAATGTTAGATCTTTAAATTTTTGTTAGTAAATTTTAGTTCTTCCATTATCGGGATATGAACTATTTATTTTTTGAGTGTACACGAATAATTATGGCAAGCTTATCTGAAAGACATGCAATATACCACAATTTCAGGTTACAATACAGGTTATAATACATCATTATTTTCTGTAGTGTAACATGGGTCAGACTTTATCCTGTTGTTAACTTTTGTAGTTGTTATACTTTGTTCTTGGCTCGGTTCTTGGTTGTACGTGTTGTAGGAACCAGATTATTTATGATTTCGTAATTGTTGTAGAATATTATACTTAAACACTGATAAAATCATGCATATTTAGCAATGCAACAAGAAGAATCAAAAGTAAAGATAATGCATCTTGTCGATCAATGCATCTATCTATTTATAGAAAATTCTAAATGTGACAGATATAAATAGACTAAATCATAACAAGAAAGTGATTTCCTGAAAATACGTTTAACTATGAACCAATGTACATTTCAAGACACATGTCATCTTTTAAGAAAATGTGTTTTGTTTTGCATATCCGTTTTTTCTAAATTTACAGAAAAATTATAAGAAAAAAAAAGACAATGAAAAGATGCACAAGTATAATATCGATATGCGTCTTATATTAAATAACACAAATATATAAATAAAAAGTCATTGCCCTCTGTTCATAACCAAATAGGAGAATCTGTTAAGGGGTCTATAAATGTTTATTTAGGCATTGATTATGTCCGTTAGTCAGAACAATATTTTTGTAGCTTTGTTATCATATAAGATACACATCTTAAACAAATAATTTCGCTCATACTCATGATACTGTGGATTCAGTTTTTTTTGGATACCAATCTTCATACACTTTCGTTGTAATTTCGTGGACATTTGATTTGTTTATTTTGAGGCCAAGCTTATACAAATTTGACGGTTTGCGGGACATTATTATAATATTTCTGATTTATATTTACCCTCGAAATTAATGAAAATACGTACTTTAACGAATAATGATAAATCTTAGAGTATAAGGAATAATCAGCTGCGCCAAAACCGCATGTTATAAACTTATTATGCATCTTGAAATTGGGTATGATTTCAAATTAAATTGGATATAAAAGGCATTTCATCACAAAATGGATCTGTAGAAAAACATGCATGCAGTTACCTTGAGGGAAATAAGTATTGTTTTATTTATGACATTTCGAAGGCGTATAACTCAGAATGAACCATAACAATTCATAACAAAAAGAGCATATTCACCCATCCTAAGTATAGCAATCCCTACAACTGAGTAGGGATTGATTGTGATTGATTGAGAGTGATAATTTGTAGAAATTGAATCAAAAATACTATACAGCTATTGCATGACATTTAAACAAATGCCTTTTATCTCTCTGACGGCCAAAGATATATAACAGTTACGAAGGAATGACAACCATATATTTTGTTTTTAATAAACAATGGTAAACGGTTCATGAATTGAAACAATTTTGTAAAGATGTAAGTAAATCAATCCAAACAAATGTGTGTGAACAGACTAAACTTATACTTCAACATGCATGTGAAACATGTGAAATATGATAAATTATCAATCCCATCAAGAATGTTCAGAAAATCAATCCAGATATAGCGCGATATGTGCAACTTTGCTTTTGAGTGAATGTTTAAAGTAAAGTTATTCTTGAACGAAAAATCTTTCAATCTTAAAAATCGAAAGCGAGTTTCCTTGAAGTCATCCAAACAATAATATTAAGTTTTGAGGAAATCAATCGGCATGAAGGAGTAAGTGCGCGAAATGTCGAAAAAATATCTAATTTCAAACAGCTAAAGTCCAGTAACTCTAGAATGATAAAACAAAATAAATTCAAAAAAGACTGATAGCTTTTTGCCACCAATACTAATAATGTGTTAAAAAAACCAGGAGAATTTGTTACAGCCAATTTGAGGTATAGCACGAAGTGTTGATGGACGGGCATTCGTATACCAAAATACAACAGGGGCTCAAAAGGCAGCTCATTCTGAATATATTGTGAAAAACTACGATATTGTGTTGGATTTTTCCGAATTTTAAACTCTCTGAAACATTGACCACAAAGTTCCTCAATCAAAGGATGCAAAGGTTGATTTTTGAAATCTCATAGTTTCAGTTAAGTACTGATATCTTTCGAAGGGAAAACGTTGCATATCATAAAAGTTGCGAGAATGAAATAAAATAGACTAGAATACCCTCTGATTTACAAAATTTAATTGTCGTAGAGAAGATTCACAAATACCTTAACATATTGACAGAACGAAACACACAAAATGATTAGACTTTTGTGTTACTCATTGAAAAAATAAACTCATCATAGATACCAGGACTAAATTTAGTATATACGCCAGACGCGCGTTTCGTCTACAAAAGACTCATCAGTGACGCTCGAATCCAAAAAAGTTAAAAAGACCAAAATAAAGTAAGAAGATTAAGAGCATTGAGGACCAAAATTTCTAAAAGTTTTGCCAAATACAGGTAAGGTAAATACCGTTCATTATATAATATCTATACCAGTATTCCAATAAATTCATTTAAAAATTCCGCTGCTAATTTTACACCAGATATTATGAAATCTAACATTAGCAGTAAATTTCAGTTTTAAACAACAAGCACAATGATGTTTTACATTATGCATGTTTTACCAAGAACCTCTGTATCTATTGAATCATAAAAATGCCACTTATTATGTAACATATATACAAGTATTACAGTTAATCTATTAATTTCCGATACTACTTTTACACAGGATATTTAGAAATCTTACATTTCCAATAATTTGCAGTTTGCACTGAGAGTTTGCACAAATATGTTTTACATCATTCATAATTTACAAAGAAACTATATTTTCCAAAAATTGATATAGCAACCGAGATAGCAACTTATATCCTATATAAACACTTGCATCTTTCGCCAAATGTATTACTTGCCGCTGGATTCAGTACATTACATTAAAGGTAAATTTTTTAATTTCATAACTATAGAAGCTTGAATACGAACTACATTCAAACATGTTTCTAGACATTTAAAGTGTGCACGTCAAACTTCAAAGACGTGATGATTTGATTGTTGTTGTGGTCTGTTATATTTTTCACTATTCTGTCAACTTTCTTTGTGTATGAAAAAGTTTGCTTCCTATTTAATTTCAAAATAAATAAAGAATGTCAAGGCAGATGATCATGACTGATCAATTTATTTATTGAAATACAATATTACACTGAAAATTCAATCTATTTATAGTTCAATCTCTATTTATAAATATACATGACATGATAGTGATGTAATAAGTACTGGTAATAGTGCCTTTCTGAAAATCAAAAAGAGCATAGTAATTAGTACATACCTGTCGGCTTTCAAACGTTTTTAAACGGAAAATGCAAAATAAAAAAAAAATGAAAAATTGACAAGCAATACTTTAGATGCAATTTTCAGTCAAGAATAGGTGCTGTGACTTTTAACTAAATAAATTCACCAGTTTCAAAACAAATTGGAATATTGGTATTATTGTTTCAGTGATCTGATTAATAATGATTAAGTAAGGTCTTCATTGAATGTAATTTAACACATTGATTTAAGAAATGTACTGGACCAGTGTTGGATCGAGAACTTTTCATAAGAAGGGCCCCCTTATTGAACTAAAGGAGGGGGCACTCCGGTCATGCATCAGTGATTCCCTGTATAATCAACCAAATTTTTCTAACAAATGGGTGGCCGGTCCCCTAGCCCCCTGGATCCGCCTATGTGGACATTTTGTTTTAAATCCTGCTGAAATGATGGCGTTGTATATAACGTGAAGGTTATCGTTGAGAACCAGTTACCATTTAATATAACGTAGTTCTACAATGGGATGACTTGTTTAAGTACATCTGTAGGCTTTATGGACGGATGAAGCAGTACCTTGTAAAAATACTTTATAAATAGTTTAATTAATATGTTTTTTGTTTAAAAACCGAATTCGTAATAAAGTACACAGCTTATTAATCCAAACACAGTACAAGGTAGTTAGTAAAGAAACACTATTTTAAGTGATATACATTTCTGAAATCTCGTACTGAAAAGTAAAAACTATGATTTGTTGCACATAAATTCGTTGAACATGTTAACTAACAGTATCTCGAAAAACTCCGAATCTTTTATGAATTGTTTAAAAATGACAAAAAACGGGCTTTTGTGATATCCTTTGGGCGTGCTCGTTCTTCGTCCAGCCCACGTTTGAGTTATTGTGCTGTGGTCATTTTGCGTATAATTGTCTTTCATTTTTGTATCTGTGCCTTGTGTAAATAGTGTCCCAATTTAGTTAAGCTTTGGTAATGACATAATTGTTTGTTTTGTAATGGTTAAGCACTGGTGTTAAACTGATAACCGTAACTGGAATAACGACGATCCCAATATGGCGACGGCAGACATAGGTTAACTCTTTTCAGCCATTTTTCTAAAATATAGTCCGTTGTTAACACGAGTTCCTCAGCTGCAATGTTTTTCTATAGAATTACATCATATTTGAATCGTTACGGTGCACTATAATAATCGTCTTAACGCATAGAAAATTGATGTGATAATCGTAATTCAATGGCATTTTACTGAAAAATAATAAATGTATCTTCCAGTTTTTGTGTGAGTGAAAACAGCGATGTCCAGTTAAACTATGACATGAACACAAAAAAAATTGAAGCAAGTGACAGGTTAATATCTGGGACAAATCATATATATATATCTCGATTTATAACCATATGCATAACCTTTAGCAATATCCATATCCCAAAAGAGCAATCCTATCAATGCATTGCTCCAAATTAAAGTCCCGTATAACACATTTTAATATGACATATGTTTTACCTTAAATATCGCATGTATCCAATCGACATAGTCAATAAAAAGAGGGAATTAACCGCCCTATCCAATATTCCCTATACTACGGGGCTGGTAGTGGGTTACTTCCGATATAAATATATAAGTTATAACATTGATAACATTTTGGGTCTTCGGCAATATGTTTATTATAAATTCCAGCAGCACGCCAGGAATGACACCACTCCCTATCCCGTGCCCAAAACAAGTTTCATTTATCATAAGTTCCCTTTTGTTTATATTCTGGGATGGGTCCACAAATTTTGAAAAAGGGAAATTGGTGTGCTATTAACTGAACGTTTATACTAAATTGACGTGCGAAATGAACAATTTTTTCCATCTGTAACTTAACTGCATTATCGGATTAAATAGTTGATACTTGGTGTTTACATCGCCTTTTTCCATATATTTCAAAAGAAATACATTTAGTAAAATTTTTGAGTGAAATGTATCCTGCTTAAAATAGCCGTTCATATTATTTCCAATGGGTTCACTATTGTACTAATTACACTGATATATATGATTTTAAAACTTAAATTCAATATTTTGATTAATTACCCATGTGTTTTAGGGATTTCTTTAAACGATGGGGATGGTAAAGGATCAAGAAAAGTTACCAGTTTATTGTTACTATTGTTTATTGTTTGTTACTTGTGCTTATGGTTTTTGTTATCCTTAACTACATGGCGCCGGGTATAACCCTTACGAAACATTTGCAGGATTTAAAAAAAAAAACACAAATATATATGAAATATAATGTGTTTTGATAAATTACCTCTGAAGGAATAATATGTAGATAAACACAGTCGAAACTGGGTTAATTACAACGACTTTAATAGATTATCAAACAAATATTTTGTGGTTCAGGAAAATACATGACAATTAGGAAGGCTAATTTTTGTTTTCATTTGATAGAAAAATTTTCTTTCCAGGGAAGCAAGTCCATGCATACTTCTACAAGCTCGTACTAAAGTCAACTTAAACTTCCTAACAGTCAACTAATACCGACGTTAACTATCAATTAGAAGAACTGCAATCATTGCAAACTTGTACCACTGCAGACTCATGACCATGAAAAAAATATACTTGATATATGCGTTGCTTTTAAAAACTTTGACAAAATATGAATTATTTGCCTTAATGATTAATATTAATTCATTAAATGAACATAAATGTACATTATATGAATGTTTGATGTTTGTTCTCTTTAAAGATCTTTAAAAAAAATTGAAGCAACATTGCCACAGTTTTTATAATTATGCTTGGCTTGGTTTTTGGTTAACTGCCTACAGCGCTTACAGTGCTTTGATTAATTGCACGTTTTTGTCAAGCCTGCAACTTCTGTTGCAAAAAGCTCGACATAGGGATAGTGATCCGGCGGCAACATTAACAAACTTCTTAGAAGCTTTATATTTCATAAGGTAGAAGACCTGAATCCTTTGTATTTAGATGCCTTATGATGCAAAGTATCTGTCATATGTCCATTGTCCTTCACCTCATTTTCATGCACGGTTCAGTGACTACTTGAAAAAAAGTAAAAAAAAATTAGTAATCTTAATTCTCTTCATATTATGAGGTACTGTGATAGTACTTCAATTCGTGGGTATCAATTTTCGGTTTGAGCAACATTTACACGTTCATGGGTTTTTTAATTCGTGGATTTTAGTTTTCCAAAAAAAAAAATGAAATGAAGGAAATTGCAAAGAGAACATTGACCTGTGTAAATCGTATCCATCACACTAATTAACCCAAGAAGAGTGATCAACAGATTAAAGACCATCAAAGGTGTTAATTAGGCCATAAACATGTCACCTAAAGAAAACATTTACATAAACAGATGCTGTAAACGTATCTTGAATTGTAAAACAATTCTTATCAAAAGCAAGCCCAGCATGAAATTATTCGTTTCCATACGTACGAACATTATAAGGATATGAAATGAACACTTTATCATAGCATATCAATAGAGGAAATCTGACTTTCAACGATCAAAAATATCTTTTTTATGACTGAGAATTAAAGATCAAAGGTTGTCCAGTTTAGGTTTTTGTCGAGCCTTCAACTTTTGTTGCAGAAAGCTCGACATAGGGATAGTGATCCGGCGGCGGCGGTGTTAGCTCACTTCTTAAAAGCTTTTTATTTCAGAAGGTGGAAGACCTGGATGCTTCATACTTTGTATATAGATGCTTCATGTTACGAAGTTTCCGTCAGTCACATGTCCAATGTCCTTGACCTCATTTTCATGGTTCAGTGACCACTTGAAAAAAAAAGTTCAATTTTTTTGTAATGTTGAATTCTCTCTTATTATAAGTAATAGGATAACTATATTTGGTATGTGCGTACCTTGCAAGGTCCTCATGTTTGTCAGACAGTTTTCATTTGACCTCGACCTCATTTCATGGATCAGTGATCAAGGTTCCCCTGGTGTCTTAACATCATATATCTACCATAGAACGCTCAGATTAGACACCCTGTTGATTGTTTTTCAAGTATATACTATAGGGCGTTCTACATGATCCCCTGGAGTCTACAGGGTCCCCTGTTAGGTATGAAAATTATGCATTTAAGATAGGACCTTCTAAAGGTTCCCCTGTTGTTTAATCATCATGTATATACTATAAGGCTTTATTTAGAATCACTTGGTTGGTCTGCAGGATCCCCTGTTATCTCAACATTATGTATCTACTATACGACGTTCTAAAGTATCCCCTGTTGTTTGTTTTTCATTTATATACTAAAGAGCGTTCTACAGGATCCCCTAGGCGGTCTGTAGGATCCCCTGTTTTCGCAACATTATATATTTACTATAAGACGTTCTATATGACCCCTTTAGGATCCCTTGTTGTTTATTTTTCAAGTATATACTATAGGGCGTTCTACATGATCTCCAGGACGGTCTACAGGGTCCCGTGTTGTTTATTAAAAATAATGAATTTCAGATGGGACATTCTAAAGGTTCCCCCGTTGTTTAGGTTTATATTATAGGGCGTTCTAAAGTATCCCCTGGGCGGTCAGCAGGATCCCCTGTTTTCTCAACATCATTTATCTACTATAAGACGTTCTATAGGATCCCCTGTTGTTTGTTTTTCACGTGTATACTATAGGGCGCTCTACAGGATCCCCGGTTGCTAATGAAAATTATGAATTTAGGAAAGGACCTTCTAAAGGTGTCCCTGTTGTTTAATTATCATGTATATACTATAAGGCTTTCTATAGGATCACTTGGTTGGTCTGCAGGATCCCCTGTTTTCTCAACATTATATATCTACTATAAGACGTTTTATATGACTCCTGTTGTTTGTTGTTCAGGAATATGCTATAGGGCGTTCTACAGTATCCCCTGGGCGGTCTGCAGGATCCCCTGATTTCTCAACATTATTTATTTACTATGAGACGTTCTACAGGATCCCCTGTTGTTTGTTTTTCAAGTGTATACTATAGGGCTTTCTACAGTATCCCCTGGGCGGTCTACCGGATCCCCGGTTTTCTCAACATTATATATCTACTATAAGACTTTCTATAGGATCTCCTGTTGTTTAATTTGTTGTTCAGGTTTATACTATAGGGCGTTCTACATGATCCCCTGGACGGTCTACAGGGTCCCGTATTGTTTATTAAAGTTAATGAATTTCAGATGGGACATTCTAAAGGTTCCCCCGTTGTTTATTTATCATGTTTATACTATAGAGTGTTCTACAGTATCCCCTGGGCGGTCTGCAGGATCCCCTGTTTTCTCAACATTATATATCTAATATAAGACTTTCTATAGGATCTCCTGTTGTTTGTTGTTCAGGTTTATACTATAGGGCGTTCTACAGTAGCCCCTGGGCGGTCTGCAGGATCCCCTGTTTTCTCAACATTATTTATCTACTATAAGACGTTCTATAGGATCCCCTGTTGTTTATCTTTCAAGTATATACTATAGGGCGTTCTACATGATCCCCTGTTGTCTTAACATCATATATCTACTATAAGACGTTAATAAGACCCCTGTTGATTTTTTTTCAAGTCTATACTATAGGGCGTTCTACATGATCCCCTGGACGGTCACAGGGTCCCCTGTTGTTAATGAAAATTATTCATTTAAGAAAGGACCTTCTAAAGGTTCCCCTGTTGTTCAACTATCATTTTTATACTATAAGGCTTTCTATAGGATCACTTGGTTGGTCTGCAGGATCCCTTGTTTTCTCAACATTATATATCTACTATAAGACGTTCTATATGACTCCTGTTGTTTGTTGTTCAGGGTTATGCTATAGGGCGTTCTACAGTATCCCTGGGCGGTCTGCAGGATCCCCTGATTTCTCAACATTATTTATTTACTATAAGACGTTCTACAGGATCCCCTGTTGTTTGTTTTCAAGTGTATACTATAGGGCTTTCTACAGTATCCCCTGGGCGATCTACCTGATCCTCGGTTTTCTCAACATTATATATCTACTATAAGACGTTCTTTAGGATCCCTTGTTGTTTATTTTTCAAGTATATACTATAGGGCGTTCTACATGATCTCCAGGACGGTCTACAGGGTCCCGTGTTGTTTATTAAAAATAATGAATTTCAGATGGGACATTCTAAAGGTTCCCCCGTTGTTTATTTATCATGTTTATACTATATGGCGTTCTACAGGATCCCCTGGGCGGTCTGCAGGATCCCCTGTTTTCTCAACAATATATATCTACTATAAGACGTTCGTTATGATCCCCTGTTGTTTGTTTTCATTCACTGGGCGGTCTACACGATCCCCTGTTGTTTGAACATTAGATATATATATATATATACTAAACGACGTTCTATAAGACCCCCTATTGATTGTTTATCATGTTAATACTATAGGTCGTTCTACAGGATCCCCAGGTCGGGTCTACATGATCCTCTTTTGTTAAAAATTATGCATCTGAGAAAGGAAATTCTATAGGTCCCCCTGAAGTTTGTTTTTCATGTATATACTATAAGGCTTTTATGATCCCTTGATTGGTCTGCAGGATCTCCTGTTTTCTTAACGGTTTATATCTAAAATAGGACGTTCTGTAGGGTCCCCTGTTGGTGTTGTTAGTGTTTATTTTATAGGGCGTTCTACAGTATCCTCTTTTGTCTGCACATTATATATCTACTAAATAGCGTTTTATAGGATCCCATATATTGTTTATCGTGTATATACTAAGGGGCGTTCTACAGGATCCCCTGTTGTCTGAACATTATAAATCTACTGAAGGACGCTCTACAGGATCCCCTGTTGTTTGAATATTATATATCCACTATGGGACGTTCTATAGGTTAGACTGTTGTTGTTTTTTTCATGCATATATATATGCTCCCATGGGTGGTCAATATGGTGCCCTGTTGTTGAATAGTTGTTTATCTGTATAGGGCGTTCTATAGGATCCCCGGGGCGTTCTATAGGATCCCATTGGTTGGTTATCATGTATTCACTAGATTTATCTACTAAAGAGCGTTCTATGGGATACTCTGTTGGGTCTATAGGATCACCTGTTGTGTTATAATCGTGTATCTGCTATTGGGCGTTCCATAGGTTCCCCGGGGCGTTCTTTAGGATCCCCTGTTGGTGGTTAATCATGAATCTATAACAGGTTGTTCTATACGTTTCCCTGGGCTGTCTATAGGATCCCCTGTTGATTGTTCATCATGTATTTATAACTGGTTGTTCTATACGATCCTTCTTATACTAGAAACATAATATGATCCCCTTTTGTTTCATAATCGCGCATATTCTACAGTGCGTTATATACTAGGATCCCCGGGTCTGTCTATAGGATCCGCTATTTTTTAATAACCTTGCATCTGCTATTGTTTATACCTTGGCGGACTATATGATCTCCTTTTGTTTAATAATCGCGAATATTCTATAGTGCGTTCTATATGATCCCCGGGTCTGTCTATAGGATCCCCTATTGTTTAATAACCTTGCATCTGCTATAAAGCGTTCTATGTTATCCCTTTCAAAGGTCGAGGGGGCATTTTGTTATTGGTTGTTTTTTTTTTCTTTTTCTTTTCTTTTTCCCCATACTTGTATTGTCCCGACAAGTTCTCGGAAAAGGATAGACACATTCATTTTTATGGAATTATGGCATAAACGTAAACCATTATATAAAGTTGTACCTTTTAATAAGGGGATGGTCCAAGATGGTCTCGATTACTATAAATACTGGTCAACAGTATTTTTTTTATGTTTTTTTGTATATAATTCTAGCATTCCTGATCATAGAACCATGATATTCAATATACAAAGTAGGTGTCAACATTTTTTATGGTCCTCAGAACTACATGTACCTAGCAGTAGGTATTTGCGTTTTTTTAGGATCAATTTTATTTCAAAATTGCTGACGGTAACCTAGCAATGGCAAAGTCGTCTTCCAACTTGACAACAGTACGACCATCCGCCTTTGCTCGCAATGGCAATTCTATTTGTTTTCGTATTCTAATGGATTTGTACAGACAGGAGAAAAGAAATTGACCCGTCTTTTAATATCCATTTCCGATATATTGATGAAGTACTGTCTATTAATGATAATAGATTCAATGAGTATATATGGCAAGCCGTTTTACTATTTATTCTAACTTCAAGATAGCTCATATAATATATCAAATATTTCAAATGATATATAAAATCTCTCTCTCATATATAATATATGAGATATCTAATACAATATAAAAGATATCTCATATAACATATAATATATAAGACATTTTACATAATTTACTCTTTATAAGATATCTTATCAACTTTAAAAGATAGCTTATATGCTTTATAAGATATCTTATTAATTCAATAAGATATATTATACACTTAAGAAAATATATTATAAACGAAATAAAAAAAAAGAAAAAGAAACGAACAATAACAATATGCCCCCTTTGAGAGGGATAACATAGAGTTAACGTCCTATAGCAGATGCACGATTATTAAACATGAGGGGATCCTAAGACCGACCCGGGGATCCTATAAACCGCCCAGGGTATCGTATAGAACATCCTGTTATAGATACATGAACAACGACCAGTGGATCCTATAGACCGCCCTATAGCAGATACACGAATATTGCACAACAGGTGATCCTAGAGACCCAACAGGGGATCCCATAGAACGCTCCCTAGTAGATACATGATTACCAAACAACGGGATCCTATACAACACCCTATAGCAGATACACAATTATTAAACCACAGGGAATCCTATAGACCGCCCAGGGGATCCTATAGAACGCCCTCCAATAGATACATTATGAACAAACAATAGGGCTCCTATAGACCAACCTAGAGATTCTATGGACCGACTCGGGGATCTTAAAGAACGCCCTATAGTAGATGTACGATTATTAAACAATACGGGATCATACAGACCGCCCAGGGAATCCTACAGAACACCCTATTGTAGATACATGATGAAAAACCAACGGAAAATCCTATAGAACGCCCCGGGGATCCTATAGAACGCCCTATATCAGATACACGATTATTCAACAATAGGGGATCCTAAATAGGACACCTTCAAGTGAATACATCTAGCAGATACACAAATATTAAACAATAGGGGATCCTATAGACCGCCCAGGGGATCATGTAAACGCCTTGTTATAGATACATGATGCACAACGAACAGGGGAACTTATAAGCTGTCAAGAGGATCTTATAGAACGCGTTATACAGGAAACATAACGAAAAAAATAACCAGGGGATCCTATAAACCGCCCCGGAATCCAATATAACACCGTATAGCAGCTAAACGATTATTGAACAAGAAGTGATACTATAGACCCAACAGGGGATCATATAGAACGTTCTCTAGTAGATACATGATTTAAAACAAACAACGGGATCTTATAGACAGTCCCGGGGATCCTATAGAATGCCCTCTAATAGATACATGATGAACAAACAACAGGGGCTCCCTTAGATCGACCTTTGGATTATATCAAACACCCTCTAAAAAATACATGGGGAACAAACAACAGAGGGTTCTTTAGAACGACCCAAGGATCCTATAGAACGCCCTATAGCAGGTTCACGATTATAAAACAATAGGGGATCTTATAGGCCGACCGGGGATCCTATAGAAAGCTCTATAGCAGATGCACAATTATTAATCAACAAGGGATCCTATAGAACGCCCTGTAATTGATAAATGATGAACAACCAACAGGGGAACATACAGACGGCCCAGAGGATCTTAAAGAACGTCTTATACTAGAAACATAATGAACAAACAGCAGGTGATTCTATAGACCGCCCCGGAGATCTTATAGAACGCCCAACAGCATGCAGATACACGACTATTAAACAACAGGGGATCCTACAAAACGCCCTCTAGTATATACGTAAAGTAGATACATGTTTAAAAAAACAGGGGAACCTATAGAAGGTCCTATCCTTGATGCATACAAATCCAACAGGGGATCCTAAAGAATATGTAATGCTCAGACAACAGGAGATCCTGTAGAACGACATATAGTATAAACATGAAAAACGATCAACAGGGGATCCTATAGAACGTCCTATGATGGATATATAATGTTGAGAAAACAGTGGATCCTGCAGACCGCCCAAGGGATCATAAACGCCCTATAATATATACATAATAAACAAAGAAAAGGGGAACCTATAGAATTTCCTATTTCAGATGCATATTGTTTTTAACAAAAGGGGATTCTGCAGAACGCCCTATAGTATAAGTAAATTAAGTAAAGAAGGTAAATTATCTATTATAGTGACATGTGTTTTTCACAAAATATTATATAATACAGTGAGATATAAAAACAATAATTAGAACACCCGACCCTTTGGGTCTATAAGTCACTTTAAACATAAATTTTAATGGTACGACGGACAAAAATAAATAAATGTTATCGAAAATTTTCATATAAAAAGTTTTTTAATTACTTATATTTTATTAGTATAAATATGAAAAACAAAGAACAGGGGAACCTATAGAATTTCCTATCTCAGTTGCATATTCTTTTTAACAATAGGAGATTATGAGGACCGATCAGGGGATCATATAGAACGCATAAAAGTACCGTATAGCGGGTTATTTTCGCGGGGTGCAAATTTTCGCTTATTTTCGCGGATAGAACAAAATCGCCAAAATAAGTTCCGCCAAATTAAAGGTGTACATACAAAGGTATGAATACAAGATCTTAATCCGCCAAAATAATAACCGCCAAAATATTTCGTATACCTTGTTCAATGAAAATCGCGAAATTTTACACCCGCGAAAATTACCCGCTATACGGTATAAACATAAAACAACAATCAACAGGGCATCCTGTAGACCGCCCAGGGGATTCGGTAGAACGCCCATTAGTATATAAATGATAAACAAACAATATAGGGGATCCTATATATCGTCCTATAGTAGATATATAATGTAAAGACAAAAAGGGACCCTGTAGACCGCCCAGGGTATCCTATTGAACGCCCCTTAGTATATACATGATTAACAAACAATAGGGGATCCTATATAGAACGTCTTATAGTAGATATATTATGTTGAGAAAACAGGAGATGTTGTAGACCGCTCAGGGGATCCTGTAGAACGCCCTTTAGTATATAAATGAAAAACAAACAACAGGAGATACTTAAGAACGTCTTATAAAAGACAATATTTATAAACAAACGGGGATTCTGTAGAACGCCCTATAGTATAAACATATAAAACAATCAACAGGGCATCCTGCTAAACAAACAATATAGGGGAACATATAGAACGTCCTATAGTAGATATATAATATAAAGACAACAGGAGATCCTGTAGATCGCCCAGGGGATCCTGTAGAACGCCCTATAGTATAAACATGAGAAACAATCAATAGGGGGTCTTATAGAACGCCATTAAGTACATATGTAATGTACAGACAACAGGGTATCCTGAAGAATCCCCAAGGGATCCTGTAGAACGCCCTTTAATATATACATGATTAACAAACAATAGGGGATCCTATATAACGTCTTATAGTAGGTATATTATGTTGAAAAAACAGGGGATCATGTAGACCGTCCAGGGGATCCTGTAGAACGCCTTTTAGTATATAAATGAAAAACAAACAACAGGGATACTTTAGAACGTCTTATAGTAGTTATATATTTTTAAACAAACGGGGATCCTGTAGACCGTCCAGTGAAACCTGTAGAACGCCCTATAGTTTAAACATAAAAACAAATCAGCAGGGCATCCTGTAGACCGCCCAGGGGATCTGGTAGAACGCCATTTAGTATAAACATAAAAACAATCAACAGGGCATCGTGTAGATTGTCTAGGAGATTCGGTAGAACGCCCTTTAGTATATAAATAATAAACAAACAATATAGGGGATCCTATAGAACGTCAATAGTAGATATATAATGTAAAGACAACATGGTATCCTGTAGACCGCCCAGGGGATCCTGTAAAACGCCCTATAGTATAAACATGAAAAACAATCAACAGAGGGTCTTATAGAACGTCCTTGAGTAGATATATAATGTTCAGACAATAAGGGATCCTGAAGACCGCCCAGGAGATCCTTTAAAACGCCCTTAAGTATATAAATAATAAACAAACAATATAGGGGATCCAATAGAATGTCTCAAACTATCTTTTGTGGATAGTTGTCTCATTGGCTATTATACCACATCTTCTTTTTTATAATATAGGGGATCCTATATATAACGTCCTATAGTAGATATATAATGTAAAGACAACAGGGGATCCTGTAGAACGCCCTATAGTATAAACATGAAAAACAATCAACAGGGGGTCTTATAGAACGCCATTTAGTACAAGTATAATGTAAAGACAACAGGGTATCCTGAAGACCGCCCAAGGGATCCTGTAGAACGCCCTTCAGTATATAAATAAAAAACAAACAACAGGGGATACTTAGAACGTCTTATAGTAGAAATATATTTTTAAACAAACGAGGATCGTGTAGACCGCCCAGTGGATCCTGTAGAACGCCCTATTGTATAAACATAAAAGACAATCAACAGGGCATCATGTAGACCGCCCAGGGGATCCGGTAGAACGCCCTTTAGTATATAAATAATAAACAAACAATATAGGGGATCCTATATAGAACGTCTTATAGTAGATATATTATGTTGAGAAAACAGGAGATGTTGTAGACCGCTCATGGGATCCTGTAGAACGCCCTTTAGTATATAAATGAAAAACAAAAAACAGGAGATACTTAAGAACGTCTTAAAAAGACAATATTTATAAACAAACGGGGATTCTGTAGAACGCCCTATAGTATAAACATATAAAACAATCAACAGGGCATCCTGCTAAACAAACAATATAGGGGAACATATAGAACGTCCTATAGTAGATATATAATATAAAGACAACAGGAGATCCTGTAGATCGCCAGGGGATCCTGTAGAACGCCCTATAGTATAAACATGAGAAACAATCAATAGGGGGTCTTATAGAACGCCATTAAGTACATATGTAATGTACAGACAACAGGGTATCCTGAAGAATCCCCAAGGGATCCTGTAGAACGCCCTTTAATATATACATGATTAACAAACAATAGGGGATCCTATATAACGTCTTATAGTAGGTATATTATGTTGAAAAAACAGGGGATCATGTAGACCGTCCAGGGGATCCTGTAGAACGCCTTTTAGTATATAAATGAAAAAAAACAACAGGGGATACTTTAGAACGTCTTATAGTAGTTATATATTTTTAAACAAACGGGGATCCTGTAGACCGTCCAGTGAAACCTGTAGAACGCCCTATAGTTAACACATAAAAACCAATCAGCAGGGCATCCTGTAGACCGCCCAGGGGATCTGGTAGAACGCCATTTAGTATAAACATAAAAACAATCAACAGGGCATCGTGTAGATTGTCTAGGAGATTCGGTAGAACGCCCTTTAGTATATAAATAATAAACAAACAATATAGGGGATCCTATAGAACGTCAATAGTAGTATATATAATGTAAAGACAACATGGTATCCTGTAGACCGCCCAGGGGATCCTGTAGAACGCCCTATAGTATAAACATGAAAAACAATCAACAGAGGGTCTTATAGAACGTCCTTGAGTAGATATATAATGTTCAGACAATAAGGGATCCTGAAGACCGCCCAGGAGATCCTTTAAAACGCCCTTAAGTATATAAATAATAAAACAAACAATATAGGGGATCCAATAGAACGTCTCAAACTATCTTTTGTGGATAGTTGTCTCATTGGCTATCATACCACATCTTCTTTTTTATAATATAGGGGATCCTATATATAACGTCCTATAGTAGATATATAATGTAAAGACAACAGGGGATCCTGTAGAACGCCCTATAGTATAAACATGAAAAACAATCAACAGGGGGTCTTATAGAACGCCATTTAGTACAAGTATAATGTAAAGACAACAGGGTATCCTGAAGACCGCCCAAGGGATCCTGTAGAACGCCCTTCAGTATATCAATAAAAAACAAACAACAGGGGATACTTAGAACGTCTTATAGTAGAAATATATTTTTAAACAAACGAGGATCGTGTAGACCGCCCAGTGGATCCTGTAGAACGCCCTATTGTATAAACATAAAAGACAATCAACAGGGCATCATGTAGACCGCCCAGGGGATCCGGTAGAACGCCCTTTAGTATATAAATAATAAACAAACAATATAGGGGATCCTATACAACGTCCTATAGGAGAGATATAATGTAAATACCAACAGGGGATCCTGAAGACCGCCCAGGGGATCCTGTAGAACGCCCTATAGTATAAACATAAAAACAATCAAAAGGGCATCGAGTAGATTGTCAAGGAGATTCGGTAGAACGCCCTTTAGTATATAAATAATAAACAAACAATATAGGGGATCCTATAGAACGTCCTATAGTAGATATATAATGTAAAGACAACAGGGAATCCTGTAGAACGCCCAGGGGATCCTGTAGAACGCCCTATAGTATAAACATAAAAACAATCAACAGGGCATCGTGGAGATTGTCTAGGAGATTCGGTAGAACGCCCTTTAGTATTTAAATAATAAATAATATAGGGGACCCTATAAGAACGTCTTATAGTAGATATATAATGTAAGGATAACAGGGGACTCTGTAGACCGCCCAGGGGATCCTGTAGAACGCCCTTTAGTATATACATGATTAACAAACAATAGGGGATACTATAAAACGTCTTATAGTAGATATATTATGTTGAGAAAACAGGGGATCCTGTAGAACGCCCTTTAGTATAAAAATGAAAAACAGGGGAGACTTTAGAACGTCTTATTATAGATATACTTTTTTTAAACAAACTGGGATCCTGTAGACTGCCCAGTGGAACCTATAGAACGCCCTATAATATAAACATAAAAACAATCAATAGGGCATCGTGTAGATTGTCCAGGAGATTCGGTAGAACGCCCTTTAGTATATAAATCACTAATATAGGGATCATATAGAACGTCCTATAGTAGATATATAATGTAAAGACAACAGGGGATCCTGAAGACCGCCCAGGGAATCCTGAAGACCGCCCGGGGGATCCTGTAGAACGCCCTATAGTATAAACATAAAAGCAATCAACAGGGCATCGTGTGGATTGTCCAGGAGATTCGGTAGAACGCCCTTTAGTATTTAAATAATAAACAAACAATATAGGGGATCCTATAGAACGCCCTATAGTAGATATATAATGTAAATACAACAGGGGACCCTGTAGACCGCCCAGGGGATCCTGTAGAACGCCCTATAGTATAAACATAAAAACAATCAACAGGGGGTCTATTAGAACGTCCTTTAGTAGATATATAATGTTCAGACAACAAGGGATCCTGAAGACCGCCTAGGGGATCCTGTAGAACGCCCTTTAGTATATACTTGATTAACAAACAATAGGGGAGCGTATAGAACGTCTTATAGTAGATATATTATGTTGAGAAAACAGGGGATCCCGTAGACCGACCAAGGGATCCTGTAGAACGCCCTATAGTATATACTTGAAAAACAAACAACAGGGGATTCTTTAGAACGTCTTGTAGTAGATACATAATGTTGAGAAAGCAGGGGGTCACACAGACCGACCAAGGGATCCCGTAGAAAGTCCTCTAGTAGAGACATCAAAAACAAACAATAGGGTATCCAATAGAACGTCTTAAAGTTTATATATGATGTTCAGGGGATCCTATAGACTGCCCAGATGTTCCTGTAGAACGTCTTTTCGTTATTTACATGATAAACAAACAATATAGGAGTTCCTATAGAACGTTCTATAGTAAAAATATAAGGTTCAGACAACAGGGGATCATGTAGACCGCCCAGAAGATCCTGTAGAACGCCCTTATAGAACATGTAGCTTCATTATAAACAATTAACAGGGGAAACGAAGACCAGCACCCCCACCCCAACCCCCTCACACCCCGTAAAGGAAATGTCTCGTGTCTAAGAACGTGTAAGCCACATGTTTTTTTTTCAATTTGCCTACATCAAAGTATCTTTATTATATATATCTTAAAAAGGAATATGACTGTATTTGCTTAATGAGGGCACAATGATATATGCTACTGTAATGCGGAACAATTTCCTATTTAAGACACCATTTCACGTTGAACGTGAAATAGTTTCTGTCATGAACGTTGCACGAAAAAATAAAGACTTTAAGGTGAACCTTTTGTGACTGAGTCACTGTCCTCTTGTATATATGAACTCTCTGTTTTACTTAATATTCCCTATTTAGTGTGTACACATTGATGATATAAATAATTTACAGCGTTTAAAAAAGTGTATAAAGATATTCTTAACTTTTAAAATGCAAATAAAGGAACAACATCATTGGCCTTACCGCCTTATCATTTCTTATAACGGAAACAAAATTAATTCAATTTCGTTCTTGAGCATGTTGACGATCCCTGTCCAGTGTTTTTTTTTTGTTGTGAAAAATACTGAGCAAGCAAAATAAGCATTTTAAGCCTTTAAAATTTTCAACTGATTTTTATAGTTCGTTCTTATGTTGTACTGTTATACCACTGTCCCAGGTTAGTGGGAGGGTTGGGATACCGCTAACATGTTTAACCCCGCCACATTATTTATGTATGTGCCTGTCCCAAGTCAGGAGCCTGTAATTCAGTGGTTGTCGTTTGTTTATGTGTTACATATTTGTTTTTCGTTAATCATTTTTTACATAAATCATGCCGTAAGTTTTCTCCTCTGAATTGATTTACATTGTCTTATCGGGGTCTTTTATAGCTGACTATGCGGTATGGGCTTTGCTCATTGTTGAAGGCCGTGCGTTGACCTATAGTTGTTAATTTTTGTGTCATTTTGGTCTTTTGTGGATAGTTGTCTCATTGGCAATCATACCACATCTTCTTTTTTATATTTGAATCACGAAGCACGTATAAAAAGTACAAAAGCAGAACATGTTGAACACTTAGCTGTTTTGCACGACTGCACGTAAAATAAAAAAGTGAAAACACGTTGAACGTGAAATAAAAAACCGCGATCACGTTCTACGAAAATAACCCTCCATGAAACTTAATGATTTTGCATCGTTTTTTTAAGATAGTTTTACATGTTAAGAAAATTCTATTTTTAGCATTAGTATTTTCCGAATCGTTTAAAAATAGCCTATAAATAGAATATGCATAATTCATGAATCGTGACGTAGGGCGGTCTACGGGATCCCTTCTTCCGCTTACCGATAATTCTGTCGCTAGGATAGGACCAGAAATCCCACCGAGGATAGGACCAGAAATCCCACTGATTGGAACGGGATTTTTCAGATACCGCTCAGTCATTACGGTCCAGACCGATTCAGGATATTAAGATATTTCCGGTTTAAGTAATATTCGATTGAAAGCCGTAAAATTTTCCGGCAAACAATTGTCAAACTCGTTAAAAGAAAATATTCCGACAAAAAAAACAGTAAAACCAGCAAATATTTCTTGCAAACAGTTAAAAAATAAGTCTTTGAATGTTCCAGCCGAAAAGTTTACTTTTTTAACATATATTTATTTAAATTCAGTATAATTTGATTCTTTTATTGTTCTTTTTATTTAATTTCTATTTTTGTAACTAATGAATAACTAATGAATGAAACAGTCTATTAGTATTATAAAATCGGTTGCGGGTAGCCTATTAAAGAAGAAAAAAAAACATGTATGAAAGTCATTTGTGATAAGCAGGAACATTTGTTTTAAATCAATTGCGGGTACGTGTAGCCTACAAAGGCCAATTTGGCTACGCGTATCCGCACGCACTGCCTTAATAGATTAGTCAGACTTATATTGATTTACTTTTACTTTATATATATACGTCTCTTAAAGTTTTCTTTGTGTAACTGCAGTGACAGATCTAGGGGAGGTTTCTTGGGGTTGGAACTTCCCTTTTTTTTCACGATCAATGCATTTGAAGGGGGACATAAAGTTGGATGCCCCCCCCCCTTTTTCCCCATTTTTAAATGGCTGGAACCCCCATGATCTGGATCTTAATTCAAGTTAAAAATGAGAATGTTTAATCTTGATACTGCAGTGCATGTTGACATTATCTTTATCAGGAATGTAAAAAAGCAGCCTCCATATATAAGTCTCGGGGGGGGGAGAGGGGGGCACTTAATTATTGGTAGGGATGAGCCGCTGGAATAGGTAACTTTTTCATGTTCTATGATATATGAAAAGGGTGAGAAATTCAGATTAAATATATCAATAGGTTGATAATATCACTTGCTTGATTATATCATAAGTATCTAAAACTATAATTAGATGTCCGTATTTATTCATGATGCGGTTAAACCACAGTCGTAAATGCATCAGTTAATAGTCAAAACAATTAAACTCTATGTATTGTGATGTGGTATTTCCACTGATGCCAGTGATAGATCAATGAAACCAAATGTTTTGACATTTGCACCTAATTAACATTCAAGGGTTTGTATACATAAAACATGATAACAATTATTTAAACAAATTCCATTGCAGGGTCCTTTAAGAACGGCAATGAAACTTTTTAACAGTTTTTAATTAATATTTAAACATGTTAAAATCGGTGAAGGTGTTACACTCTGGGGTGATATTATATTTTTCTGCCATCAATGAGGATCAATGATCTGACCAAACGTCTTTTATGAGGGGGAGGACAGGGGGTAACCTTCTCCTTTCTCCTACCCCTCTTCTCCTTATTTTATCTTTTTAATTTACCGGAAAAAAGAGAGATATTTTATTTTTTCATATTTTATTTTTTTCCTCCAACTTTTTCTCCTTTCTCTCAGCCTTCCTTCTTTCTCCTACCCCCTTCCTC
This sequence comes from Mytilus edulis, assembly GCA_019925275.1. Taxonomy (NCBI): domain Eukaryota; kingdom Metazoa; phylum Mollusca; class Bivalvia; order Mytilida; family Mytilidae; genus Mytilus; species Mytilus edulis. Next base: position 104,677,648 of record CM034360.1, read on the forward strand.
CCTGTCTCCCTTACCCCTGTCCTCTCCTCTTTTATATGTATTATATTTTGGAATTGAAATATCTTCATAATTAATATTGATGTCTCAGCTGCTCATCCCTACCAAAAAAAGTTTAAAGTGGCCCCTGAGCCATAAGTGGGGGCCCGGATTTGAAGATGAACCCCTTATAATTCATGGATAGATATAGGAAGATGTGGTGTGAGTGCCAATGAGACAACTCTCCATACAAATAACAATTTAAAAATTAAACCATTATAGGTTAAAGTACGGCCTTCAACACGGAGCCTTAGCTCACACCGAACAACAAGCTATAAAGGGCCCCAAAATTACTAGTGTAAAACCATTCAAACGGGAAAACCAACGGTCTAATCTATATAAACAAAACGAGAAACGAGAAACACGTATATATTACATAAACAAACGACAACTACTGTACATCAGATTCCTGACTTAGGACAGGTGCAAACATTTGCAGCGGGATTAAACGTTTTAATGGATCCAAACCTTCTCCCTTTTTCTGAAACAATAGCATAACATCACAACAAAGAAAAACATACGATAAAATATCAATTGGCAGACTTAACTCAATCAAAAAACGTATGATTAAACAATGAACGAATAAATTTGATCTGCGATATCTGAATACAAATGCACAGTTAATTAAATATTAGAGACAAACATTCATGACCAAAAAGCTAACAAACAAATTCAAAAACAGGACATGACTGAGAAATATTTAACCAATCAATGTTCACTTTAGAAAAAACCGGTTTTTTATAATCTTGAAGTTTATACAAATGTTGTAAGAATAAGTGAAGATATTACAAATAATCAAAGCTGGTGTACAGACAAGATCCGTATAAATGAAAAATGACAAAAAAGCATTATAAACAGTATCAACAGGTCGAATTAACAAGAAAATACGATTTGAGAGTACTCGCAGTTACTGACAGCTAGTTAAAAGCCAAAACCAATTAATAATAAAAAATCATGCATCAGAGACTAAAATCGACTAAAACACATCACAGGGATTTAGTATTTTAACGTCATTAATAGTCAAAGAAGACATGAGTTGTGCAATGCCAAAAATAAATGTATCGACAGGTAGTAGTATAGTAAAGAGCGACTTCTATAGAAATAAAAGTTAACGTGTCTGTGTCTCTATCTAGTTTACAGTAGTACATGTATAAGCATTTGCAAGTCTCATTTAGGTTTAGTTTATATGTTCAAACACTGATCATTATTGATCATTGACCTTTGATATGTAGTTTATAAGCATTAGCATTTCTCAATTTCCATGGATTGGTACTGCATATTTAGGCATATATTTCATTGACTCTGAATTTTTTTTAAATAGGTAATCTTTTTTAATATAGACATTTTAAATTCCCACATTTGCATTCCGTATTAAATATACACAAATTAATCTCTGTGTTGAAGGCCGTACATTGACCTATAATGGTTAACATTTATAAATTGTTATTTGGATGGAGAGTTGTCTCAACCATTGGCACTCATACCCCTTTATCTACAAATGAGAAAAATATTTCTGTGTAGAAAGTTTATTTTACTTTTTGGTATATTTTACACAATCCTCAGTTGGTAGAGAAAACCAAATAGCATAAATAATGAGCCAAGTAAGACAAGAACTACAAACGAGCCGACAGTTAGACAGAAACAGAATAAATTATCAATAATACCATTTCAACCTAAAACAGTGACCATAGTTTTATGTTAGTCTTCAGTGTTTTATTACTTCACAAAGAGCCTCTGGTTTTATCTATTGACTTCATTACCTGTAATGTTTCCCCCTTGATATTTTGATTCAGTGAAGATTTAAAGAGATGTAGTGAATATTTGTGTTTTAAAGCCTAATATCAATATATGTAATTGTTTCTGGATAATTGCAGCATCAATCAAAATCTGTTTCTGATTCTTATCCTGAACAAAAAAAGCTTTCAGATATTTTGTATGTAATAATATAATGTTACTATTGTCATTTTATATGCAGAAAAACACCAACAAATAAATTAAGTGACTTTATTGTACCAGTTAACTTCATTGGCAGACATTTGCTCATACATAATAGAAAATCTTCATTTACACTTCTAGAACAATAACAATAAAATGTAACGGTGCAAAAATATGTTGCTGTGAATAAAGAAGATATCCATTTTTTAAAGAAATTTAATACATATCCTCAGTCATTGATCAAAACACATTGAGCTCTTAACTTCTCACTCAAGCCTTTGTCCTTCCAGACTTTAACCCCTAAATCATGGGTCACTACCACTGTTTTCTGCATACTCAACTTCAATCCTTGCTAAACCCACTTAACAATAATTGTACACAATTTTAACCCACTCATTTGTCAAGTTTAAACAACTCCTTTATTCGTACTTATCCACTCATTCACTTTCATTCACTCATGCATTCCTTCTACTTACTCATTCATGAATCCTAACTTTATCATTTACAGATTGTAACCAACTGACTGTCAATATTTTTTCTTATATCAAACAATAAAAATGTACATATCATTAATACATCTATTATTTATATGGTTAACAATCAAAACCCATTCATTCATTCATTGACTTTAATCCACTCATTCATGGATCCTGACTCACTCAATGTTTCATGTACCAGTCCATGTACTTACACACATTCATGAACATTAACCCACTAATTCTCATTGTAACTCAATTATTCATGTTCATGTACCTTTATGCATTCATGGCAGTTAACCCATTAATTCATAGTAGTTAACCCACTCATTCATAGTAGTTAACCCACTCATTCATAGAAGTTAACCCACTCATTCCTAGAGGTTAACCCACTCATTCATACATCCTTACCCGCTCATTCCTAGTAGTTAGCCCACTCATTCAAAGATGTTAACCCACTCATTCATAGTAATAAACCCACTCCTTCATTGAAGTTAACCCACTCCTTCATTGAAGTTAACCAACTCATTCATAGAGGTTAACCCACTCATTCATAGAGGTTAACCCACTCATTCATAGAGGTTAACCCACTCCTTCATTGAAGTAAACCCACTCATTCATAGAGGTTAACCCACTCATTCATAGAAGTTAACCCACTCATTCATAGAAGTTAACCCACTCATTCATAGTAGTTCAATTATAGTAGTTAACCCACTCATTCATGGAGGTTAACCCACTCCTTTATTGAAGTTAACCTACTCCTTCGTTGAAGTTAACCCACTCATTCATAGAGGTTAACCAACTCATTCATAGAGGTTAACCCACTCACTCATAGAGGTTAACCCACTCATTCATTGAAGTTAACCCACTCATTCATAGTAGTTCATTCATAGTAGTTAACCCAATCATTCATAGAGGTTAACCCACTCATTCATAGAGGTTAACCCACTAATTCATAGTAGTTAATCCACTCATTCATAGTAATTAACCCACTCCTTCATTGAAGTTAACCTACTCCTTCATTAAAGTTAACCCACTCATTCATAGGGGTTAACCCACTCATTCTTAGTAGTTCAATCATAGTAGTTAACCCACTCATTCATAGAGGTTAACCCACTCATTCATAGAAGTTAACCCACTCATTCATAGAGGTTAACTCACTCATTCATAGAGATTAACTCACTCATTCATAGAGATTAACTCACTCATTCATAGAAGTTAACCCACTCATTCATTGTCAGGTTAGTATACAGACATAAGACTAACTCCAGTTACCGGGCAGTATGTTCTACACAGAAATATAACTGTACAACAGTCATTCTCAGTAAAACAAAGCTCATATTACATGGTTGACTATCCCTTATGTATTATAATCTTAAAATTAATTTACAAAATAACTCATTTTTTTTAAACTGTTATGTCTATCAATTTCACAAACAAAGTCTGCATTGCTGGTGCCAACTGCAAATGCTTCACCAACACAATGGTTTTTTCTGTGGAACAAATTCTTGCATATTTTGCATTGAATCTGTAAAATATAATGTTCAAGTATATTAACGTAACATGTCTTTAAAAATAGGCAATCAAGTAAAAGCTTTAAATGTGTTACAAAAAATTATTCTGATACAATTTGGAAATTAGTATGGCGTTCATTATCATTGAACTAGTATATATTTGTTTAGGGGCCAGCTGAAGGATGCCTCCGGGTGCGGGAATTTCTCGCTACATTGAAGACCTGTTGGTGACCTTCTGTTGTTGTTTTTTTATTTGGTCTGGTTGTTGTCTCTTTGACACATTCCACATTTCCATTCTCAATTTTATGATAAATTTGAAAAGCTCAGACAAGGTTAGGAACAGAATATATAGAGTGTAAATGATTACCAATTGTTCTTCATCAGGATTTGTTCTAAATCCACAGCATGGACAGCATCCCACCATATGTCCTGTAAAGAAAGGAGTTTATAAACATTTGATAGATATTAAAATATTGACATAGCACTTATTATTATAATCCAAAACAATATTTAAGATACTCCTTGAAAATATGTGATACTGAAAGAATATATGAGGTAATCTCAATTGAAACATTGATTTCTTCTTCACACAATACCCAAATGCAAAACATAATTTCTCTGTCAGTGTTGTGGTATTAAACAATGAGAATAATCATCCCTGTAATGGATTAAATATGTAATTGAGAGATTAAAAATATTGTAACTTATATATGTATTAGTTATAATGTTCAGTATTGATTTATATATAGTTATTTTTATAATACCTTCAAACATCATCAGTGTGTGGGCTATCGATACCCTTTTATTATTTACTTCTTCCTGAGTTATACCAAGCAGAGATTGTCCAGCCAGATGTTTCTCAGCAAACTGCAAAAGTTAGAAGCATTTAATAAAAATAGTGACAATAAAGTCATAGCAATTTACCAATTTAATATATGATGTGCTGTTTTGATCAAAGTGTTGCACCCTTTGTTGTGTCAATAAATAATCTATACAAGTCCGGCTATTTGAAATAACGATGGTGTAATTCAAAAAAGTAAAGATGTAGTATATATTTAAATAAACACATTTACTGAAGAAGTATTAACCATGTAGGACTAACAATGTCTTGGTCGTTGACCTTTACACGATGGGACAGATGAATGGGTGGACACAGGAGAAACAAATTGAATACTACAATCCCCAATTCTATTACTTCATTAATATTAATGTATACAAAAAGACAGAAGATGCCACAACTGGATCCATCTAGTTGTTTGGAATGGTCAGGTACTTCCAGTGTCCAGTTTTTGTACCCATTCTCTGGATGAAGAAGCATCATCTGTCCTATGTATTTTCTGAGAAAAATATGTTATTTTAAGTTACATGTACATACTAAGTACTCCACACCCATTAAATAGCAGCATAAAAGCTTGCATTAATGAACATTTCAATGTAATATATTTTATTTCAATCACTGTACCAGATTTACAATAGATAAAGAACAGACTTTGTGAATAGTTCACTCACTAAATATATAGGATTTGACCCCTTTTGCACTCCATTGCAGGTATCATAAATGCTATAAATATAAAATTCCTGGATAAGTAAGCTTACCTCCAATTCAAAAGAACTGTTCTCTTTTGATATGGTGATGCTCCCAAAGGGTTGAGAAAAACAACCTTTCCCTTTGATGGTTCAACAATCTGAAAACATTAGTATAAAGTATTACATTGTTTTGGTATGGAGTAATGAAAACAAAACTTATACAACAGTCTTGCAACGTCTTATGACATTCAGAATGCAATCCCTTTTGATCATGGTCCTGTGTCATTGTCATTCACTAGCAAATTTATTTAGAAAACATTATAAAATATTAACGATAACAATTGTATTTGCTCTGTCAAATCATTATTAGAGGGTTGCATTTTTGACATGCACAAAAAGGTGTCACAGATTTAACTGGAAAACAAGGGTCATTCTGCATTCTTATTTTGTACATCTTATTCATCAAAGTTAAATAGGAAAGTTCCTAAATATCTTCATAAAAGAAAAGTGATGTGCTGAAGTTTATACATATCCACTTTTCATATAAGAGAGAATAGTATTTTTTTTGCCATTTTTTTATCCACCACAAAATTCCTAAATTGGATAGATGAAAGTTGTTGATAAAATGAGAAATGGAATCAGTTACATGAATTTTTTTATTTATACATGCAATAATTATGTTGTTGGGTTTATGTTTTAGTTCACTGTTTCAATGGGACAATAAGATTTTTTTTTACAATATGGTTAATGAAGATGTATTTGTTAATTTGATCTGTATTTCCACCTTTTATGAGTTCATTAGAAGTACTAATACATCAGTTGTTGTAATTTGTTTTAGACAAGTCTAATCCTATAAACAAAAAAATAATGCACCACAACAATGATTACCAGCAAATCCCAATGACCTCCTCTCTGGTGGTAGGTTCCAATGACAAAGTCGTATGGTATCAATATGTTCTGAAATTAGAGTTATCATTAGAACAAATCATTCTAATCTTTCCTAAAAATGTATAAAAAATGAATTTCTTCCCTTAACATAATGGAATTCAGCGAGACAATATCTATTATTCATTTTTAATAAAATGGTCCATCTTGCTACTGATAATATTTTGTATCCCTTTTGGTAAACGTTGACAATTCAAAATGAACCTAGTAAGCACTATTTACAATTACCCTTTAAATAATAGTATTCAAAAAATTTCTTAAATGGCTATCATAGAAAGGTTAATTACTCTTTTATGCAAAATTCATCATTTATATGTTGTTTTTTTTTGGTGACAGGGTGTTTACCTTTTCATGTCGACCAGGGACATATTTTCCATTAATGATGTTATTTGTGGTGCAGACCAACTGGTGTCTTACTTTTATGTTTCCCTTGTCCATCTCAGTTTGGGCAATATATGTCAGGTATGCATCCATGACCTTAATTCAACAAGCAATGCCATTCTTCAATGTTATATTTCAATGCAAATTTATCCAAAAAAATACTTGTTTTCTTAAAAAAATTGATGATATTGAAATATGATATACTTTTAGAACATTTAACAATTGAAATCATGAATCATATGCAATAATGATTATTTTTTTTTTGTCATTTTACCTTGTTTTCACTATAAAGAAAGAAATTATCAGTACTGATATCAAGTTCTTAATATTTTCTTTTTAAATAAATGCATATATTCATTTCAAAGTTTGGTTTGGGTTCTTTTATATGACATATTTAGCTATAGGAAGGCATGTAATTTATAGAGTATTTTATCGTTTTTCTTAGAAATAATATAAATTTCATAATGAAAGCAAGCATGTAAAACAAAAATATAATTCCTCAGTGTTGAAGAAATTTCTACAGAAGAGAATATTAATATGCGTATTGATATTTGTTGAATACATTGACTTACTTTGTCTGTTAGCCAGTTTGAGTCTTTGAGAGAGTTTATGTCGCCATATGTGATATCTATTCCGAAAACTTTGGCAATGAAATATTTGTTGGCCACATTTTCCTGCCAAATCTTTCCAACTTTATTTTCAACTGAAATAAATGCATTTATAGATTCAATATGTATTCCTTTCTGTTATTACAACTGTTCTGTTACCTATGCTTTATCATACTAATGAATGGATAGAGAAGTCTACATATAATATATGATCTTTTTTATTGATCTATTTGTAAAATAAATGTTCCCATAAAAAGACCTAAATTAATCACAAACTAATACATGTAAAATAAGCAAAAGTTTCAAAGTCAATACAATATGGAGGCTGCCAGGACAGAGGCGACAATGTCAAATAATCACCATGGAAATGAGCTGTGCCAATGCTAGTATAACTGCATGCCTATGTCTTGCTTTTTGACTCCATTAAGGCGAGAAGGAGCTGTAAATCAAATTTGAAGAACTTTTTTTTAATGACACAAATTACATCTTAAATATCATCATATTTGAAATATTCAATGGCAAATCTTTTTGTTTATCAATTTCTGTGACAGTCAAGTCCGTCAGATAACCATCCATCCATTGGATTTTTCTAGCCTTTGATACCAAAGTTCCTGAAAGTCATATAATATATATATTCAGCAAAAAAGTAACTAAACATTTTAAGAGGTCTGTATCACTACTGTTTTGATATTCTGGATATCAGGAACCCATTGTTTTACCATTTGTATTAATATGAAAAACATCAATAATATAACGGTACACTGTATATTACATATGTTTGAAGTCAATTTATTTTGACTGGTTAACTAGCAGGGTTGGATTATAAAATATTGTTTTGTAGTTAATCCAGGCCGTTATTGTCTTTTAGCTATTTAGGATGTGTTCCTTGTTGAAGGTTGTACTGCAATCTGTAGTTGATAACATCTACCTCATTTTGTCTCTGGTGGAGTTAAATCATTGGCAAACATACAACATCTTCTAATTTCTATTATTACCCTCAACATCTGACATTATTGACAACATCTTGATAACACAAATATTGTCTCTTAGAATAATTATATAAAAATATTGAATAATAACTACCTGATTCTTTCAAAAATTTAATCAGTTCCTGCATCTCTTTCTCTAGGGTTTCTGAAGTTTTTAGGGGATTCTTCTCCAAGATCAGAATTCCTTCATCAACTAATAAAATACAGCAACAATATAGTTTACTATTATGATTTTTATTTAAAAAATGCACATAAACAAATAAATATTATAAATCTTTGCATTCTTTCTGTATCATATTTTAAGGGAAAATCTTATTGTTAATAATGCTATTTACCATAATGATTACAATTCTGAATGTAATTCAAATTGCCATTGAAGTTTAAACTGTTGCAGTTGCTTACCCATTCTAGCAATGATGGTGAAAAGTAACTCAACAAGACAATGGTCGGATATCTTCATATGACTAGGAACATATGTTTTGACGACAGAAATCAAAACGTGTGCATCTTCAACTGCACTATCCAATGCAACTGCTGCTCGCTTTGCTGCTGTTCCTTTGACATAGTTATCTTTTGCTGCCAGATCTTCCCAATTTCTTGTTGTCAAAATTTTAAGATATCCTTAAAATAAATTGCATTTCTTTACCAGCACTGAAGTTGAAGTGAATTGTGTGATAAACAAGTCATACATGCTTTATGATATACAAAATTGTACACATTTCTTATGATCAATAATACATAGATTATTATTCTGAGATTGAGATTGAGTTTAAATTTTGTGGTTTAATAATAACAAGTATAAAGTAACATAAATGTACAGTGAAAAAGGATAAGCATCCTTTAAAGTAGCTTCTAAAATTTGTATCATGACAATTTTTTTGACTGTATTACTTTAAGCTGTTATGACAGTTTGTGACAAGAAAACAGCCCTGCAGGCACACTCTGTTGAATCAACGTTGAATCTTTGTTGATTTTAGGTTATACATTGATCAACAAATATTCAACATTGATTCAACGTTGACAATGCAACGTTGAAATGGGTACATTGTTTCAACGTTGAATTAACATTGTGTTAAAATACCAACACTGAATCAACTTTGGCTAAACAATATATAAAAGCGTGGCCAGTAGTTGTGGATACCAGAATTTAAAAAAAAAAGTATTGGACATATCACAATTATTTTTAAACTGACAACGATATTCACATTTAATAAAATATTTAATCGATTTATCACTTATTGTGTTGTGATTATAAAATAACACGTAGAACAATCGCAGTGTATATATGACCATTACTTTACTGTTTAACCATGAACTCCGCACACCAAATATTGCAAAATTTCACCCCACCCGCAACCATAATAAGAGAACCAGTGTGTATACAGGATCATACAGTAAATATAAAATTAAATATTTGTGAATAAACTCCTCCCCACTTTCCCTTCCCCTTAAAAGATCCCTCCCCCTTTTTTCTCGACTTCTGATGACAAATATCATTTCATTTTTTTTCTATTCTTTTTATTTATTCAAAGAGAAAGACGTATTCATCAGTACATAAACAACAGTTGACAACTTTTAATATAAACAACGGATAGATCTATTTAAATAACGATTTAAATTTTCGCGGAATTGTAACATTTCTATTTAAGACTATTCAGATATGCGCATGCATATTTGGAGAAACTACCTGATGGAAGTAATAGAATTGCCGCAATACGTTTGAACTTTGAAGTACCTCTGGTGATTATTTCTGTATATTTACCTTCTCGTAGTATTAATTATAGTCGTGATGACTATCTTTCTGTATTAGACGAACTTATCGAAATTGTCACAAAATGTAGAGACTCTGCTAATATTTTAATTGGTGGTGATATGAACGCCTCAATTTTCAGGAACCATCCTAGAGATAATGATTTTAAAAACTTTCTACGTAATAATAATCTACGTATTCCTGACAACTGTGTTGAGCGTAGTACATTTTATCATTTTAACAATCGTGATGAGTCACAAATTGACTATTTTATTCAGAATTTTGATATTATTAAATAGCCGTGAATCAGCTAACACCTCTACTCATGATCCGATAATGGTATCAGTTATAACAAAAACGTCAGATAAACCAAATGCTATTCCAAAAAACAATCATTTGCAGCGTATTAACTGGAATAAGATTGATAAATGTGAATATCAGCGATTATTGGAATTAAACTTACAGTCAAAAGTAACTGAAATAGATAATCTATCAATTGAAAACTTTGATGAATTTGTGTTCTCTGCTTGTGAGATAATTACTCAAACTGCTGATTCGCTCCAACCTCCGAAAAGTAGAAAACGTGGGAAAAATAATAGATGCTGGACTCCGAATATGACTGAAATTTTAAACCGTAGTAAATATCATTATTGGATGTGGAGACAAGAGGGAACATCAGATAAACTAAGCATTCATTATCTACAAATGAGAATACTTAAAAAGAAACTTAGATCAGAACAAAGGAAAATAGAATCTGCTAAGAGACAGTCTAAATTTACTGATATTATGTCGCTATCTGACAGAAATGATAAAAATTTCTATACTTTAATTAACAACCAGCGTAACTTGCGCTCTTCTGTGACATCTATTTTAAAATATGACAATAAAATAATAAATACTGAGGAAGAAATTTTAGATACCTGGGCTTCATATTACGAAAAGTTAGCTACCCCGGTCGATAACCCGGACTTTGATGATACATATAAACTTATTGTGGAACAGGGCATATCAGCCTTGACCGATACTTATACTAATAATAGAGATACTCTGGCCCCAGTCTCAGAAAAGGAGGTGGTACAAATTATTAATTCACTTAAGAATGGAAAGGCACCTGATGCCTCTAGAGTAACTTGTGAACATTTAAAATTTGGTGGAAAAACTCTCTCTTATGTTTTAACATCTATTATAACATTCTCATTTTCAAATCATATTATTCCAACTGTATTTAAAAATGGACTTGCTTGTCCTGTTTTCAAGAAAAAGGGGAAACCGAAAGAGGATCCTGGTTCCTACAGGAAAATTACTATTACTAATCCCGTTGGGAAATTAACAGAAAAATTACATCTTGTCAGGAATAAGGACAATTTTTCCAATATACAAAGTCCGTTACAGAAAGGCTTTACTCAAGGTGAAATACCGCTTGTTGTTGCGCTTATTCTTACTGAATTACATACTGAGGCCAAAGAGAATGGGAATCCACTAATTATTGCACTCACTGATGCTAAAAGTGCTTTCGATGTAGTTTGGCATGATGGTCTTCTTCGTGAGTGAAATGAATAAAGCTGGACTTTGTGGTGACAATTGGCTTCTCTTTAAGGACTGGTATAATGGGCTGAACTCTAATATCAAATGGCAAGGACAAACGTCCAGAACATTCCTGGAATCTCAAGGTGTCCGACAGGGTGGTGTCTGGTCCCCAACCGCTTATAAGATTTTCATAAACTCTCTTCTCACTACACTCGAAACCTATCGTTTAGGTTCTCATATTGGCTCAATCTATCTACGTAGGAGTTCCGACAGTCGCAGATGATGTCACCTTAGTTTCAAACTGTCCATACGAAATCGATGCAAGACGTAACGGCCATACTCAAACTCCCCGGCAGTTCCAGTTCCGATCCGCATACGGGCCCGAATACTACTCTACACTAATCACTGCCTTCGGCTTTTTTCGTTACGCGCTCTTCAAGCGGTTTGACCCGGATTGACTTTTTGTTGCTACTGAAGCAAATATGGCTGAACATTGATGAATGAGGATATTTGTTATCAACTTTACCAGTATATATGAATAAAACCACTAACCGTAAGTAAAATGCACTCAAATTCTCAATCCAAATAATTTTACAAAATCATTATGAAAAATTTGCAAATTTCTGTATCGTTAGGTCGAAGAATTCAATATTCTGGCATGAAAACTCGATCGACTTTGTTGCATATTAGTTTATTACTATATAAAAAAAATCTTCGTCAATGAAGAAACATAAAATATGATCTTCTCGTCTGTGATGTTGAAAGAACACTTAACGCTATATAGCTTTTGATATTAAGTTGGACATAATTTTAATGAACTGGCACCCAATCATCAGCTAATAAACTCATTTGAAGAACAGAATAAAATGTTGGGAGAGTGGCTAAATTTTACCCGAGAAGCTGCTCCATGTGGAATTAAAGATATTTTACAAAAGACAAATTTGGACTCTATAGGGGATAAATTTTGGATTTCCTGGGGAAGGCGTGCAAATAATGCCAAATTGACACCTGGCTTCAAATACATTATTAAATATAAATTTTAAACGAACTTCAGTAAGGGCTTTATATTATATTATATTAAGACTCTGTTTACTTACATGTACCAATCTTTGAATTTCTCAAAACTCAATTCAGATTTCATGGATAAAAAAAATAAAACAATCATAAATTATTATAATTGAAAAATAATATAGGGTAACACACACATACTAAATTTGCTGTATCTCAACATGTATTTATATTTTGAATATTATACCATATTACAAGTACATATTATAAGGGAAATATCCAGTTTTAAAATTTAAAGTTCTTAGTCCACATTCAATCTGTGCCAGAAATCAAGCTATGTCAAATATATATATAATCACAATCCAAATTGAGAGCTGTATCAAGCTTGAATGTTGTGTCCATTATTGTTCAGGGTTCCACCTCTGGGTAGTATCTAGCGGCACCCAACCATGCCAACAGAGCATTATATTTTGGAAGGAACAAACTTATTTTAACAATTCACTTTTGAAAACAATTATTATAGATACAACGTACATAAATGCTGATTTCATGAATTTTCTTGTTTCATTACACCTCTGTCATGATTGATGAAAAGAAAGACTGACCATATTCATACTTGAGTTGATGATGTCATAAAAAAGTTCAAGCGGTATCAAGCCTGCAATAACTCTTGGATGTGTGGTTGTTCACAAATAAAATAAAACTGAATAAACATTATAATTGCTATTGTAGGTAAGAAAATCTGGAACACATGTTAACATGGTTAAAATATGTCACATTTTGTAAGGTTTGACATGACAAAATGACTGAGATTACTAAATAAGTTTTAGTCATTGCAGACTGTGGCACATGCAGGTTATACCTTATGACCTATAGTTGCTTAAATCAATATCATTTGAACTTTGGTGGATAGTCACATTAGCAATCATACCTGAACTCCATATTTTAATCATCATGTATATTACAGCACATAATATTGTGTTAAGAGTTTCTGTTCCAATCATTGTATAAATATCAAATGGCCAATATATTATGTGCTACTCAAGTTAGTGAACATATTGAAGGGCAAGTTAACATGGTCATTTGTTAATTAGTCACAAATGTGTTCACTATATGTCAATGATGCAAACTTTAAAGTTTATATATGTAGGGTTGTAGTCTAACTGACAACCTCTTAAAGTCTTTACTTCATACTGAGAATGTCTTGTCATAGTGAAAGTACAAAAGTGAAAAGAATGAAAATGGCACGTACATTTTTATGTTTATGTTATTTGCAAAAACTTTTCCCAGAGAACCTTACTTCTATCTGGTATTTTTTACTAACAATGTTAAACCTTGAACAGAAATGACATGAACCTACAGTCTTATATTACATGGGAAGGGGCACCGACTGACCTAAAAAAAAGGGGGGGGTGGTTGTTTCCAGTCATGCTTCAGTGATTCCCTATATAATAAACCAACATTTTCCAGGGAAAAAAAGGGGGGCTGGGCCACCCTGGATCCGACTATAAATGGATAAAAGATGTCCCTTTATGTTCATAATGAGAAAAGGAAACATGGAAAGGCTTGCATAATTTGGTAGACCAAACTTCCTCCGTTGACAACCGCATATTCATTCAAATCATTATTTGTACCTGTCCAAGTTTATGTTGCAGCATTTGGGCTTGTTTTCCCTTTGGACTTAGGAGGGACTATGCGCCTAACATACATTTCAATTATATATCTGATTCACGTTTCCCTCCATGTTTACTTTCCAAAGGGTTCGGGGAGATAACTTAGATAAGAATGCACACATAATAAAGGTCCTGTGTGGGACGTAAATTTAATGCTCATTTTTTAAATCTAGGAAAAGTTGTTTAAATTTTGGGAAGAAATTATCAAATTGAAGTTTTTCAAGCCGGTAACTAATGGTTCTGAGGAAATTTATTGCGTAGATAATCGTTCCAAAATTTGGAACGAATTTCGAAAGCCGGTGGCAGTGATTGATGGAGTAAAGGAAAAAGGTTCCGGAACGGAAACGATCACTGTACGGAGTTTGGGCCATACTACCATGACGGCTATAGGATGAAACGGCCATACCCCGAAAAGATGAAACGGCCCTAGTACAAAAACGGCCATACTTTGAAAAGACGTATCGTCCATGGTTTTTTTTTTTTTAGATGTTATAGATGAATTATTTTGATACTTATACATGGTTATTATAACTTTTAAATAAACTATACTGTTTTTACATTATTTTTCATCTTAATTTTTGTTATATCATTTGTTTACTCATTATATATTTATCGTAAATGAATGTGTTTAATCTAATAAAATATTAAAATATCTTATTGTTTTCTAGATGATTGTTTGATATCTTGTGTATAGCAAATAGAACAAAATGAATAAATAGTAATGACTATATCCGAATGGGAGACTAATTTCTGTCATAATTAAAACAATGAGTTCAGTTTTGAAATATAAAACAAGGTAATCAGCTGTAATCAAGTAAATGATTAAGTTGGAAATTTAAGAAGATTGTTGATTGCTTATTATTACTTCTTTGATGAACACAAGTATTAATTATGCTTTTGTCAAGAAATTGTAAAGGAAATACAATTCAAGATCACTATAAAAACACAACTCCCAAGCTGAGTTCAAGCGGAGTGAAAACATACATTCGGTAGTGAAATTCTTGTAAAAATACAAGCTGTTTGAGCAGTCTTTTTGATGTACCGACCTTGCTTTATAAAAGTAACCAGAAATGTCGGAGGCACTCATTCTATTATCGCGTTTGAAGTATTCGTACAGATCTCAGCTCAACACTACTCACTCACTTTTTGGACAATCATTATGGAAATACCTGATGAATTGAATGCTCTTTTAGCAGCCATGAAGTTGACTGGAAAGGTACCTGCCTGGAAGTTCTCGGCAAGCACTGACCAGGTGACTGTACAGCTAACGTGGACAAAGGCTACGGAACTAGAGGTATCCTCCGGTAAAGCCAAGCCGGCCCTGAAAAGTAAACCCCCATCCACCAAAAGAAGGGACGCCAAGCGTTACAACCAGTGGGTGCAGGCCAAAAGCACTGCTGCGACATCGGCTGAGGTCTTACCACACACCACCAAGGTAGACCAGAACCAACAAACAGAAGCCACAACAGCTAGAGATGGAAGCAGGGAGATAGTACCCACAAAGTATCAAGGGGAACCTGAGGGCATTTGCATCAAGACGGACACTGTCATCAGTCCGTACAACCCCAGGAAGGCATGCCATCGCCAATACTACCTCCAGCCAACCAAAGACAGAGGCAAGCGATGCCGGATCGACTATGACGAGGGATTCGACCTAGACGATCCCAAGTTGCTCCGGACAACACCACCTCACACATCGCCACTAGTGATGCCATCTCCAGAGGCAGTTACATCAGCTCTTTTGATCCTAGAACGGCCAGATACGCCTTATCACACACCTAGAAGTAAAGTAAAGGCAAAACGGTCAACAGAACCAGACACTAAGTAGAAAGTCCGCAATACCCAAACAGGATAGTCGGACAGAAAAAACCCATACATCATCATCGGTGGCACTCATTTGGGAAATTGCTGTTCATCATGTCGTACCCCTGTGTGCTATGTGACCAGCAAGTCCGACCAAGACAACATGCTCTTTCAACAGGAAGCCAAGACCGTGTCCATCACACAGCAGCTTGTGAGTGAACAGCAACTCAGTCGTTATCAACGAGACACGTACAAGCAGCTCCAAGGCCGTCTTACTTCACTGTGGGACCAGTACGAGGAAGACAGTATCAGAACATCAGACTTTCTCCGTTCCGTAGGCCATCTGTATGCACCACCTGTTCCTCAACCAGAGACCCTCCCAGAGTCCGACTCTGAAGATTCCGACTACGAGTCAGATTAAGAGTTTATTGTAGTGACTTGATGAATATATTGCTTGTGCTTATTATGTGTATACAGTCTAAGTTAGATTTAGAAACTTTTCATGCTAATAAATTTCGTTATCTTATTAGTAGTCAACAATCATGTGTATTAAACTATAGATGTGCTGACTCTTTCGACTGGTCTATTAACGGTGAAATTTTGGATACTCCGGAAAACGCAGTTCATCTCGGTATTAAACGTGACAAACTTTCCCGTTTAGGCACTAAAGAAGTTGTCCCTGGTCGCATTCAACTAGCCAGACAGACTGTCTACTCACTGATGGGTGCTGGACTTTATGGACTAAATGGAGTCAACCCTAAGGTTTCACTTCATCTTATCCGCTGCTACATGATTCCCAGGCTTCTATATGGACTTGAGGTCATACTGCTTTCAAAAACAGACATTAGTAATCTTACAATATATTTTGTGAAACTTTTAAAACGTATTCAACATTTACCGGACCGTACAGCAAATGCTGCAGTTCTACTATTAATTGGACAAATTCCTATTGAAGCAGAAATCCACAAAAGAATCCTTGGTATTTTTAGAAACATTATATTGATAACTCTGTCGAACGTGACTTAGCATTCCGTCAACTTGCAATGAAAACCGAGTCATCAAACAGCTGGTTTCGTAAAGTAGTTACAATTACAGAATTATATGATCTGCCGTCACCTCATGATCTATTTGTCAACCCTCCTTCAAAGTCAAAATGGAAAAAACTGGTTAACTCCTTAGTAAACTACTACTGGATAACTAAACTAAAATCTGAAGCGTCAGAAAAATCATCTTTAAACCTTTTAAACTATACTGATGCTGAATTTGGAAGCATTCATTCTATTTGGAATACTTGTGGATCTGAACCTTACTCTACCTTACGTGCCTGTATCAAATTTAAGTTAGCATGTAACACTTATACTCTTCGTGATAAGTCTAAATTTAGTAAACGACAAATTAGTGCAATCTGTCCGCTATGTGGAACTGAGGATGAGAACCGGTTACATTTTATCTTGAGATGCAGTAGTTTAGATAATGTGAGAAACAGTTTTATACAGAGTCTAAAAACTTTTATTAAAGATGTTGTAACTACTAAACTTTATGATGAACTATTTAGTTCCGAAATCAACACTTTACAGTTAATTATCGACTGCAGTGTATTTCATTTTCTGTCCAGAGGCGATGTTTTTAAAGTGGAATGTATTACTAGAGGACTATGTTTTAAGTTACATCAGGTGCGATCGAATTTATTGAGGTAGTACTAATAAATTAATATCAAACAGCTTAATGAATAAGTGTGCAAATGTGACAATTGATAATTTGAAATGGAGCAACGAACATTTTAGAGTCCAATGACTTGCGCTCCAGTTTCGGTCATGTATATATTCATGGGATGTATTTATTCTCGTGTGTAAATAGAGGTGGTGGTTAATGTGTATAAACAATCAATACTAGTGCATTGGATTAACTGACAATATATATACGTATGATATTCACACTGAAAAGTGGGTCGTCTGGGTGGAACAGTACAGACTAAAGCAAAGCAAGTTGATTGTGTTGTCAAAGTTTGAATATCCGCTAACGAGACCACGAGTGAATTCTGCAGACTTTTATCAATATTTTTCCTGTATACAGCTTTAACATTTTTATCGTAAGTATTTATATAAATTGTTGTGATTACGTTATTCGTAATTAAACATGTCCTTACCCAACCATGCATTCCGGCATTTAGACTCCAATGTAACAATAATATTTTTATTATTGTTAAATAAGAACAATGTCTATTTATTCACACATGTCTTTAATGTCTTGGCGCATATTATGAAGTGTGACTCTTGCAACCATCGTATTTTCTTCACGAACAGCAAGTTTCTTGTAATCTTGATTGCAGCTAACACTTCTTCCACAGGTTTGTTTGTTAGACTAACCCCTGCTGATCGTGTCAAGTGCTTGCGTAGCTGTTCATTGCAGCATTCTAGAAGCTGAACGTAACCTTGTCACGGCAGGCAATTTTCGTTGCATCAACAGAATCAGACCACCGTGATTCAAAATATGCCCATTCCTCACTAGTTCCAGCTGTTGATATAACCGGTCTTTTTACTTTTTCTACTTTCGCTGCTGTGACTGGAGCGTGTGTTGTACTATGAACAGTGACGAGTACAGCTACGATTGCTGCATCAAGATCGTCAGTGACATATATAATCACATCCAGGTATTGGACACTGTATTGCAGGGGCGTAGCTAGACAATTTTGATGTGTACGCAATGCTGGAGAAAAAAGTCATACGGTCGAGGTCTGGGGGTGGCTCAAGATCCCCTAGAAGCTCTGGGGTAAATGGTTCAAAATCCTGTATTCTCACAATTTCCGAGGAATTAAAATGACCTCACAGAAATCTTACTTTCAGCAAGCCTGACACCCGCTCTGGGAGAGGCCCAGACCAGGAGAACATAGGCACCCGGACAGTTCAGTAGAAACAAGTCAACTTTGAAAATAAATAATTAGAGAAAAAACAAAGAAAACCGTACTGTTGCGGCTTAACAATTTGTTTTTTTACTTTTTATGTGTAGTGGGTTAAAATGGCTTGATTAGGTATATTTTATTTGTAACTTAATCATGTTGAACCCACTTTACGTTGAAAACAAATTAATATCTAAGCCAACACTGTGCAACTTAAATGGTATTTTTTTTTATTGAAAAATACATTCTTATAATAAAAATTCGAATCGCATATCTTTATGTTTTATTTTATGAGTGAACGAGCAGTGTTTTTCAGCTTTTTTTCTCTCAAAGTTAATTCTGAAAAATCAATGCCCGTTTCCTTTCTTTTTTCTACTACAGATGTCAAAAACCGTGTCTGCTTTGATTTTTTTCTCGGTATATGTTCAAAAGACCGACTCCAGATATACGATTCGTTTTCATTGTATTTCTCAAGTAGGTCTTCACTCTTCTCGTGGTACTAATAGACCATTCTGCCGTTGCCGTTGAGACCGGCATACATGCAAATACATTAAGTATCTGAAAGGTTCCTGGGTATTAATTTTTATTTCATCAGTTATTTTGGAATCTCCAGAGTAGATGTCAGGGTAAGGAGGCATAGAAGACGTGACAATTGTGTTTTGACACCCAGGAGACTTGAAGCCATTTTAAATTGTTTGCAACAGAATCACGATGCTCAGTGGTTTCGTAAATGAAAAGGGGAGACTAGTTTTCGGAACGGAACATAGCTACAAAGTGATCATTAACATATTTGCATATTTTGTTTTATCAACTTTATTACTTTAGTTTTGGTTTTATTCTTACTAGATTTATCTAATTTTTATACGCCCGTCAAAATTTTGACGGGACGTATTATGGTATACAAATGTCCGGTGTCCGTCCGTCTGTCCGTCCGTCCGTCCGTCCGTCCGTCCGTCTGTCCGGAGTAAACATGTCGCACCGTAACTTGAGAACGACTTATCCAAATTTCATGAAACTTAATATAGTTGTTTCTTATGATGGTCAAATGATCTGTATACTTTTTGGTGAAAATAAGATTTAAACTTTTTGAGTTACGGCACTTTATAACTAAAACAGGGGTGTGTTTTTTCACATGTCGCACTGTATCTCAAAAATGATTCTTGATTATGACTTAAAACTTTAAACACTTCTTAGTTATATTAATCTCAATATCTGTATACTTTTTGGTGATGATTCAAAATTTCATTATTGAGTATTTTGTAAAAAAGGGGGAGGGTTTTTTTACATGTCGCGCCATATCTCAAAAACTATTTATGATTATTGCTTAAAACTTTATATGTGTCTTTGTTATATTAATATCAATATCTGTATACTTTTTGGTGATGATTCAAAATTTCATTTTTGAGTTATTAGTATTTTGTAAAAAAGGGGGAGGTTTTTTTTACATGTCGTGCTGTATCTCAAAAATGATTTATGATTATTGCTTAAAACTTTACACACTTCTTTGTTCTATTAATCTAAAGATCTGTATACTTTTTGGTGATTATTCAAAATTTTATTTTTGAGTTATTGAGTATTTTGTAAAACAGAGGAGGGTTTTTTACATGTCGCGCCTTATCTCAAAAATAAGTTATGATTATTGCTTAAAACTTTACACACTTCTTTGATATATTAATCTAAAGATCTGTATACTTTTTGGTTTTGATTCAAAATTTTATTTTGGTAATATTTAGTTTTTGTAAAAAAAAAACAGGGTGGGGGGTTTCACATGTCCCGCCGTGTCTCTAAAACAATATATGGTTATTGCTTAAAACTTTCTAATAAACTATTTATGATTATTGCATAAGACTTCCACATAAGACGTCGGGCGTATCATGCGCTCATGGCGCAGCTGTTTATTTTTTTTGTGAAATTTTCAATGTGTACGCAACTGCGTTTTTGCGTACGGGTTGCTACGCACCTGTAGTGTACTGCAGGCAGTGTCGTATAAGTGTTGTTCCTCACAGGTCTTCAGTAAATTACTGGCCGTGGTCATAAATAAGAACAATGTCTATTTATTCACACATGTCTTTAATGTAGAACAATGACCACGGTCATCTGTAATGAAACATAAAACATTATAAGCAATAATAGGCACAGTTCAGTCCATAGTTATAAGTAGCAAATGTACATAAGCAATTATAACCCTTTAATTGTTACATTTCCATGTAACCGTAGCCAGTGCCTTTCTAATTTGCCCATGAAAATATTGGCGTATAAAGACGGTGCCATTTTCGTCCCCATCGCTGTCCCGTTTATTTGAAGGTAGGCCTAATGATCACCATTAAAGGTGAAATTGTTGCATTTCAGGACCAGAGTAAGCAGCTGGACTAAACATTCAGTAGGTGGTTCTAAAATGTTGCGCGAGTCCCATATTTCCCTACAAGATTGTATGCCGTCATCATGAGGTATGTCGGTATACAATGAGGTGACATCTAAAGTGACAAGGAGGGTTTCCGGAGGAAGAGGGTTCATGGATTCCATTTTACGAAGATAATCTGTAGTGTCTTGAATGTGGGAAGGAAGATTTTCTACATGAGATCTTAAATGAAAATCTACGAATAGTGAGATTTTCTAAGTCGGATGGCCGTTTGCGGATACAATGGGTCTACCAGGGTTGTTAACCTTGTGTATTTTGGGAAGAAGATACAATCAACCAGGCTTGGGGTACAAGTCAAATCTGCATCTGGTTAAATCGGCACCTGGTCAAATCGGCACTCAGTATAGTAAATCGGCATCCAAAAATATTTGATATTATATATGTATAAATAATTTTAAAATAATAATTTTAGAAAACATAGGTTAATTATTTAAAGTTTTCCCAAAATTCTATGACATGTATGACTGATGTTTTGATTAGTTTTCTTTTCAATTAATGTTTATAACTTTAATCAGAGACATATATACACATATGTGTATATAAGTCTCTGCTTTAATCAAGTACATAGTTAATATGGTTGTAGTTTTAACTCAACAGTAGAATGTTAAAGGTATTTATAAATGTTTTATTCTTTAAATACTTCATAAGAAACAAAGAAGCCCTTACACATGCTTATGTTTAACAATGAGACAATTAGAAGCAATAAAATGGAAAACTATGCGACTGTCGCTTTCAATAATTCAAACTTTCATGCAAAGTAATTAGCAATTCAAGGTGTTTTTTCAGGAGAATTTAAATAGCATTAAACCAACAATGTTGCAAAATGTTCAACTGTTAACAAGTGAATAAAAATAGTTCTGCACCCGCAACTTATGCATATATTACGTTATGTTCTCTTTTCCGAATTATGTCCTACTAGAACTTATTTAAAATGTTTTGTCGTACGTCCATTTCTCGTAGTCTGTCAAATCCCAGAACACCGGAAATGTCTCCCGCTCTTGTTAGCTTTTCTTATCACTTGGCGTCCGTCGTCTGTCCCACATTAACTTTTATAAAAATCTTCTCCCTTGAAACTATTGGGCCAAGTATAACCTCTGAAACAACTGGTCCGAGACCACAATTATTTCGTATTTCTTTTAGAACATAAATGAAAATAAAAAAATCCCACCTGCGCTTTCTCAAAGAAACTTTTAGTGTGTTGTACTACTTTTGGGACAAATTATATTAAATTTATAGAAAACTTCATCGGCTCTAACTCAAAATATGGACAATGCTATGTTTAGGTCGTCTTGAAATCTTTTGACAGCTTCCGAAGGGCTAATTTTAAACCTTTTTTCAGCTGGACCAAATCACTACTTTCCTTTAAACTTCTGGACCAAATTTTTTTTTCAGTGTAATTTCAACCCCTACTTGCAATTTGAGGCAATACACATGGAGAAATAAATTTGGAAGGGGTATAAAAATTTATGGCAAGTAACCCACTGTCAACACTAGGGACTATATTTGTAAAAGGGACGTCAATTGTGGTCTCGGACCAACTGTAATGTGCATAAACGAAAGAAATACACCAAACCATGAGACGTCTGGAGTGGTCCTGCTTTTTATATGCATAATATGTATGTAGACTTCTCCACAATGACATGTGCGTAAATTTTAACAAGCTCATAGATCAATACCATTTACTGCAACATACGTTGATACAGAGACATATATGTCTCTGGTTGATATAAGTAATTTGCAAATATCACAAACTTTAAAAAATATAAAATATAAAAAAAGGGTAATTGCAGATCATTTCAACATAACTGCATTTTCAATAAACTAATCGTCATACTTTGTTCTTTGTATCGAAAAATTGAAGTAATAGGAGATTGACTAGGCGTGTTTATTTCTGCTTATATTAATTCGATATAACGTTTGAATTCAGAGGCGGTTTACCGGATGTTCCTACCCCAGCAGGTGAAATCTACTGAGCAGTTTTTTTAAATAGGTACAAATATATGTTTAATGTTGATAATGTTGGTATACATCTTTAATTGGGATATCTGAAAGTGGAGTGGCAAATATTGCATCCGTATTTTACGCATACATGGACTTTTTTCGGCATGCTGTGGGTAAAGTATTAATAATTTTTACTAACTTGAAAATAAAGATTTGTATTCTTGGATAGAAGTTTATCGTCAAAAGGAAGAAAAGACAAGTCTCAAACAACTCTTTTAAAACCGGCCATCAAAATACCAGTACCCAACCTCATGCAAAAAAAGATGTGGTATGATTGCCAATGAGACATATGTCCACAAGAGACCAAAATGACACAGATATTAACAACTTTAGGTCACCGCACGCATGCTTTGTTTTTAAATGCGAAGTAAACCTGAAAACTCTGACGACTGTTTAAATATAGGAAATTAAAAAATTAGAGAAGGTATAAATGTTTTTGTAACTCACAACTCGACTTTCAGAAGGGGGCTACCACATAATTGTTTCTTTTTAAAAAAGGTGGTTGGGGTGAAATAAAAGTAAATGTCCGGCATTCTTTTTAGTCGTATCTCTGTTCTGCCTTTTTTCCGATTAGCTTCTGCCTTTTTTAAAAATACATCCTAGTCCGCAGATAGCTCACTAACTTGGAACTCTACCTTAGCAACTCACACACTCGACTTTTGTTGTAACTTTTAGAGATTTATAAGTTAAAATAATAATTGAATATAATACGTACGATCTCCACGACATGCACCGTAATGAATATTGTTGTTCATGGACGTGTATATCTTAATAACTATGACTAATAAAATATAAATAGTTAAAGAAGACATTTTTTATGTATTTGAAAGAGATTATAATTTAGACTTTCATAAATTAATTGCAAATGGACCCTCAAGAGCCTCGATTATTACACATGGAATGTAACACTGAATTGATTTTTCCACGGTCATTTAGTAAGGTCACCTAAGTTTACTGTTACATGAATTTTGCCGCCGTATGAAATTCTCGATAATTGGTGTCAGCTAATTTTAGGCGAACAAACTGAGCAATGTCAAGTTAAAGGTCAAGCTACATCTGTTGACCACTAAGATGTATAAAATTGCGTGCATGAAATTATTAAATTTTCATCAAAAAAAGGGATTATAGATTTTATAGATTAAGATAATGTAATTAAATTTCATAAATTTTATAAACCAAATTAATTGTATACAATTAAGGATAATTTTCAAATTACATGATAATGTACATTTTACGCGTGACAATTTTTATATAAAACATGGGGGGGGGGGGGGGGGGGGGGGGGGGGCCACATTTTTTGAGAAATTGTTTGTATGTGCGGACCAGAACACCATGTAAACCATTTAAATATTTTATTCGTTTCCATATTACTATATCCAGAGACATATTGTATTATATGTCTCTGCTATATCGTATTTGTTTTTTACCATTCCACTTTATTTGTTCATTCTTCTGCCAGTTGATATCCTCGTCCAGTGAAACATGCATGAAATATTTGCCACTGGACGTTAAACTATCGACAATCATTCATTTTGTTTCTTTCCAATTTGTCTCCTCAACACGTGCCAATTATGCTTCCGGCCTATGCCCGGGTCAATCCACCACTGGCGGCTATCAACTAGTGTATTGATGTTCTTCTTTATATACATATATACACGATAAAGTCAAAAGAAAACTACTGACAGCTTGAGAACAATTTTAACAAAAACAATCTTCTTTAACTGAGATATAAAACGGTACAACAAAATGTAAAATAGAATAAAATTTAAGGAATAAAAGAAAAAAATAGCTTGACCCCATTCAATTTAATTATAAGCAATGTTTAATAGTTAAATTAAAAGTTAGCAATTTACGTGAAGAACTAGCAGTCTAAGATACTGATATATAAAGTTATGTTATATATATTTCAAATAATGATTAAATGTAAAAACAGGGAAGTTATATGACCTCCTTGGTAAAAATGAATCTTTTTCATTAAGAAAGGTGAATAATACAGGATTCAAAGTAGTACATTTTGAAATTTATTAAAATTTTAGAACACGAACTAATACTTTAAAATAAATTAATATATGATACCAAGGAAGTTATATGAGACCTTCTCATATAATCTCCTTGGTCATACTGGCAACCCGAAAAACGATACAGAACATAGCATGCGTATATGAATAGTAAAACAACAACTTTGTCCAATTACCGTACTTTTTGCAAATACAATAGGTTGTTTCTTTTAAGAAAACCGCAATCAAAATTGGGGATTACTGAAGGAATACACAGATTCTGTGAATTAACTTTACTCACAATGCGTATGCTTATAAACATGAGATGGAGACCTTACTAAATACTGGTAAATCAACTTTGTTAAAGGAAATTTCATTCACCCCGAAATTATAAAAAAACATGTGTTAGATCTGGGAATATATATGTTCCTGGTTAGATAAGGAAATTTTATCGAACATGAACAAAACTATTAACATGCAAATAGACAGGTATGTGAATAAAAATCTTGAACAAAATCAAATGCCACAAGGCATTTTATTCTTCTGTCAAAATTTGGACAGAGACATTTTATTGCAGAATTATATGTCGGATAATAATTAGATATCTGACAAAATTTCACGTGCCTGTTTATTGTTCACATACCATTCAATAGACACCTAAAATCAAGAAAAGACGATGATCAGTAAATACGGCAACGGAATTTGTATTTATATTCTAATTGATTATTACGCTATTGAAAACGAATCTATGGTAAATTTTTACAGTCGGACAAATCTCAATTATGAAATTTAAAAGTGGAAATAATTTAAAAATCCACTTTTCTGTTTGGTAAAGAAAACAAATTATACGCTATCATGGTTCCTGACTGGTAAAAAATGCGTATTCCATAATTAACAATTTATAATTTAAAATTCATTTGAAACATTTCAATACTAATATCATTACGAAACTAGAACATTTCATTATTATCAAAAAAGGATCGCCGCTATCAAAGAACTTTTTTCACCTGGATTAAGCAATTAACTTTCCTACTTGTCGAATGACAATCTCCTTTGATGTGAACTCAATTCACAAGGTTGATTGTATATGTCTGGGGGGAAACAATTTAACATAATCGTCAAGGTACTAAAATTATGAATTTAAAAATGGTGTTAAAACTTTAGGATGATTTTACCGATTCCGAATATTTTCAAAGTCTTCCGAACCATATATATAATAACTTGTATTAATTTGAAAGATACCACTTAAACATCATGAACATTATATATGTATAATTGCAAAAACTTTAAATTAAAAACAACGTTCACGATACCGATCGCGAGATTTAACTTCTCAATTAAACGGACGTCTGTTAAAGGACCGTCGTTATCTGATGGTATCAGAGGGATTAAAAGGTAAAGGTCAAATCTGCCGAGCGGAAAGACGATTTTAACTGCAGACGGCAAAAATAACTGATTGACAGCAACTTTGAAATACGACAGCTATTTTGAATGTAGAACGTCTATAAAATCGATCTAGTCAATAATAATAGCTGTTGACAGGCATCATAGGCAGTAAGCGGGCTTGATAGCTCTTTGGTTTTTCTAGTGATATATATAACTAAAATACGCATTTAGTTAAGAGAAAAACTCCCAAAAATGTGAATAAAATTAAGTGAATATTTATGGACAACCCCTTCCTTATTTTTACTGTTTTTTGCTGAAATTACTGTTAAAATATGTATATTAAACAAATCTAACATGGGTGCCGAATTGACTACAGTATATAAAGTGCTGATTAAACAGATTTAACCAGGTGCCAATTTGACTAGGTGCCAATTTGACTATACCATGTATACTGAGTGCCGACGGGGTGCCGATTTAACCAGGTGCCGATTTGACTAGAATTCCATTCTCTGGTTTTGAATAACCGCAATTGTATCCTCATCTATGTGACTGTCATATATATATATGTACAATGTTTATAAATGTGATCAGATATATGTTTGTATGTTTGTGTATAACCAACGTGTATCATGTGTATTGTCTTGGTATCAATCCTGTAATTTTGGATTTTAGACCAATAAAATATCTTATCTTATTTTATCAAAGCACACTGCCCCTTGTTCATGTTGTTTTATTTCTTGATTTTTTAGTCAAAACCCAATATTTAGGATCATATACATATATGTAGGTGACCTCGTATATAACCAGAAATTTATAATACGAATATATATATATATATGATTTAAGGTAGATAAGAAAGGAAAATGAATGATAATCTTAGTATTTACCAAGTCATCATAAATTATACTGTACTTTACTCACCGTGTATCATCAGTACAGCGGATATAGGTACTAACCAAGCGGGCATGATCGATTTCGACCTCGCACGATAACGAAAACCTGTGTTTTGTTCACATAATATCAATGTGTACCTCAATTTAAACATAATTGTTGTTTTAAGAAATGATTTTGTCGTAGGTTGATGATTAGAGATGTCTCATTATTTTCCCAAAGACAGGAACGATTACTAAAAACATGTGCAAATACTTGTCAAAGAAGTTGGCACTCGTCTCATCCGATATATTTCTATATTCATTGTAATTCTTTTTCTGATAGAAGGCCACTGTGCGTGTGTAATAAGTATAGTTGTATTAATAATTGGCATTGAAATCTTTCATGCATATGTTTTTTTCGAGATTTTATTCCGAAAAGAAGTGTTGTGTACCGTGTTTAGCTGACCACACAAAGCCTTCTGTACGGTGCATAGTTAAGTTGCTGTACACAGAATTTCAGAGGTTGAGAAATGTACACTGAATGTTGATAAAACAAAACAAAAGATTTCGGTTACAGTGTCAGTTTAAAATGGATCATGCCCGCTTGCTTAGTACCTATATCCGCTGTACGATGATACACGGTGTTACTTATCTTACCTTGTTTTGTTTTTTTTAAAGTTAAATTGTGCATTTCTTGATTTAACTCAAGTATTTTTTTCAAGAGATCTTCTTTTATTCCTACCTCCATGACTCTTTGACTCATGTACATTCACCCTGAAGATATTGTAATTGGAAATAATAGCTGAGCAAAGTAAACAGACATTTACTTCTTTAAATGCAATGCTGTATACATTAATGACAGAGAAATTTTGATGCTGTGGGAAAGTTTCAGTTTAAAAAATCTGATTAATTGTTGGATTTTCGGTTGCTTAATGTACAGTGGCAAATATTTCATTCATGTTCTGGACAAAAAAAATTGTGTCATGGGTGATACAAGTAAGTCACTTAAATAATGTTTTGTTAACTGTCATGAAAACGAAAGAAAAAGAAAAAAGATTTTTAAAGCAAAACATTTTCACTACACATCATTCTGCTTTGGTTTTACAGAGAGTTGAAGAAAGTTTTTCAAAATTGTCTTTTATGTATTTATCTCCCTTTGACAGAGATGAAAACAAGAATTCTGAAGGTCTAGGATATTGTCAACTGTAATCTTTAAAGATATTTTTTTCTTTTTTCAGAGAGTGAAAGAAAAGAAGATTTATTCAGAGGAAGGTATTGATGATGATGAGATTGAAGGGAAAAGAACGTACAGTGTGGAGGAAAAACTTAAATCCACAAAATACAACAAAGAATTTGTTAAAATCTTGAAAGGAGAAGGTCAGTATACTGCATGGAGAACAAAGTATGTACAAGGGGAGGTAACTCTCATTGCAACCAAGTGTTCATGTCTTGTTTTTGAGTTGTATCTCCTTGTTTAATTCTAGATATGGTATGTGCAGGAGATGCTATAGACATGATAGTTATAAGGAGATGTGGTATAAGTGCCAATGAGACAACTCTTCATCCAAATTGACAATTAATAAGTAAATCATTATAGGTTAAAGTACGGTTTCAACATGGAGCCTTGGCTCACACTGAAAACAGCAGGCTAGAAAGGGCCCCAAAAATAACTCGAGTAAAACCATTCAAACCTGAAAACTAACAGTCTAATCCTTAAAAAAACAAAAAACAAGAAACACTATCATGACTATTGAACCACAATTACAACCACAGCAATTGAACTATGGATGTATGGGTTCCTAAACCGTGAGAGTTAGAAATTAAATCCACAACAAAGAGAGTGCAGGTATGTACGTTGAGGCATTAGATGAGTTTGTTGAGTGTGTAGATGACAGGGTTTTGTATAAAAGGAAGGTGAGTGAAAGTAGTAAGAAAGTTGTAGACCAGAATGTAAAGTTGAATGTTGAGGGGTTTGAAGGATTTGAGAGTGACTCTGAGAGTGAGACTGATAGTGAGGAGCAGGTAAGCGAGGTAGAGTTGAGGTATTACACACAGCAGAAGGGCATGGTTAAGAGAGTATTGTCAGAGTATGTAGATGGCATTGTGGGTAATCTAGAAGATAGGTTTAGTGAGAGTGATATGCTCAGTAAGTTTTCTTTGTTTGTACCTGCTTGTATTGTTAAGGCAGAGAGAGAGGGTAGCCAGACTTTGTTCAAATTTGGCATGGATGAACTAACCTTCATCCTTGACAAATTTGAAGAACGTCTTGGTATAGAGAGAGTAGAGTGTGTGTCAGAGTACAGGCAGTATAAGAGGTTAGTTATTGGGAACTTCAGCAATTCAAACTTGTCTTCATGTGTGGAATCAGTTTTCAGAAATTATCATGAGATCCTTCCAAACCTTGTCAAGCTCCTAGAATTGGCTATTTTAATACCAATTTCTAGTGTGCCTTGTGAGAGGGGATTTTCTACTCAGAATAGGATTCTGAGTAGATTAAGAACCTCCATGTCTAACATGGTTTTGAATGATCTCATGATGATTTCTGAGAATGGACCTCACATTTACAATTTTGACTTTGATGAAGCTCTCAATGAGTGGAAGGGTATGAAAGCTAGAAAAGTTTACAGACAGTAAACTGGTTTTTTGATGATTTTAATGATAAATGTACATATCTGTGTATTGAAAAATATATGAAGTCATTAATTGCTATGTTGCTTGTATGCCTTGTCTAATGAAGGTTTATAAAGAAAGTGATGTTAAAATATGATATCTATAAGTTGGATGTTATTACAGTAAATAGTGCCTATAGTAGTTTGTTTTTAAAGTTCAATCATTTTGTGACATTTTATAGTGCAGTGAACATTGAAATAGTGCATATATATCTTGTTTTCTTTTCATTATTCTGTTGTTATTTATTATATTTATGTCTTTATGCATGTTGTTAATGTATATATGTAATGAATTGACTAGTGACTACTCAATAAAATTGAAATCTGAATGATATTGTATTTGTTTATTATGCTATAATCTGCAACAAAAATATGTCTTGTATTGGCTTTTTTCACTCCTAAACTTGAGTCTGGATCATCACAAGAGCCCTAAAGCATCAAACAGAGATTAAAAATGCACAGTTACTTAGAATAGCACATGCAATATACAGATTACATTAAATACTGCATATTATACACAAGGAACATAAAACTAGTACGCGACACGATAATATAGCAAAGTGAACCACTTCTCCCCACTTCTCCCTGATGTCTCCCCACTTCTCCCTACCATTCTCAAAAAGAGAAGTCACTTCTCCCTGAAATTCTGGAGTAGCTTGAGCCCTGCAATATGAAACAAAAATTATGTTAAAACTCAGACAATCAAAGTTTAGTTATCAGTTTGGATTACAAACTTAATTCACATCCTTGCACATACATTAACAAGTCCAACAAATGATATTTCAATATAATTTAATTTTGGATGCAACATGCTTCTGATTAACTGATGTTGTTTTGTCTATCAGCTCATAGACGTAATTTTGTCATGTGAGTCATCAATGTTTTTTTATGGTTTACTCCGGTTTAAAATGAAATTTAGAATGATGTTATATTAAGAAATGACTGAAATATTTTTTCTCTGTCTTTTTGAAATAACATAAAAAATGTGGTGCACACTATGAAATATGCGGGTTATTTAGTGTAGACCATTTTTTTTATGTTATTTCTTCATAGACATAAAAAAAATAACAGTTATTCCTTTTATAAAAAAGAAATTGTGGTATGATTGCCAATAAGACAACAGTCCACAAAAGTCTGGTTGTGACAAGCTCTACACTGACATAAAACATTGGTTTGCCATTACACAATTCAGATACTTTTGATATCAAATTAAATTCGTGAAATATATGCAGAATGTTCAAATCGTGAAATGAGGAATAGTAGGGATAAATGAAAAAAAACATTCATAAAAATAAAAGCATGTCTTGTTGTATTGAAAAGCAGAATGTTTGAAAATAATGAGGATACAGTGATAAGATGAGTATTAATGAGTGGTCAGTGATGGCAATTTATCTTTTATTTTTCAGATTTTACTGTAAAGTATTTACAAGAACATGGGTTAGAGACACCAATTGTTTTCCATGAAAAGAGTGGTTTAGGTTTACGGTAGGTATAAATACACACATATAAATAATTGTGTTTAATATACAGATATATAATTATATCTAGATGTATTAGCTGACCTTGTTAGACTTTTGTTGGTAGTCAAGGTCTTTAAAAACCTATCATCAAAAGTTGTGTGTATATATGCAAATTAGTCATTTATCCACCAAATATATGCAGGATTATAGGATAAAGATAAAAATTACAGGTACTGTAAATTCAGAAATTATTGCGAGGTTTTTATTATTGCGAATAATGCGACTGAGTTGTAAACGCAATAATTAAAACTCGCATTTTGTAATATTTTAACTGAATTAAGCATGACTTTTCTCATAATCGTAAAAATTAAAATCGCATTCAAGTGTAAAATGACAAAATCGCAATAATAAATGCACGCAATAATTTCTGAATTTACAGTAACCGTACCGCTATAAAAAGCAATAGTATGACTAAGTGTGAAATAATTCATAAGAGAAAACCAATGTCTAACTGTTAATGTATATTAAAATTTTTGTAATTTCCCAAAATTGGTTTCCGTTCTCTAACTTGAGTTTGTGTCAACCAAATGTAATGAAAGTTTGAATTTTGGTAGCATCACTTTAACCGTTATATTGGGAAAAATTACAAAAATTTTAGTTTCCATTCTCTTACTTAGGTTTGCCTCAACCAAATGATATGAAACTTATACACAATGCTTATTACCTCAAAACACAGATCAAGTTGAGTTTTGGCAGCGTCACTTTGACCATTATAGAGATGTGCCACTTTATAAATTGAAAAGTTGCAAAATGTAGTTTCCGTACTGTAACTTAAGTTTGCCCCAACCTAACATTATGAAACCTAAACCAATACTTATTACCACAAAACTCAGATCAAGTAAAAATTGAAGTATCGTCACTTTTATCGTCTTAAGTTATGTCCTTTCATAATGTTATATGCAAGAGGGGGCATCATCTGTCTCCATGGGGACACATTCTCTATTTTATTTTTATATGACATAAAAATCTGATATCTGATCACACATTTGTCATTATATATTTTATATTTTCCAGGGTACCTAGTGAGAACTTTAAAGTCAGTGATGTCAAGCAGTGTGTGGGTATGTATTCCTTCATGAAACAAAAATAATGATTTTGTTTTCTTAGGAAACTCCTTAAAATATTGTAATATTTTTACGATGTTGAGTAAAAGGTCACAAAGTCTTTAAAACTATCTTTTCCTTGAAAAATTTATCAGAGTTATCTACCTTATGACTGAAACAAAACATTTGGGCCTGAAGTTGACAACATAACTGACCAGCTAAACATTTATTTTCATGTAAAACTTATATTTTGTGTAAAATAAAGAAAAAAAAATCAAAATTATATAATGCTGATGGGGGAAACCGTACTTTTAAACTGGTTCCAGAGTCTTCCTTTGAAAAAGTAAAAAACACTGAGATATGTTTCACCTGTATAACTTAAAGTTAAAACAATTGTCGAAGAGGCTGATTCAATGCACATTTATCATGGTTAAAGATAGCCTTTAAGGTTAACTTAAAAAAAATTACAAGAAAGATAGAGCCATTGCGTTTAACAGGAGTAGCAATAAAGAATTTTAATATTGGCTTTCATCAGTCAGAGATTTTTTCAAAATATCTGTTTAAGGTGGTACCTAACAAAACAGGGAGATAACTCTGTAAAGTCAGCTAAAATGAATTAATTACGTTGTGTTGTAAAGGAAATATTAAGCTTCCCAATGATCAAAATTTGTGTTTGTCAAACTGCTATATAACCAGTGTAATTTTTCTAACAAAACGATTGGTAAAAAAATTTGAAATTTTTATATTTTT
Organism: Mytilus edulis; assembly: GCA_019925275.1. Taxonomy (NCBI): domain Eukaryota; kingdom Metazoa; phylum Mollusca; class Bivalvia; order Mytilida; family Mytilidae; genus Mytilus; species Mytilus edulis. The sequence continues at coordinate 104,711,373 of CM034360.1, forward strand.
GTTACAGGCTGAAAGTACATACATTGTCAAAATTTTATGAAAATTAAACGAGCCAAATTAATTTTAGTGAAAGTTTTGGGTACTACCTTAATGATCAATTTTAGAGCACAAAAATGAACAGTTTCTATCTACCTACCAAAAAAAAATACAGGTATTTGTAAATTGACACATTTTGAACACTACTGATAATTATTTATTTGCAGGGAGTCGTCGGATGCTTGATGTTATGGATGTCAATACACAGAAAGGGATTGAGATGTCCATGAGAGACTGGGTCCAGTATTATGAGAATACAGAAAGGTCAAGGTTACTGAATGTCATCAGTTTAGAATTTAGTCACACCAAGTTAGAGAACTATGTGGAATCACCAGCTCTTGTAAGTTAAAAGTCAGTAACTGTAAATTCAGAAATTATTGCATGTATTTATTAGTGCAATTTTGTCATTTTAGACTTAACTGCTATTTTAATTTTTACAATTTTGAGAAAAATCCTGTTTAATTCATATAAAATATTTGAAAATGCGAGTTTAAATTATTGTGTTTACAACTCTGTCGCATTTTTCGCAGTTATAAAAACCTTGCAATAATTTCTGAATTTAAAGTTCACTAACATCTTTATTAAAGCTACTGATTGGTAGCCATTTTTGTCTGGACTGCGACTGTGAGACAAAGGGATAAAAATCCAGGGTCAGCAGTGACATCATCAACTTTTTGTATAAGGCTTTATATTTCAGATGGTAGAAGACATAGATGCTCCATATTTCATATGCAGATACCTTATGTTACAAAGTTCCTGTCTGTCATACGTCCATTGCCCTTGACATCTTTTTCATATTTCAGATATTTTTTTTTATGTGAATTTCTAACTTATTATGAGTAATATATTTGGAATGGTTTCCTTGCAACTTCTATATATCTATCAGACATGGTTCACCTGACCTTACCTTGACCTCATTTCATAGATAAGTGATGAAGGTTAAAGTTTGGTGGTCAAGTCTGTATCCCAGAAATTATAAGCAATAGGTTAAATACATTTTACGTAACGAAGGATTGTAATATGTAAAATGTCAGAGATGCATGTTTCATCTTACCTTAACCTTTATTTTATGGTTCATTGAACAAATTTAGTTTTTGTGGTTTGGTCTTTTTCTGGTTTACTATAAGCAATCGATGGTTGATAAGGTGTACACGTCTGTCTCTTTGGCAGGTTTCATATGACCTTGACCTCATTTGTATGGTTCAGTGATTAATGTTACCTCTTTCATGTTATCCCAGTTTATCAGGTTCATTTTAAAAGAAAATAGTCATCTTTATTTGGTGTATGTAATTATTATAAGTTCTATTTGTCTATCAGGCAGGGTTCATCTGACCTTGACCTCATTTTCATGCATCATTGGTCAATTTTCAGTTTTCATAGCTTTGTCTGTTAATCAGATACTATAAGCAGTAAGTCGACCATATCTTGTGTATACAAGAATTGTTAGGTGTATTATGTCTGTCTGGCAGGGTTCATATGACCCTGGCCTCATTTTCATGTTCATTGGTCAATATTAATCTTTGCATGTTATTTTTTCTTCAGTTTATCAGGTACATTAAGCAATGGGTCAACTATATTTATTGAATACAATATTTGTAAGGTGAACATGTCTGTATGGCAGGATACATTTGACCTTTACTCCCTCATTATTATTTAATGATAATTTAAGAACAAGCAGGCAACTTTGATGAATAGTTGTCTGATTGGCAATCATACCTCATCTCTTTATTTTATAGATGTTATAAAACATTTCAGTGTGTGCAAACTTGTTTAAACGTCTAGGACCAAAAGGTAAAAAAACCATCAGGGTTTGTAAATCTGTTGATGAAATTAAATTTTTGCTTTTAATAAACCCACAAGATCAATTTTAGCCTGGATTTTTAGTATTCGTATTGTCGTCTGATAAGTGTCATGCTGATGAGGTTCACAGTTTTCTCTGCATTCAAACTGTTATTGTTTGAACCTATCCTGGTTTTCTTACTTAAAGAGAAAACTACATGTGTTAGATACTATTGGTCTTGGCAACTGATTTGACCTGGTGTTATATGGAAATTGAACCCCCTTAAATTTTCAATATACCTGGGGTCAACAGAAAACTGTAGAAAACAAAAGGGCCGGAATGGTGTAACTTTAAATCGAAGCCATTGTCCTATATTAGTTATATATAAAGTTGAATTCTTTGATTCACTGATTTTACATCATGCCGGCTAACATAATTGGACCTCATTATTTTAGTAGTATAGATTTTCAAGATAATGGTGAGATCTTAACTCAGGATATGTTCCTAAATAAGTGATTGCAGACTCAACTAAGTTTACTGATTCTGTATTACATTATATAAATGTAAATAACAAGTTGTTAGTAATAGTATATATATCATTAGACTATCATATTGTTCATCCAGAAGATAAATTGAATTTTGTCAAGTTTTTGCCACTTCCATCATAAATAAAACCTGAAGACTCATTTTGTTTCAAACAAATACATGTAGGATTCTCCAGTCCATCACTAAGCAGTACTTTACTATCCTTTCCATCTTTTGATATTACTATTATTCTATGAGATCCCAAGTCTGCTACAATAATGTTACCATAAGTATCTGTACAAAGTCCCCATGGGCTTGATAAATCCTGTGAATATTCCCAGATCTGTTTACCTGATTGATCCATACAGTAAACTGCATTACCAACATAGTCACTATAGATTACTCTGTCATTACAGTAAACAAGGTGATAATGTAGTCCTTCACACTCAACTTGTATTGACTTCAGTGTATTTCCTTCTAAGTCTATAATACGAATTTCATCTGTATTCAAACCTACAACAAGAGAATCATCTGATGATGATAATCCCCAGCAATATTTGTCTAATGTGATAACTTTGGTTACTGTTTCATTCTCCATATTGAAAATCCTAATGGCATTCTCATAAGGATAAGTTATGGCAATAGTGTTCTGATTGATCTGTGTAACACTGTAGGCCTCACCAGGTATAGGTAACTGTTTCTGTAGTTTGCCATCAGGAGTAAGTAGGTTAACTTTGTTGGACAATTCCACTATTATAAGTCTTCCATCACGCAGACAAATCATGTCACTCACCCCCTCCATGTTGATCTGTATCTTTTTCTCAATGTTCATGGTTATGTTGTTTATGTTTGATTGTTCATGTGATTCTACTTGTGCTTCCCTTCTTACACTTGTTTCTGTATTCAAATCCATATCTGTTTTAACAACGGTTAATTTTCCTAAGGATCCTAACTTTTTTATTATCTTTTCTACTTCATTGTTTTTCTCCATTTTGATGGTAAATTCTTTTGCCCTGTCGTCTTTGTCCAGATTATCTATGTATCGTTGACATTGATGTACTTGTTGTTCAATCTGATGTACGCCTAAAAATGATTTGAGTTTTGAGGCATGTGGTATGACTGTATGTAGTTGGTCTTGCATTTTCTTTAAGTTTTTCTGTTTTCCTTCAATTTCAGCTATTAAATCTCTTGCTTTTGATTTTTCCTGATTCAAGATGGTATCTGCTTCTTGGTAGATCTTCTTCTCTAGGTGGGTTAAATGTTCATCTATTTCATTGCGCATTTTCACAATGAATTCTTTAATGCTTTTATATTCTTGTTCTCCTCTTTTAATGTTTTGTGATTTGTTATTTACAATTTTACCTAAGAGTTGTAAGATGGAGTTAATTTCTTTCTCTACGGATTCTTTAGATTTTTCAATCTTGGTTTTCTCCACAATACTGGCTAAACTTTTTATTCCGGTACACTTTGAATGACTAATGGATATACATTTATCACAGCAAGGCATTAAATGACTGGGACAATACAAGTTAAGCTGTTGACCATGTTTGTCACATTCTGTTCTAATAGCTTGGACAGATGGTTTATAATTTTTGATATCAATAATCTTATGATCACGTGACAACTTAGATCTTTTGTGATGACCAGAACATGTTGAACACAATCCTTCATCACAGTTGTAACACCAGATATCAGCTTTAGTGTTTACTTTTCCTTCTATACAAGGTCCACATGGAATAGGTTTACTGGATGCCATGACCTGAAAATTTCAAAGATAAATGTTATTTTGCATTCTTGTAGAGGTCCAAATAGTTAATGGTCAATGGATAATAATTACATTAGATGTATGTTTCATTATAATACTTTATTCTGATTAGCTAACAGCACATCACGTGTTATTCCGTAAGCAATTGTATCACTCAATAATACTTTTCATTCATGATAGCACGTGGTCCCACAATAAAGTGCACAGGTGAATTAAATAAAAACAATATAAAATTCGTTTTTTCTTGATCATAGCTAAAAAAAATGTAATTATAAGTATTGAATGCTTCTTTTTGTAACTTCATAGGGTTGTAAAAGCGTTGACCGTGCGCGCTTCATACAAAATGTACTTTGGTCAACGCTTTTACACCCCAATGAATTTACAAAAAGAAGCATTCAATTCTTGAATGATATTTGGCCAGAAATGACCAATGTAAAAAAATTCTAAGGAGAAAACTAACACACTGATTTATGGACATAACAATGAACGAATGTATGATCTCTATGTTTCCTGTCCAATAATCTATGAAAATTTGCCTATTTCCAATGATTTTTTCGTGGAAATATAATATTAGTACAACTTGTGACGTCATCATAAAATGCAGGAATATGAATTTTCAACAAAATGGTTTATTTCCTATCTAATCACTGTATTAGCTATAATTTATTGTGATATTGCTCAATAAATCCTAACTTGAAATTTACGCTAAAAAAGGGGGCCATTTTAGGACCTTACCCAACTTACTCCTCTGAACAATAAGACATATTTTTAACAATGTATGGACATAGGTTACATACACATTACTCTGCGTTTTATACCTAGTCATTAAATAAAATAACTAATAATTTAACCCAATACCTGTTGATTTTGTTATGACAAAAGTTTAGTTCTCTATCACCATTTCTTCAATGTCAACCAACCAGGAAGTTATTTAGGACATGTCTATACCTGATTCAGCTAATTATTAAATATTTAAATGACATAGAAAATAACTGACCCAAATTATAAAAGTTCAAAATATTTTTTGTCATAAAGACATTTACAGGATTTAAATTTTCTAATAGAGAAAAATGGTGTATGTTAACTGGGACTATTATACTAACAGATGTTAATAATGTTTCTAAATCATTGGCTGATCCAGGGGGGGGGGGGGTTTCCGGGGGTTGGAACTCCCCCTTTTTTTTGATGATCAATGCATTTGAATGGGGACATGTGGTTGGAACCCCACTTTATCGTGGGTTGGGAAACCCCCCCCCCCCCCCTTTTTAAAATGGCTGGATCTGCCCCTGTAAATAGTATTTGATACAGAAATATTCTTTTTGAAGAATCTGGATATATTTTGTTTCTCATCTTATCTGTAGGTTGACAAAATATTTGCTATTTTGTATTATAGTGTGATTTTGCTATAATTTAAACCTTGTCTATATGTAGAAACAATGTTTTCTATACAATAACAATTGTTTCAGTTTAGGAATCATCCTGTCAATAAATAACTCAATGAGCCTCACTAATAAAACTAAATAATTTTTTTGTTAAACTACTATATTTGGCTTCCACACAAAGTCTAATGTCTAATCTAATGACTTTACTAATCTTTAAACAAAAACCACCAGTAACCATGGTAACATGTACCTGAAAATAATAGAAACAAAATAATAGAAAACACAATAGTTAACATTGTTGCCCTGCCTGCCACAAAAGTCGTTGTATGCGAAACAAAGGGATTAATATCTGGCCTAGAAGGCACAAAACTTTGCTCAGTGCTCGGAGCACAAAAATCATGCTCAAAACATGAAATCCAGCAATTTGATTGGTTGATTTTCGATTACGAGTACAAAAAACTGACTCAAAAGTTTTATGACCGCAAGCATAAACTATATGTAAATTTATAAAGCTAAATATTTCAAAATGTAGAAGACCTGGATGCGTCATACCTTGTATGCGTATTCTGTATTTTACAAAGTTTCTGTCTTTCATTTGTCCATTGTCCTTGACCTCATTTTCAAGATTCAGTGACTGCCTGAAATATCAGTGATTAAGGTTAAAGTTACATGGCTATATAATTTAAAGGTAAAATTTAAGTGGTGTTGGATTGATTTTATATTAAAAAAATGTATAATGATTTATGGTCATAGTAAAGGATCTAGCTCCTTCAGGAGCGCATCCAGCCATTTTAAAAGGGGGGTTTCCAACTATATGCCCCCGTTCAGATGCATTGCTCGTCAAAAAAGTGGGGGTTAAAACACTGGAACCACCTTCACTGGATCCACTACTGATCTGGTTAGATGACACCATACTGCTTGATGTATGGATCAACTATGTTGTTTATAATTTCTTTGTACCGGTAGGTCAGACAAGTGAAGATGACACACAGGCACTTACTTGTCTCAGAAACAAGATAATTCCTATATAACTTATATAGGTATATTATTATAGGGGGAATAAATTCTGAGACAAGTGCCTGTGAGATGACACTAAACTGCTTGATGCATGGATCAACTAAAATTGTTTATTATTTCTTTGTAGGTCAGACAAGTGGATTGGGTGGATACAGTATGGCCAAGACACTACAAAGATTGTCAGACAGAATCCACTAACATAATTGACAAGATGAAATACCCAAAAGTTCAAAAGTAAGTTTTTAATTTGAGTCAACTTTTCTACCATCAACAATTAAGTATATGACATTAATTCATCTAGTGTTCTGATGTAAGGCTAGACTTGCTGCTCTGTGTTTAATGCATAATAATTTATTTATTGTGGATTCATTTCTTTTCCTGGGTATCAATTTTCATGGATTTAGGAAAACTTGCATATTCCTAGATATTTGATTTCTTGGTTTTGTCAGTCTGCCATAGTAAATATGTAATTCATTGAACATTTAAATTCGTGGTTCACCTGTACCCACGAAACCCACGAATATTGGTATCCAACGAATAATAATGAATCCACAGTAGTGCCAAAAAGGAAAGTGGAATTTCTAGCATTAACAAACTAGTTTTCCATTTCTGAAAAACGATCATGTTGACCAGCATTTGTTTCTTTTGATACTAACTATTGTTGACTCCAATAAGGTTACAAGTGTTTTTTATGAAACATGCAAATCTTAAACTTAGATATATATCACAAGTAACTGAAGTAAGTTATTGTCCATCGGTTTGATGTATTTGAGCTTTTGATTTTGCTATTTGATTATCATTAGGGACATTACGTTTTGAATTTTCCTCTGAGTTAAGCATATTTTATCATAGATATATAAGAAGATGTGGTATGAGTGCCAATGAGACAACACTCCATCCAAGTCACAATTTATAAAAGTAAACTATTATAGGTCAAAGTGCATGCATAAGTTTGTGATAAGGTCAGTTCAAGGGGAACCATTAGTGGCAGGCCAATGCTGTTTGGTATACAGTTGCATAAGCATTAATACATCTTAGTTCCATTGCTAATATTTGGCCCTGCCCTCTCAGTCATGGTCTATTGACTTTGAATCTTTTGCTTAGTTTTCATGTATTAGTTTGTGATTAGATTAGTTTAAAATGAAATGCTAATGTTAAGTGAATGAAATTTGGTATGCAAATTTTGGTATGCCAATTTTTTTGGCATTTGCAAGTATCATTTCCATGGGCCACAATCAAAAATATTTTGGTTTGCCCAAACCCTACTCAAGGTTGAGACAGTGGGTAGGTAGGTAGGCATTTTTTTTTTTTTTTTTTAAAGAAATTGAAGTATCGGATGTTTATTAGTCTTCATGCCTATCTGATTAAAAAAAAAACTTTTTTAAATCAGGACAATAAAAGAATTTGAGTAGAAAGCTTTTTTCTGGGTAGGTAGGGTTTGGGCAAACAAACCTATTCTTTTTTATGGCCTGGGGATCATATAGCCCCAACCCTCATCATTGTTAATTGACTGACACTTTTACATAGTAAACAAGTTTGTGTTTAGGGTTGGTTAAATAAAACAGCTTACGATAAGTCAATGGTTTTTGGTATGCAGTTGTATTGGCATTGGCATATCTTTATTTCTATGGAGATTGTGTAGCCATGTACCTTCAGTCATGGTTTATCGACTTTGATTATTCGCAAAACTTACATGTTAGAGTATTGCTATTATAATTTCAACATTTGCAATATTAAAATAACAAGGTGGGACATACGTCTGTGATAACATTTTATATTATATATATTAACATTTCTTATCATGATTTTAGGTATTGTTTAATGAGTGTGAAGGGATGTTATACAGATTTCCATGTAGATTTTGGTGGTACATCTGTATGGTATCATATACTACACGGGAAAAAAGTAAGTGCCAGATATATAAATATAAGAGATGTGGTATGTCAGTGCCAATGAGACAACTCTCAATCCGAGTCACAATTTGTAAAAGTAAATCAATAAAGGTCAATGTACGGGCTTCAACACAGAACCTTGGTTCACACTAAACAGCAAGTTATAAAGGGCCCCAAAATGATGTGTAAAAACGAAAACCAACGGTCTAAACTACACAAAAAATGAGAAACACTTATGAACCACATTAACACACAACAACTACTGAACACCAGATTACTGACTTAGGACCAGTGCAAACAAATGCAGTGGGTTTAAACGTTTAATAGGTACCAATGTTATGCTTTATCTAAATACCATTATATTCATAATATTGTGAATTAAAAAGTCTATTTTCACTTGAAAGCCCATGATCAGTGTTATAAAAAGAATTACTAATCCAAGAAAAAAAATGTTCTATGTGAGACTGAACAATACTAATAATTAACTCATGAATTATGTGATGTTTGATCACCAGTTGAATATTTATGTTTAGTTGAACTCTTTGATTTGTTATTCTAAAATTATTTTGAGTTTAGTATGCACTCATGCAATCAAAACCCTATTGACACAGTCACACAGCTATATTAACCTATATCCCAGACCTTATCTTTACCCTATTTACACAGCTATATTAACCTATATTCCAGACCTTATCTTTACCCTAATTACTAACAGAGTTGCAGTGAAGTAAAGATATGAAATGATGTAATTTTTTTTAAAATAACCATATTTAACAAAAAAATCTATTTCTTGTATTAAAGATTTCATATCAAAGTTGCAATGATGAATCTAACTGTTATTGACAAAGAGGAATAACTCTAGTTAAAAACTTTTGTTTAAATTTGTTCCATTGCTTAGTTTAATATAAAATACAATGTAGTTCAAAATGTCAAATGATAGCAATCAAAGGCACTTTGATTTTTATATGAAGTTTTTCATCACAATTTTGAACTTTTGATATGCAACACACATGTACAGAAATGAAATAAAAGAAATAAAATGCAGTTATATCCACATTAAAAAGAAATAAACAGCACATGTACATACAAAGTGGATTTAAATTGTTTCTGTTTTCAGGTATTTTGGTTAATTCCACCAACACCAAAAAACATGGAAATCTACTTAACCTGGGTGTTGTCAGGGAAACAAGGTGACATTTTCTTGGCAGACAAGGTTGAGGGATGTGAAAGAATTACATTGCATGCTGGGTACACTTTCATTATACCATCAGGTAAGTAGTTACCACGGAAACTGAAACTATATGTGTATTTCAATTAATGGTTTAAGTGGTACACAATTTATTGCAAGTAACACAATAGAGCTTTAGAAAAAGAATATAGATTTTTTAAAAGAAAGAAAGAGTTTGATAATCATTTGTTTCAAGATATTTCTCTTAGAAAATTCACAATGGATTTCTGTTTTGAATAAAAACAGCTGAAAAGAGTTCAGTTTATGTTGATTGAAAAAGACGGCCCGTTATCAAAGAAAAACATGTACTTGGGCAAGGATTGATTGATTGTTTGCTTAATATTAAATACTGACAATCATAGAAAAGTCTGATTGGTGTCTGTCTTTTAATGACAAACCACTGTGCCATGAGATGCACTACCTAGACCATTTAGATGTTGGGGCCCTTCAAGATGTTGGAACCTTAGTGAATATTAAAAACTTTAGACACATGCTTCATCTTGTATTTTTTAAAGATTGAAACATACATTAATGTTTTCCTCCCTCATTTGTCAAAAATTCATATTTATAGAAATAAAGATATTTTACTGACGTATTGATAATGGTATGAATGAAATAAATATAAAACTTGAGATCAATATAACCTATAATACTTATTATGTGTTTTTAGGTTGGATTCATGGAGTTTATACACCTGAAGACTCTCTAGTGTTTGGAGGTAATTTTCTTCACAATTACAACATGGAGACCCAGTTAACTGTGTCTGATATTGAGGACAGAACACATGTAAGTAATTTCTAGTGGATTTTGTTGGTATAAGTGAATCACGAAATTAAATGTTCATTGAATGACACATTCCCTATAGGCGTGTATGCAAACTTGTGCAAAACCACTTAATTAAATATCCACCAACTTGCAAGTTTTCCACGAAATTGGTCGCACGAAAATAACTGAATCCACAGTATCACATGTTTAATGAAATTGATATCAAAAGTTTGAATCGGCAAGATTTTTTATGAGTTCAATAGTCAGCATTGATCAACTATTGTACGTGATCTTATGTTTGATATATATATATACTTTTAATTAGCATAACAGTAAACATTTCAGATTATCCTGCAACAATTGCTTAAAAGTTAACTCCCTTTTTAATTCCTTATTACTTTATTTGAAATTACAAATGGCCACCATACCTGCAAACTTTTCAAAATGCCCATGGGGGTTTTGCGTGCAAGATGGCTCTCATAGTCATACTTTTTGAAGTCTATAGCCATTGTAAAATTAATTGTTTTGTTTAAATTGTGGACACAATTGCTCTTTTAAAATTTCCATTTTGGAGCCTCCATGGGGGGAAATCCTCCCACCAATAGTGACAGTTGGCAGGTATGCACCATCTGAGGTCACATTTGACATTTAAACTCTCTAGGAAATGGCAGGGTTTTTTTCAATAGTAGATAAAGTAAATTGAAAACAAATCGTTTCCTCGAAGGTACTTACCAAATGTTGTTACTTTGACTTTAGCATCATTTCTAGAATCACTAAACAAAGTGAAACCAAACTTATTTCAAAGATCTTTTCTAGAATCACTAAACAAAGTGAAACCAAACTTATTTTCAAAGATCTTTTCTAGAATCACTAAACAAAGTGAAACCAAACTTATTTTCAAAGATCTTTTCTAGAATCACTAAACAAAGTGAAACCAAACTTGCTACATATGTTTTATGTTTTGATTTATGTACTTATAAAAAGCTTATTTTAAGGCTATTTTGGCAAAATAAATAAAAGTGATCAATTTAGGCACCTTGCATCCTCTGATTTTGTCATGTTCAGGTCAGGATGATAGATGAAAACAATTATTGTGAATAATGGTTACACACTAAATGGGGGTCTCATTGGGGAGTTCCTATCCCGGATCCGGCTCACTGTTTTGTCAGATTCCCGTATCCCGCTTACACTATGTACGTAAGCAATTCTCATATTTTTGTCATTTCCCAGGTCCCACTAGACCTCATTTCCCGTTTTCACGACACAATAATTTGACTTTCACGAGTCACGCTTACAAAAAATCAGCAATTCCGAGACCCACCTAAATGTGTGGATTGATTTCTTATTATTTAAATATAAGGAAAATAATACCTTCATTATTTTAAATCGCAGTCATTTGTATATCCTGACATGATTCAAACGCCAAAAATAAGAACACCTGAATTTGTTGTAACAAATCAAATTGATACTTTTATACCATGTACTTAAACAAGTTTGGCAACCATACCTGTGATTCTGATTATGACAGCTTTATTTCTGTTTACAGGTGCCTCATAAATTTCGATATCCATTTTATGCCGAAATAGCATGGTATGTTTTGGCTCAATACTTGTGCTGTCTGACAGGGAAGCAGTGCATTGAACTTCCATCTGAGAATCAGGAGGACGAGAAACCAGATTGTCAAGATGATTCTAGACCCTCATCACGATGTTCACAAGAAAATGGACAAATGGAATCAAAAAATTCACCTGAAATTGGAACTTCAAATATTTCAAAAAGTATCAAAATAGAACTCACTAGAATCGACCACCAAAGTGTGAAAAAATCTCCTTCTGCTGATGATGAAAAATCGGCAACGAAGTTGAAACAATCACCACGGAAATCTACATCTGATAGTTGTAGTTCTGCAGACACTGAAATATATACGAGAGACCAGATGATATTGCTGGTCACCATGGTGATATTGATTTTTCAAATGTATCAAAAGAAATAACTTCCAAAGCAAGCAAATTGAAAATGAATGAGGATTCAAATAGTTCATCAGGATCCATCGAGATCAGACGAACGAAAAGAGAACGTAAGAATGTTCATTTAACGAAGTGGGAGATAAAAGGATTGAAAAAAATGATTGAATGGTTGGAAGACTTACCTCCATCTAAGAAAGGTATCCCTAAAGACCTGATTGATCCTGAGGGTGTACTCAGAGAGGCAAAAGTAAGTTACTAAGAAAACAGAAAATCTAGATACAGTGAAACCTGCTATAAAGGTCTCTTCTATAACATACATCTATTACATACAGTGAAACCTGCTATAAAGGTCTCTTCTATAACATACATCTATTACATACAGTGAAACCTGCTATAAAGGTCTCTTCTATAACATACATCTATTACATACAGCGAAACCTGCTATAAAGGTCTCTTCTATAACATACATCTATTACATACAGTGAAACCTGCTCTAAAGGTCTCTTCTATATTATACATCTATTACATACAGTGAAACCTGCTCTAAAGGTCTCTTCTATAGCATACATCTATTACATACAGTGAAACCTGCTATAAAGGTCTATTCTATAACATACATCTATTACATACAGTGAAACCTGCTATAAAGGTCTCTTCTATAACATACATCTATTACATACAGCGAAACCTGCTATAAAGGTCTCTTCTATAACATACATATATTACATACAGCGAAACCTGCTATAAAGGTCTCTTCTATAACATACATCTATTACATACAGCCAAACCTGCTATAAAGGTCTCTTCTATAACATACATCTATTACATACAGCGAAACCTGCTATAAAGGACACTTCTATTACATACAGTCAAACCTGCAATAAAGGTCACTTCTATAACATACAAGGAAACCTGCAATAAAGGTCACTTCTATAACATACAGGGAAACCTGCAATAAAGGTCACTTCTATAACATACAGGGAAACCTGCTATAAAGGACACTTCTATTACATACAGTCAAACCTGCAATAAAGGTATTTTCTATAACATGTAGCCCTATTTTGTCATGTCAATTTCTTCTTTTCCCACTGTAGAAAAATGTTTGCATTATGAACCTCACTTCAAAGTTTACATTTGATAATGTCCGTTTTCTCTGGATCTGTAGAGGATCTTTTTATGCAGGTTTTACTGAAGTTACATTAATTCCAGAAAATTGATTATCCTGATATTGTTATGGCTAGTTAGAAACTTGACTTAAACGTGATAAAGATGACTGACTTGTTTTGTGTTTATTTCAATAAGAACATTATATATGATGTAAACAATAATGAATTAAATAGACTATACACATTAAGTTTCTAAGTTGCTTTTTTGATTTCATTAGTTTGTAGGTTGGTGTCTCATAGATGTTATACTTTCATTACTTTAATTGAAACTGTTGACAGATCTGGTCTTTTGATAGAGATTATATTATTCAAAAGGGAGATAATTTTGCAACTGTTTCAGAAAAGAAACTGTGTTTAGCCTGGTACCACAAACTACCCTTATTTAGAGTTTGTTATCTTGAAACTTATTTTTTTTACTAAGATGAGATGTTTTAAATATTTATAAGTAGAACCAATTAGTTTTCTAGGAATATTTAATTTGTTATTTTGCAGCAATTGGTAATAGACCATCTTCAAGACAATGCACAGCTTGCAATCACAGGAGAGACCATTACTTATTGGCCACCATCTAAAAAGGTACGGTATAGTGGGTTATTTTCTGGGGGTGTTAGTTTTTGCCAAATTTAAAATGTCCATGCAAAGGTATTGATAAAAGTTTTGAATCCGCCAAAATATTTTGCATACCTTATTCAATGAAAATCGCGAAATTTTACACCTACGAAAATAACCTGCTATACATTATGAGAATATATAAGATGGAATTTGATGTCATTGTATGTATTAGATCTGAAGTGGGTATAAATGACAGGGGCGTAGCTAGAAAGAAACAATGAGCAAGCAATCATCAAATTTTGGGACCCTTTTTATGCAGAAAAATGTTTTCTTTTCCGGTTTTCGGTCATATATAGGACGGTTAAAAGAGGAGCTATATGTAGATAGGACTTATAAAAAATTTATGAATGTAAAACTATTAATAGGTCTTCTAAATAGAGTAATACATAAACAACACATATTTGTGATACAGAATTTTCTCAAAATTGTCCAAAATCTGCTCTTCGGGTCTAGGCAGAAACAAACTTCTCTATTACTTTAATTATCAATATTCACACTGAAATGCCGATGAATATGCAGTAATGCTAGTAACTGTCGTCGTTCATTGTTGATCGTACATTTGTTTTCAACATACGCAAAAAATAATGAGACTTTCCAATACTGTGTTGGCGTGTTTGCAGGGTGATTGACACTGGTAGTCTGTCAACCTCATCGCCTCGGCATATTTTCAACGATATCGAAGGGTTCTGATAATTTTAAAGCCGATTAGTACATCTCATTCCAAACTGATGAACCATACACTGTAAAATGTGCTCCAAAAACTACATGTCTTAGTCTGAGTATTACAAATTCAAATCTTGTAAAAGATACAAGTTACTGTCCGATTTTGTCATAATCTCCAATAACACTTTTATTTTGAAACCAAATGCCGTTATTTAATGATATTTCATCAATTAAAAAAGTGACAACATAGGTGTTTCCTTTAACATTCAATCTATAAATTTTTATTTTGCATTTTTTTTTTGCATGCCGAATCGATGTGCACGCAACTGCGTGTTAGCGTATAGGGAGCTACGCGCCTGAATGAATTCTACTTAAAAAGATTTGGCATCAGACAATTTTACAAAACTATGGATTTAAAATAAATGTGAAATTTTAAAATCACCATTAAAGAAGGTATGAGGATATATAAGATGGAAATTATACATTAGATCTAAAGTGTGTAATAAAAGAGTTATACTTGAACATTTCTGGGATCAGACAATTAACATGTCCATGCAAGAAAAAAAATATGGATTTAATATTAAAGCAAAATTTTTGTGTCTGTCTAATTATTTATATTAAACCTCTAAAACTTTCATGACAGTTTTACTGCTGATGCTTTTGTGAAATATGTTGGTAGATATAATAACACCATTTGGTTAAATAAACAGGAGCAGGGTTCTCAGTCATAAAACTTTACACTTGTGGAAATCTGCTATATTGTATAAGTGATAATTTTGAATAGGTAGGAAATATTTGCCATTGAACCTTAACAAGTCATATGACATGTATGAAACCTTAAATTCAAAAAAAAAATATGCATATGTTTTTTATGACTAAATGAATAGTTTCCATTATATAACTTATGTACATATACTTTTTTCTGAAGAAAATTCTTTAATTTGTCCACATTTAGAAGTTTTCTTTTTTTTAATTGCTTCCAGGAAGCAATTTGCAAACATATTTTCTGTATGCATAGTGACCTTAGCGTGATCCTCTTCGTAAAAATCCAGTGATTGCAATACGCATGGCTATGTCATTAAAATAAACAATTATCTGATTGTACATATTAAACATGTGCTTAATACCCATGCTTTTTTGTTGATTGTTGACTTTAAGGTTACTATCGGTAAACTTCGGCTTCAAAACACAGCATTTAATGATCAGCCATATTTGTTAAATCTTAGCAGACAGAGAGAAAAAAAAATTGACGATTATACGATATGGTTGCGTAAAAAATGATAAAATCGTGCACAGAAAACTAATTTTATGACATATACATGCATTGGTGCAAGAATTGGATAGACATCATTTTTCATGGGTCACTCCTTTCTTATAACTTTAAGCAAACAACAAGAAATCAGTCATCTGAGTGATTCTAGTCCTTGGTGGTCCTGACTATAACATTTATATTCCAGGTTCAATATTCCTTACTTTATTTGAAAATAGAGATCAGATGACAGTTCACCAATGAAATCAATCAAAAGCACCCCTGACAGAAAAAAAAAATTTATTTTATATAAACAATACTCAAAACTATATTTTTTACAATACCAAATCCTAAGAAAAAGGGGGTCCATAGAAGGGTAAGGGTTTCTAACTTTATATGCAACAATTAATATATTATAATGATGTTTAATTAAAATAAAATATAAGATTACAGTATTAATTTATCTGTATTGTCTGCTACAGGTAATCAAACCAAAAAAGCAGTATACTTCCACTGGACAGAAAGCACCCAAGGCTGCAAAGGGAAAATTACAGAAGTCAGAGGTTGTGCGTCGTCGGAGAACAAGATGTAAGAAATGTGAACCATGTACACGGTCAGATTGTGGGGAATGTAATTTCTGTAAAGATATGAAGAAGTTTGGTGGATCAGGCAGAATGCAGCAGTGTTGTAAAAGCAAGCAGTGTCTTTCTGTAAGTATTTATGGGGAACTAGTTAAAGGGGAGGGGTGTTGTAAGAGCAAACAGTGTCTTTATGTAAGTATTAATGGGAAAGTTGATCAAATTTTGATAAGTTTCATGACACACTGCCTTATATTTATTTACGGGGGAGGGTGTTGTAAAAGCAAGCAGTATCTTTCTGTAGGTATTATTGGGAAAGATGATCAAATTTTTATAAGTTTCATGACATACTGGACAGAGGAGTGTAGTAAAAGCAAGCAATGGTTCATTGTCAACGTTGTGTTTGCATTGCCTCTCTTTCTGTTTCACTGCTTCTAAATTATGTATGAAGAAATGTTGTATTGTCTTGAGGTGATTATAGCTGTCAATTTATTTTTGCAAGTATTTATTTTAAAAATGCTGATGAAGGTAATTTAATTTTAGCCATGATAATGTATGTCAATTTCTATTTTAAGACTTTTATGATGTATTTATATGGGTTATTATGGTTGCAAACTCCATTGGAAATTTGAATTGATATTATGACCATTGCTTGAGGGAAAGAGGAGTGGTCAATTTGCAACAGCACAGTGTATTGCACTAAAGCAAAAACATGAATATAAATTCAAATGACACAACCAATTCAAGTTCTTTGACTACAGATATTCTGTGTCAGAACCTATTATGTGTCAAATATTAAATTGCAATCCAAATTCAGACCTGTGTCAAGTTCAAATTTTGTGTCCATTTTTGGGTTCAGGGTTGGACCTCTGCAGTTCTTTCCAGCTGTGTTCAGCAAGGCAATTTATTTTAGATTATATTTCCTTGAAGGGATGTAGTCACGATTTTTTCAAAATCACAAAATTAGCAAAAAATGAAATCATTGCCAAAATTTCAAATTATTCAAACTTATTTTTTTATTTGTTACCTTTTGTGTATAACAACAAAATGCCATCTCTCTGATTTGTAATAGCTATTATTTTTACATGTTACAGCCTGTATTACCACACAATGCCACCTGTTTGATTTGTAATAGCTATTATTTTTACATGTTACAGCCTGTATTACCACACAATGCCACCTGTTTGATTTGTAATAGCTATTATTTTTACATGTTACAGCCTGTACTACCACACAATGCCACCTGTTTGATTTGTAATAGCTATTATTTTTACATGTTACAGCCTGTATTACCACACAATGCCACCTGTTTGATTTGTAATAGCTATTATTTTTACATGTTACAGCCTGTACTACCACACAATGCCACCTGTTTGATTTGTAATAGCTATTATTTTTACATGTTACAGCCTGTATTACCACACAATGCCACCTGTTTGATTTGTAATAGCTATTATTTTTACATGTTACAGCCTGTATTACCACACAATGCCACCTGTTTGATTTGTAATAGCTATTATTTTTACATGTTACAGCCTGTATTACCACACAATGCCACCTGTTTGATTTGTAATAGCTATTATTTTTTCATGTTACAGCCTGTATTACCACACAATGCCACCTGTTTGATTTGTAATAGCTATTATTTTTACATGTTACAGCCTGTACTACCACACAATGCCACCTGTTTGATTTGTAATAGCTATTATTTTTACATGTTACAGCCTGTACTACCACACAATGCCACCTGTTTGATTTGTAATAGCTATTATTTTTACATGTTACAGCCTGTACTACCACACAATGCCACCTGTTTGATTTGTAATAGCTATTATTTTTACATGTTACAGCCTGTACTACCACACAATGCCACCTGTTTGATTTGTAATAGCTATTATTTTTACATGTTACAGCCTGTACTACCACACAATGCCACCTGTTTGATTTGTAATAGCTATTATTTTTACATGTTAAAGCCTGTATTACCACACAATGCCACCTGTTTGATTTGTAATAGCTATTATTTTTACATGTTACAGCCTGTACTACCACACAATGCCACCTGTCTGATTTGTAATAGCTATTATTTTTACATGTTACAGCCTGTACTACCACACAATGCCACCTGTCTGATTTGTAATAGCTATTATTTTTACATGTTACAGCCTGTACTACCACACAATGCCACCTGTTTGATTTGTAATAGCTATTATCTTTACATGTTACAGCCTGTACTACCACACAATGCCACCTGTTTGATTTGTAATAGCTATTATTTTTACATGTTACAGCCTGTACTACCACACAATGCCACCTGTTTGATTTGTAATAAAGCTGACCAACCAGAACCAAACCAGTTAATGGAGTGCAGTTTGTGTTGGGAGATTATCCACGTTCCTTGTTTACATCAGAAGTACGAGAACTTAAACAGTGAGGGTGTTATTAACGAAGATATCCGACAACAATGGGAATGTCCCAAGTGTTTACATGATACGACAAAGGGACCACTACAGGTAGAGATTTGTGTACTTTTAATGTGTAGCCACACAAATATGTACTTGCACACATACATTCTACCACAATAGAATTGTTTGAATATGTTTACAGGATTCTTAAAGGGATCATTAAATGAAATCATGTACAAAAAAATCAGTGTTAGATTCTAAGGGAAATGTGTACAACAATATCAATTGTAATGTCATAAATAGTTGTCGCAGTTAGAAATGGTCACTCTTGTATATGAAATGGCTTTAAAACTTCTATAATACTAGTGATAGGTGAACAGAATTTTATTACTGATATTGTATAGTAAGCTATCAAAGACCATGAAATGACATTTGTTACACAATTCAAACAAGAAAATTAACAGTCTATGTACAAAACAAGAAACGAAAAACACTGAATTAGAGGCTCCTGACTTGGGACAGGCACATACATAATTTTGCGAGGTTAAACATGTTTGCTGGGACAAAACCCTCCTGCTAACCTGGGACAGTTGTGTAACAGTACAATATCAGAACAAACATAACAAGAGCTGTCAAAATGACAGTAAACCGGATTCTTTAACATTTATTTGTGTTCTGGCATTTATCAATATTACAAGGACCAAAACTCCTAATATGTAAAATTTATGATTATCAATATCAAACTTGACTTCATGAGCAAATGCACGGACACGACATTTTTTAAACTTTCAAGAACTGTAACTCCTGAACGGTAAAAATCAAAATCGTCATTATTGAACTTGACCTCCATTTTGTTGTCAGTAACAACATATTAAAATTTTAAAAGGTTTGGTTGAACGCTTCATGAGTAAATGCACGGACAACATTTGGTTGCCGCCCGCCCACCCGCCGTACATTCCCAAATCAATAACCGACATTTTTGACACAAAAATCTGGTTAAAAATCACTTGAAAAGGGCCAAACTCATCAGATCAATACAAATCACACAAAAATAAAACACCCAAGTAAAACAAAACAGGACATCAAGGACAGATCTGAGAGTATTTGCATTTGTTGTACAAATTTGTTAACTTGAGTAATATAAGTGGAAAATACTCTTGTTGACTTTCTACAAAATAAAATACAATGTAATTATTTAAAGCTGTAATGAAATAAAACTGTACTATAAAAGTACTTTACAGAATCACTGAAAAGATACTTTGAAGTTTACAACCTCAACCCTGATGGATCAACTGAAACTTTTTCATCACACTTTTCTCAGAAAGATGTCATATTTGGTCATCAGCTCAAAAGTCATGTGTGTGAACTTTTGTCCGACATCTATTTGTCTGACACTTTGAATTACAAGTAGGGATATGCTTAGCACAACAACACATGCAATATTGTTCACCGGTAAAATTTTATCAACCAATTTTAAAAAGGAGTAGGTCCAGTAAGACCCCTTTTTGGCCCCAAAATATAGCAGTTTTACAAAAGTGTTAAAATGTAAACTTTTAGTCATTTATTGGATAGTAAAAGGTTCTGCTACATAAATATGGGCCCTTTTTGCCAATACAATGCACATATATTGAGAACTAGCACCATTAATAATGCTAAATTACTAAAATCTTCACAATTCCAGCATTTTAGTTAAATTTTAGATGGTTTCCGTGTAAAACGAAAGTGGCCGCATTTGTGTTCATCCAAAATATTGAAATGGAAGTTGTATTTAATGATAATACATAACATATATAAAGATTGAGGATGAACACGGATGCGGCCACTTTCGTTTTTGACAAAAACCATCTGAAAAGTGACTTTTTTTCGCATATTTGGTAGATTTCTCATATTTGAGCCAGAATCGGATCGTTTTTAATGACTAAATAAGTTAAAATCTTTCACATGAATTAATTGCATCATATGAAATAGACACTTAAGTGTTTAAAAAGTGGTCAAAATCTTTCGTCAGATGAAACTGAAATTTGAGGCCAAAATCGGTCCTTACCGGACCTACTCCTTTCAATAGAATACCTTATTTAAATTATGTAATGTCTGTTGCAGCTTAGGGTTAAAACTGAAGTAAAAAATGAGGATCCAATAGCAGTACCAGCAGTATCGATACCTGATGTCAAAAATATACCAAAGGAAACTGAAGGAAAACGGGTTACAGTCAAAGAACAGATGGTAAAATAGGACTTAAAATCATATTGATTATTCCAGTTCAATTATTTTGAATCAATGGTGCTGATAGAATGACGATCAGTGTACAATTCTTCTTCGAACTGTCTTATGTGTATCTAAGGGAATTGTCATTTTAAATTCCTAAATTTTGACATGTAATTTCTCCAAGATAAGCAAAAATTACATTTTGCAGCTAGAAATCAACTTGCTTGTAAATTTTATTACATTTTGAGGTGTGCGTGAAGCTATGAAATGTCCAGTGTTTACCTATCATATGCCCAACATACTTATGACATCAACTAGCTGTGCTGTCAAAGAAAACATTTCTCCGAAATATCCGTTTACCTGTTACCCCTACAGGTCACCAGGTAAACTTAATTTTTGACAGTAAAACTACAGATGAGTCTGCAATTCTTCAGGGCTCTCCTTTTCTGGGGAAAATTTGGTTTATTATAAATGGAATCACTGAAGCATGACCAGAGCTGGTCCCCTCTTTGGCAGTCAGTAGGTCCCCCACTCATAAAAATTTCTGGATCTGCCACTGGTATGTATTTTTAATTGATTTTAAATTTGTTTCCAGCACTCTCCAATATCCTATGCCAGTGAAACAGATTTAGACGAAGTGGCTTTAGAAATGGAATGTTATGATGATGCAGCTGTATCACCGCAAAAAGTAACAACAGACAACCAGGAACCAATCAAAGGGAAGAAAGATGGTCTGAAAAAGAAGTTGACAGCAAAAAGGAAAATAACTGATGGAATCAAAGAGAAAAAGTCATCACCGGCAATGTCTAAACAGAGATCTCCTCTTAAAATGGTAAATAATTGTTGAATATTATTTAATTTGTTTTAACAATAGATTAAAATGAATCAAAATAATTGAAAAATTTAAGGCCAGCTGAAGGACGCTTCCGGGTGCGAGAATTTCTCGTTGCATTGAAGACCTGTTGGTGACCTTCTGCTGTTGTCTGCTCTATGGTTGGGTTGTTGTCTCTTTGGCACATTCCCCATTTCCATTCTCAATTTTACTACAATCCTATAAGACTTTAACTCCACTTTCATGATGTTGTGACAAAATTAGTCTATCAGTTTGTATAGGTATATTATAGTCATTTCCATGCTGAAGGAACTGTTATTATTTTGAATTGCTATAAAAATGTCAATACTAAGCTTTCATATAGTTTTTCTTTCTAAAAGTATTCTATATTCATAAGATTTGCTCTTTATAGTCAATTTTTGACAATTTTCACCATAAAGTTTTGTAAATTTTTTACAAAATATTTTCCACTGTAATTACTGGACCAAGTTCATTATAAATAAAGATAAAGTTCAGTAAAGTAAGATCTACAAACACATCACCATCAACAAAGCACAATTTTGTCAAAAATTTATCTGCATCCATTGTTTGATATGCACATAGACCAAGGTGAGCGACACAGGCTCTTGAGAGCCTCTAGTTACAACTTTCTCCAATATAAATCATCGTGAAAATTTAAAGCTACATCAAGTAAATATCAAAATATCAAAATAAAGTCGCCACGTATTGGGAAACAAAAGGCTAAATGCAAAATGAAGCAAAATAAGTTGGTTTACAGAAGCTGGAATTGAGCATGCATTCTAACTGTATATTTAATCTATTGTAGAAGAAGTCTATAACAAATGTCAAAGCTTCTCCGTTAAAGAAAACTATCAAACCTGACGATCATGGTGATGTTATTGATAACCCTCTACCCATGTCAGAGGAAGTACAAGGGACACCCAAGGGAGATAACCCAAAAACAAATGGAGTTGCAAAAACACCAGAGTCTGTCAAAACAAGATCTGGACGAACCATAAAAAGGTCCCCGACTCTGAGCGATGAAAACATGACGTCAGATCACATGGCTAAGCGACCGAGACGTGAGGTAGTTACACCTCGTAGATTTTTGGACTACTGTTGATATTCGTTATTCATGTTCATAGTTTTTTTCAGGGGATATTCAAAACTTGCCGTGTATTATTGCTCAAATCTGTTGTACTTTTCTTTTTTTCTCGGTGTATATAATTTTATAAAGGCCAGTATGGGTAAAAGAAAATGACGGTTTAATCTTTGGTACATCAAGGATGTTGAAAAATAAAAGTTGGGAACCAAAAAGTATATTTAACTTCCTTAATATTTTAAACAAGATAAAAATAAGGCATGGATTTCATTTTTGTTCTAAATTGCTAATGTTTGTATTAGATATAGGGCAATATACTAAATTGCTAATGTTTGTATTAGATATAGGGCAATATACTAAAAAGATTTGTGGCGGTTGAAATAATTTCTGTTCACGTCATCTTCATTACTTTTGTGTAGTCAGCTGATTTTTATCTTATTTTTAGCTCACCTGACCTGAAAGGTCAAGTGAGCTTTTCTCATCACTTGGCGTCCGTCGTCCGTAAACTTTTACAAAAATCTTCTCCTCTGAAACTACTGGGCCAAATTCTACCAAACTTGGCCACAATCATCCTTGGGGTATCTAGTTTAAAAAATGTGTGGCGTGACCTGGCCAACCAACCAAGATGGCCGCCATGGCTATAAATAGAACACAGGGGTAAAATGTATATTTTGGCTTATATCTTTGTAACCAAAGCATTTAGAGCAAATCTGACATGGGGTAAAATTGTTGATCAGGTCAAGATCTATCTGCCCTGAAATTTTCAAACGAATCGGACAACCTGTTGTTGGGTTGCTGCCCCTGAAATGGTTATTTTAAGAAAATTTTGCAGTTTTTGGTAATTATCTTGAATACTGTTATAGATAGATATAAACTGTAAACAGCAATAATGTTCAGCAAAGTATGACCTACAAATAAGTCAACAAGACCAAAATTGTCAGTCAACCCCTTAAAGAGTTATTGCCCTTTATAGTAAATTTTTAACAACTTTTCGCCATTTTTTGCAACTTTTCTAAAAATCTTCTTCTCTAAAACTACTTTGCCAAATTTAACCAAACTTGGCCACAATTATCATTGTGGTTTATAGTTTAAAAAATGTGTCCGACGACCCAGCCTACCAAACAAAATGGCCGACATGGCTTAAATTAGAACATAGTGGTAAAAAGCAGTTTTTGCTTTATATCTTTGAAACTAAGACATTAAGGGCAAATCTTTCAAGATTTAAATGTCCATCAGAATAAGATATATCCCCTCACAAATTTTCAGATGAATCTGACAACCTGTTGTTGGGTTGCTGCCCTAAAATGTGTAATTTTAAGGAAATTTTGCAGTTTTTGGTTATTATCTTGAATACTATTATAGATAGAGATAAACTATAAACAGCAATAATGTTCAGCAAAGTAAGATCTACAAATAAGTCAGCATGATCAAAATTGTAAGAGGACCCCTTAAGGAGTTATTGCCCTTTATAGTCAATATTGAACAACTTTTTGTCATTTTTGTAACTTATATAAAAATCTTTTCTAAAACTACTTGGCCAAATTTAACCAAACTTGGCCACAATCATAATACTAGGATATCTATTTAAAAAAAGCGTCTAATGACCCTGCCTACCAACGAAGATGGATGGCATCAGTAAACACAGTAACAGGTGAGCGACACAGGCTCTTCTGAGCCTCTAGTTTTTTTTTTGATACTGATTTAGGTTATTAATTGTTTTTTTTAAAAGTATAATGAATTAATCCAATGATCTCAATTCCCAATATGTTTAATTTATTTTCTATATGTTTTGTTTTGTTCCTGGATTTTATTTTAATTAAAAAAAAAAAAAATTTTTTTTTGGGGGGGGGGGTATTTTTCATAGGAAAGAAGGAAAGGTTTTGCAGTGACAAGTTTTATTGAATAAATAAATGACAAAATAAAAAGATAAAATTCATGACATTTATAAAATGATCAGAAAACTAATTATACCTGTTCAGTAAAGTAAGCTTTTTTTAATTTTTACTCGAAAAAAGTGGATATTGGACAAATTATGAGCATAATATACATAACATAAAATTATATGACCATTCATACATTCTATAATGTCATGATACTGTAATATAGATATCAAAATTTCTTCAACTTAAAAATGTACCTACTGAGACAAGAGTAAATAATTATAATAAAAAAAGGATAATAAACTGTACTAAAACTAAAAGAATAATAAAGTTCTGAGGTTTTATAAAAGTAGATTAGTATGAAAATTATCCCAATTTATGCTCTTGCGATCCAATATTCCAAATTGACATTACTAGGGTTGTATACAAATCCTTATGTATATATATATATATATATATAAGTACGTCTGAGTCAGTGACAACCCTACAACAGATGTATCCATCGGATCGCCATCAATATTAAAGAACATTTTGTTAATGAATATCTGAATGTGCCAATTTTGTTATTACATATCGAAAAAAAGAAGAGAAATTGTGATTATTGTTAATATAATGTAATTAGATAATTTTTAAAGGTAAGTTAATTTTAGTTTCATCATTTCGAAAGGAAGTATGAATGTTTAATCAACCATTACAAATTCTTCATTGGTTGCCTTTATATTATATATTGTAAAAGTTCACAAATTGTTATAAATTGACTGATTTTGTTTTCCTGTAAAAATTTTCCTGTTTTATTTTTTTCAATGATTAATTTTAAGAAAAATAAGTGTTATCCCCAATAATGAATACTCAACTTATTCATATTTAAATCTAAAATCAAAATAACACATTTGCTTTTCTTACATTAAAATTTTGAATTCATTAATGAAATGTGTAAGAGATATCAGTAATTTTTTTTTTTTATCAATGTGAAAAATTCAACAATTTTTGACACACTTTAGTTAATTTTCAAATTTATCTTCATTTATAATTTTAAAATTGTTTTTCTTTATTCTAACACCTAGTGATACTAATTTTTGCCAAAAAACTAATTTTTAAATTTCTTGAAAAAAATCCTCATATTTTCAACAAACAAACAATTCTTTCAGATCCTTCATATATTTCTGTATGTTGAATATTTTATGACTGAATTAGATAGCAGACAAGGAGTGTTCCGTTCTTTATCATTGCATTATCTGAAGAAGGTGAATCATTCCTTTTTCAATGGGATTTTGGGGCAATGAAAGGTATTAGAAAATGGCTTTTTTTATTAGGTATCCTGTTTTTATGTTTATATAAATAAATAATATGTTTGTTTTAATGGACTGTGGATTCATTATTGTTCGTGGGATACCAACTTTCGTGAATAAGCCTAAAGTAGGAATTCAGATATTGGACAAAGTACAAATTTCTATAGTCCTCAATCATTACAGACTTTGGAAAAGCCTTGAAATTAAATATCCACTAAATACTCTTTTTCTCAAACTATGACTATTGGTACCCACAAAAATAAATGAACAGTAATCGTCTTAAATTCACACAATGCTACCTCTTCATTTAGTATGATTGTTTATGTAATATTATTGAGGGGAATATATGAGGGACAGTTTACATAAATCACATAGCATATTACTTCATTGGTAATTTTGTAGTATAATGCCATACTATCAGGTTTAA
Organism: Mytilus edulis; assembly: GCA_019925275.1. Classification (NCBI taxonomy): domain Eukaryota; kingdom Metazoa; phylum Mollusca; class Bivalvia; order Mytilida; family Mytilidae; genus Mytilus; species Mytilus edulis. Next base: position 104,738,138 of record CM034360.1, read on the forward strand.
GTTATGTATATAAGTTATTAAAATTTTATTCATTTTTCTGTATATTAAATAATATTGGAAGTAAATCAACTCATTTTAAAATACTGTAAATTCAGAAATTGCTGTGTACATTTTTTATTAAGACTGTTGAAGAATGGATAACAATGTCATGAATGTGAGATTATATGTAATTATTTCAGGAATGGCTCCATACAAATAATGCAGTCAGAATTTTAAAATGCAAGTTTTTTAATTTTCATGATATCTTCAACTTCCTATCCTAAGTTTCAGGATAATAGAAACATCACAAAATTTCTGAATTTACAGTATTCAATTATTAAATTAATTTGATTTCTTTGAATCGCAAAAAAAAGAAGAAACAAATTTGTTTTTAAATTGTTACATCATCAAAATGAAAAAGTTCTCTGAAATTTGTTTTTCTTATAATGTATAGGAAGTACTGGATAAAAAGACCAAGCTATTCTTTTTTACCTTTTTGGTATTCAATCACAGCAAAATTTATGGAAAAATCACAAATTTCATTTTTGTGAGTAAAAAAATCGAAATTTAATAGAATTTTCCATTGCACTATACTTTTAAGATCATTAATCAGAAAAACAAGATTTCATTTTGATGTTTCTTTTAATTGATTGTTTGATATGTTTTTGAATGATATAAATTTTATATAGTTCAAACTGAATTTGTGTTGTTCTTCCTCCCAACCTTTGACCTTGAGAACTGAAAATGGTGTAAAAAAAGCCAAAAAAAGTTGATAAAGAAAAAATCTTGAATTAACATTTTCCTTCTAGCTGTTTCTTGAACAGAGAAGATCCAACACAAATTCAGACCAGGAACTAGTTTGTGAACTTGGAACATCAGTGTCCTTAACTCCACATCTTTGTACTTATAGGCACTTACATCACCAAGGGGAAGACGTCTTTATGGATTCAAAAAGTTCAGGAGGTCTACTGGGTCAAAGGTCAGAAAGAAATTGTCAACAGAGGCATTAGATTTAGTTGAAAATGTTATGGACATTGATGTTCCATCTACTTCATACGTCGAACATGGAGCCAATCACACACCTTCAAAGTCAAGTTTCAGAGGTCAAGGTCAAGGCAAAAAGAGAAAAAAACTGATTGAGAGTGCACCAAATAATACTAATGATTTGCAGAAACCAAATAAACTGTTTGCACCTGGAAGAGGGGACATAACTCCAGAAATAATTGCACCACTAAAAATAGAACCTCTGAAAGATATAAAGCGATATGTGATACGTCCCCCACCCCCACCTCCACCAGCAGACTATTTTGTAATGAACAATGGTAAAAATCATCCACTCTGTAGAGAAATATGGATGAAAATATTTGCTCATCTAAATCCAACATCCTTGGTTAAAAGTTTGGGATGCTGTAAGACTTGGAATCGATGGTGCATGCATCATACATTATGGAAAACTATAAATCTCAGTGGAAAATACATTTATCAAGTTCATTTGATTGGTATTGTGAAACGACAGCCGTCGACATTAATTCTTAAATCATCAAAACTTACACACAAACAATTAGCTTGGTTGTTAGCTAGAATTCCTCAGCTGAAAACTCTTTCTTTGTCGTCATGTTCATGGGCCGTTGTTAGTGCATTAGGATTTGCTGTTTGTCCTCTTTTGTATTCTCTTGACGTCAGCTGGATTACGATGTCCGACGAACAGTTTCGGGACATAATTCGTCCCCCAGCAGACAGACACCCAGGGATGGTAGATATAAGTCGTCTGCATAAATTAAAACATCTTTCGGTAGCAGGGACAGAAATTTCGAATACATCACTATCAGAAATTCCCAACCATTTAATATCACTAGAAAAATTAGATATCAGCTACTGCCCAAGGATGACTGACGATGGTATCCGACAGTTACTGTTGCCAGGCAACTCTGTGACTCAGTCTTTGATTGCTTTGGATATAAGTGGATGCACAAAGATCACGGATCGTGCAGGAGATTCATTCCAACATTGTACACAATTACAAACAGTTAAGATGGCTTCCTCTCCGCATATCTCTGCTAAGATACGGAAGAAATGTCCTGTGGTCTCGTTTATCACACAATCCTCATTCCAGATCACATGACTTGTCACATGATATGAGTTGCCTCAGGTAGAAATTGACATTATGCAAGTCCTCCTGTACGTGTACATGTATAAGATGTTGACCAAGTTTCAAACTTAAAGTAATAGATTAACTTTGGTCTGTGTTGTAGGGTTTTTATGTCACTAAATTTGTAAACAGTTACAAAATTGGAATACTAGTAAGAATTTCTTTCAACCCGAAACAATGTTAAAAAAAATATGTATTGATATTCAATTGATAATCATTTGCATATGTTGATTTCTATCCGAAACAGGTCATATTTTGATTTTGATAGTGCTTAGCAAAATAGGATAGATTAGTACTTAGGTATTGTTGTTTTCGAAATTACTTTCAGAAGTAATTAGAGTCATTAAAGCATTTACAGGCATACTACTATACATACACACATATATATATAGAATATCAGCAGAATGTTATCATTTTATTTTAATTGACCACAACTGCTAAGCAAAGAGAGTTGAAGTTTATCAAACAAAGTTTAGAGGATGTGACCTTATGAAATAGAAGGTTAAGTTAAGTATATCAGTTAGCCATTACCGGTACCCATATTGGCATTGCCATGAACAATAAGTACAAAGGTTAAAATTAAAGTGGCATCAGAAAAATGAGTAAAGCTAAACTAAATGTTATCACCTTAAACAAAGTGTTTAATGCCTATTAGAAGTGTCGCTTTTTTCTGACCATATTGCCTGTTTTCTTTGACTTGACAGCATAATTTACCATATTTAAGTTCCAGCATAAAACCGTGTGTAAGATTTATAAAGGGTAACATTTACCTTATGTATGTAAGTTATCATGCGACAATTTTGTATACTTTTGAAATCATGTTATATATTTTTATGATTACTTTTTGTAGTCTTTTCCAATTGTTAAGTGTTTCTGTCCACAATTGTGTGCATAGTTTTCTACCCAAAGAGTTTATATAAATACGCAAGTTAAATTAAGCTAATGTAACCTATATTTCATTTCCATATTCATACCTATGGTTATGCAATCAGGTCATCTTTATGAATAGATTGGTTTCGATTGATATACTCTGAGTTTCATGTTTAAGTTGTTTCCCTTGGTCGCCATTTTAGACGGATTGATGGTTTAATTTCTTGTTTGACTAACCAAAATGCAACATGCTATACATCGATTGATTGATTGGCGTTTAAAGCCACTTTCAACAGTATTGTGCTATTTTGTGGCAGTCACATGCAGTTTTTAAAGGTTGAGGAAGCTGGAGAAAACCAGCTACATGCTATACAACCAAGTCTAATAAGAGATCCTTATTATGGGATAGGGATGAATTAAAAGAAAGCAAGGCTATACAAAATTTAAATTTAATTGTTCAGAAATTAATTTTTTACTCAAGTCTAGCGGTCTGTATAACAGTTGAATTTGACTAATTTATGCAAGATTCTTTAAAAGAGTTTGTGCACTTAAACCTCCAAAATGGTATTATAAGGGAAGTAACTCTTGCTGAATTTGTATCAATTGAAAGGTATACATACAGTATGAAATATAAGTCAACAGGACATGTTTTGGGTTTACAATCTTTATTATCAAATTATTTATAGTCATTTCATTTTGATGGAGGCAGGTCTTCCTTATTTTTCATTCCCGTTTAATAGGACATGTTATGTTTTGATATTCTTGAATATTTTTATAGACATAAAAAATCAAAGGTATTAGTTGTTACTGTATAAGTGATGATGATGATTTAGCTTTTATGGTTTTTTGTTGTACAAATGTATTTTGTAAACATACTTTTCCTACCTCCTTTTTTTTTCAATTCATTGCCACAGGTATCAAAAGTCTTATGTCTTGCATGCAAAATCTCTGTGCTATTATGCAAACTGATAAAAATCAGTACTTTTTTTAAGCATTGCTGGTCCTGAAATGGCTATAGTTTCAAGAATGCAATGTCAGGATCCTGGAAAAAGTCTATAATATCTAATGTTTACAAGAATGGTTCTTGTACATTGTTTTATGTTTATTGTATGAAGTTTATTTGTAAACTTGTTTACTTAGAATTTAGCTTGTTTTTATGCCCCACCTACGATAGTAGAGGGCATTATGTTTTCTGGTCTGTGGCTCCATTCGTTTGTTCGTCCGTCCGTTTGTCTGTGCGTCCGTTCAGGTTAAAGTTTTTGGTCAAGGTAGTTTTTGATGAAGCTGAAGTCCAATCAACTTGAAACTTAGTACACTTGTTGCTTATGATATGATCTTTCTAATTTTAAAGCCAAATTAGACTTTTGACCCCAATTTCACGGTCCACTGAACATAGAAAATGAAAGTTGGAGTTTCAGATTAAAGTTTTTGGTCAAGGTAGTTTTTGATGAAGCTGAAGTCCAATCAACTTGAAACTTAATACACTTGTTGCTTATGATATGATCTTTATAATTTTAAAGCCAAATTAGACTTTTGACCCAATTTCACGGTCCACTGAACATAGAAAATGGAGTGGGAATTTCAGGTTAAAGTTTTTGGTCAAGGTAGTTTTTGATAAAATTGAGGACGAATCTGTGACAATAGGGGGTGCGGCTGGAGGCTGAATCCCCTTTTGATTTATTCACCCTCTATGGTCAGTAGGGGGTCAGTAATTAACTGTATAACAAATTTATGGCACACTGGAATTTTTCTGCTGTTTATTTGAAAAATAAACAATGAAACACACCAACATTAATAGATGACGTCATCATTAACAGTAGACATGACGACACAAACCCCCTATGAAATTTGCTTACCCCCTATAAAACTCACAAACGGTATGTATTTGCAGGAGTCATATTAAAAAGTTTATCATTTTGTTTACATTGTAGAATTCTGCTGTTTTGTGACTTTAAATATAGAAGTAGAGATCTTGATATGTATATGTTTACTGGTAGTATTTATAGTTTATTTGTTATTATTGGTCTGTGATAATAAGACGCCTCAATTCACATAAAATAAAACATATAACACAACATTTCATGTTTGATATTACTCAAAGTAAGTTATAGTTAGTAAAACTGGACTATGGGCTGTGTTTGCTCATTGTTGAAGGCTGCACAGTGACTAATAGTTGTTAATTTAATTATTTAAGTGTCATTTGGTCTCTTGTGAAGAGATGTCTCATTAGCAATCACACCGCATCTTGTTTTTTAAGCCCCATCTACGATAGTAGAGGGGCTTATGTTTTCTGGTCTGTGTGTCCGTTCGTCCATCTGTTTGTGTATTCTTCTGTTCATCCATCTGTCCTGCTTCAGGTTACAGTATTTGGTCAAGGTAGGTTTTGATGAAGTTGAAGGCCAATCAACTTGAAACTTAGAACACATGTTCCCTATGATATCATCTTTCTAATTTAATTGCCAGATTAGAGTTTTTATCCTAATTTCATGGTCCACTTAACAAAGAAAATGATAGTGCGAGTAAGGCATCCATGTACTATGGACACATTCATGTTATATCTCTAGATAAAGTGGGTAAAAACTGGCATATGGAAATATTCTTTATAAAGCACAAAGGTGTCAGTATTCACCTCAGAAACTTACAAAACCTTTGAATAGACTTATTAAGAAGGGATATAATTACGATACTGTTGTCAAGTCATTAAAGATTGCATATTTTGGCGTTAATATTGAGTCACTGATAAGGTCTTTGCATCGGAACTAAACACATTTATTCTAAAAACAGTTGTTGGCATGACACGGGTTATGTTCTTCTCATATATGTTATGATGGTATGATACTAAACCCCTAACGGGAAGGATTGTGCCTGATGTTCATATGATGAAATCATAATAATCTTTCAGTCAGTTTAATTGAAGTCTGGAGCTGGCATGTCAGTTAACTGCTAGTAGTCTGTTGTTATTTATTTATTATTGTCATTTTGTTTATTTTCTTTGGTTACATCTTCTGACATCAGACTCGGACTTCTCTTGAACTGAATTTTAATGTGCGTATTGTTATGCGTTTACTTTTCTACATTGGTTAGAGGTATAGGGGGAGGGTTGAGATCTCACAAACATGTTTAACCCCGCCGCATTTTCGTGCCTGTCCCAAGTCAGGAGCCTCTAGCCTTTGTTAGTTTTGTATTATTTTAATTTTAGTTTCTTGTGTACAATTTGGAATTTAGTATGGCGTTCATTATCACTGGACTAGTATATATTTGTTTAGGGGCCAGCTGAAGGACGCCTCTGGGTGCGGGAATTTCTCGCTACATTGAAGACCTGTTGGTGACCCTCTGCTGTTGTTTTTTATTTGGTCGGGCTGTTGTCTCTTTGACACATTCCCCATTTCCATTCTCAATTTTATACTCCGTTTGAGCTAGGAATGTTGCACCAATGCAAGCCTCCAAGGACATATCATTCTATTTGTAACTCCCAGTCTTTTTCCTAAATGTCAGATGGGATGTTTTGTTGAAGAAGCAACAAATACCATTTTAAAACTTGTTTGGCTTGACCCAACTAGAGGCTCTAAAGAGCCTGTGTCGCTCACCTTTGTCTATGTGAGTATTAAACAATGGACACCGATGGATTCATGACAAAATTGTGTTTTGGTGATGGTGCTGTGTTTATAGATCTTACTTTACTAAACATTCTTGCGGCTTACAATTATCTCTATCTATAACAGTACGTACTTTCTGTGGAAAATGTTATTGAAAATCCTCAAATTTCAAGAAAATTGTTAAAAATTGATTATGAAGGGCAATAACTCCATAGGGGGTCAATTGACTATTTTGGTCATACTGACTTTTTTTTAGTTCTTACTTTGCTGTACATTATTGCTGTTAACAGTTTATCTCTATCTATAATAATATTCAAGATAATAACAAAAAAACAGCAAAATTTCCTCAAAATTACCAATTCAGGGGCAGCAACCTAACAACCGATTATCCGATTCATCTAAAAATTCCAGGGCAGATAGATTGTGACCTGATCAACAATTTTATTTCCTGCCAGATTTGCTCTTAATGCTTTGGTTTTTGAGTTATAAGCCAAAAACTGCATTTTACCCCCATGTTCTATTTTTAGCTATGGCGGCCATCTTAGTTTGTTGGCCGAGTTACCGGACACATTTTTTTAACTAGATACGTCAATGATGATTATGGCTAAGTTTGGTTAAATTTGGCCCAGTAGTTTCAGAGGAGAAGATTTTTCTAAAAGATTACTAAGATTTACGAAAAATGGTTAAAAATTGACTATAAAGGGCAATAACTCCTAAAGTGGTCAACTGACCATTTTGGTCATGTTGACTTATTTGTAGATCTTACTTTGTTGAACATTATTGCTGTTTACAGTATATCTCAATCTATAATAATATTCAAGAAAATAACCAAAAAACAGCAAAATTCCTTAAAATTACCATTTCAGGGAGGCACCCAACAACGAAATGTCCGATCGCCGATTCATCTGAAAATTTCAGGCAGATAGATCTTGACTGAAAACAATTTTAGCCCCATGTCAGATTTGCTCTAATGCTTTGTTTTTGAGTTATTAGCCAAAAACTGCATTTTATCCCTATGTTCTATTTTTAGCCATGGTGGCCATTTGGTTGGTTGCCGGTCACCGGACACATTTTTTAAACTAGATACCCCAATGATGATTGTGCCAAGTTTGGTTAAATTTGGCCAGTAGTTTCAGAGGAGAAGATTTTTGTAAAAGTTAACGAGGACGACGACGGACGCGACGACGGACGACGACGGACGTCGGCGCCAAGTGATGAGAAAAGCTCACTTGGCTTTTGAGTTATAAGCCAAAAACGCATTTTACCCCCATGTTCTATTTTTAGCCATGGCGGCCATCTTGGTTGTTGGCCGGTCGGACACATTGTTAACTAGATACCCCAATGATGATTATGGCAAGTTTGGTTAAATTTGGCCCGTAGTTTCAGAGGAGAAGATTTTCTAAAAGATTACTAAGATTTACGAAAAATGGTTAAAAATTGACTATAAAGGGCAATAACTCCTAAAGTGTCAACTGACCATTTTGGTCATGTTGACTTATTTGTAGATCTTACTTTGTTGAACATTATTGCTGTTTACAGTTTATCTCTATCTATAATAATATTCAAGAAAATAACCAAAAAACAGCAAAATTCCTTAAAATTACCATTTCAGGGAGGCAACCCAACAACGAAATGTCCATCGCCATTCATCTGAAAATTTCAGGCAGATAGATCTTGACTGAAAACAATTTTAGCCCATGTCAGATTTGCTCTAAATGCTTTGGTTTTTGAGTTATTAGCCAAAAACTGCATTTTATCCCTATGTTCTATTTTTAGCCAGGTGGCCATTTGGTTGGTTGGCCGGGTCACCGGACACATTTTTTAAACTAGATACCCCAATGATGATTGTGGCCAGTTTGGTTAAATTGGCCAGTAGTTTCAGAGGAGAAGATTTTTGTAAAAGTTAACGCGCAGGACGACGACGACGACGTCGGCGCCAGTGATGAGAAAAGCTCACTTGGCTTTGATTATAAGCCAAAAACGCATTTACCCCCAGTTCTATTTTAGCCATGGCGGCCATCTTGGTTGTTGGCCGGTAGGACACATTGTTAACTAGATACCCCAATGATGATTATGGCATTTGGTTAAATTTGCCCGTAGTTCAGAGAGAAGATTTCTAAAAGATACTAAGATTACGAAAAATGGTTAAAAATTGACTATAAAGGGCAATAACCCTAAAGTGTCAACTGACCATTTTGGTCAGTTGACTTATTGTAATCTTACTTTGTTGAACATTATGCTGTTTACAGTTTATCTCTATCTATAATAATATTCAAGAAAATACCAAAAACAGCAAAATCCTTAAAATTACCATTTCAGGGAGGCAACCCAACAACGAAATGTCCGATCGCCGATTCATCTGAAAATTTCAGGCAGATAGATCTTGACTGAAAACAATTTAGCCCCATGTCAGATTGCTCTAAATGCTTTGGTTTTTGAGTTTTAGCCAAAAACTGCATTTTATCCCTAGTTCTATTTTTAGCCATGTGGCCATTTGGTGGTTGCGGTCACCGACACATTTTTTTAAACTAGATACCCCAATGATGATTGTGCCAAGTTTGTTAAATTTGGCCATATTTCAGAGGGAAGATTTTTGTAAAAGTTAACGCAGGACGACGACGACGACGGCTGCCAAGTGATGAGAAAAGCTCACTTGGCTTTAGTTATAAGCCAAAAACTGCATTTTACCCCATGTTCTATTTTAGCCATGGCGGCCATCTTGGTTGTTGGCCGGTTTGACACATTGTTAACTAGATACCCAATGATGATTATGGCCAAGTTGTTAAATTGCCGTAGTTCAGAGGAGAAATTTCTAAAAGATTACTAAGATTACGAAAATGTTAAAAATTGACTATAAAGGGCAATAACTCCTAAAGTGGTCAACTGACCATTTGGTCATGTTGACTTATTTGTAGATCTTACTTGTTGAACATTTTGTGTTACAGTTTATCTCTATCTATAATAATATTCAAGAAAATAACAAAAAACGCAAATTCCTTAAAATTACCATTTCAGGGAGGCAACCCAACAACGAAATGTCCGATCGCCGATTCATCTGAAATTTCAGGCAGATAGATCTTGACGTGAAAACAATTTTAGCCCCATGTCAGATTGCTCTAATGCTTTGGTTTTTGAGTTATAGCCAAAAACTGCATTTTATCCCTATTTCTATTTTTAGCCATGTGGCCATTTGGTTGGTGGCCGGGTCACCGGACACATTTTTTAAACTAGATACCCCAATGATGATTGTGCCAAGTTTGGTTAAATTTGGCCAGTAGTTTCAGAGGAGAAGATTTTTGTAAAAGTTAACGCAGGACGACGACGGACGCTGCGCCAAGTGATGAGAAAAGCTCACTTGGCTTTTGATTATAAGCCAAAAACTGCATTTACCCCCATGTTCTATTTTTAGCCATGGCGGCCATCTTGGTTTGTTGGCCCATTACACATTGTTAACTAGATACCCCAATGATGATTATGCAAGTTTGTTAAATTTGGCCCGTATTTCAGAGGAGAAGATTTTCTAAAAGATACTAAGATTTACGAAAAATGGTTAAAAATTGACTATAAAGGGCAATAACTCCTAAGTGGTCAACTGACCATTTTGTCATGTTGACTTATTTGTAGATCTACTTTGTTGAACATTATTGCTGTTTACAGTTATCTCTATCTATAATAATATTCAAGAAAATAACCAAAAAACAGCAAAATTCCTTAAAATTACCATTTCAGGGAGGCAACCCAACAACGAAATGTCCGATCGCCGATTCATCTGAAAATTCAGGCAGATAGATCTTGACCTGACAAACAATTTAGCCCCATGTCAGATTTGCTCTAATGCTTTGGTTTTTGAGTTATTAGCCAAAAACTGCATTTTATCCCTATGTTCTATTTTTAGCCATGGTGGCCATTGGTTGGTTGGCCGGGTCACCGGACACATTTTTTAAACTAGATACCCCAATGATGATTGTGGCCAAGTTTGGTTAAATTTGGCCAGTAGTTTCAGAGGAGAAGATTTTTGTAAAAGTTAGAAACGACGCAGGACGACACGACGGACGTCGGCCGCCAAGTGATGAGAAAAGCTCACTTGGCTTTTGAGTTATAAGCCAAAAACTGCATTTTACCCCCATGTTCTATTTTTAGCCATGGCGGCCATCTTGGTTTGTTGGCCGGTTGGACACATTGTTAACTAGATACCCCAATGATGATTATGGCAAGTTTGGTTAAATTTGGCCCGTAGTTTCAGAGGAAGAATTTTCTAAAAGATACTAAGATTTACGAAAAATGGTTAAAATTGACTATAAAGGGCAATAACTCCTAAAGTGGTCAACTGACCATTTTGGTCATGTTGACTTATTTGTAGATCTTACTTTGTGAACATTATTGCTGTTACAGTTTATCTCTATCTATAATAATATCAAGAAATAACCAAAAACAGCAAAATTCCTTAAAATTACCATTTCAGGGGAGCAACCCAACAACGAATGTCCGATCCTCGATCATCTGAAAATTTCAGGCAGATAGATCTTGACTGATAAACAATTTTAGCCCCATGTCAATTTGCTCTAAATGCTTTGTTTTGAGTTATAGCCAAAAACTGCATTTTACCCTATGTTCTATTTTTAGCCATGGGGCCATCTTGGTTGGTTGGCCGGGCACCGGACACATTTTTAAACTAGATACCCCAATGATGATTTGCCAAGTTTGGTTAATTTGGCCCAGTAGTTTCAAGGAGAAGATTTTTGTAAAAGTTAACGCAGGACGAGACGACGAACGGAACGACGGACGCGACGCCAAGTGATGAGAAAAGCTCACTTGGCTTTGAGTAGCAAAAATGCATTTACCCCTGTTATTTTCTGCGGATCTTGTTTTTGGTTACCGCAATTTAACTAATACCATGATGATTATTGTTTGAAATTTGCCCAGTGTTTTCAAAAAAATTTTCTAAAAGTTATAAGAACAAAAATTTAAAATTGACTATAAGGGAAAATAAATTCATGAATTTTGGTCATGTTGACTATTAGATCTTACTTCGAACTTTTCTGTCTACATTTTCTCTATCATAAAATACAAGAAAATAACCAAAAACAGCAAAATTTCCTAAAATTACATTTCAGGGGAGCAACCCACACAAATGTCGATCATCGAAATTCAGGGCAATAGATCTGACCATGAACATTTACCCGTCGATTTTCTAAAGTTTTTTTTTGTATGAGCAAAACTGCATTTTACCTATGTTTATTTAGCCATGGGCATCTGGTTGGTTGGCGAGCACCGGAACATTTTAAACTGATCCCCAATAATATCAGTTGGTTAAATTCCATAGTTCAGAGAAAGATTTTGAAAGTTAAGCAAGAACGACGACCGCCGGCGCGGATGGAAAAGTACTTGGCTTTCAAGTTAACCTAATTCTATTCTTACATGAATCAAAAAATATTTGTTTTACATGCAAATTAACATTTAAACAAGATTTTTTTAAATCTACCTCGTGTTCAAAAATAATTTCTAAAAGATAACAAGATTTACAAAAAAATATGAAAAATTTGATAAAGGGCAACACCAAATGTCCTGACCTTTTGCAAGTTTATATTTTAGTCTTCATGTGAAACAAGGCTGACATTCCTACAAAAAATTCAGATAACCAAACCAAATCCTATACATGGGAACAACGAAATCATGCGAAATAAATGAAAATCGCATGATCTTACGTGTAACATTTTAACATGTATGCTCATCTTTGTTTGAGTATTACAAAATCATTTATCCTATTCTATTTTTAACCATGTCCCATCGTGTTGCCGTCACGACACATTTTAAACAGATAACAATGAAAGCAAGTTAGAAAATTGGCCCAGTGTTCGGGGTTTAAAAGTTACCGGTGGGTCAAAGTCATAATCAACTCATTCTTATTAAAACAAAAAAGCATTTTCCCAGCATTTACCTGCGGCATCGGGGTTTGTTAAAGTTGGAACTTTTTAAACAAATGTCCTTTAAAATTACCATTTCAGGGGAGGCAACCCAACAACGAAATGTCCGATCGCTCGATTCATCTGAAAATTTCAGGGCAGATAGATCTTGACGTGATAAACAATTTTAGCCCCATGTCAGATTTGCTCTAAATGCTTTGGTTTTTGAGTTATTAGCCAAAAACTGCATTTTATCCCAATGTTCTATTTTTAGCCATGGTGGCCATCTTGGTTGGTTGGCCGGGTCACCGGACACATTTTTTAAACTAGATACCCCAATGATGATTGTGGCCAAGTTTGGTTAAATTTGGCCCAGTAGTTTCAGAGGAGAAGATTTTTGTAAAAGTTAACGCAGGACGACGACGGACGCAGACGACGGACGACGACGGACGTCGGACGCCAAGTGATGAGAAAAGCTCACTTGGCTTTTGAGTTATAAGCCAAAAACTGCATTTTACCCCCATGTTCTATTTTTAGCCATGGCGGCCATCTTGGTTTGTTGGCCGAGTTACGGACACATTTTGTTAACTAGATACCCCAATGATGATTATGGCTAAGTTTGGTTAAATTTGGCCCAGTAGTTTCAGAGGAGAAGAATTTTCTAAAAGATTACTAAGATTTACGAAAAATGGTTAAAAATTGACTATAAAGGGCAATAACTCCTAAAGTGGTCAACTGACCATTTTGGTCATGTTGACTATATTGTAGATCTTACTTTGTTGAACATTATTGCTGTTTACAGTTTATCTCTATCTATAATAATATTCAAGAAAATAACCAAAAAACAGCAAAATTTCCTTAAAATTACCATTTCAGGGGAGGCAACCCAACAACGAAATGTCCGATCGCGCGATTCATCTGAAAATTTCAGGGCAGATAGATCTTGACCTGATAAACAATTTTAGCCCCATGTCAGATTTGCTCTAGAATGCTTTGGTTTTTGAGTTATTAGCCAAAAACTGCATTTTATCCCTATGTTCTATTTTTAGCCATGGTGGCCATATTGGTTGGTTGGCCGGGTCACCGGACACATTTTTTAAACTAGATACCCCAATGATGATTGTGGCCAAGTTTGGTTAAATTTGGCCTAGTAGTTTCAGAGGAGAAGATTTTTGTAAAAGTTAACGCAGGACGACGACGACGGACGCCGACGACGGAACGAGACGGCTCCGGACGAAGTGATGAGAAAAGCTCACTTGGCTTTTGAGTTATAAGCCAAAAACTGCATTTATACCCCATGTTCTATTTTTAGCCATGGCGGCCATCTTGGTTGGTTGGCGCGGTTAATTGGACACATTTTTAAACTAGATACCCCAATGATGATTATGGCCAAGTTTGGTTAAATTTGGCCCATGTAGTTTCAGAGGAGAAGATTTTCTAAAAGATTACTAAGATTTACGAAAAATGGTTAAAATTGACTATAAAGGGCAATAACTCCTAAAGTGGTCAATGACCATTTTGGTCCATGTTGACTTATTTGTAGATCTTACTTTGTTGAACATTATTGCTGTTTACAGTTTATCTCTATCTAAATAATATTCAAGAAAAATAACCAAAAACAGCAAAAATTCCTTAAAATTACCATTTCAGGGAGGCAACCCAACAACGAAATGTCCGATCGCTCGATTCATCTGAAATTTCAGGCAGATAGATCTTGACGTGATAACAATTTTAGCCCCATGTCAGATTTTGCTCTAAATGCTTTGGTTTTTGAGTTATTACCAAAAACTGCATTTTATCCCTATGTTCTATTTTTAGCCATGGTGGCCATCTTGGTTGGTTGGCCGGGTCACCGGACACATTTTTTAAACTAGATACCCCAATGATGATTAGTGGCCAAGTTAACGCAGGACGACGACGACGGACGACGGACGCCGGACGCCAAGTGATGAGAAAAGCTCACTTGGCCTTTCGACCAGGTGAGCTAAAAAGGATATACATGAGAATATCTGACTGGAATTTCATTGATAAAATATTTGTTTTACCAATGCAAATTAACACTTTAAACATGATGATTTTTTTTTATTGAAAAAATCCTATGCCAATCAAGTGTGTCAAAAATAATTTTCATGGAGGAAAGGGTTAATGAGAACAAAGATTTTAGCAAACACTGAAAGTATTAGAAATAAATTTTTGATAACATGGTGACCAGTACACCACAATGCCTCTCTTCGAATCTGCTCTCTACTGCAAGTTCTATAATTTTCAAGTCTTTCCATGGGTACGCAACAACAAGGAAAACTAAGACAATTCCTACACAGGAAAAAGTTCCATGCATGATTTACGCATGAAGGCCATTACATGCCTATATCATGCGTGAATCATACGTAAATCATGCGAAATATGAAATATGAGAAAATCGCATGATCGTTACGTGCGGTTTTCATACGTTTTAAACATGCGTGTATCGCATCATTTCTTAAACGCATGATTTACGCATGAAGGCTATTACATGCGTAAATCATGTGTGAATCGTGCGAAAATCATGCGGTATCTGAAGTATGCGTTAAACGCATGATCTTCACATGCGGTGTTCGCACGTAATAAATACATGCGTGTATCACATATATTGTTAACACATGATATACACATGAAAGCTAAGTTCATCAGAAAGATTCTGGATCCGCCACTGCTGTCCTGCGGGTGGTTTCAAAAGTTACCCGTGTTTGTGGTTTTTCAAAGTTCATAACTCCTCAATTCTCTATTCTATACATGTATAAAGGAAACAAAAAATGTCAGTTTTCGAGGCATTTATAAATACCAGTGTGCGGGAAAACATTCACGGAACGGATTTTGATTAAAGTTGCAAAGAAGTCGTTAGTTATAAGATCAAATGTTAACACATTTTAAAATTGCGATGTACTTAGTATACCAAAACAGACTTGGTAAGAAATTTTGACAGATTTCTCCAGCCTACTTGTAAAAATTAAAATTGGGTAAGAAAAGATAAGATAAAAAATAACAATACAGGGTCTTTAGCTGTGTGTCTGCTGTTAACCGTGAAATCAAAGGAGGATACAAATTAATCAGATAATTTATTACCATAAATCCAATAAAACAAGAAAGCTTAAAATATAAAATGTTCATGCAGTAAAACACCAATAACTTTACGTTACCATTACAAAGAAACTAACGATTGTGCCAGGGACGGATCCAGAAATTTTGATAACTTTAAAAGGGGGAGGGCACTGACTGTTACTTTCGCTCTATAGTCATGCTTCAGTGGTTCCCTATATGATCCATTGCCTTCTTTGGGGAACACGAACCTCCAAAATACATGGGTGAACTTAGGTACTATAGATTGTAAACAGTTCGGAACTTTCTGCTGTCAACATGTGGCAACCTAGCCTCAGCAGGTTTTAGTTAAATTACAAATGATGCTGGGACTATTATACTAACATAGTGAACATAAGGTTTGGCGAGCTTTTCGTGGAATATAACAGATAGTGTTAAAAGTATTTGCATAGTTAATAAATCCATTAGTTGATTATTATAAAAGAAAAAAAAATTATTGTTTAACCTTGGACCAATAGATCGAGTCCAAAATTTAGCCATTTCAAGGAACAACTATGCTGATAATGTAGGCTAGCACTGGCTATTATTTGTGTAGAGCTTTGTAGAGTGTGCAATTCTAAGTCACAGAGACAGTAGCAAACTTAAAGTATATTTCCTAATAATATAAAACGTCTTTAAATTCAGATTAGTAAAATCAGAGACATATAATACAATGTATTATATGTATTATATGTCTCTTGTATAATTCACTTGTTAAATGAATATACATGTATCTGCATCCAAGACTTATTGATTGATCATTTTTGCGCCACTGTCAACAGTATTGGCTATTTCTCGAAGGTTATTTCGTGGTGGTAAGTTTTTTTTAATGGAGGAAGCTGGAGAGATCTTCGACAGGAACACTAACAAACCAAGAGTATTCCTATGTGTTGTATTTGGTTTATTTACACTCTAAGATTTCTAAATTCTCTGATTTGATTAATTCTCGTTTGTCAACTTTCCCAAATTCCATCTCCCCCTCCTCCACAAACACACTACATCCCACATCACAAAAGGGGGCA
This sequence comes from Mytilus edulis, assembly GCA_019925275.1. Classification (NCBI taxonomy): domain Eukaryota; kingdom Metazoa; phylum Mollusca; class Bivalvia; order Mytilida; family Mytilidae; genus Mytilus; species Mytilus edulis. The sequence goes on from CM034360.1 coordinate 104,754,771, forward strand.
CAGAAGAATGTCAACCCCTCAGCAGAATAACTTGATTCTGAATCATGGAAAAAATGTAAAACTTAAACGAAATAAATAATAATCAGTCTATAAGATATTATATAAGTATTGCTTATTTAACATACCCGTAGCCAGGGGGGTCGGACGAATCAATAAGTACTGTAAAAGGCAACGTTCTGTTCAAATTGTGACATTTTCTTTCAATTGTCTTGTGTAATAACAAATAGTTACATACACAACGGGTACAAGCCGATCCCCAAGCTAGCTGATACATACAAACTTAAAATTAATATATTGACTATATTCGATATTACAAAAAAAAAGTGTTATATAGAAACCTCTGATGTTACCTGAAACAAAAATACAATTAATTATTATTATATACACCAAACAAAAGATCGAATTATAAAGACCTTGTTGATTACGTAACTTTAATTAATCAGGATTTGATTGAATTAAGTGATTACGAGTGGCATTACCTTAGCATGCTTAGTTCACAATCATCAGACAGTTGTTGAATAAACAAACTAATGATTTCGTTTATATATGTTAGCGGCAATAAATGAAATTAGGCATTAAGCTTATATCCTAGGCAATAAGCTAACGCCTAGGCATTAAGTTATTGCCTGAAATTTTCAGGCATTAAGCTTATTACCTGAAATCTTATGATGATTATTCATCCTATTGCCGAACATAATTTTAGGCAATAAGTGAAATCTGGAATTAATGCATATTTGGTGATGTATTCTTGATATAAAGGAGTTACTTAATTTATTTCTAATATAACATGTGTAAATATACAATCATTCATTTGACAGATCTTCAAATTTAGTAAGTTTATTTAGTAATTTTAGCAGTTAAAATCAGAATTTACACATACTTTTTTCATGTTTTTGTGATATTACAAAATATTAAAAAGATTTAAAAAAGTGATTGTTATAATCCAATTAAACAAGGGGGAGATTCTATAAAATAATTTTAATATTTATTTGAAAACATTTTCACTTCACTATAGTCGAGCTGATATAAACTGTGCATCTGGAAACAAAACTGTGCATCTGGAAACGTTTTAAGGCATATGTAAAGCAAAATTTGATCCGGGTGAAATTTGATCCGGAGGAAAAAATGATGTAAACTGGTCAAAAGTAGACAAAATTAAAATGTGATTTTTTTGCTCACACCATTTTTCAATTTTTTTTTTATAGGATAAGTAAGTTTTCTTTATTAACAGTTTCACAACTTGTGATAACAAAATTATTTGAACACAAATTTTTATCAAGTTTTCATATTTTTAGATTATTATTTTAATATAGATAACATATCTTATTAGTGATTTTATTTCCAGTCTCTTGTGGAGTGTTGTGACACTTCCATTTCAGCTCCCTCAAAGCATGATTTTACTGATTATATGTAAAATTTTAACTATTTGCAGTTGGTTTGTTCAATTCTAATATAAAACGTAGTTATATTTTTTACTTATGTTTTGTTTCATATAGCTTACAATGTACAAATTATTATAATTTAAAACTAATATTTATTTTCTAATAATTAGTCGGTTTTTAAATTAAAGTTGTTGGTTAAACTTTGGAGTAGGTCCAGTAAGACCCCTTTTTGGCCCCAAAATATAGCAGTTTTACAAAATTGTTAAAATGTAAACTTTTAGTTATTTATTGGACAGTAGAATGCTTCTGCTAAATAAAAAGGGGCTGTTTTTGACAATACAATGCACATATATCGAGTACTAGCACCATTAAGTCATGCTAAATTACTGAAATCTTCAAAATTCTTGCATTTTAGTTAAATTTTAGACAGTTTTCGTGTGAAACGAAAGTGGCCGCATTCGTGTTCATCCTTAAGGGCATACGATACAGTTTTGATCCTGTATTTACAAGTTCATGAAAATTTGCATATAGGCTATTTTTTACCTGATTAAATCAAATATGTAATAAAAAATATACCTTCATGTGCTACTTTTTGAGTAAAATGAGGTCGAAATTTTATATATTTGCTCAAAATTCAGATTTGTGGCCGTAATTTCTTTCTCGAATGAAAGACACAACTTTTTTGTTATAAAAGATAAACACAAATTGTTTTTTGTTAAATAATCGTTAATTTCTGTATTTTATAAGTATCAAAAAAAAATATGCATTTTTTTATTCAGAAATAACTCATATTTATCAAATGTTCATGAATTGAGGGAAAAACGTCATATTTTGCTGCATGTTTATCAAAATTAAAAAAAATCCTCTATTTACAGTTTTATAAAATTTGGGTCACATAATCTCCCTGCAAAATGAAACAAATTGCCGTTTTGAAAAATAGGGGTCCATGAACTCGTTTTCAAATTAAATCAGTTTGAATGATAAAAATCAGTCGAAAAATGCATCTTTTCTCGATATGTCACAGTTTGACGTCGCGAAAATAACATTCTACGTTAGCAACCTCATTACCTCCCCTGTAACTGTATCGTATGCCCTTAATATTGAAATGTAAGTTGTATTTTATGATAACACATAACATATATAAAGGTTGAGGATGAACACGGATGCGGCCACTTTAATTTTTGACAAAAATCATCTAAAAAGTGACATTTTCCGGCATATTTGGTAGATTTTTCATATTTGAGCTTGAATCGGGTTGTTTTTAATGACTAAATCAGTTAAAATCTTTCACATAAATTAATTGATTCAAATGAAATAGACACTTAAGTGTTTAAAAAGTGTTCAAAATCTTTCGTCAGATGAACCTGAAATTTGAGGCCACAATCGGTCCTTACCGGACCTACTCCTTTGATACAATATTAATTTTTTTCATTTGCTATTTTTTACGTCAATACGCGGTTAGGACATCCTAGATAGAATAATCCTCGGATAGCTTCAATGTGCATGCTGAGACATGTCGTAAGTCGGTCCTAATTTTATCATAATTTCTGTCCTAGGAATATCTTATAGGATCGATCTTAGGACAGTTTCGATAAACAGGCCCCAGTTCTCACAATGTTATTATTTAACAAATATATTGTTATTTAAATGAATAAATGTCTTTTATTTACTCACATTTATGTTTTAGGCATTAAGCTTAATGCCTGCACATATTTTTCAGGATTTAAGCTTAAATCCTAGGATTTAAGACTAATGCCTAACATCATTTAGGCAATAGACTTACTGCCTAGGCGTTAGCTTATTGCCTAGGATTTAAGCTTAATGCCTAATTTCACTTATTGCCGCTAACATATATACTGTTCAAATTTGTCACAAATTCCTCCATATAGTGAATATAGTTTATTCATATTTTATTATGGGACCGGATCGACTTGGGGCCGGATCGACTTGGGCCGAATCGACTTTGGGCCGGAACGACCTGATACCGATGGATTTATGTACCCACTATTTTGTACTTGGAAAGCTCAACGAAAGGTAAATATTATCTTACACATGTTTTAAATGGATAAAAGCAGATGGTAGTACTATAATTTGCAACCTTTTGACTTTATACCGGCGTACAACATGTCGCAAAATCGGGGTTGCATATTAGTCCAAATAATTATGACGTCTTGAAAGGCTATTATAATTTTTTTCTTTGACGCCTTACTTCGTCAGCCTTTCAAGACGTCATAATTATTTGGACTAGGTTGCATATATGAGTAAACCCGGCAAAGTGTAAAAAAAAACTGTGATGCATGTAAACCCGTGAAGATTCATGTGGACCCTTTGCCTATAAAAATGGCCGTATTTTTACATAAAAATTAGTCCTATAACATATGACTTCGCATTCTTATTCAATTTTTAACGTTTTTATACTGATATTTTCATTTTCATTTTTTTTTAATGCGGGAGGCACATTGATAGTAAAAAGAAAATATCAGAACAGCAAATAGAAATAGTGAATAATGCCCCCGAGGTCATATGTTATAGGACTAACATAAAAATGTACTCTTGTACAAACAAAACTGTGCATCTGAAAACGTTTTAAGGCATTGTAAAGCAAAATTTGATCTGGGTGAAATTTGATCCGGAGGAAAAAATGTCACAGTTGTTATTTTTTTCTTATTTTTTCCTTTGCCGTGAAATTCTATCTGGGTAGTTAACTTATTGAATAGTTATTAGAAAAAACTTATCCTTTAAAAATACTATGAAATAATAATAGTGTATTTGAAATAAAGCGAAATTGTTAAAAAAAAAAAATGTATGATCATGTATTATTTAAAAAGAAAATTATCATGAAACATAGGGAAGAAAACCAGAAGTAATTTCAAAGATCGTAATTGTGAAAATAATATCATGATTAAATAAGGTTTGTGAAATACATGTAAAAGTGAGTTGTTTTCAGATCTCAGTACAAATATAAATTTAAAAGTAAGGTAGAAATATAGTTGCATTACTACTGTTAACAGTAATAGAAGAATTTGATTATGATGATATTTTTAACAATATAAATAGTTTTGTCTGGGGACAGAGATGTAGTTGTTGATTATATGGAAATCAGATAAATCATAGCATAACAATATCATGTTTAACAGCTGGATAGTTTTTACCTGTGAAATGTTATCTGTCATCTTTTTATATAAATGAAGATATAAAAAATAAGATTCAAGAAAAAATTTCACTATAAAATAGATTCAGAAATATATTATATTAATATCTTTAAAATATAAATTGCTCATAATTACCTCCCTTTGATAAATTATGCAAATTTGGTCTACCTTTGTGAAACATTTTATATTTATAGTCAGGTATATATTGATTGTGAGTACCTTACATAGTAATTAATGGGACTCTATTTCACACGGTTCTGTGAAATATAGTACAGCAAATATGTACCGGTACATACTATCCGCATAACACAGATAGATTTTCACTCCTCTGGAAAAAATCAACCTGTGAAATACCATGCCTGGAAAAAAATTACCGGGACAAATTATCCTAAGGATAAAATATCACAGAGGAAGAAATAAACCGTTACACATACACAGCTACTTTTGCATAGGTACTATTTCTGTACTAAAAATCTGTAGTACTGTAAATCTACTTTTAAAATTCAGTACTATTTTGTTACCTTAAGATCATTGTAATATTTAGGTACCTGTATTTTACAGTACTTAATTTGTACTTGAAATTTAGGTACTACAGATTTTTGGTTACTACCGTTTCATTTTCAGCATTTTGAAAGTTTTTCTATTTCAAATCTCTTAAAATTATGATTTTCAAACACGGAATATTGTATTATTTATGTACCAAAATATTTAGTACAAATCAAGTACTGTAAAATAAAAGTACCTAAATATTACAATAATTTTAAAGTAAAGAAATAGTACTAAATATTCAAAGTAAATCTCTAGTACTACATATTTTAAGTACAGAAATAGTACCTATGCAAAAGTAGCTGTGTAGTATGCTCTAGATAAATGAGGGCCTGGACAGGGTTTTGGGAGCATGAGAGAGCGGGGGCAGGAGAAGGGAGAGAGGGGTGGCAGAAAAGAGAGAAGGGGCGGAAGAAAGGAGAGAAGGGGGTAAAAGTTAGACAAAAATGTATATTAAAATTATTAAAATTTAGCAAGAAAACAATTATTTAATAAATCAGTTAATCAAAAGATTCAAGAAAGTGCAAATAACAAACAAAACGACTCCGTAGAAATATAAAAATGGAAAGTCCTTCATCTCAAAATCAAACAAACGGATAACTGTTATATATTCCGAATCGGTACAGGCATTTTCTTATGTAGGAAATGGTGGACTGGACCTGGTTTTATGGCTAGCCAAACCTTTCACTTGTATTACAGTCACAGAAAATTTCCCAAAATGGCATAGTAACGAAAAAAATATTCTGAACCTCGTCTGACACTTAATTCATTACGATGTCTTATATATGGAGAAAGACTAAAAACTAACCAGGATTTTATTGTGAGCCTGTGCATGTATAGAGTGGGTCTCATTGGGGTCTAAGCGTGACGCGGGATTGCCGAGTTTTGGTAAGCGTGACACGGGAAAGTCAAATTATTTTTTCGTGAAAACGGGAAATGAGGTCTAGCGGGACCCGGGAAATGACAAAAAAATGAGAATTGCTTACGTACATAGTGTAAGCGGGATACGGGAATCTGACAAAACAGTAAGTGGGATCCGTGATTGGAACCCCCCAATGAGACCCCTTATAGAGACACATGTCACCAAACTTGTTTTTTTTTAAAGATAAATTGCTTCAAAGTTAACCGATATGCATATAATTTGGGCTTAAATTAAAATATTGTTTGTTTGCAGTTTACCGACCGACCCTTGAAAATCCTCCCGACTGTGAAAATTTTATTGCTTTAAATTTGAAGATTTTTTTTTTAATACTTCTATTGACGCGATCCGGAACTTTGGGTCCTTTCCGGAAATGATTTAAAGTCTGGGTCAATTACGCATTTCAAGTTCGGTTTTTCTTAGCTTCCCGTCAAGCGTTCATGTGACCATTTAATGATAAAGCACATGGAAATTGTTTACAGTTATCCATGAAGTTACGGAGGAGTACTTTACGTTGTCGTCTCGTGTCAATTTTAAGACAAATAACAAACAAAAAAGTTTATTAGTAAACTGTTTATACAGATTCAGGCACATGTAATGATGTGTGATGATATCATTGACGATGAAGCTGAAGTCCAATCAACTTGAAACTTAGTACACTTGTTGCTTATGATATGATCTTTCTAATTTTAAAGCCAAATTAGACTTTTGACCCCAATTTCACCGTCCACTGAACATAGAAAATGAAAGTGGGAGTTTCAGGTTAAAGTTTTTGGTCAAGGTAGTTTTCGATGAAGCTGAAGTCCAATCAACTTGAAACTTAGTAAACTTGTTGCTTATGATATGATCTTTTTAATTTTAAAGCCAAATTAGACTTTTGACCCCAATTTCACGGTCCACTAAACATAGAAAATGAAAGTGGGAGTTTCAGGTTAAAGTTTTGGGGGAAAGACGGCTTCAAGCCGTCAATTCCCTAATGGGGTTGGCCAGAGTATCATTCCCTCACGTCAATCATTTTGTTTTGATAGTTTGGAAACCCCTCAAAATGTCATACTTAAATTGATGACAAGGAGAACAGATTGACTTTAAATACATTGTTTACACATTTCCCTTCTGTTTCTCGTGAAATTATCGTATATTGAGCTTTCCCTTACTCTATATACGTTTCTTTTACAGTCCGGAAAAATCAGTATTACGAAATATTCTAAATATATCTAACCTAGTGACGTCATTGTTGGAATGCCACACTACACAGGGATATCCTTTATTCATTATAAAAATCATTCACAGTATTTGTATACTAATTTGAAATTCGTATTTGTTAAATGTAAACCTAATGATGTTTTCTGTAGTGTAGATGATTCACACACCAACATGCAATGCTTTAATCTGAGGCTATAATCAGATAATTTGTAGGTCAACTTTCGCGGTAAACGATGTCAATGGGGATACATGAGATTGGGGAGAGAAACGGCAGTTTTCTTTGTTTCTGTAAAGTTCTGTTTTTAGAATCTTCCTCCAATTCAGGAGTACCTCAATTGATGAGTAATTAAACACCAAAATCAAAGTAAATGTTTCTGAACACTTAAAATGTGACATTTAGTATATGATAAGTAGTCTTCTATATAAAAACAAAGGAGTAGGTCCGGTAAGGACCGATTTTGGCCTCAAATTCAGTTTCATCTGACGAAAGATTTTGACCACTTTTTAAACACTTAAAGTGTCTATTTCATATGATGCAATTAATTTATGTGAAAGATTTTAACTTATTTAGTCATTAAAAACGATCCGATTCAGGCTCAAATATGAGAAATCTACCAAATATGCGAAAAAATGTCACTTTTCAGATGGTTTTTGTCAAAAACGAAAGTGGCCGCATCCGTGTTCATCCTCAATCTTTATATATGTTATGTATTATCATCAAATACAACTTCCATTTCAATATTTTGGATGAACACGAATGCGGCCAATTTCGTTTTACACGGAAACCGTCTAAAATTGAACTAAAATGCTGGAATTGTGAAGATTTCAGTAATTTAGCATGAATTAATGGTGCTAGTTCTCAATATATGTGCATTGTATTGTCAAAAAGAGCCCATATTTATGTAACAGAACCTTTCTACTATCCAATAAATGACTAAAAGTTTACATTTTAACAATTTTGTAAAACTGCTATATTTTGGGGCCAAAAAGGGGTCTTACTGGACCTACTCCTTTGTGTACCAACATAATTATTGAAATGGTTAAAAAATAAAAAAAAAATAAAAAATGTTGCTTTTTGTAGTTTATACCTATTGAGATTGGGGAGAGCAACTGCAGTTTTCATTCTTTCTGTAAAGTTATGTTTTTAGAATCTTTCTCCAATTAAGGAGCACCTCAATTGATGAGTAATTACCCACTAAAATGAAAGTTAATGTATCTGAACACTACAAATGTCACATTAAGTATATATATGATAAGTAGTCATCAATTAAAAAATAATTTTGCATACCAACATAATTATTGTGGTGGTAATTTTTTTTTTTTCTTTTTTTTTTTAAATATTGCTTTTTGTAGTTTAAAGCTTTTTATTCATGAATTTTACAGATATATCAAAATGTGGGATCTGGAAACAAACTTCACACAGCTTATATAAATCATATTTGATTTTATAAGTACATGCCCAGCTAACAATGTTACGTCATAATTACGTCGTGACAACGTCATGTTTTCGTCGCATTGACGTCAGGTTATTACGTTGTATTTACGTAAAAGAGTATGGTTTTCTTGACGTTGTCACAACGTCGTACATTAACGTTGTGGTGACGTAAAATTATCCCTGTGATGAGAGTTGTAACTGGGAACTTTATCAATTGAAAATTAAAACTGAATAGATTTTTCAGTCATCACTTTCTTGAGAATACTGTCACAAAAAATTGAGAATGGTCTTAGCCTGCCCTTCAGTTGTACATAATTAAAATTCTAAAATATATTGTAGTAGTTGTTAAATTCAATTCAATTTAAGATAATTAACTCCCAACTTTAATCAAATGTTTTGATTTAGAAGGTGCAGATCTCATTGGTCCTAATTGTCTCTATGATGAATTCTTGACTAAGGAAATGAAATAACAATAAACAACAATTAGTTTCATTATTGTCAAAAATTCTATATGTTCTAGCTGTTCTTTTGCTCATTCTTTGTATGTAGACTATCAAAAGATACTCCCTAAAAATTGAAACAATGGCCGATGTAGGATCGGGAAACAAGCTTCACACAGTTTACATCAATCATATTATTTTTTATTAGTACCTGTATCCCTGTGATGAGAGTTGAAACTGGGAACTTTATCAATGGAAATTTAAAATTAAATGGATTTTTCAGTCCTAATTTTCTTAAGAAAAAAATTTTAAAAATCTTAAGAGTACTGACACAAAAAATGAAAAATGGCCTAGCCTGCAGTTCAGTGGTACACAATTAAGATTTCAGAAAACATTGTAGTTGTTGTTAAATGACAGAAATCAGTTGAATTTTACATAATTAACTATCAACTTTAATTGAGTGTTTAGATTCAGAAGATGCAGATCTCTTGGTCCAAATTGAATCCTAAACTAAGGAAACAAAATTAGATTAAACAACAACAATTGACTTCAATATTGTCAACCTTTCTACATGTTCTAGCTGTTCCTTTTTCATTCTTTACTAGAACACACCCGCGAAATCTCGGGCATTCAGAGCGTAGTTAAGTATGTAAAGTGTTGTTGGAAGAATTTTGTACAGAATGACTGGAGAATTTCAGCAAAAGTATCATGTCATAGGTTATAGGGGACAGGAAAATGTTTTTTTACTCTCCACCTTTATTTCCCAATTTTTGGTTTTCTATCAATTTCAATATGAACATACATTAAGTATGTTATGAACATTTATTTAAGTAAGGAGCCTGTAATTCAGTGGTTGTCGTTTGTTTATGTGTTACATATTTGTTTTTCGTTTATTTTTTGTACATAAATAAGGCCGCTAGTTTTCTCGTTTGCATTGTTTTACATTGTCATTTCGGGCCTTTTGAAGCTGAGTATGCGGTATGGGCTTTGCTCTTTGTTGAAGGCCGTACGGTGACCTATAGTTGTTAATATCTGTGTCATTTTGGTCTCTTGTGGAGAGTTGTCTTAACATGGCAATCATACCACATCTTCTTTTTTTTTTATGTAATCAATGGATTTTGTAAAAGATTTAATGACTGGAGAATTTCAGAAAAAGTATCAAAAGTTCACATGAATGATTTTAGCGCTTATCTGTATATTATGAACATTCATTACTATATAAATAAAGCGTATTTACTTTCAATTCTAAGTTTACTAATCGATCCATGGTGATCATTGATATAGTATACAGACCCTCTCTATTTAATAAACTCTGTGACCGCCGTGGATAGTAAACTTGAAAATGATAGCAGATAAAATTCTGAAAATACACTTTATTCGTAGTATATGTATGTTCAAAGTATACAGAAAAACGCAAACCGGAAGTCTAATCTGACTTAAAATTTCATACAATGACGGGACAATATCCGGATGCCTTTTTTCTCGTTTTTTTCCTAAAATAACTCAATCTGAATAATCATATGAATGGATGACAAATGCGACTATGCACTGTACCTTTAGGACACAGAGGCGTGTTGATTAATTTATTCTGGAAAGAAGAGAATCGACACCAAAAATGAGGTCTTCTCGTTTAATAGTATAGATATGAAGACTATAAAAGATACCCCCCCCCCCCCAAAAAAAAGGGCCGTCTTTCCCCTCAGAGCTATTCAGCTCTTTGATTGATAAAATTGAAGTCCAATCAACTTGAAACTTAGTACATATGTTCCCTATAGTATATATAATCTTTCTAATTTTAATGCCAAATTAGATTATTACCCAATTTCACGGTCCATGGAACATGGTAAAGGATAGTGCGAGTGGGGCATCCGTGTACTTTAGACACATTCTTGTTTAAAAGTTAAATTGTACATTTCTTATTTAACTCCAGTATTTTTCAAGAGATCTTCTTTTATTCCTACCTCCATGAATCTTTAAATGTCTCCTGTACATTCACTCTGAAAATAATAGTTGGGCAAAACAGTCAAAGTTTATTTCTTTAAAATGATGCAACAATGAATACATTAATAACGGACTAATTTCAATGCTGTGGGCAAGTTTCATTTAAGGGGGCTCCTTGCTGTAAATCAATTTTTTTTTCCTGATATAGGATTTTGCTATATTTTTTTTATAAACGAACTTTATCATATACTATAAAGAAAAATGAAATAAAAAAATGGGGTCACTGTTCATTTAAGCTCACAATCTGCCTCCGGAAGAAGCAAACATTTTTGTTAATGTCCTTTTTTTCTGTTGAACTAATAGGAGAAATAGAGGTAATACCGAAATAAAAACATAACCTAACTACAGAAATCGCTTAAATTTTACAATTATTTAGTTTATGTAAAGCTTATTTGAAAACAATAATAAAAAATATAGGTCACCGATGAGTTAAAAAAGATATATTTCAAATTTAAGGCCAAAAAATGGCATTTTTGCACCAAAGGGAGATAATTTGGAGCTTTTTCAATGATATAAACATTTATCATATGTTTAGTAGTAAATACAGTAGTTTTGCATATTTGATAAATAGCCTGCTGTTAAATCCATATCACGCAACTTTGATGCGCACCCTTTATCGCATACCCTTTATCCCACCCCTACCCTTTATCACACCCCTACTTTGTTTTTTTTTAACATAAAGTCAGTTTTTCTTTTATTTTGCTGAAGAAAAATTTTCCTCAAAATAGGTCCAATAGAACGGTCATTCGGGCGTCACGTAATTTATTGAATGACGTCATTGTTTGGTATGTGACGTCACGAACGTCAAGTTTTCATATTGTATGTGACGTCACGAACGTCAAGTTTTCATATTTTTTGGCACACTAAATGGAACTATAAAAAATACATGTACAAAACACACAAAAAAATACAATAATAAACAAAATAAAACAACAGCACGCAAATTGTAAGGTAACCCAGGTGCTTAGGGTAAGTAATTGAGCAGTTCTTTTAAGGTCTTTGAAACAAGACAAAAGTAGAACTGAAGGTAACCCAGTGCTATGGATCAGAAATCATTTCATATAATATAATACTCTTCTGTTGAAATATATGATAAATAGTATAAAACATGGCAAAATCTGTATCACATGCCGTATTACCCTTGATCAATATCATCCCTCGAGCCTAAAGGCCCTTGGGCTGATATTGGTGTCTCGGGATGATACGACATATGATACAGATTTTGCCATGTATTATTCTCTATTTAAAAAGTCATCTGGGGCCAAACCGAATCGATTCTTTGGGTTGATTTTTTTACCATATCATAAAGTAATAACTAATAGTGTAATAAATAAAATGTGTAATGAAAAAATAAAGGTTCAATTTTTTGCTGTAATTTTTGTACCCACAACAACTTTAAAAAATTCTGATTAGTTGTTGGATTTTTAGTTGCTTAATGTACAGTGGCAAATATTTCATTCATGTTCTGTACTAAAATAGCCAATTCTTTGTCATGGGTGATACAAGTAAGTGACTGTTAGATTAATGTTTTTTTAAACCATTGTTAACTATCATGACAGAAAAAGAAAAGAAAACTGATTTTGAAAGCAATACATTGACTCTACACATGAGCTCAGCATTTAGCTTTTGTTTTACAGAGAGTTGAAGAAATTTTTTCCAGAATTGTCTTTTATTGTATTTATCTCCCTTTGACAGAGTTGAAAACCTTTAGTCTAAAGATCTGTTGAGAGGAGCATGAAGAGGTTGTCGATCGTAATCTTAAATAATATTTTTCTCTTTTTTCAGAGAGTGAAAGAAAAGAAGATTTATTCAGAGGAAGGTATTGATGATGATGAAATTGAAGGGAAAAGAACGTACAGTGTGGAGGAAAAACTTAAATCCACCAAATATAACAAGGAATTTGTTAAAATATTGAAAGGGGAAGGTTAGTATACTGTATGCAGAACAAAGTGTGTACAAGGGGAGGTAACTCTCATTGCAACCAAGTGGTCATGACTTGTTCATGAGTTGTATCCCCTTGTTTCATTCTTGTAGGGTTACATTCTAGATGTGGTATGTGCAGGAAATGCTATAGACATGAAAGATATAAGAAGATGTGGTATGAGTGCCAATGAGACAACTCTTCATCCAAGTCACAATTAATAAGTAAATCATTATAGGTCAAAGTACGGTTTCAACATGGAGCCTTGGCTCACACCGAAAACAGCAAGCTATAAAGGGCCCCATAAATTACTGGTGTAAAACCATTCAAACGTAAAAACCAACAGTTTAATCTTTATAAAAAAACAAGAAATGAGAGAAACACTATATAACCACATTACCAACCACAACAAAGACATGAAAGATATAAGAAGATGTGGTATGAGTGCCAATGAGACAACTCTTCATCCAAGTCACAATTAATAAGTAAATCATTATAGGTCAAAGTACGGTTTCAACATGGAGCCTTGGCTCACACCGAAAACAGCAAGCTATAAAGGGCCCCATAAATTACTGGTGTAAAACCATTCAAACGTAAAAACCAACAGTTTAATCTTTATAAAAAAACAAGAAATGAGAGAAACACTATATAACCACATTACCAACCACAACAATTGAATAAGGGTGTCGTAAACAGCGAGAATTAGAAATTAAATACACAATATGAAACAAAAATTATGTTAAAATTCAGACAATTAAAGTTTAGTTATCAGTGTGGATAACAAATTTAATTCACATCCTTGCACATACATTAACAAGTCCAACAAATAATATTTCAATGTAATTTAATTTTGAATGTAACATGTCTTCTGATTGGCTGAAGTTGTTTTGTTTATCAGCTCATAGACATAATTTTGTCATGTGACTATGGCGTCATCAACGTTTTTTCATGGTTTACACCGGTTTAAAATGGAATTTAGAATTAAATTATAAGAAATGATTGTAATATTTTTTCTGCCTTTTCGAAATAACATAAAAATGCACCACAATTTTTATGTTATTTCTTCAAAGACATAAAAAATATTACAGTTATTCCTTAAATAAAAAAGAAATTGTGGTATGATTGCCAATGAGAAAACATTCCACAAAAGTCTGGTTGTGACGAGCCCTACACTGACATTAAACATTGGTTTGCCATTACACAATACAGATACTTTGGATATCAAATTAAATTTGCAAAATATATCAAAAATGTTCAAATTGTGAAATGAGGAACAGAGGGAATAAATGTTAAAATGAAAAAAATATTTATAAAAGTAAAAGCAAGTCTTGTTGTATTGAAAAGCAGAAGGTTGGAAAATAATAAAAATACAGTGAACAGATATATAGTAATGAGTGGTCAGTGAAGGCAATCTATCTTTTATTTTTCGGATTTTACTGTAAAGTATCTACAAGAACATGGGTTAGAGACACCAATTGTTTTCCATGAAAAGAGTGGTCTAGGTTTACGGTGGGTATGAATACACACATGTAAATATATGTGTTTTGTATACGATTATATATAGATGTATTAGCTGACCTTGCAGGTCATTCGTGGGTAGTCAAGGTCTTTGAAAACTTATCATCCTATATTGTGTATTTGCAAATTAGGCAACTATCCACCAAATATATGCAAGATTATAGGATAAAGATAGAAATTACAGGTCACTGTACAGCCTTCAACAATGAGCAAAACCCATTCTGTAAATTAAGCTATTAAAAGCAATGGTGACAAAGTGTGAAATAATTCATAAGTGAAAACCAATGTCTAATTGTTAATATATATTTACTTGTAAACCAGTTAGTTGGAAACCCAACAACACAGCTTGACAAAAATAAGACATTAACATATACAACTTTCTTTTAATCTGACATTAAAATTTGACAGTTGATAATATTAATACATTTGTCATTGTTTATTTTGTATTTTTCAGGGTACCAAGTGAGAACTTTAAAGTCAGTGATGTCAAGCAGTGTGTGGGTATGTACTCTTTTCCTTTATAGAAAAAAGAAAATGATGAATTTTTTGCCTGTGCAAATATTGTAGTTTCATTTTTATGCCCCACCTACGATAGTAGAGGGGCATTATGTTTTCTGGTCTGTGCGTCCGTCCGTCCGTTCGTTCGTCCGTCCGTCTGTCCGTTCGTTCGTCCGTCCGTCTGTCCCGCTTCAGGTTAAAGTTTTTGGTCAAGGTAGTTTTTGATGAAGTTTAAGTCCAATCGACTTCAAACTTAGTACACATGTCCCCTATGATATGATCTTTCTAATTTTAATGCCAAATTAGAGTTTTTATCCCAATTTCACGGTCCACTGAACATGGAAAATGATAGTGCGAGTGGGGCATTTGTGTACTGAGGACACATTCTTGTTTTACAATTCATATGTTACTGTTTGATTAAACAGTAAGTGAGAATAGAGCTCTTGTAACGTTGTATTGAAATGAAACTACAATGTATATGTAACACAACACATGGTTATTTGGAACAGTAGTTTATTAAAGCCGGTCTGGACCAGTGTCCATAATGGACAGTCTCCTCTATACAGTCAAATACACAAGTATATATACAGAATATAAACAGTGTCAAGGTTTCTATTAATTAAAAGATACAGGGATGAATATCTATTAAGTTGACTCTAATTGACATGTTTTGACCAACCTGGAGATTGATGGTCAAAGAATACATGTATGTCCCGTGTTTTAACTAATTGTTATTGCTACATGTCACCACATGGTCTGTATGTAAATATGTTGTATGCAACGTAGCGGTGAATTGAACAACCTTTTACAAGGTCATGATTTTCTTAATAGATATTCCCCTGTATTTATATTATTCAATTTAATAAACATTTTGAGAATATATAATCATAAATATAAATATATATTATATATATTTATATATATATTTTAAGCCCATCATATTGTCACATATAGTAAGTATAAAAAAATAATACTGAACTCCAAGGCAAATTCCAAAAGGGGAAGTACATAAAAACTGACAAAAATTGAACGCTATCAATCATCGGCAAAAGTGAAAAACAACTGCCATATTCCTGACTTGGTACAGGCATTTTCCAAAGAAAATGGTGAGTAAAACCTAACTTCCCAAATGTATTACAGATGTTTATAGTTCTATGAAGGGACAATCAATCATCAATCAAAAAAAAATTACTTGAAAAAACAGAATCTGTAATCTGGTATTTTTTTTTGTTAAAGCTGAAAATTTATCAGAGTTATCTACCTTATGACTGAAACAAAATATTTGGTCATGAAGTGGTCAAACCTTACAGACCAGCTTAGCATTCATTTTCATGTAAAACTTACACTTTGTGTAAAATATAAAAAAATCAAATTTATGTACTGCTGGTGGAAAAAAACTGTATATGTAAACTTGCGCCAGAGTCTTACTTTGAAAAATTAGAAAACATTGAGATATGTTTTACCTACATTGTATATAACATAATAATTTAATTTTGGATGTAACATATCTTGTGATTGGCTAATTTTGTTTATCAGCTTATAAACATAATTTAACATAACATAAATAATTTACTAGAAAGATAGAGCCATTGCATTAAAACAGGAGTAGTCTTAAAAAAAAATAATTTTGGCTTTCATCAGTCAGAGATTTTTTCAAAATATCGGATGAAATGATCAATTTTAGACCGGAAAATGAATAGTTTATGTCTACCTGTAAAAAAGGAATACAGGTATTTCTGAATTGACACATTTTGTAACTACTGCTTATTATATTTATTTGTAGGGAGTCGGCGGATGCTTGATGTTATGGATGTTAATACTCAGAAAGGGATTGAGATGTCCATGAGAGACTGGGTCCAGTATTATGAGAATACTGAAAGGTCAAGGTTACTGAATGTCATCAGTTTAGAATTTAGTCACACCAAGTTAGAGAACTATGTGGAATCACCAGCTTTGGTAAGTGTAAAAGGGGAGGGGGGGGTATCTGCACGGAAGAACTCGAAATAAAATTGCCATTTCATGAAGAAAGAACAATTAAAAATTTCTTGCATGTTGATCTTTTTACAGATTTCACAAAATACGGCGAATAACGAACATTTTTCACGGCTGCACATGAAATGAAAATGGTAAAACATGTACGAAAATAACCCTTTACCACCCTCTTAAAAGTCAGTTACATTAAAGTCTATATAACTGAATACGTAGCTAATATTTTGTCTGCCTTGCAACTGCAAGACATAGGGCTAACAATCCTGTAGTGGATGTGACGGCTTGAACTTTTTGTATAAAGCTTTATATTTCAGATAGTAGAAGACATAGATGCTTCATACCTTGTATGCAGATACCTTATTTTACGAAGTTCCTGTCTGTCATTTGTCCATTGCCCTTGACCTCATTTTCATGGTTCAGTAATGGCTTGAAAAAATATCATATTTTTTTGTGATGCAAATTTCAGATACTATAGGCAATAGGTTAAATATAGTTTGCATATAGACGGATTGTAATGTGCAAAATGTCTAACACACTCGTTTTATCTGACCTTAACCTTTATTTCATGGTTCTTTGAACAATGTTAAGTGTTTGTGGTTTGGTCTTTTTCTAGTGTACTTTTAGCAATGGAATTATTGTAAGATGTACATGTATGTCTGGCAGGTTTCATATGACCTTGACCTCATTTTTATTGTCCAGTGGTCAATGTTACTTTTTTCATGTTTTTTTCCCCAGTTTATCAGATGTACATGTATTAAGCAGTTGGTCATCTATATTTGGTGTATGATTTTTTTTTAAATTTCTGCTTGTCTGTCTGGCAGGGTTCATCTGACCTTGACCTCGTTTTCATGGATCATTTGTAAATTTTCAGTTTTCATTGTTTTGTCAGTTAATCAGATACTATAAGCATTAGGTAAACCATATCTTGTATGTACAACATTTGCAAAGTGTAAATCTTTGTCTTGCAGGGTTCATGTGACCTTGACCTACTTTTCATGGTTCATTTGTCATTGTTACTTTTTACTTTTTTTCATTTTTATATGACCGCAAAAATTGAAAAAATTTTGGTCGTATATTGGTATCATGTTGGCGTCGTCGTCGTCCGAAGACATTTGGTTTTCGCACTCTAACTTTAGTTAAAGTAAATAGAAATCTATGAAATTTAAACACAAGGTTTATGACCATAAAAGGAAGGTTGGAATTGATTTTGGATGTTTTGGTCCCAACAGTTTCGGATTTAGGGGCCAAAGCGGGTCCAAATAAGCATTTTTCTTGGTTTTTTCGAACAATAACTTTAGTATAAGTGAATAGAAATCTATGAAATTTAAACACAAGGTTTATGACCATAAAAGGAAGGTCAGGATTGATTTTGGGTGTTTTGGTCCCTACAGTTTCGGAATTAGGGGCCAAAAAGGGCCCAAATAAGCATTTTTCTTTGTTTTTGAACAATAACTTTAGTATAAGTTAATAGAAATCTATGAAATTTTAACACAAGGTTTATGACCACTAAAGGAAGGTTTTGATTGATTTTGGGAGTTTTGGTCCCAACGAATTAGGGGTTAAAAGGGTCCAAAATTAAACTTTGTTTGATTTCATCAAAAAATGAATTATTGGGGTTCTTTGATATGCAAAATCTATCCAAGCATTCAGATTCTTAATTTTTGGTCCTGTTTTGAAATTGGTCTACATTAAGGTCCAAACGGTCCAAAATTAAACTTAGCTTGATTTAAAAAGAAATGAATTCTTGGGGTTCTTTGATATATGCTGAATCTAAACATGTACTTAGATTTTTGATTATGGGCCCAGTTTTCAAGTTGGTCCAAAACGGGGTCCAAAATTATTATATTAAGTATTGTGCAATAGCAAGAAATTTTCAATTGCTCAGTATTCCGCAATAGCAAGAAATCTTCAATTGCACAGTATTGTGCAATAGCAAGAAATTTTCAATTGCGCAATAGCAAGAAATTTTCAATTGCGCAATAGCAAGAAATTTTCAATTGCGCAATAGCAAGAAATCTTCAATTGCACAGTATTGTGCAATAGCAAGAAATCTTCAATTGCACAGTATTGTGCAATTGCAAGAAATATCTAATTGCACAATATTGCACAATAGCAAGAAATTTTCAATTGCACAGTTGTGCGCAATAGCAAGAAATATTCAATTGCACAGTATTGTCCTGTTTTCAAATTGGTCTACATTAAGGTCCAAAAGGTCAAAAAATAAACTTTGTATGAATTCAACAAAAATTGAATTCATAGGTTCTTCAATATTCTGAATCTAACCATGTATTTAGATTTTTGGGATACGATTGCTTTCAAGCAATCTGTAGACTTATACTGGTGGCTCAGAGCATTTCCCTCACGTCAATCGTTTTATTCTAAACATAAAGGAACATCTCGGATTTTATGATTGTCTTGCTTTAAAAGGTAAAAACAAACAAAGGGATTGAACTTAAACAACTTTCCTATAATGTTCTTTTCATAATCTTCATGTTTGATAATTCCCTTGACTTATATGCCTGTTTTTAACAACACGGAAAATCAGAATTAAGTAGTATTTATATTTAGTGTATTTATAAATTTAGAAACATGTCAGAGGGAATTCCCAGTTTTGGTAAAATGCGAGAGTTCTCTGAATTCAGATCAATCTATTTCTGTCATATAAGAACTGAAGTGGAGTTTTTCTTATATGTTACCGTTATGAAACTGATATTTGAGATTGTATTTTCATAAAGAAATAGAGAAACATCTAGGTCGTTTAATAAACATTTAATATACGTTCTTGCTTCAGGGTTTGTTTTGGAAATTATGCGCATGCGTATAGTTTTCTTGACTTCAAGGGGTTTTAGATTGAATGGTTGTTCTAGATTCCCCACTCATTTAATTAATTTATAACTCATGTGATCTTTTTTTATATATCCCCGCTATTGAGGGTTATTGTTGTTGCATAATTTTAAATCATATGCATCATTTAAATTAAAATAAATATCGTCCACATCGTAGAACACCCCTTTCGGCGAAATGGAGTCTTCCATATTATGGTTTCGAGTTGTCTCCCTTCTGGAAGTAAATTCCGTGAATTCTCAAATCGAGTATTAGCTCGTTCTGTCAATAAACGTCGTATTATATTAATAACGATCGCAGTTTAAACCGATAAATGTGTACGGAAAGGAGTCATGATCACTGACCCAAAGGAAATTAAATATTTAAAGAGTTTGGAATGGGGTGCCTCCTAGAAATAACGTAGGAAAATAGGTGATAAGATAATGTACGAGGTGAAATACCTTCTCTCACTCTGAGTCTTGGTGACTGCTGTGGAAAGTAAACTTGGAATTGATAGTACAAAAATAAAACACAATAGGTCTAATTACATTGTTCATACACTTTTATCCGGGATTGGCTATTTTTTAACTATTTTATATGTGCAGTAGAATTAGTTTTAAAAATAATATTATCCAGCTACATGTATACATGTGTGAATGAAACAACGGCAATCGTATCCCTCAGAGCAATCTGCTCTTTGATTAATATTTGGGCCCTGTTATCAAATTGGTCCACATTGAGGTCTAAAGGGTCTAAAATTGATCATTATTTGATTTCATCAAAAATTGAATTTTGGGGTTCTATGATATGCTGAATCTAACCATGTATTTAGATTTTGGATATTGGACTGTAATAGGTAAATGTCCAATTTAAAATTTTTAAGTTTTTAAGTTTAAGTTCTTAGACCACATTCATTCTGTGTCAGAAACCTATTTTGTGTCAACTATTTAATCACAATCCAAATTCAGAGCTGTATCAAGCATAAATGTTGTGTCCATACTTGCCCCAACTGTTCAGGGTTCGACTTCTGCGGTCGTATAAAGCTGCGCCCTGTGGAGCATCTGGTTCAGTTTATCAGGTACATTTAGCAATTGGTCAACCATATTTGGTGTATAGAATTATTTATTTCTACATGTCTGTCTGGTAGAGTGCTTATGACCTTGACCTCATTTTCAATGCTCAATGATTTCGTCATGGTATTGTTGTTTTTCCAGGTACATTAAGCAATAGTCAAATATATTTGTTGAATGGAATGTTTGTAAGGTATGTCTGTATGGCAGGGTTCACTTTATCGTCACCCTCTCATTTTCACTTGACTAAAAAAAGAATAGGTTTGTTTGCCCCAAACCTACTTACCTAGAAAAAAGCTGCCTACTCAAAATCTTTTATTTTCCTGATTTGAATAAGTTTTTTAATCAGATAGGCACAAAGACTAATAAACATCAGATATATAAAATTTCGTTTTGTGGGGGAAAAAAAGAAAATGCCTACCTACCTACCTACTGTCTCAACCTTTGGGTAGGGTTTGGGCAAACCAAATATTTCAAGTGTGGCCTGATTCAAGAAAAATCAGGTAACTTTGATTTATAATTGTCTCATTGGAAATCATACGTACCAGATCTCCTTAATTTTATAAGATATTTCAGGATGTGCAAACTTGTTTAAACCTCAAGGACCAGTAGTACATGGGTGTTTTAGCCTAGATTTGTATGCATTCAGTAAGGAATACAATTGAAACATGTGTCAGAAAGGTGTCAAACTATTTCTGTTTGAACTCATCTTGGTTTTCTTACTACAGCTGTAAACTTCATGCAACATGTACCATGTTTACTATTGGTATTGGTGGCATTAGAAAATTGAACTCCCTAAAATTTGAACCTGGGTCAATTTTCCAACCAGTGGTGAAATGAGGAAAATAATAGGACCTGAGTGGTGTTATTGTCAACGCCATTGTCCTATATTATTCATATTTAACATTGAGTCCTTTGATTCTCTTATTTAACATCATGGTGGCTAACAAATTGGACCTCAGTATTTTAGATTTTCAAAATAATGGTAAGATCTTAACACAGGATATGATCAAAAATAACTGATGACAGACTCAACTAATTTTACTGATTCTGTGTAATATTTAATAAAAATATATACAATTTACTTATTGTTGTACATGTATCAAAGTCAGGTAAAATCATTTGATTTCTTAGTGTATATTTCATCCAGAAGATAAATTGAATTTTGTCAAGTTTTTGCCTTCGAGATCATAAATAAAACCTGAAGACTCATTTTTTTTCAAACAAATACATTTAGGATACATCAGTCCATCACTAAGTAGTACTTTACTCTCCTTTCCATCTTTTGATATAACTATTATTCTAAGAGACTCCTGGTCTGCTACAAAAATGTTACCATAAGTATCTGTACAAAGTCCCCATGGTCCTAATAAATCCTGTTTATATTGCCAGATCTGTTTACCTGATTGATCAACACAGTATACTGCTTTACCATGATAGTCACTATAGATTACTCTGTCATTACAATAAACAAGGTTCTCCAGGCTTGATTCACTCTCAACTTGTATTGACTTCAGTGTATTTCCTTCTATGTCTATAATACGGATGTCATCAATCAAACCTACAACAAGAGAATCATCTGATGATGATAATCCACAGCAACCTTTGTCTAATGTGATAACTTTGGTTACTGTTTCATTCTCCATATTGAAAATCTTAATGGCTGTCTCAACAGGATAAGTTACGGCAATAGTGTTCTGATTGATCTGTGTAACACTAAAAGCTTTACCAGGTATAGGTAATTGTTTCTGTAGTTTGCCATCAGGAGTAAGTAGGTTAACTTTGGCACGCCTTTCCACTATTATAAGTCTTCCATCCATCAGACAAATCATGTCACTTATCTCCCACATGATGTTGATCTGTATCTTTTTCTCAATGTTCATGGTTATGTTGTTTATGTTTGATTGTTCTTGTGATTCTACTTGTGCTTCCCTTCTCACACTTGTTTCTGTATTCAAATCCATATCTGTTTTAACAACGGTTAATTCTCCTAAGGATCCTAACTTTTTATTTATCTTTTCTACTTCATTGTTTTTCTCCATTTTGATGGTAAATTCTTTTGCCCTGTCGTCTTTGTCCAGATTATCTATGTATCGTTGACATTGATGTACTTGTTGTTCAGTCTGATGTACGCCTAAAAATGATTTGAGTTTTGAGGCATGTGGTATGACTGTATGTAGTTGGTCTTGCATTTTCTTTAAGTTTTTCTGTTTTCCTTCAATTTCAGCTATTAAATCTCTTGCTTTTGATTTTTCCTGATTCAAGATGGTATCTGCTTCTTGGTAGATCTTCTTCTCTAGGTGGGTTAAATGTTCATCTATTTCATTGCGCATTTTCACAATGAATTCTTTAATGCTTTTATATTCTTGTTCTCCTCTTTTAATGTTTCGTGATTTGTTATTTACAATTTCACCTAGGAGTTGTAAGACGGAGTTGATATCTTTCTCTACGGATTCTTTAGATTTTTCAATCTTGGTTTTCTCCACAATACTGGCTAAACTTTTTATTCCGGTACACTTTGAATGACTTCTGGAAATACATTCATTGCAGCAAGGCATTAAATGACTTGGACAATACAAGTTAAGCTGTTGACCATGTTTGTCACATTCTGTTCTAATAGCTTGGACAGATGGTTTATAATTTTTGATATCAATAATCTTATGATCACGTGACAACTTAGATCTTTTGTGATGACCAGAACATGTTGAGCATAATCCTTCATCACAGTTGTAACACCAGATATCAGCTTTAGTGTTTACTTTTCCTTCTATACATGGTCCACATGGAATAGGTTTACTGGATGCCATGACCTGGAAATATCCAAGATAAAAGTTATTTTGCTTTATTGTCAAGGTCCAAATAGTTAACGGTTAATGGATGGTGATACTTGGCCCGAAATGACAAATGTAAAAAATTCAAAGGAGAAAATTAACACCCTGATTTATGAACAAAATCAATGAAAGCAAATATAATGTACAACAAGTCCAGTCACTGAATTACAGTCTCCTGACTAGGGACAGGGACTTGTTGAATGCTTCAATGGTTGTCGTTTGTTGCTATGCTGTATATTTGTTTATCATGCATTCATCCTGTTATGTTGGGCATTAGCTGTGCTTCTAGTTAATTAAATATGAATCGCTGTTTCTAACCCATCTTTTAACAATTTAATTTTGCAATTCTTAAATTTACTTGATGAAGATAAATAAGACAAAATCACAGTTTTACATATTTGAGCAACAACTTTACAGTAGGTAGTTCTTATTCATTGGTAAAAATTACATATTCCTTAGTTGATAATAAGTTTGAACAATAAGATATATTTTTAACAATGTATGCACATAGGTTACATACACATTACTCCGCAATTTATACCTAGTCATTAAATAATATAAATAATATTTTCACCAAATACCTCTTGATGTTGTTATATAACAAAGGTTTAGTTCTCTTTCATCGTTTCTTTCACCATTTCTTCAATGTCAACCAACCAGGAAGTTATTTAGGACATGTCTATACCTGATTCACATAATTAATAAATATTTAAATGGCGTGGAACATATGACTGACCCAAATAATAAAAGTTAGAAATAAAGACATCAGTGGGATTTAAATTTTCTATTAGAGAAAAAAGGTGTATGTTAACAATGTTAACAATGTTTCTAAATATAGAAAAAAATCTTTTGGAAGAATCTGGATATATTTTGTCTCTCATCTTATTTGTAAGGTGACAAAATATTTGCTATAACTTTGTATTATAGTGTGATTTTTCTCTGATTTTAACCTTGTCTATATGTAGAATCAATGTTTTCTATGCAATAAAATTTGTTTCATTTTAGGAATCATCCTGTCAATACATATATATTTCAATGAGCCTCACTAATAAAACTAAATAATTTTTTGTTAAATGACTATATTTGGCTTCAAAACAAAGTCTAATGTCTTTAGTAATCTATAAACAAAACCCACCAGTAACATGTACCTGAAAATAATATAAACAAAATAATAGAAAACACAATAGTTAACATTGTTGCCCTGCCTGCCACAAAAGTCATTCTATGCGAAACAAAAGGATTAATATCTGGAGTCAGCATAAACTATTAGTAAATTGTATAAAGCTAAATATTTCAAAATGTAGAAGACCTAGATACTTCATACATTGTTTGTAGATTCTGTATTTTACAAAGATTCTGTTTTTCATTTGTCCATTGTCATTGCCTCATTTTCATGATTCAGCGACTGCCTGAAATATCAGTGATTAAGTTACATGACTATATAATTAAAAGGTATTTTATGGTCATTTTAAAGGGTCTAGCTCCTTCAGGGGCACATCCAGCCATTTGAAAAAGGGGGGGTCAACTATATTACCCCATTCAAATGGATCCATCACTGTACTGGTTAGAGTATACCATATTGCTTGATGTATGGATCAACTAAAGTTGTTTATTATTTCTTTGTAGGTCAGACAAGTGGATTGGGTGGATACAGTATGGCCAAGACACTACAAAGATTGTCAGACAGAATCCACTAACATAATTGACAAGATGAAATACCCAAAAGTTCAAAAGTAGGTTTAAATCTGAGGCAACCTTTCTACCATCAACAATTTAGTATATGACATAACTTCCACTGGCACTCGTCTTAGAAAAATAATTTTGGTATATAGTGTAAAAAATTCTGAGATAAGTGCCTGTTGTTAGTTCATCTAGTGTTCTGATGAATGGCTAGACTAGCTGCTCTGTGGTGTTGCATTTAGAATGCATAACAATGTTATTTAGCGACAAAAAGAGAAGTGGGATTTTTAGCATTAAAAAAATAAGTTTTCAACATTTGAGATATTAAAATTACAAAAAGGTGTGGCATATCTCTGTGATAACATTTTATATTATGTATATTAACATTTTTGTGATCATTTTAGGTATTGCTTGATGAGTGTGAAGGGATGTTATACAGATTTCCATGTAGACTTTGGGGGACATCTGTATGGTATCATATACTACACGGGAAAAAAGTAAGTGTAAGTTATATAGATCAAAGAAGATGTGATATAAGTGCCAAAGAGACAACTCTCAATCCGAGTCACAATTTGTAAAAGTAAATCAATGTAGGTCAATGTACAACACAAGCCTTGGTTCACACTAAACAGTAAGCTATAAAGAGCCCCAAATTTTTTTTATTATTGAATCTAGAGTCAAAGTTTATAAATAAAATATTTGATTAAAAATTTCATATTCAAGTTGCAGATACAGTACATGAATCTTAACAGTTATGGACAAAGGGAAATAACTCTAGTTGAAAACTGTTGTCTTAATTTGTTCCATTGCTTTCAAATTAAATACAATGCAGTTCAAACTGTCAAATGATAGCAATCAAAAGTGCTTTGAATTTTATAAAAAGATTTTCTTCACAATTTTGGACTATTGTCAGATATACAACACACATGTACAGAAATAAAATAAAAGAAAGGAAAATTCAGAGTTCATAACACCACTTCATGAACACATAGTATATAATTTAATTTTAAATGTAACACATCTTTTGATTGGTTGACGGTGTTTTGTCTATCAGCTCATATACATAATTTTTGTCATATGACTGTGACGTCGTCAACATTTTTTCATGATTTACTCTGGCTTTAAATGGAATTAAGAATTGAATTATAAGAAATGACTATAATATTTTTTTTCTGTCTATTTGAAATAACATAAAAAATGTGGTGTACACTTTAAAAAAAACCTGCTATGCAGGTTATTCAGTGTGTGCCACATTTTTGATGTTAGTTCTTCATAGACAGAAAAAATATTACAGACATTCCTGAAATTAAATGGTAAAAATAAACAGCACATACAAAGTGGATTTAAATTGTTTCTGTTTTCAGGTATTTTGGTTAATTCCACCAACACCAAAAAACATGGAAATCTACTTAACCTGGGTGTTGTCAGGGAAACAAGGTGACATTTTCTTGGCAGACAAGGTTGAAGGATGTGAGAGAATTACATTGCATGCTGGGTACACTTTCATCATACCATCAGGTAAATACTAACCATGGAAACTGAAACTATATTCTTATTTATTTATGGTTTAAGTGGTAGACAATTTATTGCAAGTAAGGCAGTACAGTTATAGAAAAAGAATATTAATTTTGTAAAAAGAAAGAGTTCAAATCATTTGTTTCAAAATATTTCTGTTAGAAAAATTCACAATGGATTTCTGTTTTAAAAAACCCATTTGAAACAAGTTCAGTTTATGTTGGTTGAGAAAGACCGTCCGTAATCAGAGAAAGATCATCTACCGGCGCTAAGATTGATTGATTGATTGTTTGCTTAATATCAAATACTGACAATCATAGAAAAGTCCGATTGGTGTCTGTCTTTAGATGACAAACCACTGTGCCATGAGATGCACTACCTAGACCATTTAGATGTTGGGGCCCTTCAAGATGTTGGAACCTTAGTGAATATTAAAAACTTTAGACACATGCTTCATCTTGTATTTTTTAAAGATTTAAACATACATTAATTTTTTCCTCCCTCATTTGTCAAAAATTTATATTTAAAAATATAGATATTTTACTGACTTATTGATAATGGTATGAATGAAATAAATATAAAACTTGAGATCAATATAACCTACAATACTTATTATGTGTTTTTAGGTTGGATTCATGGAGTTTATACACCTGAAGACTCTCTAGTGTTTGGAGGTAATTTTCTTCACAATTACACCATGGAGACCCAGTTAACCGTGTCTGATATTGAGGACAGAACACATGTAAGTAATTTCTAGTGGATTTTGTTGGTATAAGTGAATCACAAAATTAAATGTTCATCAAATGACACATTCCCTTTTTAGCTCACCTTTCCTAAAAGGAAATGTGAGCTTTTGCCATCACTTGGTGTCCGTCGTCGTCCGTCCGTCGTCGTCGTTGTAAACTATTTCAAAGATCTTCTCCTCTGAAACTACTGTACCAATTACAACAAAACTTTAGCCGAATGATCCTTAGGGTATCTAGAATAAAGATTGTGTTTTATTTTCCATTTTGTGAAAAAACATGGCCGCCATGGCTAAAAATAGAACATGGGGGTAAAATGCAGTTTTTGGCTTATATCTCAAAAACGAAAGCATTTAGAGCAAATCTGACATGGGGTAAAAATGTTCAGTAGGTCAAGATCTATCAGCTCTGAAATTTTCAGATGAATCAAACAACCTGAAATTTTCAGATGAATCAAACAACCCATTGTTGGGTTGCTGCCACTTAATTGGTAATTTTAAGGAAATTTTGCAGTTTTTGGTCATTGTCTTGAATATTATTATAGATAAAGATAAACTGTAAACAGCAAAAATGATCAGCAAAGTAAGATCTACAAATAAGTTAATATGACCAAAATTGTCAATTGACCCCTTAAGGGGTTATTGTCCTTTAATGACAATTTTTCACAATTTGTTCATCATATTTGCTAACTTTAAAAAATCTTCTCCTCTAAAACTACTCAACCAAATTCAACCAAACTTCAACTGAATGATCAGTAGGGTGTATAAAATAAAGTTTGTGTTTTATTTTCTATTTCGTCAAAAAACATGGCCGTCATGGCTAAAAATAGAACACAGGGTAAAATGCAGTTTTTGGCTTATATCTCAAAAACTCCAGCATTTAGAGCAAATAAGACAAGAAGTTAAAGTATTTATTAGGTCAAGGTCTACCTGTCCTGAAATTTTCAGCCGAATTGGGTAACTGGTTTTTCAGGTATAATGCCCCTGAATTGATGAT
Organism: Mytilus edulis; assembly: GCA_019925275.1. Classification (NCBI taxonomy): domain Eukaryota; kingdom Metazoa; phylum Mollusca; class Bivalvia; order Mytilida; family Mytilidae; genus Mytilus; species Mytilus edulis. The sequence goes on from CM034360.1 coordinate 104,783,433, forward strand.
TTTAAAGAAATTTTGCAGTTTTTGGTTATTATCTTGAATATTATTATAGATACAGATAAACTGTTAATAGCAAAAATGTTAAGCAAAGTAAGATCTACAAATAAGTCAATTTGACCAAAATTGTCAATTGACCCCTTAAGGAGTTATTGCCCTTTAAAGACTTTTTTCACAATTTGTTCATCATGTTGACTTACTTTAAAAAATCTTCTTTTTTGAAACTGCTGTATCAATTTCAGCCAAACTTAGGCTAAATGAGTTTCAGAGTATCTAGTATAAACTCTCTAGGAAATGGCAGGTTTTTTTTCAATAGTAGATAAAGTAAATTGAAAACAAATCATGTCCTAGAAGGTACTTACCAAATGTTGTTACTTTGACTTTAGCTGGCAAAAAAAAATAGAGGCCAATTAGTTTGATTTTCCAAGATCATTTCTAGAATCACTAAACAAAGTGAAATCAAACTTATTTTCAAAGATCTTTTCTAGAATCACTAAACAAAGTGAAACCAAACTTATTTTCAAAGATCTTTTCTAGAATCACTAAACAAAGTGAAACCAAACTTATTTTCAAAGATCTTTTCTAGAATCACTAAACAAAGTCAAACCAAACTTATTTTCAAAGATCTTTTCTAGAATCACTAAACAAAGTGAAACCAAACTTGCTACATATGTTTTATGTTTTGATTTATGTACTGATAAAAAGCTTATTTTAAGGCTATTTTGGCAAAATAAATAAAAGTGATCAATTCAGGCACCTTGCATCCTCTGATTTTGTCATGTTCAAGTCAGGATGATAGATGAAAACAATTATTGTAAATAATGGTTACACACTAAATTGGGGTCTCATTGGGGAGTTCCTATCCCGGATCCCGCTCACTGTTTTGTCAGATTCCCGTATCCCGCTTACACTATGTACATAAGCAATTCTCATATTTTTGTCATTTCCCGGGTGCCACTAGACCTCATTTCCCGTTTTCACTACACAATAATTTGACTTTCACGAGTCACGCTTACAAAAAATCGGCAATCCTGCGACCCACCTAAATGTGTGGATTGATTTCTTATTATTTAAATATAAGGAAAATAATACCTTCATCATTTTAAATCGCAGTCATTTGTATATCCTGACATGATTCAAACGCCAAAAATAAGAACACCTGAATTTGTTGTAACAAATCAAATTTACTTTTATACCATGTACTTAAACAAGTTTGGCAACCATACCTGTGATTCTGATTATGACAGATTTATTTCTATTTACAGGTGCCTCATAAATTTCGATATCCATTTTATGCCGAAATAGCATGGTATGTTTTGGCTCAATACTTGTGCTGTCTGACAGGGAAGCAGTACATTGAACTTCCATCTGAGAATCAGGAGGACGAGAAACCAGATTGTCAAGATGATTCTAGACCCTCGTCAAGATGTTCACAAGAAAATGGACAAATGGAATCAAAAAATTCACCTGAAATTGGAACTTCAAATATTTCAAAAAGTATCAAAATAGAACTCACTAGAATAGACCACCAAAGTGTGAAAAAATCTCCTTCCGCTGATGATGAAAAATCGGCAATAAAGTTGAAACAATCACCACGGAAATCTACATCTGATAGTTGTAGTTCTGCAGACACTGAAATATACGAGAGACCAGATGATATTGCTGGTCACCATGGTGATATTGATTTTTCAAATGTATCAAAAGAAATAACTTCCAAAGCAAGCAAATTGAAAATGAATGAGGATTCAAATAGTTCATCAGGATCCATCGAAATCAGACGAACGAAAAGAGAACGTAAGAATGTTCATTTAACCAAGTGGGAGATAAAAGGATTGAAAAAAATGATTGAATGGTTGGAAGACTTACCTCCATCTAAGAAAGGTATCCCTAAAGACCTGATTGATCCTGAGGGTGTACTCAGAGAGGCAAAGGTAAGTTACTAAGAAAACAGAATATCAAGATACAGTGAAACCTACTATAAAGGGGGTCTCATTGTGGGGTTTTGATCCAGGATCCCGTTTACTGTTTTGTCAGATTATCGTATCCCGCTTACACTATGTACGTAAGCAATTCTCCATTTTTTGTAATTTCCTGTGTCCCTATAGACTTCATTTTCCGTTTTCATGGCACAATAGTTTGACTTTCACATGTCACACTTACAAAAAATCAGCAATTCTGCGTCACACTTAGACCTCAATGAGACCCACTATAAAAGTCACTTCTTTTGCATACAGTCAAACCTGCAATAAAGGTATTTTCTATAACATGTAGCCCTATTTTGTCATGTCAATTTCTTCTTTTCCCACTGTAGAAAAATGTTTGAATTACAAACCTCAATTCAAAGTTTACATTTGATAATGTCAGTTTTCTCTGTGTCTGAAGATGATCTTTTTATGCAGGTTTACTGAAGTAACATCAATTCCAGAAAATTTATTACCCTGATATTGTCATGGCTAGTTAAAAACTTGACCAAAAGACGACTGATTTGTTTTGTGTTTATTTCAATAAGACCAATATAGGATTTAAACTATATTGAATTAAATATAAATAAAATGAAATTAAGTATAACATATAAATTTTCTTTACAAGTGACTTTTTAAGTTATCAGATTGCTGTTTCATTATTTATTGTTATATATTCATTATAAAATTCTAATGCATTAAATTAACTGTTGTTCTTTTGATAAAGATTATATTTTCAAAAAGGGAGATAATTTTGCAGTTTTTCGGAAAAGAAATTGTATTTTTAGCTCACCTGTCCCGAAGGGACAAGTGTGCTTATGCCATCACTTGGCGTCCGTCGTCGTCCGTCGTCGTCTGTCGTCATAAACTATTTCAAGAATCTTCTCCTCTGAAACTACTGGGCCAAATACTTTCAAACTTTAACTGAATGTTCCTTAGGGTATCTAATTTATAAATTGTATCCGAAGTTTTGATCTATCAACAAACATGGTCGCCATTGCTAAAAATAGAACATAGGGGTCAAATGCAGTTTTTGGCTTATAACTCAAAAACCAAAGCATTTAGAGCAAATCTGACATGGGGTAATATTGTTTATCAGGTCAAGTTCTATCTGCCCTGAAATTTTCAGATGAATCAGACAACCCGTTGTTCGGTTGCTGCCCCTGAATTGGTAATTTTAAGGAAATTTTGCTGTTTTTGGTTATTATCTTGAATATTATTATAGATAGAGATAAAATGTAAACAGGAATAATGTTCAGCAAAGTAAGATTTACAAATAAGTCAACATGACGGAACTGGTCAGTTGACCCCCTTAGGAGTTATTGCCCTTTATAGTCAATTTTTAACCATTTTTAGCTCACCTGGCCCGAAGGGCCAAGTGAGCTTTTCCCATCACTTTGCGTCCGGCGTCGTCGTCGTCCGGCGTCTGTCGTCCGTCGTCCGTCGTCGTTAACTTTTACAAAAATCTTCTCCTCTGAAACTACTGGGCCAAATTGAACCAAACTTGGCCACAATCATCATTGGGGTATCTTGTTTAAAAAATGTGTGGCGTGACCCGGTCAACCAACCAAGATGGCCGCCACGGCTAAAAATAGAACATAGGGGTAAAATGCAGTTTTTGGCTTATAACTCAAAAACCAAAGCATTTAGAGGAAATCTGACATGGGGTAAATATGTTTATCAGGTCGAGATCTATCTGCCCTGAAATTTTCAGATGAATCGGTCAACCCGTTGTTGGGTTGATGCCCCTGAATTGGTCATTTTGAGGAAATTTTGCTGTTTTTGGTTATTATCTTGAATATTATTATAGATAGAGATAAACTGTAAACAGCAATAATGTTCGGCAAAGTTAGATTTACAAATAAGTCAACATGACCGAAATGGTCAGTTGACCCCTTTAGGAGTTATTGCCCTTTATAGTCAATTTTTAACCATTTTTCATAAATATAAGTAATCTTTTACAAAAATCTTCTCCTCTGAAACTACTGGGCCAAATTAATCCAAATTTGGCCACAATTATCTTTGGGGTATCTAGTTTAAAAAATGTGTGGCGTGACCCGGTCAACCAACCAAGATGGCCGCCACGGCTAAAAATAGAACATAGGGGTAAAATGCAGTTTTTGGCTTATAACTCAAAAACCAAAGCATTTAGAGGAAATCTGATGTGGGGTAAAAATGTTTATCAGGTCAAGATCTATCTGCCCTGAAATTTTCAGATGAATCGGTCAATCTGTTGTTGGGTTGCTGCCCCTGAATTGGTAATTTTGAGGAAATTTTTGCCGTTTTTGGTTATTATCTTGAATATTTTTATAGATAGAGATAAACTGTAAACAGGAATAATGTTCAGCAAAGTTAGATTTACAAATAAGTCAACATGACCGAAATGGTCAGTTGTCCCTTTAAGGAGTTATTGCCCTTTATAGTCAATTTTTAACCATTTTTCATAAATCTAAGTAATCTTTTACAAAAATCTTCTCCTGAAACTAATGGGCCAAATTAATCCAAAGTTGGCCACAATCATCTTTGGGGTATCTAGTTTAAAAAATGTGTGGCGTGACCTGGTCAACCAACCAAGATGGCTGCCACAGCTAAAAATAGAACATAGGGTAAAATGCAGTTTTTGGCTTATAACTCAAAAACCAAAACATTTAGAGGAAATCTGACATGGAGTAAAAATGTATTTCAGGTCAAGATCTATCTGCCCTGAAATTTTCAGATGAATCGGTCAACCTGTTGTTGGGTTGCTGCCCCTGAATTGGTAATTTTGAGGAAATTTTGCTGTTTTTGGTTATTATCTTGAATATTATTATAGATAGAGATAAACTGTAAACAGCAATAATGTTCATCAAAGTAAGATCTACAAATAAGTCAACATGACCGAAATGGTCAATTGACCCCTTTAGGAGTAATTGCCCTTTATAGTCAATTTTTAACCATTTTTCGTAAATCTTAGTTATCTTTTACAAAAATCTTCTCCTCTGAAACTACTGGGCCAAATTAATTCAAACCTGGCCACAATCATCTTTGAGGTACCTTGTTTGAAAAATGTGTCCGATGATCTGGCCATCCAACCAAGATGGCCACCACGGCTAAAAATAGAACAGGGGTAAAATGTAGTTTTTTGCTTATAACTCTGAAACCCAAATCATTTAGAGGAAATCTGACAAGGAGTTAAATTGTTAATCAAGTCAATATGTATCTGCCCTGAAATATTCAAATGAATAGGACAACCGGTTATTGGGTTGCTGCCCTCCAATTGGTAATTTTTAAAGAAATTTTGCTGTTTTTGGTTATTATCTTGAATACTATTATAGATAGCGATAAACTGTAAACAGCTATAATGTTCATCAAAGTAAGATCTACAAATAAGTCCACATGACCTAAATGGTCAATTGACCCCTTAAGGAGTTATTGCCCTTTATAGTCAATTTTTAACAATTTTCATTAATTTGGTAAATTTATGTACAGTTTATTGTAATAAAAGATATTTTGTATTGTTGAAACTTCTGACGTCACCTATTGTTTATTATACATATTGTTTATATTGTTTGTAATATGCCATATGTATACACTGTACATGTACTTGATTATACTGATGAGCCGTAAGGCTCAAAGTTAATAAAGAATTTGAATGTAAATTTTTACCAAATATTTTTCTCTGTTACTAATGGGCAAAGTTCATTATAGATATAATTGTAAGAAGCAAGAATGTTCAGTAAAGTAAGAACTTCAAACACATCACCATCACCAAAATACAATTTTGTCATGAATCCATTTGTGTCCTTTGTTTAATATGCACATAGACCAAGGTGAGCGACAGGCTCTTTAGAGCCTCTAGTTCGTAAATCTTAGTAATCTTTTACAAAAATCTTCTCCTCTGAAACTACTGGGCCAAATACTTCCAAACTTTAATTGAATGTTCCTTAGGGTATCTAGTTTGTAAATTGTATCCGAAGTTATGATCTATCAACAAACATGGTCGCCATTGCTAAAAATAGAACATAGGGGTCAAATGCAGTTTTTGGCTTATAACTCAAAAACCAAAGCATTTAGAGCAAATCTGACATGGGGTAATATTGTTTATCAGGTCAAGATCTATCTGCCCTGAAATTTTCAGATGAATCAGACAACCTGTTGTTGGGTTGCTGCCCCTGAATTGGTAATTTTAAGGAAATTTTGCTGTTTTTGGTTATTATCTTGAATATTATTATAGATAGAGATAAACTGTAAATAGGAATAATGTTCAGCAAAGTAAGATTTACAAATAAGTCAACATGACGGAAATGGTCAGTTGACCCCTTTAGGAGTTATTGCCCTTTATAGTCAATTTTTAACCATTTTTCGTAAATCTTAGTAATCTTTTACCAAAAATCTTCTCCTCTGAAACTACTGGGCCAAATACTTCCAAACTTTAACTGAATGTTCCTTAGGGTATCTAGTTTGTAAATTGTATCCGAAGTTATGATCTATCAACAAACATGGTTGCCATTGCTAAAAATAGAACATAGGGGTCAAATGCAGTTTTTGGCTTATAACTCAAAAACCAAAGCATTTAGAGCAAATCTAACTTGGGTAATATTGTTTATCAGGTCAAGATCTATCTGCCCTGAAATTTTCAGATGAATCAGACAACCTGTTGTTGGGTTGCTGCCCCTGAATTGATAATTTTAAGGAAATTTTGCTGTTTTTGTTTATTATCTTGAATATAATTATAGATAGAAATAAACTGTAAACAGCAATAATGTTCAGCAAAGTAAGATCTTCAATTAAGTCAAATTGACCAAAATTGTCAATTGACCACTTAAGGAGTTATTGCCCTTTAAAGACTTTTTTCACAATTTGTTCATCATGTTGACTTACTTTAAAAAATCTTCTCCTTTGAAACTGCTGTATCAATTTCAGCCAAACTTAGGCTAAATGAGTTTCAGAGTATGAAGAAAATAGGACGATCCAAAAAACATTTAAATAAATTGAAAAGCCAAAATAATCATTGATGAGAGATTTAACCAAAAGAATTAAGGTGAGCGATTCAGGCTCTTGAGAGCCTCTTGTTTCAAATAAAGGTAGTTAATGAAAGCTTGTCATCTTGATTATTTTTGACAAAGAGAACAAATTTTGAACATTTTCTTGTTAAACTTAAAAGTTTTTGAAGCTTTTAAACTATCCAAGTTAATTAGTAATGTTTTTGTGTTGTTGCAGCAATTGGTAATAGACCATCTTCAAGACAATGCACAGCTTGCAATCACAGGAGAGGCAATTACTTATTGGCCACCATCAAAAAAGGTGAGAGTATATATGATGGAATTTACATAAGATCTTAAGTGGTTAATTAAAAATTCTTCTTGAACATTTAATGGCTCCGCCTTGGCCCTTGTCCGTCTGTATGTCCGTCCATACTTGCGTCCCAAAATTGGTTTCTGTTCTCTAACTTGAGTTTGCCTCAACCAATTGTTTTGAAACTTATACACAATGCTTATTACCACAATATATAGATCAATTTTGATGTTTTGTGGTGTCACTTTTAATGTTCTTGAGTTGTATCCCTTTACACATGTTACAAATGAAAAATTGCTTGATTTTTCATTAAGGTTCTCTTACTAAAGTTTACCTCAACTAAATGTTTTGAAACGTATACACAATGCTCATTTCAACAAAACTCAGATCAAGAACAAATTTGAATAGCGTCACTTTTACAGTTCTTGAGTTATATTCCTTTAACATTATATGCCAAAAAAGGGGGGGGGGATCATCTGTCCCATGTATATTCCTCATTTATTTGGCATCAGACAATCATATAGGAATATGGATTTTAAAGAAATGTGAAATTTATAAAATCTTACTTAAATGATTTATATAAAACCCCTGAAAATTTCATGGAAGTTTTACTTCTGATGTTTTTATTAAACTTATTGGTAGATAAATTTACCCTGTAATGTTAAATAAATAGTTGCAGGGTTCTTGGTCATAAAACTGTACACTGCAATATTGTATAAGTGATCATTTTGACTATTTATGAAATATTTGCCACTGGACTTTAAGCTAACAACAAGAAATCAGTTATCTGAGTGCTTCTAGTCCTTGGTGGTCCTGACTATAACATTTATAATAACAAAATCGTGCATTTTAGTCAAAAATGACAAAATCTCAACAATAATTGCATGCAATAATTTCTAAATTTACCGTAGTTAGTTATTTCTTAATGAAATATCATTACATTTCTTATCAATTTTCCAGAATTCAAAACTATGCCCATGTGACTATTCCAGGTTCAAAATATTCCTTACTTGATTTGAAAATAGAGATCCGATGACAGTTCACCAATGAAATCAATCAAAACCACCCCTGACAGGCAAAAAAAACCATTTATTTTATATCAACAATACTCAAAACTACAGTTTAATTTGCAATACCAAACCCCATGAAAAAGGGTATCCTTAGAAGGGTAAGGGTTTCTAACTTTATATGCAACAATTAATATATTATAATGATGTTTAATTAAAATAAAATATAAGATTACAGTATTAATTTATCTGTATTTTCTGCTACAGGTTATCAAACCAAAAAAGCAGTATACCTCCACTGGACAGAAAGCACCCAAGGCTGCAAAGGGAAAATTACAAAAGTCGGAGGTTGTGCGTCGTCGGAGAACAAGATGTAAGAAATGTGAACCATGCACACGGTCAGATTGTGGGGAATGTAATTTCTGTAAAGATATGAAGAAGTTTGGTGGATCAGGCAGAATGAAGCAATGTTGTAAAAGCAAGCAGTGTCTTTCTGTAAGTATAGCGAAAGCTGAGCAAATGTATTTAAGTTTAGTGGAAAACAGTTTAAACGAAACTATAAACATTTTTACATTTTCTTTTAGATAGACAGCAATATATGCTTTTTAAAGTGCTATAACACTTTGATTAAATTGTAAACTGGAAACAATAAATGGCAGCAGTGATTCATCCAATCAAGTTAAAATGGCCTAAATTGTATGTAGTTCAAAGGACAAGGTTCACTTATGGCACAAAATGGCCTTAAATATCAACTTTATCATAAAACACCATAAAGGTCCCAATTTGGTTCATAAATGGGTCTATTTCATAAATCTTAATGCTAGATACATCAGTTCTTCTCATTAAAGTACATAATATTCTACAAAGTAAGCCCATTTTGGACAGTTTGTCAAAATATGAAGATTTTGTGCAATTTTCAGACCTAAAAGCTTAAGAAACACATTGGCCGCCACCTATGATCCAGAATGTGTTGGTACCAAAAGATTCCTAGAATTCATCAATATAAAAACTTTTCGGATCGTGGATGGAGGCCATGGTTAATTATGCCAAAAACAATTGAAATTATGGGGAAAAAGTACCAAAATTGACATAGAATTCATCAATATAAAAACTTTTCGGATCGTGGATGGAGGCCATGGTTAATTATGCCAAAAACAATTGAAATTATGGGGAAAAAGTACCAAAATTGACCTTAAAATACAAATAATGTTTTTTTAAGGGGTCATAGCTTCATAAATTGTAAAGGAAGGTGCCAGAAAAATATGTTTTTGTCTTAATAGTATTATTACAAGTACTTCTTTGTGAAATTTGTAATTTTTTGGCCCGTTTTAAAAAACATTAAAAATTTAGGGCCAATTTTAACCCTTCGTGAACCTTCTCCTTTTATGATTTCAAGGACCAAATCTGACTGATATTTCATTTTTTAGCATTCTTATTTCGTGGTTCCTTTCATTCACAAAATTAGGAAAAAGTAAAGTCATTACCCAAATTTCCCGCTATATATTTATTTCTCTATTTGCTTTGGTCCTGCTAAAAAAAGGCCTCTTCAGCTATAATTTTTACATGTTACAGCCTGTATTACCACACAATGCCACCTGTTTGATTTGTAATAGCTATTATTTTTACATGTTACAGCCTGTACTACCACACAATGCCACCTGTTTGATTTGTAATAGCTATTATTTTTACATGTTGCAGCCTGTACTACCACACAATGCCACCTGTTTGATTTGTAATAGCTATTATTTTTACATGTTACAGCCTGTACTACCACACAATGCCACCTGTTTGATTTGTAATAGCTATTATTTTTTCATGTTGCAGCCTGTACTACCACACAATGCCACCTGTTTGATTTGTAATAGCTATTTTTTTTTCATGTTATAGCCTGTACTACCACACAATGCCACCTGTTTGATTTGTAATAGCTATTATTTGTACATGTTACAGCCTGTACTACCACACAATGCCACCTGTTTGATTTGTAATAGCTATTATTTTTATACGACCGCAAAAATTTTAATTTTTTGGTCGTATATTGCTATCACGTTGGCGTCGTCGTCTGCGTCGTCGTCGTCGTCATCATCCGAATACTTTTAGTTTTCGAACTCTAACTTTAGTAAAAGTGAATAGAAATCAATGAAATTTTAACACAAGGTTTATGATCACAAAAGGAAGGTTGGGATTGATTTTGGGAGTTTTGGTCCCAACATTTTAGGAATTAGTGGCCAAAAAGGGCCCAAATAAGCATTTTCTTGGTTTTTCGCACTATAATTTTAGTTTAAGTGAATAGAAATCTATGAAATTTTGACACAAGGTTTATGACCACAAAAGGAAGGTTGGGATTGATTTTGGGAGTTTTGGTTCCAACAGTTTAGGAATAAATGGCCAAAAAAAGGGCCCAAATAAGCATTATTCTTGGTTTTCGCACAATAACTTTAGTATAAGTAAATAGAAATCAATGAAATTTTAACACAAGGTTTATGACCACAAAAGGAAGGTTGGGATTGATTTTTGGAGTTGAGGTCACAACAGTTTATGAATTAAGGGCCAAAAAGGGGCCCAAATAAGCATTATTTTTGGTTTTTGCACCATAACTTTAGTATAAGTAAATAGAAATCTATGAAATTTAAACACAAGGTTCATGACCATAAAAGGAAGGTTGGGTTTGATTTTGGGAGTTTTGGTCCAAACAGTTTAGGAATAAGGGGCCCAAAGGGTCCAAAATTGAACTTTGTGTGATTTCATCAAAAATTGAATAATTGGGGTTCTTTGATATGCCGAATCTAACTATGTATGTAGATTCTTAATTTTTGGTCCCGTTTTCAAATTGGTCTACATTAAGGTCCAAAGGGTCCAAAATTAAACTTAGTTTGATTTTAACAAAAATTGAATCCTTGGTGTTCTTTGATATGCTGAATTTAAAAATGAACTTAGATTTTTAATTATTGGCCTAGTTTTCAAGTTGGTCCATATCGGGGTCCAAAATTAAACTTTGTTTGATTTCATCAAAAATTGAATAAATGGGTTCTTTGATATGCCAAATCTAACTGTGTATGTAGATTCTTAATTTTTGGTCCAGTTTTCAAATAGGTCTACATTAAGGTCCAAAGGGTCCAAAATTAAATTAAGTTTGATTTTAACAAAAATTAAATTCTTGGGCTTATTTGATATGCTTTATCTAAATATGTACTTTGATTTTTGATTATTGGCCCAGTTTTCAAGTTGGTCCAAATCAGGATTCCATATCAAGTATTGTGCAATAGCAAGAAATTTTCAATTGCACAGTATTGCACAATAGCAAGAAATATCTAATTGCACAATATTGTGCAATAGCAATTAATTTTCAATTGGAGTTATCTTTCTTTGTATAGAATAGTAGTTGATAATATATGTTGGAAATTTGCCAGACATGACTATGATGTCATTTTCTATTTTTATTTGCCAATAACTTTATGTAAATAACTTCATTGGAAATTTGCCAATATAAAATGTTGCTGAAGAAGCTTTTTTTCCTTATCTTATCTAAAATGTTTTTAGATAATGTATGTTGGACATTTGCCAGACATGACTATGATGTCATTTTCTATTTTCATTTGCCAATAACTTTATGTGAATAACTTCATTGGAAATTTCCCAATATAAAATGTTGCTGATGAAGTTTTTTTTATTGTTTTATACAATAAACAATGTATATTCACTTTTACCTACCAACCAATCTTTACAATTCAGTGATAACAAGCACTTTATTTTACATTTTAATATTTTATGATGTATTTAAAAGAGTAGTTATTGTTGCAAACTCCATTAGAAATTTGAATTGATATCAGTTTTGGAAAAAGGGAAACGGGGATGTGAAAAAAAAGGGGGGGGGTTAAATTTTTCTCATTTCAGATTTCATAAATAAAAAGAAAATTTCTTCAAACATTTTTTTGAGAGGATTAATATTCAACAGCAAAGTGAATTGCTCAAAGGCAAAAAAAACCCTTTTAAGTTCATTAGACCACATTCATTCTGTGTCAGAAACCTATGCTGTGTCAACTATTTAATTGTAGATTTAAAAAGTTTGAAGAAGAAATCTTTAATTGATTTGTAAAATCTTGACAATTTTTTTGTGTAAAAAAAAACCATGTAATGTCAAAAATTTTATCACAATCCAAATTCAGAGCTGTATCACGCTTGAATGTTTTGTCCATACTTGCCCCAACTGTTCAGGGTTCGACCTCTGTGGTCGTATAAAGCTGCGCCCTGCCGAGCACCTGGTTTTATTTCATGTTACAGCCTGTACTACCACACAATGCCACCTGTTTGATTTGTAATAGCTATTATTTTTACATGTTACAGCCTGTATTACCACACAATGCCACCTGTTTGATTTGTAATAACTATTATTTTTTCATGTTACAGCCTGTACTACCACACAATGCCACCTGTTGATTTGTAATAGCTATTATTTTTACATGTTACAGCCTGTATTACCACACAATGCCACCTGTTTGATTTGTAATAACTATTATTTTTACATGTTACAGCCTGTACTACCACACAATGCCACCTGTTTGATTTGTAATAGCTATTATTTTTTCATGTTACAGCCTGTACTACCACACAATGCCACCTGTTTGATTTGTAATAGCTATTATTTTTACATGTTACAGCCTGTATTACCACACAATGCCACCTGTTTGATTTGTAATAACTATTATTTTTTCATGTTACAGCCTGTACTACCACACAATGCCACCTGTTGATTTGTAATAGCTATTATTTTTACATGTTACAGCCTGTACTACCACACAATGCCACCTGTTTGATTTGTAACAAAGCCGATCAACCAGAACCTAACCAGTTAATGGAGTGCAGTTTGTGTTGGGAGATTATCCACGTTCCTTGTTTACATCAGAAGTACGAGAACTTAAACAGTGAGGGTGTTATTAACGAAGATATCCGACAACAATGGGAATGTCCCAAGTGTTTACATGATACTTCAAAGGGACCAGTACAGGTAGAGATTTGTGTACTTTTAATGTGTAACCACACAAATATGTACTTGCACACATACATTCTACCACAATAGAATTGTTTGAATATGTTTACAGGATTCTTAAAGGGGTCATTAAATGAAATCATGTACAAAAAAATCAGTGTTAGATTCTAAGGGAAATGTGTACAACAATGTCAATTGTAATGTCATAAATAGTTTATGTCGCAGTTAGAAATGGTCACTCTTGTATATGAAATGGCTTTACAACTTCTATAATACTAGTGATAGGTGAACAGAATTTTATTACTGATATTGTATAGTAAGCTATCAAAGACCCTGAAATGACATTTGTTACACAATCCAAACAAGAAAATTAACAGTCTAATTTACTTGGTATGTACAAAACAAGAAACAAAAAACAGATATGATATACAGCAACAAATGACAACCACTGAGTTGAAGGCTCCTGACTTGGGACAGGCACATACAGAATGTTGTGAGGTTAGACATGTTTGCTGGGACAAAACCCTCCCGCTAACCTGGGACAGTTGTGTAACAGTACAATAATAGAACAAACATAAGAATCACTTTAAAAGGGCCAGACTCATCCGATCAATACAAAGCACACAAAAACCAACACCTAAGTAAAACAAAAAAGGACATTAAAGACAGATCTATTTGATACAGATGCATTTGTTGTAGAAATTTGTTAACTTGAGTAATATAAGTGGAAAATACTCTTGTTGACTTTCTACAAAATAAAATACAATGTAATTTTTTAAAGCTGTAATGAAATAAAACTGTACTATGAAAGTACTTAACAGAATCACTGAAAAGATACTTTGAAGTTTACAACCTCAACCCTGATGGATCAACTGAAACTTTTTCATCAAACTTTTCTCAGGAAGATGTCATATTTGGTCATCAGCTCAAAAGTCATGTGTGTGAACTTTTGGGATCTGTCTGACATCTATTTGTCTGACACTTTGAATTACAAGTAGGGATATGCTTAGCGCAACAACACATGCAATCTTGTTCACCGGTAAATTTTTATCAACCAATTTTTAAAATCTCAATAAAATACTTAATTTAAATTATGTAATGTCTGTTGCAGCTTAGGGTTAAAACTGAAGTAAAAAATGAGGATCCAATAGCAGTTCCAGCATTATCGATACCTGATGTCAAAAATATACCAAAGGAAACTGAAGGAAAACGGGTTACAGTCAAAGAACAGATGGTAAAATAGGACTTGATTATTCTGGTTCAATTATTTTGAATCAATGGTGCTGATGAATGTTGATCATTGTACAATTCTCCTTCTAACTGTCTTGGGTGTATCTAAGGGAATTGTCATTTTAAATTCCTAAATTTTGACATGTAATTTCTCCAAGATAAGCAAAAATTACATTTTGCAGCTAGAAATCAACTTGCTTGTAAACTATATTACATTTTGAGGTGTGGGTGAAGCTAGGAAATGTCCAGTGTTTACCTATCATACGCCCAACATACTTATGACATCAACGTGCTGTGCTGTCAAAGAAAACATTTCTCCGAAATATCCATTTACCTGTTACCCCTACAGGTCACCAGGTAAACTTAATTTTTGACAGTAAAACTACAGGTTGAGTCTGCGATTCTTCAGGGCTCTCCTTTTCTGGGAAAAAATTTGGTTGATTATAAATGGAATCACTGAAGCATGACCAGAGCTGGTCCCCTCTTTGGCAGTTAGTAGGTCCCCCACTCATAAAAATTTCTGGATCTGCCACTGGTATGTATTTTTAATAGATTTTAAATTTGTTTCCAGCACTCTCCAATATCCTATGCCAGTGAAACAGATTTAGACGAAGTGGCTTTAGAAATGGAATGTTACGATGATGCAGCTGTATCACCGCAAAAAGTAACAACAGACAACCAGGAACCAATCAAAGGGAAGAAAGATGGTCTGAAAAAGAAGTTGACAGCAAAAAGGAAAATAACTGATGGAATCAAAGAGAAAAAGTCATCACCGGCAATGTCTAAACAGAGATCTCCTCTTAAAATGGTAAAAAAATTGTTGAAAATTATTTAATTTGTTTTAACAATGGATTAAAATGAAGCAAAATAATTGAAAAATTTAAGGAGGCAGACCTAGGTTAAGGGAAATAACTCTTAAAATCATCCGTATGTTTGTGTCAACCATTTTTAAAAATATATTCTAAGCTTCTAGGTTACATAGATTATTTTCAATCTGTTTCAGGTAAATGCTTAAAATACATTGATGAACTTGACTTTTACAAACGTACTGATGATTTAAAGAGTAAAAGTACTGTGGATTTATTTATTTTTATGGGTATAATTTTCATGGATATAGGAAAACTTTTACAGTGACTTGACTTAGTCTTGCTCTCCACCAATTGCAATGCATTCCAAATTTTGACCAAATTTCAATTTGTTTTATTAAATCAAATTGTTCAACTGGTCAGAATATTGAACAAATTGTTCAGACAAATGTGAAAGTGCAAAGTGACAGAAAATCAAACATACTTATATTTGTTTAGGGGCCAGCTGAAGGACGCCTCCGGGTGCGAGAATTTCTCGTTGCATTGAAGACCTGTTGGTGACCTTCTGCTGTTGTCTGCTCTATGGTTGGGTTGTTGCCTCTTTGACACATTCCCCATTTCCATTCTCAATTTTATTACAATCCTATAAGATTTTAACTCCACTTTCATGATCAGTGGCGGATCCAGGGGGGGGGGGGGGGGGGGGTTCCGGGGGTGCCCACCCCCCCTTTATTTTTGCCGATCAATGCATTTGTATCGGGACATATGTTTTGCACCCCCCCTTTGCCCTCCAGGGCCTGGGTTAGCACCCCCCCTTTCGAAAATTCCTGCATCCGCCCCTGATGATGTTGTGACAAAATTAGTCTATCAGTTTGTATAGGTATATTATAGTCATTTCCATGCTGAAGGAACTGTTATTATTTTGAATTGCTATAAAAATGTCAATTCTAAGCTTTCATATAGTTTTTCTTTCTAAAAGTATTCTATATTCATAAGAATTTGCTCTTTATAGTCAATTTTTGACAATTTTCACCATAAAGTTTTGTAAATTTTTTACAAAATATTTTCCACTGTATTTCTGGGCCAAGTTATTAAAGATAAAGATAACGTTCAGTAAAGTAAGATCTACAAACACATCACCATCAACAAAGCACAATTTTGTCATGAATTTATCTGTGTCCATTGTTTAATATGCACATAGACCAAGGTGAGCGACAAAGGCTCTTGAGAGTCTCTAGTTACATCTTTCTCCAAAATAAATCATCCTGAAAATTTAAAGCTACATCAAGTAAATATGAAAATAGCAAAATTAAGACGCCACGTATTGGGAAACAAAAGGCTAAATGCAAAATGAAGCAAAAGAAGTTGGTTTACAGAAGCTGGAATTGAGCATGCATTCTAACTGTATATTTAATCTATTGTAGAAGAAGTCTATAACAAATGTCAAAGCTTCTCCGTTAAAGAAAACCATCAAACCTGACGACCATGGTGATGTTATTGATGACCCTCTACCAACGTCAGAGGAAGTACAAGGGACACCCAAGGGAGATAACCCAAAAAAAAATGGAGTTGCAAAAACACCAGAGTCTGTCAAAACAAGATCTGGACGAACCATAAAAAGGTCCCCGACTCTGAGCGATGAAAACATGACGTCAGATCACATGGCTAAGCGACCGAGACGTGAGGTAGTTACACCTCGTAGATTTTTGGACTACTGTTGATATTCGTTATTCATGTTAATAGTTTTTTCAGGGGATATTCAAAACTTGCCGTGTATCATTGCTCAAATCTGTTGTACTTTCTTTTTTTCTCTGTGTTTATAATTTTATAAAGGCCAGTATGGGTAAAAGAAAATTACTGTTTAATCTTTGGTACATCTAGGATGTTGAAAAATAAAAGTTGGGAACCAAAAAGTATATTTAACTTCCTTTATATTTTAAACAAGATAAAAATAAGGCATGGATTTCATTTTTGTTCTAAATTGCTAATGTTTGTATTAGATATAGGGCGATATACTAGAAAGATTTATGGCGGTTGAAATAATTTCTGTTCATGTCATCATTATTACTTTTGTGTAATCAGCTGATTTTTATCTTATTTCTTTTATTTTGATACTGATTTAGATTATTAATTGGTTTTTTTTTAAAGTATAATGAATTAATCCAATGATCTCAATTCCATATATGTTTAATTTATTTTCTATATGTTTTGTTTTATTCCACGATTTCATTTTAATTTAAAAGGGAGGGTATTTTTCATAGGAAAGAAGGAAAGGTTTTGCAGTGACAAGTTTTATTGAATAAATAAATGACAAAATAAAAAGACAAAATTCATGAAATTTATAAAATTATCAGATAACTAATTATACCTGTTCAGTAAAGTAAGCTTTTTTAAATTTTTACTCTAAAAAAGTGGATATTGGACAAAATATGAGCATAATATACATAACATAAAATTATATGACCATTCATACATTCTATAATATCATGATACTGTAATATAGATATCAAAATTTCTTCAACTTAAAAATGTACCTACTGAGACGAGAGTAAATAATTATAATAAAAAAAGGATAATAAACTGTACTAAAACTAAAAGAATAATAAAGTTCTGAGGTTTTATAAAAGTAGATTAGTATGAAAATTATCCCAATTTATGCTCTTGCGATCCAATATTCCAAATTGACATTACTAGGGTTGTATACAAATCCTTATGTATATATACTGACTCAGACGTACTTATGAATATAATTATTTTCTGTGACTGTATCTTACATTAATTTGTAGGATCCTTTACTATAGATAATTTAGCTGATCTGTAACAATAACATCTTCATGCCTTATATATCATGTACTGTAGTACGCCGCTAGATTAAAACTGACGTGGAAAGGTAACACATGCCCACCGAAAGCTCTTTTTTTGAGGGCCCAGGTGGTCGTGTGGTCTAGCGGGACGGCTGCAGTGCAGGCGATTTGGTGTCACGATATCACAGTAGCATGGGTTCGAATCCCGGCGAGGGAAGAACCAAAAATTTGCGAAAGCAAATTTACAGATCTAACATTGTTGGGTTGATGTTTAGACGAGTTGTATATACATTATGTACACAGCCATGTATCACCATCATTGATGGCGATCCGATGGATACATCTGTTGTAGGGTTGTCACTGACTCAGACGTACTTATGAATATAATTATTTTCTGTGACTGTATCTTACATTAATTTGTAGGATCCTTTACTATAGATAATTTAGCTGATCTGTAACAATAACATCTTCATGCCTTATATATTATGTACTGTAGTACGCCGCTAGATTAAAACTGACGTGGAAAGGTAACACATGCCCACCGAAAGCTCTTTTTTTGAGGGCCCAGGTGGTCGTGTGGTCTAGCGGGACGGCTGCAGTGCAGGCGATTTGGTGTCACGATATCACAGTAGCATGGGTTCGAATCCCGGCGAGGGAAGAACCAAAAATTTGCGAAAGCAAATTTACAGATCTAACATTGTTGGGTTGATGTTTAGACGAGTTGTATATATATATATATATATATATATTAAAGAACATTTTGTTAATGAATATCTGAATGTGCCAATTTTGTTATTACATATCGAAAAAAAGAAGAGAAATTGTGATTATTGTTAATATAATGTAATTAGATAATTTTTAAAGGTAAGTTAATTTTAGTTTCATCATTTCGAAAGGAAGTATGAATGTTTAATCAACCATTACAAATTCTTCATTGGTTGCCTTATTATATATTGTAAAAGTTCACAAATTGTTATAAATTGACTGATTTTGTTTTCCTGTAAAAAATTTCCTGTTTTATTTTTTTCAATGATTAATTTTAAGAAAAATAAGTGTTATCCCCAATAATGAATACTCAACTTATTCATATTTAAATCTAAAATCAAAATAACACATTTGCTTTTCCTAACATTAAAATTTTGAATTCATTAATGAAATGTGTAAGAGATATCAGTAATTTTTTTTTTATCAATGTGAAAAATTCAACAATTTTTGACACACTTTAGTTAATTTTCAAATTTATCTTCGATTATAATTTTAAAATTGTTTTTCTTTATTCTAACACCTAGTGATACTAATTTTTGCCAAAAAACTAATTTTTAAATTTCTCGAAAAAAATCCTCATATTTTCAACAAACAAACAATTCTGTCAGATCCTTCATATATTTCTGTATGTTGAATATTTTATGACTGAATTAGATAGCAGACAAGGAGTGTTCCGTTCTTTATCATTGCATTATCTGAAGAAGGTGAATCATTCCTTTTTTAATGGGCTTTTGGGGCAATGAAAGGTATTAGAAAATGGCTTTTTTTATTAGGTATCCTGTTTTTATGTTTATATAAATAAATAATATGTTTGTTTTAATGGACTGTGGATTCATTATTGTTCGTGGGATACCAACTTTCGTGAATAAGCCTAAAGTAGGAATTCAGATATTGGACAAAGTACAAATTTCTATAGTCTCAATCATTACAGACTTTGGAAAAGCCTTGAAATTAAATATCCACTAAATACTCTTTTTCTCAAACTACAACTATTGGTACCCACAAAAATAAATGAATCAACAGTAATCGTCTTAAATTCACACAACGCTACCTCTTCATTTAGTATGATTGTTTATGTAATATTATTGAGGGGAATATATGAGGGACAGTTTACATCAAATCACATAGCATATTACTTCATTGGTAATTTTGTATATAATGCCATACTATCAGGTTTAAGTTATGTATATAAGTTATTAAAATTTTATTCATTTTTTTGTATATTAAATAATATTGGAAGTAAATCAACTCATTTTAAAATACTGTAAATTCAGAAATTGCTGTGTACATTTTTTATTAAGACTGTTGAAGAATGGATAACAATGTGAGATTATATGTAATTATTTCAGGAATGGCTCCATACAAATAATGCTGTCAGAATTTTAAAATGCAAGTTTTTAATTTTCATGATATATCTTTAACTTCCTATCCTTAGTTCAGGATAATAGATAACATCACAAATTTCTGATTTACAGTATTCAATAATTAAATTAGGTGGTACTAACTCTTATAATCAACAACGTTTAATGACTTTGTGTTCATAGGAATATTAACTTCTCAATGATCAAAAAGTGTTGTCAAACTGCTATATAACATGTAATTTTCTGATTAAAGGTGGTTCAATTTTGAAATTTTATATTTGTCAAAGGGTCAAGTAAATACTTTGTCAAAATTAAGAAATTAACTAATAATTTTAGGTAAAGTGTTAGGTACACTTAATTTGATTTCTTTGAATCGCAAAAAGAAAAACAAACAATTTGTTTTAAATTGTTCATCATCAAATGAAAAAGTTCTCTGAAATTTGTTTTTCTTATAATGTTTAGGAAGTACTGGATAAAAAAGACAGAGCTATTCTTTTGTACCTTTTTGGTATTCAATCACAGCAAAATTTATGGAACAATCACAAATTTCATTTTTGTCAAAAAGTCAAATTTAATAGAATTTTCCATTGCACTTTTAAGATCATTAATCAGAAAACAAGATTTCATTTTGATGTTTCTTTTAATTGATTGTTTGATATGTTTTTGAATGAAATAAATTTTATATAGTTCAAACTGAATTTGTGTTGTTCTTCCTCCAACCTTTGACCTTGAGAACTGAAAATGGTGTAAAAAAAGCCAAAAAAAAGTTGATAAATAAAAAATCTTGAATTAACATTTTCCTTCTAGCTGTTTCTTGAACAGAGAAGATCCAACACAAATTCAGACCAGGAACTAGTTTGTGAACTTTGAACTTGGAACATCAGTGTCCTTAACTCCACATCTTTGTACTTATAGGCACTTACATCACCAAGGGGAAGACGTCTTTATGGATTCAAAAAGTTCAGGAGGTCTGCTGGGTCAAAGGTCAGAAAGAAATTGTCAACAGAGGCATTAGATTTAGTTGAAAATGTTATGGACATTGATGTTCCGTCTACTTCATACGTCGAACATGGAGCCAATCACACACCTTCAAAGTCAGGTTTCAGAGGTCAAGATCAAGGCAAGAAGAGAAAAAAACTGATTGAGAGTGCACCAAATAATACTAATGATTTGCAGAAACCAAATAAACTGTTTGCACCTGGAAGAGGGGACATAACTCCAGAAATAATTGCACCACTAAAAATAGAACCTCTGAAAGATATAAAGCGATATGTGATACGTCCCCCACCCCACCTCCACCAGCAGACTATTTTGTAATGAACAATGGTAAAAATCATCCACTCGTAGAGAAATATGGATGAAAATATTTGCTCATCTAAATCCAACATCCTTGGTTAAAAGTTTGGGATGCTGTAAGACTTGGAATCGATGGTGCATGCATCATACATTATGGAAAACTATAAATCTCAGTGGAAAATACATTTATCAAGTTCATTTGATTGGTATTGTGAAACGACAGCCGTCAACATTAATTCTTAAATCATCAAAACTAACACACAAACAATTAGCTTGGTTGTTAGCTAGAATTCCTCAGCTGAAAACTCTTTCTTTGTCGTCATGTTCATGGGCCGTTGTTAGTGCATTAGGATTTGCTGTTTGTCCTCTTTTATATTCTCTTGACATCAGCTGGATTACGATGTCCGATGATTAGTTTCGGGACATAATTCGTCCCCCAGCAGACAGACACCCAGGGATGGTAGATATAAGTCGTCTGCATAAATTAAAACATCTTTCGGTAGCAGGGACAGAAATTTCGAATACATCACTATCAGAAATTCCCAACCATTTAATATCACTAGAAAAATTAGACATCAGCTACTGCCCAAGGATGACTGATGATGGTATCCGACAGTTACTGTTGCCAGGCAACTCTGTGACTCAGTCTTTGATTGCTTTGGATATAAGTGGATGCACAAAGATCACGGATCGTGCAGGAGATTCATTCCAACATTGTACACAATTACAAACAGTTAAGATGGCTTCCTCTCCGCATATCTCTGCTAAGATACGGAAGAAATGTCCTGTGGTCTCGTTTATCACACAATCCTCATTCCAGATCACATGACTTGTCACATGATATGAGTTGCCTCAGGTAGAAGTTGACCTTATGCAAGTCCTCCTGTACGTGTACATGTATAAGATGTTGACTGAGTTTCGAACATAAAGTAAAAATTTAACTTTGGTCTGTGTTGTAGGGTTTTTATGTCACTAAATTTGTAAACAGTTACAAAATTGGAATACTAGTAAGAATTTTTTTCAACCCGAAAACATGTAAAAAAATATGTATTGATATTCAATTGATAATCATTTGCATACATTTGATATCTATCTACACAGGTCATATTTTGATTTTGATAGTGCTTAGAAAATAGGATACATTAGTACTTAGGTATTGTTGTTATGCCCCACCTACGATAGAAGAGGGGCATTATGTTTTCTGGTCTGGGTGTCTGTTCGTTCATTCATCTGTCCAGTTTCAGGTTAAAGTTTTTGGTCGAGTAGTTTTTGATGAAGTTGAAGTCCAATCAACCTGAAATTAGTATATATGTTCCTTATGATATGATCTTTCTAATTTTAATGTCACATTAGAGTTCTGACCCCAATTTACGGTCCACTGAACATAGAAAATGATAGTGGGGCATCCGTGTACTGGGGACACATTCTTGTTTTGCAAATTACTTTCAGAAGTAATTGGAGTCGTTAAAGCATTTACATGCATACTACTATATCATACACAATATATTATACAAAATCGTAGCAGTGTTATCATTTTATTTTAATTGACCAAACTGTTAAGCAAAGAGAGTTGAAGTTTATCAAACAAAGTTTAGAGGATGTGACCTTATGAAATAGAAGGTTAAGTTAATTATATCAGTTAGCCATTACCGGTACCCATATTGGCATTGCCAGGAACAATAGTACAAAGGTTAAAATTAAAGTGGCATCAGAAAAATGAGTAAAGCTAAACTAAATGTTATCACCTTAAACAAAGTGTTTAATGCCCATTAGAAGTGTTGCTTTTTTCTGACCATATTGCCTGTTTGCTTTGACTTGACAGCATAATTTACCATATTTAAGTTCCAGCATAAAACCGTGTGTAAGATTTCTAAAGGGTAACATTTACCTTATGTATGTAAGTTATCATGCGACAATTTTGTATACTTTTGAAATCATGTTATATATTTTTATATTTACTTTTTGTGTCTTTTTTTTTAAGAGTTTCTGTCCACAATTGTGTGCATAGTTTTCTATCTTGACCCAAAGAGGTTATATAAATACGCAAGTTGAATTAAGCTAAAGTAACATATATTTCATTTCAATATTCATACCTATGGTTATGCAATCAGGTCATCTTTATGAATAGATTGGTTTCGATTGATATACTCTGAGTTTCATGTTTAAGTTGTTTCCCTTGGTCGCCATTTTAGACGATTGATGGTTCAATTATCTTGTTTGACTAACCAAAATGCAGCATGCATACATCGATTGATTGATTGGCGTTTAAAGCCACTTTCAACACTATTGTGCTATTTCGTGGCAGTCACGTGCAGTTTTTAAAAGTTGAGGAAGCTGAAGAGAACCAGCTACATGATATACAACCAAGTCTAATAAGAGATCCTTATTATGGGATAGGGATGAATTAAAAAATTGCAAGGCTATACAAAATTTAAATTGTTCAGAAATTTATTTTTTACTCAAGTCTAGCGGTCTGTATAACAGTTGAATTTGACTAATTTATGCAAGATTCTTTAAAAGAGTTTGTGCACTTAAACCTCCAAAATGGTATTATAAGGGAAGTAACTCTTGCTGAATTTGTATCAATTGAAAGGTATACATACAGTATGAAATATAAGTCAACAGGACATGTTTTGGGTTTACAACCTTTAATATCAAATTATTTATATAGTCATTTCATTTTGATGGAGGCAGGTCTTCCTTATTTTTCATTCCAGTTTAATAGAACATGTTATGTTTTGATATTCTTGAATATTTTTATAGACATCAATAAATCAAAGGTATTAGTTGTTACTGTATACGGTAGTTTATGATGATGATTTAGCTTTTATGTTTTTGTTGTACAAATGTATTTTGTAAACATACTTTTTCTACCTCCCTTTTTCAATTCATTGCCACAAGTATCAAAAGTCTTAGTCTTGCATGCAAAATCTCAGTGCTATTATGCAAACTGATAAAAATCAGAATTTTTTTTAAGCATTGCTGGTCCTGAAATAGCTATAGTTTCAAGAATGCAATGTCAGGATCCTGGAAAAAGTCTATAATATCTAATGTTTACAAGAATGGTTCTTGTACATTGTTTTATGTTAATTGTATGAAGTTTTTTGATAGTTTATTTGTAGATTGTTTACTTAGAATTTAGCTAGTTTTTTTTATTATAATTGAAGTACAATAAGAATGACATTGTCTGAAAACCATTTTTAGAGTTTAAACCAAAGTCATTCAGTAGAAGTAAGAGTAGATGATAGTTTCTTCCTCCATATCTTATTCAATACAATCCTTGAAATAGGTCTTGAAGAAATCTTAGAAAAATCCTTGGAATTTTTGTAAAAAATTCTGTAATGTGAAAAACCAGATGTGAAAATGTCTTTGAAGTTGAGGACGAATCTGTGACAATTGTCAGAAAAAATTTTGTACTGTAAGTTATATGGTTCGCTACTGACCCCCAACCGATCCATAGAGGGTTAGTAAAATCCATAGGAGTGAGGATGGAGGCTGAATCCCCTTTTGATTTTATTCACCCTCTATGGTCAGTAGGGGGTCAGTAATTAACTGTATAACAAATTTATTGCACACTGGAATTTTTCTGCTGTTTATTTGAAAAATAAACAATGAAACACAACAACATTAATAGATGACGTCATCATTAACAGTAGACATGACGACACGAACCCCCTATGAAATTTACTAACCCCTATAAAACTCACAAACCGAATGTATTTGCAGGAGTCATATTAAAAATTTCATCATTTTGTTTACATTGTAGAATTCTGCTGTTTTGTGACTTTAAATATAGAAGTAGAGATCTTGATATGTATATGTTTACTGGTAGTATTTATAGTTTATTTGTTATTATTGGTCTGTGATAATAAGACGCCTCAATTCACATAAAATAAAACATATAACATTTCATGTTTGATATTACTCCAAGTAAGTTATAGTTAGTAAAACTGGACTACGGGCTTTGTTTGCTCATTGTTGAAGGCTGCACAGTGACTAATAGCTGTTAATTTAATTATTTAAGTGTCATTTGGTCTCTTGTGAAGAAATGTCTCATAAGCAATCACACCGCATCTTGTTTTTTAAGCCCCACCTACGATAGTAGAGGGGCTTATGTTTTCTGGTCTGTGTGTCCGTTCGTCCATCTGTTTGTGTATTCTTCTGTTCATCCATCTGTCCTGCTTCAGGTTAAAGTATTTGGTCAAGGTAGGTTTTGATGAATTTGAAATCCAATCAACTTGAAACTTAGAACACATGTTCCCTATGATATGATCTTTCTAATTTAATTGCCAGATTAGAGTTTTTATCCTAATCCTAATTTCATGGTCCACTTAACATAGAAATATCTCAAAATGAGTGTTTAAATTATTGCGTTTACAACTCGGTCGCATTTTTCGCAATAATTTCTGAATTTACAGAAATGACAGAGGAAGAAATATAAAGAATCCAATAAATTAGAGCTATTTTTCTAAGATCTTTTAATGCTTGCAGTTTAAACGTTTGGCTTGCTTGCTTGCTTTGTTTGTATAAAATTGAGAATGGAAATGGGGAATGTTTCAAAGAGACAACAACCAGACCATAGATCAGACAATAGTGATGGCCACCATTGGGTGTATATAAAAATGTATACATGCTTGTTCAAGCACTGTAATTAAGATGGACATCTGAAAGTGAGATAGCCAGGGCTTCAGTTTGTATACATTATATTCTGCATTATATTTAGCATCCAACAACATTTAAGTACACAAACTGAAGCCCTGTCTATCTATTGATTGCATATATGCTCTTAATTACAACGATAAAAGCAAACATTTATAAATTTATACAAACAAAGCAACCAAACAAACCAAACCTAGAAATAAATTACATTAGGAAAATTACATAATGATGCCTTTTGACGCCTGTGTAGTGCCTCAGTTGAAACGTCTTACGGTACCTAAGGCAAATCTGAATCAGACTTGATAAAATTTGTATCTAATATAAAAAGGATATACATGAGAATATCTGACTGGAATTTCATTGATAAAATATTTGTTTTACCAATGCAAATTAACACTTTAAAAATGATGATTTTTTTTTTATTGAAAAAATCCTATGCCAATCAAGTGTGTTAAAAATAATTTTCATGGAGGAAAGGGTTAATTAATGAGAACAAAGATTTTAGCAAACAGGGAAGTATGAGAAATGAATTTTTGATAATATGGTGACCAGTACACGGTGACACAAGGCCTCTCTTCTGCTCTCTACTGCAAGTTCTATAATTTTCAAGTCTTTCCATGGGTACACAACAACAAGGAAAACTAAGGCAATTCCTACACAGGCACAAGTGCCATGCATGATTTACGCATGAAGGCCATTACATGCGTATATCATGCGTAAATCATGCGAAATATGAAGTATGCGTAAATCGCATGATCTTTATGTGCGGTTTTTGCATGTTTCAAACATGCATGTATCGCATAATTTCTTAAACGCATGATTTACGCATGAAGGCTAATACATGCGTAAATCATGTGTGAATCGTGCGAAAATCATGCGGTATCTGAAGGATGCGTTAAACGCATGATCTTCACATGCGGTTTTCGCACGTAATAAATACATGCGTGTATCACATATATTGTAAATGCATGATTTACACATGAAAGCTTAGTACATGAGAAAGTCATTTGTGTATCATGCTCAACTCATCCGATTTATGTAATAGTTGTAAATCTCATGTGTTGTATATAAATCATTATATATACTGCACATATAAAGTCAATTCTTTACTTGCTTTTAACATTCTGCATGCCAGATCATGCCAGATGTACATGCATATTGTAAATCTCTGCTTAAAGCTTTGAACTTAAAATATTGGCATATGAGTACAAATGGAGTGATTTTTTTCCAGCAAAGACCACATGATTAATCTAATTTAATTAAAAATATGAAATATAAAAATAATTTAATACAGCAATTTAATAAAAAGGGTATGGTAATATACAAAATAAAATGGGCAGCCTCTCTTGACAACAGTTTCACATTCTTTTATATGATGAAAAGACAGTGAGTTTCTTAACGCTGATTTTTTTTTAATTTCTTCATGTACAATGAATTTATTTAATCTAAAATATGGTTGTACCATCAACATGATCAACCATAAACATCTCTTCAGACAAAAATCTAGAAAAGGGGTCAACACGGTCAAATTATATTGCATTAAAACAATGTTGATTTAAAGAATAGGTTTTTCCTGTACATTGTATGTAATTGAAAAAAAATCTTTCTTTTAAATTTGAAGTTTATGTGTGTCCCTGAGTAACAAAAAGTGCCTAGTGTCTTCCCAACAAACAACTAAAGTAATGGTGGATGGCATATCAGTTAATGTTTTTCTTTATTTGAAGAATTTGGTGTTAACATGGTTAATGACAGATCTTTTGTTCTTGATTTATCACCACTTGGGAAAAAAAAAGTTTAAACTGATGATATAGAACTTGGAATATCTAAATGTGTTGTGTTGTGTTAATATTGTTATCGAGTATATATAACTTTCTCAAAAGTTTAGTACAATACCTTACATCTCTTTTTCTGTTTATATGTATATGTGTGCCAACTATCCGGCTCCCCCCCCCCCCCCCCCAATCTTTGACCAAAAGGCAGTTACATGTAGATGTATTTTAGACTTTAAAAGGTGCTTCATACAGTTATGACTATAATCAAATTAAAGTAGCCATTTACTTCGTCCCTAATAGTCCGACCATATACAATGACAGAATAATGTACCATTATAAATTTATCATACATTTCTTCTTTGGAGAGGAATATAAAAATCAAAAGACATAACTACCTGCTTCTATTCTATTTGTGTTTTAAGCAAGCATTTGGGAGAGGTTTACTGTTACATGTATAAACTTCCATTTGTGACCACCTCCTCGAATTATAAAGACCTTGTTGATTACGTAACTTTAATTAATCAGGATTTGATTGAATTAAGTGATTACGAGTGGCATTACCTTAGTTCACAATCATCAGACAGTTGTTGAATAAACAAACTAATGATTTCGTTTATATATATATATACTGTTCAAATTTGTCACACATTCCTCCATATAGTGAATATAGTATATATTTTATTATGGGGCCGGATCGACTTTGGGCCGGATTGACTTTGGGCCGTATCGGTTTTGGGCCGGAACGACCTGATACCGATGGATTTATGTACCCACTACTTTGTACTTGGAAAACGCAACGAAAGGTAAATATTATCTTACACATTCTTGACTGTGTATGCGCACTTTGGTATATATATATATATTTTTAAAGTTGACAAAGGAAATGTAGCTTTGAAATAGGTTGTATAAACGCTAAGCTACATGCATCCTATCTGAGACTACTATAACACAAAGTCTCAGATCCTATATACCAATAACGTGAGGGACGGGTGGACAAATGGACACGGGTAAAACAGTACGCTCGAGGCAGTTTGTCTAGTGACCAAAATATATAATAAGCGTTTATGATTGTGTTCTATTTTACAAAGCATTTGGTGACAACATTTATTTTTGAATAAGCAGCTCATAGTGGAATATAGTTGGGAAATCTGAATTGTACATCATGTCAAACTCAACAACAAAACACAACCATTCCTGTAAGCCCAAGTGTAAATTAACGTGTACCAAAAGGATATTAAAATGTAAGTGGCGTGTTTTCAGTTTGTTTCTGCATTTGAAGAAATATAGGCAAACAAACATATCTCTTCATATTTTTTTGGCGTTCAGAGCGCTTTTCTTGGTTTACCTTCATCAAAATTCCGATTATTCATTTATTATTGGCCACTGGGTTTTATTTAATGAATCGTGTGATTGTAAATTTCAAGAAATAATTTTTGAAATACAGAATTGAAAGATATGAAAAAATATGTAACAGGGTCTGAATGATCTAATTTTATTTTGTCCCAACGGGTGCGCATTAAGTGTTGACATCCCATTAATAAGACATATTTTTTCCCAAGTGCTTTCATTGATTTTTTGTAAATTTTGAAATTGATGAACAATTTGTTTTACCAGTTGATTGTATTGTGAACTTTTACTTAATAATTTTTAATACTTGAGTCACTGTGGTTTAATGATAATCATTATTTTAAATTTATACAGAGGAAATTTTAAATTTTTCTTAACTCATTTTTATTTTTTGAAACTTTTTACTTTTCTTTCATTTTGATTAATTTTAAATTTTTGATATTTTTTTGTGTGGGTTGTACATTCTTTTATATTACATGATATTATTCTATTTAACCGACAATCAATGTTTTCATTTTACACGCCACTGCTCAGAAATTGTATTTATGTGATTGTATATTTTGCTTTTACCTTATGTATCTTATTTTTTGTTTATTCATGTTAAGCGCTTAGGGTAATTTTTCAAATTATATAATGCGCTATATAAATATTGTATAATAATAATAATAATAATTAATGGCAATATGACAGGTCTTTGTTAACTTTTTCCTCATTCCGATGTTGCTGTCCTATGTAAACTGCGCTTATACGATTACAGTATTGGCAATCTATTTTTACAAGCTTCCTGAACCATATTTTCTGTACAGTCCAATAAAATTCCAAAACTTGTTACACTAATCATGCTAATGGAAAATATCATAGGGAAAGTTGTGTACCAAAATAACCAAGTTCAATGACAATTTTATTCTTCTTTGTTAATTCCATTCCAAAAATCATTTTCTGCCTGATTTCCAACGACTGCCTGTAAAAATATGTATTTTCGATAAATTATATCCCGTACTATTTTCGAAAAGAATTTTATTTTTATCTTTTGCAAGCAGCATTTTTTTTTTGGCTACCATTTTAAAACAAATTGGTTTCTTGCGAAATTGCACTCATAGTGTCACAAAAATTCCCCGTATTTTCACACATAATCCTGCATTTCTATAGTTTGGATTTATACTTTTGAAAAAGATCACCGGGAAACAGCGTGCATCAGAGTTAAGCTGAGGTCACACATTCACGATTTTTACTGCCGTCCATGACAGGACTATTCCCGATTAAAATTTGTCAAAAATTGAAAATATGGGAGGTTGCTTTTTGAATGTCCCTCCTTGATGGGAATTTGTATGCGTCTCATCACGTTGCAGGCATATTGCACCTTATCTGTCTATCAATGTATCTCTGTTTAGTGCATCTCAAGTCTCCTCCTAAACAACCGGATGGATATTAAAGAAATATTTACATGAGAAAGTTATAAATGTTACAGGGGAAATACCATTGAATACTCGTTACTTTATATTAATGTATGGCATTACTTATCTTCTAAGCGAAATTCTTCCTGAATGTTTAATGGATTTTAATGAAATGTATATCGGAAAAGGTAATGGAAAGAGGAAAGGGAGGGAGAAGGGAGAAGAGAGGTGGGAAAAGGAAGACGAGGGGCGGGAGCAAGGAGAAGCTTACCCCCCTGTCCAGCCCCTTTAAGAATGAATAAATTGGCATCCAGAAGACTATCTATAGCTTTTTCTCTAACATGTCCAATAAAACTTTAGTTTTGTTACACATCTTGGGGAAAATATGTATATTATTCAACACAAATTTTGTCAAAATATTTTAAAGTATAGTCTTTGGCATGTTTCATGTGTTTATAATTTGCAGGCGCGGATCCAGCCATTTTAATTGAAAAGGGGATTTCAACCATCGGAACACTATGAAACGTTCACCTAAAAAAAAATTGCAAAACCTGCGGGCTGGAATCGCCAATGATATAATAACCTGTTCAGGAAGATTTTAAGCCGATATACTCTTATAGAACATTAAAGTACACTTTGGTCTTTTAATGAAGATTTTTTAAATTTCAGACAGAACATTTATATAAACAGCACAAGTGTACGCGAATCTTTATATTGCAAAATTACACCCATAAGGGTCAAGCAATACCATCAAACAATTTTATACAATATACAATGCAATAAACTGAAAGATAGACCCATAGGCAATAGCCTGAGTATGAAAAATGTATCAAGGAAATTGGTTTTCAACTTGTAAGAATCCATAAAATCTAGCAAGACTGTTTGTTGGTGTTTGTTACTGTTCTTTGGAAAATATATCATTACATTAAAAAGAACATATTGATGTTCACCAATTTCAGCTGTGTAGAGAAAATATATAATATTCAAAGGCACAATTGCATAAATTTACCAATTATCATTTTCTCAGTGATTATTTAACATTACGATTAAGGAATAACAGTACTGTAGTTGAAGAGTTGCCACCGTCAATTGTAGATTTGACGGTCGCAAATGCAGTTTTACTGGCGACGCGTAGCGGAGACAGTAAAACGGAGATTTGCGACCGTCAAATCAAAATTGACGGTGGCAACTCTTCAACTACAGTACTGTTATTCCGATTCTAATGCATTTCAAAAAGAAATAATACCATAAAAACTTGAAAAAATGTCTAAATTTAACAAATAAAAAAAAATCCGCGAAACTTCATGAATGATTTTAGCGCAAAGATGTCATGGGTAAACGTGACGTCAGACAAATGAAAACTTACAAACTGGAGGTTATTACGTTACCTGTACGCTTCAAATTCGGATAAAATAACTTTAAAACGGCGAATTCGAGGTAGGTGCTGTTTTATTTTGGATTATATAGTAGTAATCGAACATTTGTTGATTCAATCATTTTAAAATGGTTGTCCCTCCTTAGTTACGCCTGGTCAACTGTGGATTTGACGGCAACTTTTAGCCAATGAAAAAAATTGTTACAAACAAATTTCATTAGAATACATGTTTTTGAGCAATGTCCACGATGATATTTTGGTATTGAAGGAACACACGGAAAACATTAAATTTCTGTATTGTTGATAAGG
Organism: Mytilus edulis; assembly: GCA_019925275.1. Taxonomy (NCBI): domain Eukaryota; kingdom Metazoa; phylum Mollusca; class Bivalvia; order Mytilida; family Mytilidae; genus Mytilus; species Mytilus edulis. The sequence continues at coordinate 104,815,774 of CM034360.1, forward strand.
AAAAAGAAAACTGTCTAAAAAACTACACACAAAATAAAATAAGACTACACAACTGCATAAACATAGTTTTACTTTATATAAAGCAGAAACATCTGAATAATAATTATTTATTGTCATCTAATTTTGTCTCTGATATCTAAAATAATTTTTCAGGTTTTTGTCGAGCCTGCAACTTTTGTTGCAGAAAGTTCGACATAGGGATAGTGATCCGGCGGCGGCGGCGGCGGCGGCGGTGTTAGCTAACTTCTTAAAAGCTTTATATTTTAGAAGGTGGAAGACCTGGATGCTTCATACTTTGTATATAGATGCCTCATGTTACGAAGTTTCCGTCAGTCACATGTCCAATGTCCTTGACCTCATTTTCATGGTTCAGTGACCACTTGAAAAAAAAGTTCAAATTTTTTGTAATGTTGAATTCTCTCTTATTATAAGTAATAGGATAACTATATTTCATATGTGCGTACCTTTCAAGGTCCTCATGTCTGTCAGACAGTTTTCACTTGACCTCGACCTCATTTCATGGATCAGTGAACAAGGTTAAGTTTTGGTGGTCAAGTCCATATCTCAGATACTATAAGCAATAGGGCTAGTATATTCGGTGTATTGAAGGACTGTAAGGTGTACATGTCCAACTGGCAGGTGTCATCTGACCTTGACCTCATTTTCATGGTTCAGTGGTTATAGTTAAATTTTTGTGTTTTGGTCTGTTTTTCTCATACTATATGCAATAGGTCTACTTTATTTGTTGTATGGAATGATTGTAAGGTGTACATGTCTAGCGGGCAGATGTCATGTGACCTTGACCTCATTTTCACGGTTCAGTGGTCAATGTTAAGTTTTTGAGTTTTGGTCTTTTTATCTAATACTATATGCTATAGGTCAACTATATTTGGTGTATGGAAATATTTTATGATCTTTATGTCAGTCGCGCAGGTTTTATTTGATCGTGACCTCATTTTCACGGTTCATTGCACAGTGTTAAGTTTTTGTGTTTTGGTCTATTTTTCTTAAACTATAAGTAATAGGTCAACTATATATGTTGTATAGAAGCATTGTTAGCTGTACATGTCTGCCTGGTATGGTTCATCTGACCTTGACCTCATTTTCAAGGTTCATTGGTCTTTGTTTAGTTATCTGGGTTAATGTTAAGTTTATGTGACAGTTGTTATAAATCTTAACTTTATACTTAGGACTATCAACATAATATCAATGATTAGTATAGAAGGCGAGACATTTCAGCGTGTGCACTCTTGTTTTATTTTTTTAAACCATTTCGGTTTATGATCGTATGAACACATTTTGTTGCTATAAATGCATTTCGTTTGGGGCTTCTGTTTACGTATTTGCCGAATTACATTGATTGAACATTTACCATAATTATATTTTACATTTCTCAACTGCTTGAAAAATGTAGATTTTTTTTGTTGCTCGAAATGTGTAAACCGTACTACATTGTTATACTGTTATTCTGAATTATTTGTATGATAAAAAGTTATATATGTTTGAATAAAAGTCTTATGAACTTGCTTACCCTATAATACAATATTCATTGTTGAAGGCCGTACGGTGACTTAAAGTTATTAATTTCTGTGTCATGTTGGTCTCATTGGCAATCACACCACATCTTCTTTTTTACATATAAAATGTTTACTTACATTAAAATCGTTTTCATTTTAAAACAATGTCTTTTTTTCTAAATCTATGAAAGCCTTCTCTCTCCTAACACATGCCCAAGATGGAGTGAATGAAACTTTTCTTTTATGCTCTCATTTATTGTGAATATATTTGGTAAATATTTATTTACAAATATAATATATCTGCTCTATTTTAAGGCAAATTTTAGATAGATAAATGGTATTTTTTATGCCCCGGCTATGATAGTAGAGGGGCATTATGTTTTCTGGTCTATGCGTCCTTCCTTCCGTCTGTCCGTTCGTCTGTCCGTCCGTCCGTCCGTCCGTTAGTCTGTCCGTCCGTCCCTCTGTGCTTCCGTTCTTCTGTCCGTCCGTTCAGGTTAAAATTTTTGGTCAAGGTAGTTTTTGATGAAGCTGAAGTCCAATCAACTTGAAACTTAGTACACTTGTTGCTTATGATATGATCTTTCTAATTTTAAAGCCAAATTAGACTTTTGACCCCAATTTCACCGTCCACTGAACATAGAAAATGAAAGTGGGAGTTTCAGGTTAAAGTTTTTGGTCAAGGTAGTTTTTGATGAAGCTGAAGTCCAATCAACTTGAAACTTAGTAAACTTGTTGCTTATGATATGATCTTTTTAATTTTAAAGCCAAATTAGACTTTTGACCCCAATTTCACGGTCCACTAAACATAGAAAATGAAAATGGGAGTTTCAGGTTAAAGTTTTTGGTCAAGGTAGTTTTTGATAAAATTGAAGTCCAATCAACTTGAAACTTAGTACATATGTTCCCTATAGATAGTATATAGAATCTTTCTAATTTTACTGCCAAATTAGATTATTACCCAATTTCACGGTCCATGGAACATGGTAAAGGATAGTGCGAGTGGGGCATCCGTGTACTTTAGACACATTCTTGTTTTAAAGTTAAATTGTACATTTCTTTATTTAACTCCAGTATTTTTCAAGAGATCTTCTTTTATTCCTTCCTCCATGACTCTTTAAATGTCTCCTGTACATTCACTCTGAAAATAATAGTTGGGCAAAATAGTCAAAATTTATTTCTTCAAAATGATGCAACAATGAATACATTAATAACGGACTAATTTCAATGCTGTGGGCAAGTTTCATTTAAGGGGGCTCCTTGGTGTAAATCAATTTTTTTTTCTGATATAGGATTTCGCTATATTTTTTTTATAAACAAACTTTATCATACATGTCATATACTTAAAGAAAAATGAAATAAAAAAATGGGGTCACCGTTCATTTAAGCTCACAATCTGCCTCCGGAAGAAGCATACATTTTTGTTAATGTCCTTTTTTTCTGTTGAACTAATAGGAGAAATAGAGGTAATACCGAAATAAAAACATAACCTAACTACAGAAATCGCTTAAATTTTACAATTATTTAGTTTATGTAAAGCTTATTTGAAAACAATAATAAAAAATAAAGGTCACCGATGAGTTAAAAAAGATATATTTCAAATTTAAGGCCAAAAAATGGCATTTTTGCATCAAAGGGAAATAATTTGGAGCTTTTTCAATGATATATAGAGAATATCATATGGCTTTTTTAATATTGCATCCGTATCAACCCGAGACACCAATATAATCCCAAGAGCTCTGCTCGAGGGATTTTATTGGTAGAGGGTTGATACGGTGTGTGATATTGAAAAAGCCATATCATATACACTTTATTATATATACATATACCTCAAGTAGATGTTTTTTATGTGACATGAGGTCACGTTATACAGATAAAGAGGTTTGAAATGACGTCATACAGATTAGGGATTTGATAAAGCCTTTGCAACGGTGACTGCAATCGATGACGTGACGTCATACAGATTAGAGGTGTGATAAAGCTTTTGCAACCGACCCAACCGTGCTGATATCGATATCATCACGGGTGGCTGATACAGCATGCTTGCCATTGACTGTATTACACATACAATTTATCTGTATTTACTACTAAGTATATAATAAAAACATTTATCATATGTTTAGTAGTAAATACAGTAGTTTTGCATATTTGATAAATAGCCTGCTGTTAAATCCATATCACGCAACTTTGATGCGCACCCTTTATCGCATACCCTTTATCACACCCCTACTTTTTTTTTTTTTTTACATAAAGTCAGTTTTTCTTTTTTTTTGCTGAAGAAAAATTTTCCTCAAAATAGGTCCAATAGAATGGTCATTTGGGCGTCACGTAATTTATTGAATGACGTCATTGTTTGGTATGTGACGTCACGAACGTCAAGTTTTCATATTTTTTGGCACACTAAATGGAACTATAAAAAATACATGTACAAAACACACCAAAAAATACAATAATAAACAAAATAACACGCAAATTGTAAGGTAACCCAGGTGCTTAGGGTAAGTAATTGAGCAGTTCTTTTAAGGCCTTTGAAACAAGACAAAAGTAGAACTGAAGGTAACCCAGTGCTATGGATCAGAAATCATTTCATATAATATAATACTCTTTTGTTGAAATATATGATAAATAGTATAAAACATGGCAAAATCTGTATCACATTCTGTATCACCCTTGACCAATATCATCCCTCGAGCCTAAAGGCCCTTGGGCTGATATTGGTGTCTCGGGATGATACGACATATGATACAGATTTTGCCATGTATTATTCTCTATTTAAAAAGTCATCTGGGGCAAAACCGAATCGATTCTTTGGGTTGATTTTTTTACCATATCATAAAGTAATAACTAATAGTGTAATAAATAAAATGTGTAATGAAAAAATAAAGGTTCAGTTTTTTGCTGTAATTTTTGTACCCACGAGCCACTTTAAAAAATTCTGATTAGTTGTTGGATTTTTAGTTGCTTAATGTACAGTGGCAAATATTTCATTCATGTTCTGGACTAAAAAAGCCAATTCTTTGTCATGGATGATACAAGTAAGCTACTGTAAGATTAATGTTTTTTTTAAACCATTGTTAACCATCATGACAGAAAAAGAAAGAGAAAACTGATTTTGAAAGCAATACATTGACTCTACACATGAGCTCAGAATTCAGCTTTTGTTTTACAGAGAGTTGAAGAAAGTTTTTCAGAATTGTCTTTTATGTATTTATCTCCCTTTGACAGAGTTGAAAACCTTTAGTCTAAAGATCTGTTGAGAGGAGCATGAAGAGGTTGTCGATCGTAATCTTAAATGATATTTTTCTCTTCTTTCAGAGAGTGAAAGAAAAGAAGATCTATTCAGAGGAAGGTATTGATGATGATGAGATTGAAGGGAAAAGAACATACAGTGTGGCGGAAAAACTTAAATCCACCAAATACAACAAAGAATTTGTCAAAATATTGAAAGGGGAAGGTTAGTATACTGTATGGAGAACAAAGTATGTACAAGGGGAAGTAACTCTCATTGCAACCAAGGGATCATGAATTTTTCATGAGTTGTATCCCCTTGTTTTATTCTTTAGGGTTTCATTCTAGGTGTGGTATGTGCAGGAGATGCTATAGACATGATAGATATAATGAGATGTGGTATGAGTGCCAATGAGACAACTCATCATCCAAGTCACAATTAATAAGTAAATCATTATAGGTCAAAGTACGGTTTCAACATGGAGCCTTGGCTCACACCGAAAACAGCAAGCTATAAATGGCCCCATAAATTACTGGTGTACAACCATTAAAACGTGAAAACCAACCGTTTAATCTTTATAAAAAACGAGAAACGAGAGAAACACTATTGAACCACATTAACAACCACAACAATTGAATTAGGGTGGCGTAAACAGCGAGGGTTAGAAATTAAATCCACAATATGAAACAAAAATTATGTTAAAATTCAGACAATTAAAGTTTAGTTATCAGTGTGGATAACAAATTTAATTCACATCCTTGCACATACATTAACAAGTCCAACAAATAATATTTCAATATAATTTAATTTTGGATGTAACATGTCTTCTGATTGGCTGACATTGTTTTGTTTATCAGCTCATAAACATAATTTTGTCATGTGACTATGGCGTCATCAACGTTTTTTCATAGTTTACGCCGGTTTAAAATGGAATTTAGAATTAAATTATAAGAAATGATTGTAATATTTTTCTGCCTTTTCGAAATAACATAAAAATGCACCACAATTTTTATGTTATTTCTTCAAAGACATAAAAAATATTACAGTTATTCCTTAAATAAAAAAGAAATTGTGGTATGATTGCCAATGAGAAAACATTCCACAAAAGTCTGGTTGTGACGAGCCCTACACTGACATAAAACATTGGTTTGCCATTACACAATACAGATACTTTTGATATCAAATTAAATTTGCAAAATATATCAAAAATGTTCAAATTGTGAAATGAGGAACAGAGGGAATAAATGAAAAAAATATTTATAAAAGTAAAAGCAAGTCTTGTTGTATTGAAAAGCAGAAGGTTGGAAAATAATAAAAATACAGTGAACAGATAAATAGTAATGAGTGGTCAGTGAAGGCAATCTATCTTTTATTTTTCAGATTTTACTGTAAAGTATCTACCAGAACATGGGTTAGAGACACCAATTGTTTTCCATGAAAAGAGTGGTCTAGGTTTACGGTGGGTATGAATACACACATGTAAATATATGTGTTTTGTATATGATTATATATAGATGTATTAGCTGACCTTGCAGGTCATTCCTGGGTAGTCAAGGTCTTTGAAAACCTTTCATCATATATTGTGTATTTTCAAATTAGGCAACTATCCACCAAATATATGCAAGATTATAGGATAAAGATAAAAATTACAGGTCACTGTACAGCCTTCAACAATGAGAAAACCCATTCTGTAAATTAAGCTATTAAAAGCAATGGTGACAAAGTGTGAAATAATTCATAAGTGAAAACCAATGTCTAATTGTTAATATATATTTACTTGTAAACCAGTTAGTTGGAAACCCAACAACACAACTTGACTAAAATAAGACATTAACATATACAATTTTTAACCGGATTTTTGTGACAAAAACGTCGGTTATTGATTTGGGGATGTACGTCGGGCGGCCGGTCGGGCGGGCGGCAATCAAATGTTGTCCGTGCATTAACTCATGAACCGTTCAACCAAAGCTTTTAAAATTTTGATATGTTGTTACTGACAACTAAATGAAGGTCAAGTTCAATAATGACGATTTTGACTTTTACCGTTCAGGAGTTATGGTTCTTGAAAGATTGAAAAATGGAGTTTTCAGTCGTGTCCGTGCATTTATGCATGAACTGTTCTACCAAAGCTTCCCAAATTTTTATATGTTGTTACTGATGACTTAATGGAGGTCAAGTTCAATAATGACGATTTTGACTTTTACCGTTCAGGAGTTATGGTTCTTGAAAGATTAAAAAATGGAGTTTCCAGTCGTGTCCGTGCATTTACTCATGAACTGTTCTACCAAAGCTTCCCAAATTTTCATATGTTGTTACTGATGACTAAATGGAGGTCAAGTTCAATAATGACGATTTTGACTTTTACCGTTCAGGAGTTATGGTTCTTGAAAGATTAAAAAATGGAGTTTCCAGTCGTGTCTGTGCATTTACGCATGAACTGGTCTACCAAAGCTTCCTTAATTTTAATATGTTGTCACTGATGACAAAATGGAGGTCAAGTTCAATAATGACAATTTTGACTTTTACCGTTCAGGAGTTATGGTTCTTGAAAGATTGGAAAATGGTGTTTCCAGTCGTGTCCATGCATTTTCTCATGAACCATTCAACCAAAGCTTTTGAAATTTTTATATGCTGTTACTGATGACAATATAAAGGTCAAGTTCAATAATGACGATTCTGATTTTTACCGTTCAGGAGTTATGGTTCTTGAAAGATCGTAAAATGGGGTTTCCATTCACGCTGTTGCATTTACTCATGAACCATTCAATCTAAGCTTTTCAAATTTTTATATGTTGATACTGATGACAAAATGGAGGTCAAATTTGATATTGACGATTTTCACTTTCACCATTCATCAGTAATGGTTCTTGTGATATTGCCAGGACACAAATAAATGTTAATAAATCCGGTTTGTTGTCGTTGTGACAGCCTCTTGTCTTTTAATCTGACATTAAAATTTGACAGTTGATAATATTAATACATTTGTCATTGTATATTTTGTATTTTTCAGGGTACCAAGTGAGAACTTTAAAGTCAGTGATGTCAAGCAGTGTGTGGGTATGTACTCTATTCCTTTATAAAAAAAAGAAAATGATGAATTTTTTGCCTGTGCAAATATTGTAGTTTCATTTTTTTACAATTCATATGTTACTGTTTGATTAAACAGTAAGTGAGAATAGAGCTCTTGTAACGTTGTATTGAAATGAAACTACAATGTATATGTAACACAACACATGGTTATTTGGAACAGTAGTTTATTAAAGCCGGTCTGGACCAGTGTCCATAACGGACGGTCTCCTCTATACAGTCAAATACACAAGTATATATACAGAATATAAACAGTGTCAAGGTTTCTATTAATTAAAATATACAGGGATGAATATCTATTAAGTTGACTCTAATTGACATGTTGATCAACCTGGAGATTGATGGTCAAAGAATACACGTATGTCCCGTGTTTTAACTAATTGTTATTGCTACATGTCACCACATGGTCTGCATGTAACTATGTTATATGCAACATAGCGGTCAATTGAACAACCTTTTACAAGGTCATGATTTTCTTAATAGATATTCCCCTGTATTTATATTATTCAATTTAATAAACATTTTGAGAATATATAATCATAAATATAAATATATATTATATATATTTAACTCGTCTAAACATCAATGACTCAGACGTACTTATTATATATATTTATATATATATTTTAAGCCCATCATATTGTCACATATAGTAAGTATATAAAAATAATACTGAACTCCAAGGCAAACTCAAAAAGGGGAAGTCCATATAAACTAACAACAATTGAACGCTATCAATCATCGGCAGAAGTGAAAAACAACTGCCATTTTCCTGACTTGGTACAGGCATTTTCCAAAGAAAATGGTGAGTAAAACCTAGTTTTATAGCTAGCTAAACTTCCCCAATTGTATTACAGATGTTTATAGTTCTATGAAGGGACAATCAATCATCAATCAAAAAAATAAATTCTTGAAAAAACAGGATCTGTTATCTGGTATTTAGCAACCTCCAAGTAAAATTCTTCATTGTAAATTTAGTAGTCATGAAGTCTTCAAAACTGCCTATTCTTTGTTAAAGCTGAAAATTTATCAGAGTTATCTATCTTATGACTGAAACAAAATATTTGGTCCTGAAGTGGACAAACCTTACAGACCAGCTTAACATTTATTTTCATCTTAAACTGGTATTTTGTGTAAAATAAAAATAAAAGTATATATATATTCAAATTTATACACTATTGATTGAGAAAAATGTACTTTTAAACTCGCACCAGAACTTTACTTTGAAAAAGTAAAAAAATACTGAGATATGTTTTACCTGTATAACAATTGTTGAAGCTGCTGATGCACTGCACATTTATAGATAAAATTTAGGTTTAACTAAACAAAAAGATAATTTATGAGAAAGATATCGATCAGGGGACTTATTGAAATAAGTGATTTTTAAATCACTTATTTAAGTAGCAAATTTGAAATTTTGTCATAAATTGTGATTTTGTAGTTTTACCAAAATTTTAAACTCATAGGTTTAGATAATATCTTTTCATTAGTATAATTGAAGAAAATGAACTTTTTGCTTCTTTTTAAGTAGAAAGGTTTATGCCTTTGGTGCAATAATTTAGCTGCAAATTCTATTTTGGTGGATAAAATGCTATAATAACGGTCTAACTTAATGAACTGATACTTTCCTAAGAGTAAGAGACTTTTTTTACAGTGGGAGTATATTTCCTGTAAAGTTCAAGGTTTCATCTTTCAGATTATGTAATAAAATTCTACTGTTTTCACTGTAATTTCACTGTTCAGGGGTGTTGAAATTACTTTAGTAGGGGTTATTAGAATAATGATACTTAAAGAAGTGATTTTTATGCCCCACCTACCATAGTAGAGGGGCATTATGTTTTCTGGTCTGTGGCTCCGTTTGTGAGTTCGTTTGTTTGTTCGTCCGTCCGTTCGTTCGTCCGTCCGTTCAGATTAAAGTTTTTGGTCAAGGTAGTTTTTGATGAAGCTGAATTCCAATCAACTTGAAACTTAGTTCACTTGTTGCTTATGATATGATCTTTCTAATTTTAAAGCCAAATTAGACATTTGATCCCAATTTTATACATTAAAAACCGAAGTTATATGTTTGCCTGGTCTGACAACACAGTAATTGTACTTTGATTTTCATTGCCCACAAATATAGTCTTTAATGTGGACAGTGTGTTACTTGTCAAAAGATTTCAAGACGTAATTAACATAAAATTGTCCATATTTTGAGTTCAAGCTGATGAAGTTTTCTATTATTTTGATATAATTTGTCCCAAAAGTAGTACAACACACTTTTAAAAATATTATTGAGAAAGAGCAGGTGGGATTTTTTGAATGTTCATTATTGTCTAAAAGAAATGCACTATGAAATAACTGTGGTCTCGGACCACCTGTATAAAAAGGAGTAGGTTCAGTAAGACCCCCTTTGGCTCCAAAATATAGCAGTTTTACAAAATTGTTTAAATGTAAACTTTTAGTTATTTTTTGGAAGGTATAATGCCTTTGCTACATAAATGTGGGCTGTTTTTGTCATTACAATGTACATATATTGAGTACTTACATCACTAAGTCATGCTAAATTACTGAAATCTTCAGCATTTTAGTTAAATTTCAGACGGTTTCCGTCTTAAATGAAAGTGGCCGCATTTGTGTTCATTCTTGATATTGAAACGTTAGTTATGTTTAATAATAATACATAAGATATATAAAGTTCGAGGATGAACACGGATGTGGCCACTTTCATTTTTGACAAAAAACATATGAAAAGTGACATTTTTTAGCATATTTGATAGATTTTCATATTTAAGGTAGAATCGGAGCGTTTTTAATGAGTGAATCAGTTAAAATCTTTCACAAAAAATGGTTGAAGCAATTGAAATAGACATTTAAGGGCATACGATACAGAAGAGATCCCTCCTTGATTTTTTCTTAAAATTTTGATACAAGGTCAATTTCAATGTGTACTTTTAAAATATGCAAAGAAAAAAGTACCTTCATGACTTACTTTTTGAGATAATTTGGTTCGAAATTTGCATATTTGGAAGAAAATCCCTGAAATTTCATAAATTATGACTTTTAAAGAAAGTAACAATACTTTTGAACGAAAAGTCATAACATAACCAGGTTTTTTGTAAAATATTCCCTTGATCCATGGCATCAACATGCTGAAATAAGTTTAAGGTTAAACCAAATCATCATGTTCTGGATTTAGATGGCTACATGTATATCCGAAATAAAAAAAATTGACCATATTTTTGCTTCTTTTTGGGAGTGCAGAAAAAATTTGATCGTTGATTTTTTCCTGAAATTTTGGCGGAGTGTTCTTGAAACGGTACTTGATTGATTGCAAAAGAAAAAAATTGGGGTCCATGTTCTTTTATATGTTATCTCATCCGAAATTTTGAATTTTCTGCATTTTTAATGCATTTTTTATTTTTATGTATACTATTTATTTTTTTTAACTTCTCTGTAACCTTTGTACTTGCATGGTTTTATGAGAATAAACTATCTATCTATCTTGTTTTTTAATAAAAACAATATACCTTAATTTTTTAAGACGTCTGTCAGTATGGCGCTAAATTACGTTAAATTAAGTTTTAATCGCAACAACGTCGTGTAATCATTCCCGCTGTACACAAGTTCGCTGTCAAGTATATGCAGGTGTTTTTCAAAGCGTTGATACTTATCATAAAAATTTATAAGATGGTTAATCATAAAATGGAAAAACATTTGTGCTAAACATTTACGAAACGAAATTTGGACAGGAACCTTTTCATAATAAAAAAAAGACTATAAAAAAGAATTCTAGCAGATTGCTTTGTCAGATGTACGGCAAAAAAGAAAATCTGATAGAAGTATAAAGGTACATCTCCGTCCAACATTAGTTCTAAATTGCTTCATGTACTGTTAGAGGATAGACAACATTATTGACATGAAAAAATGTGAACCAACTATAAATTAAGTGAGGCGATACCATAAATTGACAACAGTATAACCTTTAACAATGACAAAACCGATACCGTATCGTTAACTTGAAAAGGTCTGGACGTACTTTGATTTTTTTTTACATTCAAAAGATAATCAGTATAAGCAGTACTTCTTGTTTTATAAAAAGAGCTGTTTTGTGCAATTTAACTCTTGCCATTATTGCCTCATTCGACCGAAAATGAAGTTGTAATATAATATTTCATAGGAAGTACAGCAGACGGTATAAGAGAATAATATTGAACAATGTCTTTATCAATAGATAAGTTACATAACCTTGTTATACGTATGGATATTGGCAAATTTGTTTGTCTAGAAGTAGAGCTATATTGAAAGCACTTTGTTCGTCTGTCTAATCGTCTAACTATACGACAAGTTTTAACGTGTGTACACTTTCTGATCTGTCTTTCTGCAATTACCGTAGTGTACATTTGCCGATACTTCAATTTTTATCTCTCTATACATTGAAGTACAATAGGGACATGCTTATACAAATAAGAAGATGTGGTATGATTACCAATGAGGCAAATCTCAATCAGAGACCAAATGGCTAAATGACTATAGCACATCGGACGGCCTTCAACAATGATTAAAACCAATACCTCATAGTGAAAGGCCCCCACATGACAAATGCAAAACAACTCAAAAGGGAAACTTACGGCCTGATTTAAGTACAAAACAATGAACAAAATACAAATATGATGAACAATACCAAAAGACACCATTTAATTACAAGCCCTTTCAACAGCATGTGAACAGGTGTTTTCTTGTTTTGGTCTATTCATAGATGTATCTATGGTCTATAACATCTAGTTTCATATACAAAAAGAATACAACCAATTAAACAAACTAACGTGTGACAATTCTGCATCTATTGGTAATATTTTGCTTAAATTCAAACCAAACACGTTGCACGAAAATAACCCTTTACCACCCTCTTAAAAGTCAGTTACATTAAAGTCTATTTAACTGAATATGTAGCTATTATTTTGTCTGCCTTGCAACTGCAAAACATAGAACAATCCTGTAGTGGATGTGATGGCTTGAACTTTTTGTATAAAGCTTTATATTTCAGATGGTAGAAGACATAGATGCTTCATACCTTGTATGCAGATATCTTATTTTACGAAGTTCCTGTCTGTCATTTGTCTATTGCCCTTGACCTCATTTTCATGGTTCAGTAATGGCTTGAAAAAATATCATATTTTTTTGTGATGCGAATTTCAGATACTATAGGCAATAGGTTAAATATAGTTTGCATATAGACAGATTGTAATGTGCAAAATGTCTAACACACTGGTTTTATCTGACCTTTTAAAACCTTTATTTCATGGATCTTTGAACAATGTTAAGTGTTTGTGGTTTGGTCTTTTTCTAGTGTACTTTAAGCAATGGAATTATTGTAACATGTACATGTATGTCTGGCAGGTTTCATATGACCTTGACCCCATTTTTATTGTTTAGTGGTCAATGTTACTTTTTTCATGTTTTTTCCCCAGTTTATCAGATGCATTAAGCAATTGTTCATCTATATTTGGTGTATGATTTTTATACGCCCGTCAAAATTTTGACGGGACGTATTATGGTATACAAATGTCCGGTGTCCGTCCGTCCGTCTGTCCGTCCGTCCGTCTGTCCGGCGTAAACATGTCGCACCGTAACTTGAGAACGACTTATCCAAATTTCATGAAACTTAATATAGTTGTTTCTAATGATGGTCAAATGATCTTTTTGGTGAAAATAAGATTTAAACTTTTTGAGTTACGGCACTTTGTAACTAAAACAGGGGTGTGGTTTTTTTCACATGTCGCACTGTATCTCAAAAACGTTTCTTGATTATTGCTTAAAACTTTACACACTTCTTAGTTATATTAATCTTAATATCTGTATACTTTTTGGTGATGATTCAAAATTTCATTTTTGAGTTTTTGAGTATTTTATAAAAAGGGGGAGGTTTTTTTTACATGTCGCGCCGTATCTCAAAAACAATTTATGATTATTGCTTAAAACTTTACACACTTCTTTGTTATATTAATCTAAAGATCTGTATACTTTTTGGTGATGATTCAAAATTTCATTTTTGAGTTATTGAGTATTTTGTAAAAAAGGGGGAGGGTTTTTTTACATGTCGTGCTGTATCTCAAAAACGATATATGATTATTGCTTAAAACTTTACACACTTCTTTGTTATATTAATCTAAAGATCTGTATACTTTTTGGTGATGACTCAAAATTTTATTTTTGAGTTATTGAGTATTTTGTAAAAAAAGGGAGGTTTTTTTTTTGCATGTCGCGCCGTATCTCAAAAACAATTTATGATTATTGCTTGAAACTGTACACACTTCTTTGTTATACTAATTTAAAGATCTGTATACTTTTTGGTTTGATTCAAAATTTTATTTTAGTGATATTTGTATAAAAAAAAACAGGGTGGGGGGGGACTTGTTTCACATGTGCCGCCGTGTCTCAAAAACAATAAATGGTTATTGCTTAAAACTTCCTCAGAAACTATTTATGATTATTGCATAAAACTTCCACACAAGACGTCGGGCGTATCATGCGCTCATGGCGCAGCTGTTTATTTTTTTAAATTTCTGCTCGTCTGTCTGGCAGGGTTCATCTGACCTTGACCTTGTTTTCATGGAGCATTGGTCAATTTTCAGTTTTCATTGTTTTGTCAGTTAATCAGATACTATAAGCATTAGGTAAACCATATCTTGTGTATACAACATTTGCAAAGTGTAAATTTTTGTCTTGCAGGGTTCATGTGACCTTGACCTACTTTTCATGGTTCATTTGTCATTGTTACTTTTTACTTTTTTTCATTTTTATATGACCGCAAAAATTGAAAAAATTTTGGTCGTATATTGGTATCACGTTGGTGTCGTTGTCGTCCGAAGACATTTGGTTTTCGCACTCTAACTTTAGTAAAAGTAAATAGAAATCTATGAAATTTAAACACAAGGTTTATGACCATAAAAGGAAGGTTGGAATTGATTTTGGATGTTTTGGTCCCAACAGTTTCGGAATTAGGGGCCAAAACGGGTCCAAATAAGCATTTTTCTTGGTTTTTCGAACAATAACTTTAGTATAAGTAAATAGAAATCTATGAAATTTAAACACACAGGTGTATGACCATAAAAGGAAGGTTAGGATTGATTTTGGGTGTTTTGGTCCCAACAGTTTCGGAATTAGGGGCCAAAAAGGGCCCAAATAAGCATTTTTCTTGGTTTTCGCACAATAACTTTAGTATAAGTGAACAGAAATCTATGAAATTTTAACATAAAGTCTATGACCACAAAAGGAAGGTTTGATTTGATTTTGGGAGTTTTAGTCCCAACAATTTAGGAATAAGGGGCCAAAAACAGGTCCCAAATAAGCATTTTTCTTGGTTTTTGAACAATAACTTTAGTATAAGTTAATAGTGCGGTGACAAAAGTGTAAAAAGTCGTCTAGATCGCGAGTTTAATCTCCCCAAATAACACACGGCTAAAAATGGTCTTAACTTAAAGACAAATATTTCTTCTTTAGTTTTTGCCCTGTCGTCAGAATTTCGTACGGTCACATTTTTCTAAAAAGTCGTTTTTATGACTAGTAGTATATTGGAGAGTTTCAACCCCCCCCCCCCACCCCACCCCCCCCCTTTTTCAAAATGAAAAATTGTGTACGTTTGCTTACATTTAATTGAAATAGTTTTTCCTGAAGCCATTTTTATATGTCAAAATATTCTATTTAGTATTTTATTTTCTTCTAATCTATAAAATTTGCGAAGTTTGGACTGTTTAAAATTGAGGTAATTTAATTGCAAATTCAGACACAAACTTTAGTTTCTTCTTCATATTAGTAATAAAAATTATCCCATAATATTTTAAGCATATAGTATTTCATAAAACTAATGAGTGATAAAAATTTCGGATCTAAAATATAATAAAAAACATAAGAAATCAATGGAAAAAGAATGGACTAAAAACTTCAATTTCAACACGGAACTCAATCACTTGCCTTCCGTCACATTTTGTGTATTAGTCAACAATTTGCTCTCAACTGATATATGAAATTACTACCTTTTTCGCTATTATATACACATATTTTCAATTAAAGTGCACGTATATGCCACATACTTTGTTTGTATATGTTTATATTCTATGTTTTTTTGTTATAAAACATCAAATATACTTTGTCAGAAAATCAAAATAATTGACGGATAGTTTCAGTAAATATTCCGTGATATGTCAAGTCCATTGCAACTTGCTCCAATAAGTCCAAAGAAAACACAAAAGTCATTCAATTTTATGCAGTGCTTAATATGCAAAAAAAGCAAACTCGACTGGAATTTTGAGTCAATTTACCCATATAGGGAAGTCGATTTTTGTATCTGCATCGAATAAAAAATTGGATGAGGTGAACATCAAGATGTTTCATGCACAGGCACTTATTTCTGTCAATATGGGTTTACTATCCATACCCGTACGAAAAATCACCCTTGTATCAGATGAGCGTATGAAGAATGTTTTATCTGTGTCAGATAAAGTTAAAATTGAAATAGTTTTTCCGTCCATCTTTTAAACTTCAAGCACTCTGTCATTTTGGTTGCATTACAAATCATTTGCTAAAAACGAAAAAAGACCCAAAAAAATCCAAACCCGTGGAAGCAGATATCTCAGATCACGATACTGCTTTTACTAATTTTATGTTTGCTATTGACAACGATTTAATGGTCATTCCTCATGACACCGTTACTTGATAAATATAGATCTTTTCTTCCGACTGACTCTAATTTAAAATATTCTACTTGTAACATGCGGTCTAAACTTATTGATTTCTATAGAAATTCAGTTGTCAAACAACTTCAACAAGTTCAAGGCAAATATAACATAATATATAGTAGCAAAATAACTATTTGAGATGCCATATCAGCTGCTAGGCAATTGAAAACTGACCTCAAAATCTCAATGTCAACTGTAATAGACACAATTAACGAACAGATATTTCATTCCGCTGCAAGTATACTTAGAAAACACATCGAAACTCTAAAGAAGAATAACCAACCTCGGATGAATTGTCTCTTCCTTCTTCAATTCAGTCAATGCCTTCGTATTTATTACAATTCATTTCATAGTTACTTGATGAAACTGCATACAGCCAAGACTATTCTCATGAAATGGCACTAGAGAAATTGCGTAAATGCTAAGCAATTGTTAAGTCAATCGTTTGTGTGGCCAAGTTTGTTTTACTCTTTTTCATTTAGGATTGGTTTTACAAATGTACCATTGTAAGGCAAAATAGTGTCCTGGGAAATAGTGTCCACATGGACACTATTTCCTAGAATTTAGGTATTTAATAATGTCCATTACCATGGATTATTGTCCCCTAAGTGGACAGATTGTCATAGCAATATCTATGAAATAGTGTCCACTTGACTACAGAATGTTATGAAATAGAGGACATTATTAAATCCTACTATTATTAACAAATTATGTCCTCCAAGGGAAGTAATACAATGGTCATTAAAATGTTTTATTATGCTTGAATTTTAATAAAATAAGAAAGTTTAATTAGAAATTTATTAATATAAACAAAATAGAAAATGGATGGAAAGGAATACATAGAAATTTACAACTATATAAGAAATATCCTGATAATACGAATCTAAATGAAAGAAGAACTATAAGAAGGAAATGTGAAAAGTTTAAAATTAAATTTGAAGAAATGTGGAAAAACTAGTGGTACACTGTGACAAGCTAGATGCTGTTTTATTCATATGTTATGATGAAAGTGGATGCTATCTTGGTTTTAACAAGACAGTTAGTAAAATTACTTCTAAATATTACTTTCCAAACATTATAGAACATGTAAGGAATAATAATAATCTAAATTTAAGAACATCAGCATGGTATGAATGCCAATGAGGTAACTTAAGTAATTCCTGTCAAAGTAACAAAATTAGTGTATTAAAAATTAGCAAGTATAGATTAGGATACATTTAGTAACATAACTTAGCAATGAATGTTATTTTAATCATATATAAATATATAAAAAAAAATTCCAGGAGGACAAAAATGTCCTGTGAAAAAATGTCCAGGTGGACATCTTATCATTGAAGTATATAGTATTTAAATATGTCCACTTTCAGGGACACTTTTTCATACCTGAGGACAGTTTTTCATAGAAAAATATGTCCAGGACACATATAAATAAGTAAATATCGTCCCGAGACCGTATTTACTAGGAAATAATGTCCCGTGGACACTATTTCATTGGGGACATTATTAAATCCTACACCGTGAGTTTGGTTCAAAACACCTTGTTGAAACATTGAATGCCAATGGATTTTATGCTTCTTAAAGTAAAGTGCGACGCTATCTAATGTGTTGCCAACCATGAAAATGAGCGAATTCAAGATAGTGTGTACATCTCGTATATTTGTTTCCTCAGCATCTTTGCAGACACGCATATGGATGTCATCACACCTTCCTAAACCCCCTTTTAGATCTCTGTTAAATCTTGGATGAATTGATAGGGATGGTTTGAAGCTGGTATTTTTTTTAGGAACAAATGTCTTCGGACTTCCTACAATACCTTGTCTATACTTGTAAAAAAACCTCAAAATAACGTGTTTGCTTTGAGCAGAACCTTTTATGTTTCTTGTCATGTCTTGTGACGGTTGATGAAAATGAAGATGATGAAGATAATAGTTGATTTGGTATAAAGCTTGTTGCACTGGTACACCCAGGTTAGGGGAGTGTTGGCGCACCCTTAGAAAAGTTAAACCCCGCCACATTCTGTATGTGTCTGTTTCAAGTCACGAGACGGTAATGCAGTGTTTGTCGTTTGTTCTATATACTATATTTGTTTGTTTCTTATTTATTTTGTACATTAATCGGGCCGTTAGATTTTTCGTTTGTTTTACATTATTTATTTCGGGAATTGAAGACTATGCAGTATGAATTTTACTCATTGTTGAAGCCCGTACGGGACCTATAATTGTAAGTTAATGTATGTCTCATTTGCAATCATATCACATCTTCTTTTTTTATATGGAATACTTTTGAAGTTTGTGGTACGTTGCAAGGAAAAAAAGGGGGGATACAGGTACAAACCCTATAATGTAATAGATTTTAACCAGAGTAAAATACACAACAACAGATAATACAATGGAAGCAATAATAATTGTGAAAAACCCAAAAGCAACGAGTAGTCTATAAAAAAACCTGAAGTATCCGCAAATTCAATTTTAGGTCATATTTGACTGTAGTGTTCTATTGCTTTGGTTTGATACCTCACCCAATATGATAGTTTAAAAAATAATTATTGTCCTGCATGACAGTTGATGTTTACCTGAAATTGAAATTTGTCAGAAGGTTAAGGTGCTCTAAACAATTTATAGGTTGAAAACTTGATTTTTAACCGGATTTTTGTGACAAAAATGTCGGTTATTGATTTGGGGATGTACGGCGGGCGGGCGGTCGGGCGGGCGGGTGGGCGGGAATCAAATGTTGTCCGTGCATTAACTCATGAACCGTTCAACCAAAGCTTTTAAAATTTTAATATGTTGTTACTGACAACTAAATGAAGGTCAAGTTCAATAATGGCGATTTTGACTTTTACCGTTCAGGAGTTATGGTTCTTGAAAGATTGAAAAATGGAGTTTACAGTCGTGTCCGTGCATTTACGCATGAACTGTTCTACCTAAGCTTCCCAAATTTTAATATGTTGTTACTGATGACAAAATGGAGGTCAAATTCAATAATGGCGATTTTGACTTTTACCGTTCAGGAGTTATGGTTCTTGAAAGATTGAAAAATGGAGTTTCCAGTCGTGTCCGTGCATTTACGCATGAACTGTTCTACCTAAGCTTCCCAAATTTTAATATGTTGTTACTGATGACAAAATGGAGGTCAAGTTCAATAATGACGATTTTGTCTTTTACCGTTCAGGAGTTATGGTTCTTGAAAGATTGAAAAATGGTGTTTCCAGTCGTGTCCGTGCATTTTCTCATGAACCATTCAACTAAAGCTTTTGAAATTTTTATATGTTGTTACTGATGGCAAATTAAAAGTCAAGTTCAATTATGACGATTTTGACTTTTACTGTTCAGGAGTTATGGTTTGAAAGATTGTGAAATGGCGTTTCCATTCACGTTGTTGCATTTACTAATGAACCATTCAATCTAAGCTTTTCAAATTTTAAGATGTTGATACTGATGACAAAATGGAGGTCAAATTTGATATTGACGATTTTAACTTTCACCATTCATCAGTAATGGTTCTTGTGATATTGCCAGGACACAAATAAATATTAATAAATCCGGTTTGCTGTCGTTGTGACAGCCTCTTGTTGAAGTTTTGTTTATAAAACGTCGTTTTATGAATTTTTTTGATAAAAAAATCTCAATGATTAAGGTTTATGTATAATAACAAACATTACTAAAGCCAAAACAGTATCATTCGTATTTAGGTAGAGTTTAGAAATATAAAAAAAATGTCAAAATTGAAACCCTCTCAAATTTTCACAGATTTTTACATATGACCTTTGACCTCAATTTTAAAAAAATGTGACCATATCAAGTCTTGACGACAGGCATATTATTATAGTACAAGATTTCCTCTTTCCAATGATATATTATATAGGTGTGTGTTGGATGGGGAGATTAAATTAAAAAAAATCTGCCTTCAGTCACCGCACTATAATAGAAATCTATGAAATTTTAACACAAGGCTTATGACCACTAAAGGAAGGTTTTGATTGATTTTGGGAGTTTTGGTCCCAACGAATTAGGGGTTAAAAGGGTCCAAAATTAAACTTTGTTTGATTTCATCAAAAAATGAATTATTAGGGTTCTTTGATAATGCAAAATCTAATCAAGCATTCAGATTCTTAATTTTTGGTCCTGTTTTGAAATTGGTCTACATTAAGGTACAAACAGTCCAAAATTAAACTTTAAAAAATGAATTCTTGGGGTTCTTTAATATATGCTGAATCTAAACATGTACTTAGATTTTTCATTATGGGCCCAGTTTTCAAGTTGGTCCAAATAGGGGTCCAAAATTATTATATTAAGTATTAAGTATATAGCAAGAAATTTTCGATTGCTCAGTATTCCGCAATAGCAAGAAATCTTCAATTGCACAGTATTGTGCAATAACAAGAAATTTTCAATTGCGCAATAGCAAGAAATTTTCAATGCGCAATAGCAAGAAATCTTCAATTGCACAGTATTGTGCAATAGCAAGAAATATCTAATTGCACAATATTGCGCAATAGCAGAAATTTTCAATTGCACAGTTGTGCGCAATAGCAAGAAATATTCAATTGCACAGTATTGTCCTTTTTCAAATTGGTCTACATAAAAAATAAACTTTGATTGATTTCAACAAAATTGAATTTATAGTTCTTCAATATTGTGAATCTAAACATGTATTCAGATTTTTAATATTTGGCCCTGTTATCAAATTGTCCACATTGAGGTCTAAAGGGTCTAAATTGATCATTATTTGATTTCATCAAAAAATTGAATTTTGGGGTTCTATGATATGCTGAATCTAACCATGTATTTGATTTTGGATATTGGACCATGATAGGTAAATGTCCAATTAAAAATTTTTAATTTTTATACGACCGCAAAAATTTTAATTTTTCGTCGTATATTGCTATCACGTTGGCGTCGTCGTCGTTTGCGTCGTCGTCATCGTCCGAATACTTTTAGTTTTCGCACTCTAACTTTAGTAAAAGTGAATAGAAATCAATGAAATTTTTAACACAAGGTTTATGACCACAAAAGGAAGGTTGTGATTGATTTTGGGAGTTTTGGTCCCAACATTTTAGGAATTAGGGGCCAAAAAGGGCCCAAATAAGCATTTTCTTGGTTTTCGCACTATAACTTTAGTTTAAGTGAATAGAAATCTATGAAATTTTGACACAAGGTTTATGACCACAAAAGGAAGGTTGGGATTGATTTTGGGAGTTTTGGTTCCTACAGTTTAGGAATTAGGGGCCAAAAAAGGGCCCAAATAAGCATTATTCTTGGTTTTCGCACAATAACTTTAGTATAAGTAAATAGAAATCTATGACATTTAAACACAAGGTTTATGACCATAAAAGGAAGGTTGGGTTTGATTTTGGGAGTTTTGGTCCCAACAGTTTAGGAATAAGGGGCCCAGAGGGTCCAAAATTGAACTTTGTTTGATTTCATCAAAAATTGAATAATTGGGGTTCTTTGATATGCCGAATCTAAAAATGTACTCAGATTTTTAATTGAGGTCTAAAGTGTCTAAAATTGATCATTATTTGATTTCATCAAAAATTGAATTTTGGGGTTCTATGATATGCTGAATCTAACCATGTATTTAGATTTTGGATATTGGACCATGATAGGTAAATGTCCAATTTAAAATTTTTAAGTTTTTATACGACCGCAAAAATTTTAATTTTTCGTCGTATATTGCTATCACGTTGGCGTCGTCGTCGTCCTGCGTCGTCGTCATCGTCCGAATACTTTTAGTTTTCGCACTCTAACTTTAGTAAAAGTGAATAGAAATCAATGAAATTTTAACACAAGGTTTATGACCACAAAAGGAAGGTTGTGATTGATTTTGGGAGTTTTGGTCCCAACATTTTAGGAATTAGGGGCCAAAAAGGGCCCAAGTAAGCATTTTCTTGGTTTTCGCACTATAACTTTAGTTTCAGTGAATAGAAATCTATGAAATTTTGACACAAGGTTGATGACCACAAAAGGAAGGTTGGGATTGATTTTGGGAGTTTTGGTTCCTACAGTTTAGGAATTAGGAGCCAAAAAAGGGCCCAAATAAGCATTATTCTTGGTTTTCGCACAATAACTTTAGTATAAGTAAATAAAAATCTATGAAATTTAAACACAAGGTTTATGACCATAAAAGGAAGGTTGGGTTTGATTTTGGGAGTTTTGGTCCCAACAGTTTAGGAATAAGGGGCCCAAAGGGTCCAAAATTGAACTTTGTTTGATTTCATCAAAAATTGAATAATTGGGGTTCTTTGATATGCCGAATCTAAAAATGTACTCAGATTTTTTATTATTGGTCCAGTTTTCAAGTTGGTCCAAAACGGGGTCCAAAATTAAACTTTGTTTGATTTCATCAAAAATTGAATAATTGGGGTTCTTTGATATGCCAAATCTAACTGTGTATGTAGATTCTTAATTTTTGGTCCCGTTATCAAATTGGTCTACATTAAAGTCCAAAGGCTCCAAAATTAAACTAAGTTTGATTTTAACAAAAATTTAATTCTTGCATGGGCTTTTTTGATATGCTGAATCTAAACATGTACTTAGATTTTTGATTATGGGCCCAGTTTTCAAGTTGGTTCAAATCAGGATCCAAAATTATTATATTAAGTTTGGTGCAATATCAAGAAATTTTCAATTGCACAGTATTCACCAATAGCAAGAAATCTTCAATTGCACAGTATTGTGCAATAGCAAGAAATTTTCAATTGCACAGTATTGTGCAATAACAAGAAATCTTCAATTGCACAGTATTGTGCAATAGCAAATATTTTCTATTACTCAGTATTGCGCAATAGCAAGAAATGTCTAATTGCAATTTCAATTGGAGTTATCTTTCTTTGTCCAGAATAGTAGTTGAATCAACTTAAATCTTTGTTTTATACAATACAGATATATAATTAATATTTCAATTGGAGTTATTGTTCTTTGTCCAGAATAGTAGTTGAATCAACTTAAATCATTGTTTTATACAATATACAATGTATATTCACTTTTTCTACCAACTGATAAATTAAAACAATCTTTACCATTCAGTGATAACAAGCACTTTATTTTACATTTTAATATTTTATGATGTATTTAAATGAGTAGTTATTGTTGCAATCTCCATTAGAAATTTGAATTGAGATCAGTTTTGAAAAAAGGGAAAGGGGGATGTGAAAACAAATGGGGGTGGGGGGTTAAATTTTTCTCATTTCAGATTTCATAAATAAAAAGAAAATTTCTTCAAACATTTTTTTGAGAGGATTAATATTCAACAGCATAGTAAATTGCTCAAAGGCAAAAAAAATATTTTAAGTTCATTAGACCACATTCATTCTGTGTCAGAAACCTATGCTGTGTCAACTATTTAATCACAATCCAAATTTAGAGCTGAATCCAGCTTGAATGTTGTGTCCATACTTGCCCCAACCATTCAGGGTTCATCCTCTGCGGTCGTATAAAGCTGCACCCTGTGGAGCATCTGGTTAAATTTAAGTTCTTAGACCACATTCATTCTGTGTCAGAAACCTATTTTGTGTCAACTATTTAATCACAATCCAAATTCAGAGCTGTATCAAGCATAAATGTTGTGTCCATACTTGCCCCAACTGTTCAGGGTTTGACCTGCGTTCGTATAAAGCTGCGCCCTGTGGACCATCTGGTTCAGTTTATCAGGTACATTAAGCAATTGGTCAACCATATTTGATGTATAGAATTATTAAATCTACATGTCTGTCTGGTAGAGTGCTTATGACCTTGACCTCATTTTCAATGCTCAATGATTTTGTCATTGTATTGTTGTTTTTCCAGGTACATTAAGCAATAGTCAAAAATATTTGTTGAATGGAATGTTTGTAAGGTATGTCTGTATGGCAGGGTTCACTTTATCGTCACCCCTCATTTTCACTTGACTGAGGCCATAAAAAAGAATAGGTTTGCCGCTTGCCCTAACCCTACTTACCCAGAAAAAAGCTGCCTACTCAAAATCTTTTATTTTCCTGATTTGAAGAAGTTTTTTTTTAATCAGATAGACATGAAGACTAATAAACATCAGATATGTAAAATTCCTTTTTGTGGGGGAAAAAAAGAAAATGCCTACCTACCTACCTACTGTCTCAACCTTTGGGTAGGGTTTGGGCAAACCAAATATTTTTAAGTGTGGGCTGATTAAAAAAAAGCAGGCAACTTTGATTGATAATTGTCTCATTGGAATTCATACCACATCTCCTTAATTTTATAAGATATTTCAGGATGTGCAAACTTGTTTAAACCTCAAGGACCAGTAATAATGGGTGTTTTAGCCTAGATTTGTAAGCATTCAGTCAGGAATACAATTTAAACATGTGTCAGAAAGGTGTCAAACTATTTCTGTTTGAACTCATCCTGGTTTTCTTACTACAGCTGGAAACTTCATGCAACATGTACAAATGATGTACCATGTTTACTATTGGTATTGGTGACATTAGAAAATTGAACTCCCTAAAATTTGAACCTGGGTCAATTTTCCAACCAGTGGTGAAATGAGGAAAATAATAGGACCTGAGTGGTGTTATTGTCAAAGCCATTGTCCTACATTATTCATATTTAACATTGAATCCTTTGATTCTCTAATTTAACATCATGGTGGCTAACAAATTGGACCTCAATATTTTAGATTTTCAAAATAAGGATATGATCAAAAATAACTGATGACAGACTCAACTAATTTTACTGATTCTGTTTAATATTTAATAAAAATATATATACAATTTACTTATTGTTGTACATGTATCAAAATCAGGTAAAATCATCTGATTTCTCAGTGTATATTTCATCCAGAAGATAAATTGAATTTTGTCAAGTTTTTGCCATTGAAATCACAAATAAAACCTGAAGACTCATTCTGTTTCAAACAAATCAATTTAGGATACTCCAGTCCATCACTAAGTAGTACTTTACTCTCCTTTCCATCTTTTGATATAACTATTATACTATCAGAGTTACAGTCTGCTACAATAATGTTACCATAAGTATCTGTACAAAGTCCATATGGTCCTGATAAATCCTGTTTATATTGCCAGATCTGTTTACCTAATTGATCAACACAGTATACTGCTTCACCATTATAGTCACTATAGATCACTCTGTCATTACAGTAAACAAGGTGAAACAGGTATGTTTCACACTCAACTGGTATTGACTTCAGTGTATTTCCTTCCAAGTCTAAAATACGGATTTCATCATTATTCAAACCTACAACAAGAGAATCATCTGATGATAATAATCCATAGCATACTTTGTCTAATGTGATAACTTTGGTTACTGTTTCATTCTTCATATTAAAGATCTTAATGGCTCTCTCATCAGGATAAGTTAAGGCAATAGTGTCCTGATTGATCTGTGTAACACTAAAAGCTGGACCAGGTATAGGTAACTTTTTCAGTAGTTTGCCATCAGGAGTAAGTAGGTTAACTTTGTCACCCCATTCCACTATTATGAGTCTTCCATCCATCAGACAAATCATTTCACTTATGGCCTTCCTAATGTTGATCTTTATCTTATTCTCAATGTTGATGGTCATGTTGTTTCTGTTTGATTGTTCTTGTGATTCTACTTGTGCTTCCCTTCTCACACTTGTCTCTTTCTTCAAATCCATATCTGTTTTAACAACAGTTAAATCTCCTAAGGATCCAAACTTTTTTATCATCTTTTCTACTTCATTGTTTTTCTCCATTTTGATGGTAAATTCTTTTGCCCTGTCGTCTTTGTCCAGATTATCTATGTATCGTTGACATTGATGTACTTGTTGTTCAATCTGATGTACGCCTAGAAATGATTGGAGTTTTGAGGCATGTGGTATGACTGTATGTAACTGGTCTTGCATTTTCTTTAAGTTTTTCTGTTTTTCTCCAATTTCAGCAATTAAATCTGTGGCTTTTGATTTTTCTTCATTCAAGATGGTATCTGCCTCTTGGCATATCTTCTTCTCTAGGTGGGTTAAATGTTTATCTATTTCATTGCGTATTTTCACAATGAATTTTTTAATGCTTTCATATTCTTGTTCTCCTCTTTTAATGTTTTGTGATTTGTCATTTACAATTTTACCTAAGAGTTGTAAGATGGAGTTGATATCTTTCTCTATGGATTCTTTAGATTTTTCAATCTTGGTTTTCTCCACAACGCTGGCTAAACTTTTTATTCCGGTACACTTTGAATGACTTTTGGAAATACATTGATCACAGCAAGGCATTAAATGACTGGGACAATACAAGTTAAGCTGTTGACCATGTTTGTCACATTCTGTTCTAATAGCTTGGACAGATGGTTTATAACTTTTGATACCAATAATCTTATGATCACGTGACAACTTAGATCTTTTGTGATGACCAGAACATGTTGAACACAATCCTTCATCACAGTTGTAACACCAGATATCAGCTTTAGTGTTTACTTTTCCTTCTATACATGGTCCACATGGAATAGGTTTACTGGATGCCATGACCTAGAAATTTCAAAGATAAATGTTATTTTGCTTTATTGTCAAGGTCCAAATAGTTAATGGTGAATGGATGGTGATATTTGGCCAGAAATGACCAATGTAAAAAAATTCAAAGGAGAAAATTAACACACTGATTTATGGACATAACAATGAACGAATGTATGATCTCTATGTTTCCTGTCCAATAATCTAAGGAAATTTGCCTATTTCCAATGATTTTTTCGTGGAAATATAATATTAGTACAACTTGTGACGTCATCATAAAACGCAGGAATATGAATTTTCAACAAAATGGTTTATTTTCCTACTTATCACTGTATTAGCTTTAATTTATTGTGATATTGCTCAATAAATCCTAACATGAAATTTACGCTAAAAAAGGGGGCCATTTTAGGACCTTACCCAACTTACTCCTCTGAACAATAAGACATATTTTTTACAATGTATGGACATAGGTTACATACACATTACTCTGCATTTATACCTAGTCATTAAATAAAAATAACTAATAATTTAACCAAATACCTGTTGATTTTGTTATGACAAAAGTTTAGTTCTCTATCACCATTTCTTCAATGTCAACCAACCAGGAAGTTATTTAGGACATGTCTATACCTGATTCAGCTTATTATTAAATATTTAAATGACATAGAAAATAATTGACCCAAATTATAAAAGTTCAAAATATTTTTTTGTCATAAAGACATTTACAGGATTTAAATTTTCTAATAGAGAAAAATGGTGTATGTTAACTGGGACTATTATACTAACAGATGTTTCTAAATCATTGGCGGATCCAGGGGGGGGGGTCTGGGGGTTGGAACTCCCCCTTTTTTTTGATGATCATTGCATTTGAATGGGGACATGTGGTTGGAACCCCCCTTTATCGTGGGTTGGGAACCCCCCCCCCCCCTTTTTAAAATGGCTGGATCCGCCCCTGTAAATAGTATTTAATACAGAAATATTCTTTTTGAAGAATCTGGATATATTTTGTTTCTCATCTTATCTGTAGGTTGACAAAATATTTGCTATTTTGTATTATAGTGTGATTTTGCTATAATTTAAACCTTGTCTATATGTAGAAACAATGTTTTCTATACAATAACAATTGTTTCAGTTTAGGAATCATCCTGTCAATAAATAATTCAATGAGCCTCACTAATAAAACTAAATAATTTTTTTGTTAAATTACTATATTTGGCTTCCACACAAAGTCTAATGTCTAATCTAATGACTTTACTAATCTTTAAACAAAACCCACCAGTAACCATGGTAACGTGTACCTGAAAATAATAGAAACAAAATAATAGAAAACACAATAGTTAACATTGTTGCACTGCCTGCCACAAAAGTCGTTGTATGCGAAACAAAGGGATTAATATCTGGCCTAGAAGGCACAAAACTTTGCTCAGTGTTTGGAGCACAAAAATCATGCTCAAAACATGAAATCCAGCAATTTGATTGGTTGATTTTCGAGTACGAGTACAAAAAACTGACTCAAAAGTTTTATGACCGCAAGCATAAACTATATGTAAATTTATAAAGCTAAATATTTCAAAATGTAGAAGACCTGGATGCGTCATACCTTGTATGCGTACTCTGTATTTTACAAAGTTTCTGTCTTTCATTTGTCCATTGTCCTTGACCTCATTTTCAAGATTCAGTGACTGCCTGAAATATCAGTGATTAAGGTTAAAGTTTCATGACTAAATAATAAAAAGGTAAACTATAAGTGGTGTTGGATTGATTTTATATTAAAAAATGTGGTCATTGTAAAGGATCTAGCTCCTTCAGGAGCTCATCCAGCCATTTTTAAAAGG
Organism: Mytilus edulis; assembly: GCA_019925275.1. NCBI lineage: Eukaryota > Metazoa > Mollusca > Bivalvia > Mytilida > Mytilidae > Mytilus > Mytilus edulis. The sequence goes on from CM034360.1 coordinate 104,844,599, forward strand.
GGGGTTTCCAACTATATGCCCCCGTTCAGATGCATTACTCGTCAAAAAAGGGGGTTAAAACACTGGAACCACCCCACTGGATCCACCACAGATCTGGTTAGATGACACCATTCTGCTTGATGTATGGATCAACTAAAGTTGTTTATAATTTCTTTGTACCAGTAGGTCAGACAAGTGAAGATGACACACAGGCACTTACTTGTCTCAGAAAAAAATTATAGGGGGGATAAATTCTGAGACAAGTGCCTGTGAGATGACATCATACTGCTTCATGTATGGATCAACTAAAATTGTTTATTATTTCTTTGTAGGTCAGACAAGTGGATTGGGTGGATACAGTATGGCCAAGACACTACAAAGATTGTCAGACAGAATCCACTAACATAATTGACAAGATGAAATACCCAAAAGTTCAAAAGTAGGTTTAAATTGGAGGTAGTCCAGATAATCATGCCGTCTGCTGTGGGTATTTTTCGATTTTCACTTTTTTTGATCCCACATTCCAGAAAAAAATTAAAATAGCCTTGCCAGACATCATAATTATTATACCCCACGCAACGAAGTTGCGGAGGGTATAATGTTTTTGACCCGTCAGTCCGTCCGTCAGTCCGTCCGTCCGTCAGTCCTGTTTCTTGTCATCGCAACTCCTCTCAAACCACACAACAGAATTTCACGAAACCTTTTCAGATGAAAAGGACATACTATGTAGTTGTGAATATCGACAGAAAATTGCGATTCAATTTTTTTTATAAGAGTTACGCCCCTTTGAACTTATTTGCTTAATGTACTACTGCAACAGTTTGTCATCGCAACTCCTCTGAAACTACACAACAGAATTTCACGAAACCTTTTTAGATAATAAGGACATACTATGTAGATGTGCATATCGACAGGAAATTACGATTCAATTTTTTTTCTAGGAGTTACCCCCCTTTGAACTTATTTACTTTATTGTACTACTGCAACAGTTTGTCATCACAACTCCTCTGAAACTACACAACAGAATTTCATGAAACCTTTTAAGATAATAAGGACATACTATGTAGATGTTCATATCGACAGGAAATTACGATTCAATTTTTTTTCTAGGAGTTACATCTCTTTGAACTTATTTGCTTTAAGGTACTACTTCAACAGTTTGTCATCTCAACTCCTCTGAAACCACACAACAGAATTTCATGAACATTTGTAGATAATAAGGACATACTATGTAGATGTGCATATCGACAGGAAATTACGATTCAATTTTTTTTAGGAGTTACGCCCCGTTGAACTTATTTGCTTCAATGTACTTCTGCAACAGTTTGTCATCTCAACTCCTCTGAAACCACACAACAGAATTTCATGAAATTTTGTAGATAATAAGGACATACTAAGTTGATTTGCATATTGACAGGAAATTATTATTCAATATTTTTTCTTATACAATTTTTTTTTCTTACACTTATTTAAATTCTCCAATGACAATGTGGGGACGTGGGGTATGTGAGCGTGCTCACTAAGGTTCTTTAATTTGGACTAAATTTGAGGCGGCTTTTCTACTACCAAGAATTAAGTGTATGACATTAATTCATCTAGTGTTCTGATGAACAACTAGACCAGCTGCTCTGTGGTGTTGCATTTTACCGTAAATGCATTACAATGTTATTTATAACGACAAAAAGAGAAGTGGGATTTCCAGCATTACAAAAAATATTATCATTAGGGACATTAGGTTTTGAATTTTCCTCAAAGTTTAGTATATTTTATCATAGATATAAGAAGATGTGGAATGAGTGCCAATGAGACACCTCTCCGTCCAAGTCACAGTTTATATAAGTAAACCATTATAGGTCAAAGTATATGTATAAGTTTGTGATTAGGTCAGTTCAAGGGGGAACCATTAGTGGTAGGCCAATGTTAATTAGTACCGTCTTTTGGTATGTATAGTGCGCATTTGTGTATAGTGCGCACCCCCTTTGTGGTCCAAGAAACGAGAGAAAAAAAGTTTATTGGTCATATAATACTCCTAGACATTTTCGGAAAAGTTACAGCTCCAAAATCGGCAAACAGGAAGTTTATAGGTAAACAGGAAGTTTTTTAAATGGACACCAATGTCGGAAAATTCCGTAGGGAATACGTAATTAATATGAAATTGAAAGTATTCTAACAAATGAATAAGAATTTTATTAAATTGAGATAAATATTTTAATCAAAATTTAATAAATTGTTTGAGTATCAAGGACAAGATTAAATATCCAAATTAATATTCTGATTCAAACAATAAAATAATTATGAATCAGTCTAATAATTATAATTAATGTCATTAGTGCTGTAATAAATTGTTAAAATCTCATTGTTTTCATTATTTGTTTGATGATTCTAGCTGTTAATTGGGATTATCACACCTCAATCAACAGGTCTAATCGATGTCAAAACAAATCAGTGACAGGTTGACCTTGTTCCTAATTAAATTCGTTCAGGTGACAATTATGGGATTATCATGTTTTCAATCATTATTTCTTGAACAGTTTTTAAACAGCTGTTTAAAAGTTTAAAAGTTACAAAGTAAAAACGTATTTCTAAAAAAATAAACTTCTCATAGAGTAAATCATCACTTTACAATACTTTGTATTAAGTCACATGACTGACCCACATGACTTGCGATCACCTGATACATTAGAAAAAATGGCGGTTTATTTATTTCAAAACGAGCGTGGTTTATTCAATTTTCATAAACTTTCTTCAACTCTTTATGATGAACACATACAAAAACAGTAAGTTATGACAACAAGGAACACAGAGGCTAATGTAACCAACAACAAAAGCTTTATTGTGTCTTTATAAAGACATGGCAAATTTCCGGATTGCAAAACAGATGGACAAATTTACACGATAAATGTAACAACAAAGATATAAAATGTATTTTATTTGAATAAAACATGACAAATCAAGAACAATACGATACATATTACAATTATAACATGTAAAACATAAAAAACAATCGATGTTTTAGCAAAAATATTCTGTACTCTTCACTTCACTTTGAAATTTCTTGGTCGGAGTTTGGACCTGAAAAAAAGACTAAGAAAATGTTTGTAGTCATGTATAACACGCACCCCTCTTACAAGAAACTTGACCAAGGGTATAAATGTGCGCGTTATACATACCAAAAGACGGTATACAGTTGCATAAGCATTAGCACATCTTAGTTCCATGGTTAATATTTGGCCCTGCCTTCTCAGTCATGGTCATGGTCTATTGACTTAGTTTTCATGTATTAGTTTGTGATTAGATTAGTTTAAAATGAAAGCTAATGTTAAGTGAATGATATTTGGTATGCAAATTTTTTTGGCATTTGCAAGTATCATATCCATGGGGATCATATAGCCCCAACCCCTCATCATTGTTCATTGACTGAAACTTTTACATAGTAAACAAGTTTGTGTTTAGGGTTGATTAAAGGAAACAGCTTACGATAAGTCAATGGTTTTTGGTATGCAGTTGTATTGGCATTGGCATATCTCCATTTCTATGAAGATTGTGTAGCCATGTACCTTCAGTCATGGTTTATCGACTTTGATTATTCGCAAAACTTACATGTTAGAGTATTGCTATTATAATTTCAACATTGGCAATATTAAAATAACAAGGTGGGACATACGTCTGTGATAACATTTTATATTATATATATTAACATTTCTTATCATGATTTTAGGTATTGTTTAATGAGTGTGAAGGGATGTTATACAGATTTCCATGTAGATTTTGGTGGTACATCTGTATGGTATCATATACTACACGGGAAAAAAGTAAGTGCCAGATATATAAATATAAGAAGATGTGGTATGTCAGTGCCAATGAGACAACTCTCAATCCGAGTCACAATTTGTAAAAGTAAATCAATATAGGTCAATGTACGGGCTTCAACACAGAACCTTGGTTCACACTAAACAGCAAGTTATAAAGGGCCCCAAAATGATGTGTAAAAACGAAAACCAACGGTCTAAACTACACAAAAAATGAGAAACACTTATGAACCACATTAACACACAACAACTACTGAACACCAGATTACTGACTTAGGACCAGTGCAAAAAAAATGCAGTGGGTTTAAACATTTAATAGGTACCAATGTTATGCTTTATCTAAATACCATTATATTCATTATTGTGAATTAAAAAGTCTATTTTCACTTGAAAGCCCATGATCAGTGTTATAAAAAGAATTACTAATCCAAGAAATCGAATTTAGAAAAAAAATGTTCTATGTGAGACTGAACAATACTAATAATTAACTCATGAATTATGTGATGTTTGATCACCAGTTGAATATTTATGTTTAGTTGAACTCTTTGATTTGTTATTCTAAAATTATTTTGAGTTAAGTATGCACTCATGCAATCAAAACCCTATTGACACAGTCACACAGCTCAGCTATATTAACCTATATTACAGACCTTATCTTTACCCTATTGACACAGCTATATTAACCTATACTCTATACCTTATCTTTACCTTAATAACTAACAGAGTTGCAGTGAAGTAAAGATATGAAATAATGTAAATTTTTTAAAATAATCATATTTAACAAAAAAATCTATTTCTTGTATTAAAGATTTCATATCAAAGTTGCAATAATGAATCTAACTGTTATTGACAAAGGGAAATAACTCTAGCTAAAAACTTTTGTCTAAATTTGTTCCATTGCTTATTAATTTAATATAAAATACAACGTAGTTCAAAATGTCAAATGATAGCAATCAAAAGCACTTTGATTTTTATATGAAGATTTTCTTCACAATTTTGAACTATTGATATGCAACACACATGTACAGAAATGAAATGCAGTTATATCCACACTTAAAAAATATAAACAGCGCATACAAAGTGGATTTAAAGTAGATTTAAATTGTTTCTGTTTTCAGGTATTTTGGTTAATTCCACCAACACCAAAAAACATGGAAATCTACTTAACCTGGGTGTTGTCAGGGAAACAAGGTGACATTTTCTTGGCAGACAAGGTTGAGGGATGTGAAAGAATTACATTGCATGCTGGGTACACTTTCATCATACCATCAGGTAAGTAGTTACCACGGAAACTGAAACTATATGTGTATTTCAGTTAAAGGTTTAAGTGGTACACAATTTATTGCAAGTAAGACAATAGAGCTTTGGAAAAAGAATATAGATTTTGTAAAAGGAAAGAAAGAGTTTGTTTCAAGATATTTCTCTTAGAAAATTCACAATGGATTTCTGTTTTGAAAAAAAACAACTGAAAAGAGTTCAGTTTATGTTGATTGAGAAAGACGGTCCATTATCAAAGAAAGGCATGTACTTAGGCAAGGATTGATTGATTGATTGTTTGCTTAATATCAAACACTTACAATCATAGAAAAGTCTGATTGGTGTCTGTCTTTTGATAACAAACCACTGTGCCATGAGGTGCACTACCTAGACCATTTAGATGTTTGTGACCCTCTAGATGTAGGAACCATAGCCAATATTAAAAAAAATCTTCAGACACATGCTTCATCTTGTATTTTTTTTAAGATTAAAACATGCATTAATTTTTTCCTCCCTCATTTGTCAAATATTCATATTTAGAAATATAGATATTTTACTGTAATATTAATTATGGTATGAATGAAACAGATATAAAACTTGAAGTCAGTATCACCTATAAAACGTATTCTGTTATTTTAGGTTGGATTCATGGAGTTTATACACCTGAAGACTCTCTAGTGTTTGGAGGTAATTTTCTTCACAATTACAACATGGAGACCCAGTTAACCGTGTCTGATATTGAGGACAGAACACATGTAAGTAATTATTAGTGGATTTTGTGGGAATAAGTGAATCACAAAATTAAATGTTCATCAAATGACACATTCCAATTTGTATGCAAACTTGGGTAAAACCACTTAATTAAATATTTACCAACTTGCAAGTTTTCCACGAAATTGGTCGGACGAAAATAAATGAATCCACAGTATCATATCAGACGCGGATCCAGCCATTTTAAAAAGGAGGGTTCCAACTACGTGTCCCCATTCAAATGCATTGATCGTCCAAAACAAAGTGGTAGTTCCAACCCCCGGAACCCCCCCCCCCCCCCTCCTTGGATCCGCCACTGCATATGTTTAATGAAATTGATATAAAAAGATTGAATGGGCAAGATTTTTTATGAGTTCAATAGTTAGCATTGATCAACTAGCTATTGTACATGTACATGATCTTATGTTTGATATATATATATATATATATATATATATATATACTTTCAATTAGCATAACAGTAAAAAAAAAATAGGTAATCCAGCAATAATTGCTTAAAAGTAAACTTCCTTTTTTAATTCCTTATTACCTTATTTAAAATAAAAAATGGCCACCATCTGAGGTCACATTTTATATGTACACTCTCTAGAAAATTGATGTTTGCTTTTTTTCTTTTCAAAAGCAGATACTATGAATTGAAAACAAATCATGTCCTAGAAGGTGTTACCAAATGTTGAAACTTTTTCTTAAGCTTGCCAAAAAATAAATAGAGGCCAATTTGTCTGATTTTGAAAGATCTCTTCTAGAATCACTGAACAATTTGAAATAAAACTTGCTGCATATGTTTTATGTTTTGGTTTATGTTCTCATACAAAACTTATTTTTATGCTTATTTGGCAAAATAAAATAAAAGTAAGTAATTCAGGCACCTTGCATCCTGTAGTTATTTCCATTTTAGGTTAAGATGATAGATGAAAACAATAATTATAGAAATTCAGGGCTTTCCATTGAAATTGAAGTAGAAGGCTGAATTAAAATTATAGGCGGCTGTAACATGCGTTCGGCGAAGCCTGACGTCCACCAAGCTTACCTTACGGCAGGGGGTCTGGGGGCCGCTCAAGGCCCCCAGAAGCTCTGCCATAAATAGAGCAAAATCCTGCATTCTCGCAATCTCCTGGCACCTAATTTCATCTTTCAAATGACCATTTTTTATGTATGAAATTAAAGAAAGAAAAAAAAATCTCAAAGACTTTTTTTTTTTTTTATGTTATAGTTTTTTATTTTCATTTATTTATGCTTAAAATTCATTTACTTTTAAAAGAGATTTATTTATATAATAATCCGGTTTGTTAAAAATTGATCGATTTATTTTGCAGAACTACGTGCATTTGTAAACAAATGACCCCCCTTTTCTCTCTAAAGACTGGTACGCGTAACTAAAATCATACAATTATTTTTCAAGCATTGACAGAAAATTGATATATCCTCTGATTTTCTCTTTTAAACTGTTCAATAAGTCGGATACATAAATTATTTGGAAATGTTATTTATTTGAGGTCGAGTCGACAATATTCTACTTTCGTTTTTGACCTTGATTCTCTGAACACCACGTGGGCCTTGAAAAATGAACTTCAAAAGATACTGTTTTCCAGATTCTGAACATTATGATCTACTACACTTTCTTTAATTTGACTGATATTATTCCATAACATAAGATTGTCATCCTATCTGATTGTCTTCACGTTTTAAAAGTAAAAAAGCCAACGAGTTAATGACCCTCGGAACGTCTCTATTGTTATCATTCAATGACCACCGGAACGTCTCTCTTGTTATCTTTGAAAAGAAACGATGCATTCTGACTTTAAATAGACAACCAATCAGTGACCTGAATTCATGTGAACTATATTTAGCCCAAGGTAAACACTGACTTTTCATCCTTGTTTATCGTGACCGCGACTTTGCGAAAATACGTCTCTCGGCTGCCTGTAAACATTTGAAAAAGATATTATTTTCTTTTTGAATTTATATTTTTGTCAGTGAAGTAGCCGGCACTTGAAGCCACCGCAAACGGCGGATTTCCGCCGGCTACCGGCTTCAATGGAAAGCCCTGGAAATTGGTTGCTTATTGAATGTGTATTGATTTCTTTATGATTTACATATGAAGAAAATAATACATTAATTATTTTGCATAAAAATCATTCTTATATATCCTGAATGATATAATTCAAACGCCAAAAATAAAAACACCTGAATTTGTTGTAACAAATCAAATTGATACTTTTGTACCATGTACTTAAACAAGTTTGGCAACCATACCTGTGATTCTGATTATGACAGATTTATTTCTATTTACAGGTGCCTCATAAATTTCGGTATCCATTTTATGCCGAAATAGCATGGTATGTTTTGGCTCAATACTTGTGCTGTCTGACAGGGAAGCAGTGCATTGAACTTCCATCTGAGAATCAGGAGGACGAGAAACCAGATTGTCAAGATGATTCTAGACCCTCGTCAAGATGTTCACAAGAAAATGGACAAATGGAATCAAAAAATTCACCTGAAATTGGAACTTCAAATATTTCAAAAAGTATCAAAATAGAACTCACTAGAATAGACCACCAAAGTGTGAAAAAATCTCCTTCCGCTGATGATGAAAAATCGGCAATAAAGTTGAAACAATCACCTCGGAAATCTACATCTGATAGTTGTAGTTCTGCAGACACTGAAATATACGAGAGACCAGATGATATTGCTGGTCACCATGGTGATATTGATTTTTCAAATGTATCAAAAGAAATAACTTCCAAAGCAAGCAAATTGAAAATGAATGAGGATTCAAATAGTTCGGCAGGATCAATCGAAATCAGACGAACGAAAAGAGAACGTAAGAATGTTCATTTAACGAAGTGGGAGATAAAAGGATTGAAAAAAATGATTGAATGGTTGGAAGACTTACCTCCTTCTAAGAAAGGTATCCCTAAAGACCTGATTGATCCTGAGGGTGTACTCAGAGAGGCAAAGGTAAGTTACTAAGAAAACAGAATATCAAGATACAGTGAAACCTACTATAAAGGGGGTCTCATTGTGGGGTTTTGATCCAGGATCCCGCTTACTGTTTTGTCAGATTATCATATCCCGCTTACACTATGTACGTAAGCAATTCTCAATTTTTTGTAATTTCCTGTGTCCGTATAGACTTCATTTTCCGTTTTCATGGCACAATAGTTTGACTTTCGCATGTCACGCTTACAAAAAATCAGCAATTCTGCGTCACACTTAGACTTCAATGAGACCCACTATAAAAGTCACTTCTTTTGCATACAGTCAAACCTGCAATGAAGGTATTTTCTATAACATGTAGCCCTATTTTGCCATGTCAATTTCTTCTTTTCCCACTATAGAAAAATGTTTGAATTACAAACCTCAATTCAAAGTTTACATTTGATAATGTCAGTTTTCTCTGTGTCTGAAGATTTGTCTTTTTATGCAGGTTTACTGAAGTAACATCAATTCCAGAAAATCCATTACCCTGATATTGTCATGGCTAGTTAAAAACTTGACCAAAAGACGACTGATTTGTTTTGTGTTTATTTCAATACGAAAAATATATGATTTAAAACAATATTGAATTAAATATAAATAAAATTAAGTATAACACATAAATTTTCTTTACAAGTGACTTTTTAAGTAATCAGGTTGCTGTTTCATTAATTATTGTTATACCTTCATCATAAAATGTTAATGCATTAAATTAACTGTTGTTTTTTTGAAAAAGATTATATTTTCAAAAAGGGAGATAATTTTGCAGGTTTTTCAGAAAAGAAATTGTATTTTTTTTCAAATAAAGGTAGTTAACAAAAGCTTGTTTTCTTGATTATTTTTGACAAAGAGGAGAACAAATTTTGAACATTTTCTTGTTAAACTTAAAAGTTTTTGAAGCTTTTAAACTATCCAAGTTAATTAGTAATGTGTGTTGTTGCAGCAATTGGTAATAGACCATCTTCAGGACAATGCACAGCTTGCAATCATAGGAGAGGCAATTACTTATTGGCCACCATCAAAAAAGGTGAGAGTATATATGATGGAAATTACATAAGATCTTAAGTGGTTAATTAAAAATTCTACTTGAACATTTTTCTGCCCCCGCCGCAGCCCTTGTCCGTCTGTATGTCCGTCCATACTTACGTCCCAAAATTTGTTTCTGATTTCTAACTTGAGTTTGCTTCAACCAAATGTTTTGAAACTTATACACAATGCTAATAACCACAATATACAGATCAATTTTGATTTTTTTGTGGTGTCACTTTTAATGTTCTTGAGTTGTGCCCCTTTACACATGTTACAAATGAAAAATTGCTTGATTTTTCATTAAGGTTCTTCTACTAAAGTTTACCTCAACTAAATGTTTTGAAACGTATACACAATGCTCATCTCTACAAAACTCAGATCAAGAACAAATTTGACAAAATCTCAACAATAAATGCATGCAATAATTTCTGAATTTACCGTTGTTAGTTATTTCTTAAGGAAATATCATTACATTTCTTATCAATTTTCCAGAATTCAAAACTATGCCCATGTGACTATTCCAAATTCAAAATATTCCTTACTTTATTTGAAAATAGAGATCCGATGACAGTTCACCAATGAAATCGATCAAAACCACCCCTGACAGGAAAAAAAAAATATTTTTTATATCAACAATACTCAAAACTACAGTTTAATTTGCAATACCAAACCCCATGAAAAAGGGTGTCCTTAGAAGGGTAAGGGTTTCTAACTTTATATGCAACAATTAATATTATTATAATGATGTTTAATTAAAATAAAATATAAGATTATTAATTTATCTGTATTTTCTGCTACAGGTTATCAAACCAAAAAAGCAGTATACCTCCACTGGACAGAAAGCACCCAAGGCTGCAAAGGGAAAATTACACAAGTCGGAGGTTGTACGTCGTCGGAGAACAAGATGTAAGAAATGTGAACCATGCACAAGGTCAGATTGTGGGGAATGTAATTTCTGTAAAGATATGAAGAAGTTTGGTGGATCAGGCAGAATGAAGCAATGTTGTAAAAGCAAGCAGTGTCTTTCTGTAAGTATAGCGAAAGCTGAGCAAATATATTTAAGTTTAGTGGAAAACAGTTTAAACAAAACTATAAAGAAAATGTAAAAATCTTTATAGTTTCATTTAAACTGTTTTCCACTTTCTTTAGATAGACAGCAATTGCTTTTTAAAGTGCTATAACACTTTGATTAAATTGTAAACTGGAAACAATAAATGGCAGCATTGATTCATCCAATCAAGTTAAAATGGCCTAAATTGTATGTAGTTCAAATTTTATGATTTCTTTCATTCACAAAATTAGGAAAAAGTAAAGTCATTACCCAAATTTCCCGCTATATATTAATTTCTCTATTTGCTTTGGTCCTGCTAAAAAAGGCCTCTTCAGTTATTATTTTTACATGTTACAGCCTGTATTACCACACAATGCCACCTGTTTGATTTGTAATAGCTATTATTTTTTCATGTTACAGCCTGTATTACCACACAATGCCACCTGTTTGATTTGTAATAGCTATTATTTTTACATGTTACAGCCTGTACTACCACACAATGCCACCTGTTTGATTTGTAATAGCTATTATTTTCACATGTTACAGCCTGTATTACCACACAATGCCACCTGTTTGATTTGTAATAGCTATTATTTTTACATGTTACAGCCTGTACTACCACACAATGCCACCTATTTGATTTGTAATAGCTATTATTTTTACATGTTACAATCTGTACTACCACACAATGCCACCTGTTTGATTTGTAATAGCTATTATTTTTACATGTTACAGCCTGTACTACCACACAATGCCACCTGTTTGATTTGTAATAGCTATTATTTTTACATGTTACAGCCTGTACTACCACACAATGCCACCTGTCTGATTTGTAATAGCTGTTATTTTTTCATGTAACAGCCTGTACTACCACACAATGCCACCTGTTTGATTTGTAATAGCTATTATTTTTACATGTTACAGCCTGTACTACCACACAATGCCACCTGTTTGATTTGTAATAGCTATTATTTTTACATGTTACAGCCTGTACTACCACACAATGCCACCTGTTTGATTTGTAATAGCTATTATTTTTACATGTTACAGCCTGTATCACCACACAATGCCACCTGTTTGATTTGTAATAGCTATTATTTTTACATGTTACAGCCTGTACTACCACACAATGCCACCTGTTTGATTTGTAATAGCTATTATTTTTACATGTTACAGCCTGAACTACCACACAATGCCACCTGTTTGATTTGTAATAGCTATTATTTTTTCATGTTACAGCCTGTACTACCACACAATGCCACCTGTTTGATTTGTAATAACTATTATTTTTACATGTTACAGCCTGTACTACCACACAATGCCACCTGTTTGATTTGTAATAGCTATTATTATACCCCCGCTTTAAAAAAGGGGGGGTATACTGTTTTACCTCTGTCTGTCAGTCCGTCCGTCCGTCAGTCAGTCCGTCAGTCAGTCCGTCCCATGAAACTTTCGTCACATTTTTCTCAGGAACTACACATCCACCCTTTCTGTAATTTGGTATCAACATTTATATATGTCAGCCACACCGTGTGATGCGTTTTCAGATTCATCACTTGACAACTTCCTGTTTACCGAACACTTGTCTGATTTTACACATGATAGCCAAGTTGAAAATTTTCGTCACATTTTTCTCAGGAACTACAATACAAGGATTTCTGAAATTTGGTTTCAGGATTTATATAAGTCAGCTATACCGTGTGATGCGTTTTCAGATTCATCACTCGACAACTTCCTGTTTACCGAACACTTGTATGATTTTACACATGATAGCCAAGTTGAAAATTTTCGTCACATTTTTCTCAGGAACTACAATACAAGGATTTCTGAAATTTGGTTTCAGGATTTATATAAGTCAGCTATACCGTGTGATGCGTTTTCAGATTCATCACTCGACAACTTCCTGTTTACCGAACACTTGTATGATTTTACACATGATAGCCAAGTTGAAAATTTTCGTCACATTTTTCTCAGGAACTACAATACAAGGATTTCTGAAATTTGGTTTCAGGATTTATATAAGTCAGCTATACCGTGTGATGCGTTTTCAGATTCATCACTCGACTACTTCCTGTTTACCGAACACTTGTATGATTCTACACATGATAACCAAGTTAAAAATTTTCGTCACATTTTTCTCAGGAACTACAATACAAGGATTTCTGAAATTTGGTTTCAGGATTTTTATAAGTCAGCTATACCGTGTGATGCGTTTTCAGATTCATCACTCGACAACTTCCTGTTTACCGAACACTTGCATATTTTTACACTATTAATATTATCCACTTGCGGCGGGGGTATCATCAGTGAGCAGTAGCTCGCAGTTTCACTTGTTTTTACATGTTACAGCCTGTACTACCACACAATGCCACCTGTTTGATTTGTAATAGCTGTTATTTTTTCATGTAACAGCCTGTACTACCACACAATGCCACCTGTTTGATTTGTAATAGCTATCATTTTTACATGTTACAGCCTGTATTACCACACAATGCCACCTGTTTGATTTGTAATAGCTATTATTTTTACATGTTGCAGCCTGTACTACCACACAATACCACCTGTTTGATTTGTAATAGCTATTATTTTTTCATGTTACAGCCTGTACTACCACACAATACCACCTGTTTGATTTGTAATAACTATTATTTTTACATGTTGCAGCCTGTACTACCACACAATGCCACCTGTTTGATTTGTAATAACTATTATTTTTACATGTTACAGCCTGTACTACCACACAATGCCACCTGTTTGATTTGTAATAGCTATTATTTTTACATGTTGCAGCCTGTACTACCACACAATGCCACCTGTTTGATTTGTAATAACTATTATTTTTACATGTTACAGCCTGTACTACCACACAATGCCACCTGTTTGATTTGTAATAACTATTATTTTTACATGTTACAGCCTGTATTACCACACAATGCCACCTGTTTGATTTGTAATAGCTATTATTTTTACATGTTACAGCCTGTACTACCACACAATGCCACCTGTTTGATTTGTAATAAAGCCGACCAACCAGAACCAAACCAGTTAATGGAGTGCAGTTTGTGTTGGGAGATTATCCATGTTCCTTGTTTACATCAGAAGTACGAGAACTTAAACAGTGAGGGTGTTATTAACGAAGATATCCGACAACAATGGGAATGTCCCAAGTGTTTACATGATACTTCAAAGGGACCACTACAGGTAGAGATTTTTGTACACAAATATGTACTTGCACACTTGTTTGAATATTTTACAGGATTCTTAAAGGGATCATTAAATGAAATCATGTACAAAAAAATCAGTGTTAGATTCTAAGGGAAATGTGTACAACAATGTCAATTGTAATGTCATAAATAGTTTATGTCGCAGTTAGAAATGGTCACTCTTGTATATGAAATGGCTTTACAACTTCTATAATACTAATGATAGGTGAACAGAATTTTATTACTGATATTGTATAGTAAGCTATCAAAGACCCTGAAATGACATTTGTTTCACAATCCAAACAAGAAAACTAACAGTCTAATATACTGGGTATGTACAAAACAAGAAACAAAAAACAAATATGATATACAGCAACAAATGACAACCACTGAATTAGAGGCTCCTGACTTGGGACAGGCACATACAAAATGTTGCGAGGTTAAACATGTTTGCTGGGACAAAACCCTCCCGCTAACCTGGGACAGTTGCGTAACAGTACAATATCAGAACAAACATAAAAATCACTTGAAGAGGGCCAAACTCATCAGCTCAATGCAAATCACACCAAAAAAAACCCATGTAAGTAAAACAAAAAAGGACATTAAGGACAGATCTGAGAGTATTTGCATTTGTTGTAGAAATTTGTTGACTTGAGTAATATAAGTAGAAAATACTCTTGTTGACTTTCTACAAAATAAAATACAATGTAATTATTTAAAGCTGTAATGAAATAAAACTGTACTATGAAAGTACTTTACAGAATCACTGAAAAGATACTTTGAAGTTTACAACCTCAACCCTGATGGATCAACTGAAACTTTTTCATCAAACTTTTCTCAGGAAGATGTCATATTTGGTCATCAGCTCAAAAGTCATGTGTGTGAACTTATGGGATCTGTCTGACATCTATTTGTCTGACACTTTGAATTACAAGTAGGGATATGCTTAGCACAACAACACATGCAATATTGTTCACCGTTAAATTTTTATCAACCAATTTTAAAAATTTCAATAGAATACCTTATTTAAATTATGTAATGTCTGTTGCAGCTTAGGGTTAAAACTGAAGTAAAAAATGAGGATCCAATAGCAGTTCCAGCAGTATCGATACCTGATGTCAAAAATATACCAAAGGAAACTGAAGGAAAACGGGTTACAGTCAAAGAACAGATGGTAAAATAGGACTTAAAATCATATTGATTATTCTGGTTCAATTATTTTGATCAATGGTGCTGATAGAATGATGATCAGTGTACAATTCTTCTTCTAACTGTCTTGGGTGTATCTAAGGGAAATGTCATTATAAATTTCTAAATTCTGACATGTAATTTCTCCAAGATAAGCAAAAATCACATTTTGCAGCTAGAAATCAACTTGCTTTCAAATTTAATTACATTTTGAGGTGTGCGTGAAGCTAGGAAATATCCAGTGTTTACCTATCATACGCCCAACATACTTATGACATCAACTAGCTGTGCTGTCAAAGAAAACATTTCTCTGAATTTTCATTTAATGAAAATAATACGCCAAAATAATGGGTAGAATTCTTGATTTGTTTATTTTATATTAGAAAAGAGATGACTGTATGGTATTTGAAGCTATAAAGACATCCATGAGTAGTTTTACTTTTACTGTAACAAATATTCATTTACCTGTTACCCCTTCACGTCACCAGGTAAACTTAATTTTTGACAGTAAAACTACTGATTGAGTCTGCAATTCTTCAGGGCTCTCCTTTTCTGGGGAAAATTTGGTTGATTATAAATGGAATCACTGAAGCATGACCAGAGCTGGTCCCCTCTTTGGCAGTCAGTAGGTCCCCCACTCATAAAAATTTCTGGATCTGCCACTGGTATGTATTTTTAATTGATTTTAAATTTGTTTCCAGCACTCTCCAATATCCTATGCCAGTGAAACAGATTTAGACGAAGTGGCTTTAGAAATGGAATGTTACGATGATGCAGCTGTATCACCGCAAAAAGTAACAACAGACAACCAGGAACCAATCAAAGGGAAGAAAGATGGTCTGAAAAAGAAGTTGACAGCAAAAAGGAAAATAACTGATGGAATCAAAGAGAAAAAGTCATCACCATCAATGTATAAACAGAGATCTCCTCTTAAAATGGTAAAAAACTGTTGAAAATTATTTAATTTGTTTTAACAATAGATTAAAATGAAGCAAAATAATTGAAAAGTACTGTGGATTTATTTATTTTCATGGGTTTAATTTTCATGGATATAGGAAAACTTTTACAGTGACTTGACTGTTAGTGTTGCTCTCCACCAATTGCAACTCTTTCAAAATTTTGACCAAATTGCAATTTGTTTTATTAAATCAAATTGATCAACTGGTCAAAATATTGAACAAATTGTTCAGACAAAATTATTATAATTATAGTCATTTCCATGCTGAAGAAACTGTTATTATTTTGAATTGCTATAAAAATGTCAATACTAAGCTTTCATATAGTTTTTCTTTTTAAAAGTATTCTATATTCATAAGAATTTGCTCTTTATAGTCAATTTTTGACAATTTTCACCACAAAGTTTTGTAATTTTTTTACAAAATATTTTCCACTGTAATTACTGGGCCAAGTTCATTATAGATAAAGATAAAGATCAGTAAAGTAAGATCTACAAACACATCACCATCAACAAAGCACAATTTTGTCACGAATTTATCTGCGTCCACTGTTTAATATGCACATAGACCAAGGTGAGCGACACAGGCTCTTGAGAGCCTCTAGTTACAACTTTCTCCAATATAAATCATCATGAAAATTTAAAGCTACATCAAGTAAATATGAAAATAGCAAAATTAATTCACCACGTATTGGAAAAAAAAGGCTAAATGCAAAATGGAGCAAAATAAGTTGGTTTACAGAAGCTGGAATTGAGCATGCATTCTAACTGTATATTTAATCTATTGTAGAAGAAGTCTATAACAAATGTCAAAGCTTCTCCGTTAAAGAAAACCATCAAACCTGACGACCATGGTGATGTTATTGATAACCCTCTACCAACGTCAGAGGAAGTACAAGGGACACCCAAGGGAGATAACCCAAAAACAAATGGAGTTGCAAAAACACCAGAGTCTGTCAAAACTAGATCGGACGAACCATAAAAAGGTCACCGACTCTGAGCGATGAAAACATGACATCAGATCACATGGCTAAGCGACCGAGACGTGAGGTAGTTACACCTCGTAGATTTTTGGACTACTGTTGATATTCGTTATTCATGTTCCTAGTTTTTTCAGGGGATATTCAAAACTTGCCGTGTATCATTGCTCAAATCTGTTGTACTTTTCTTTTTTTCTCTGTGTATATAATTTTATTAAGGCCAGTATGGGTAAAAGAAAATGACGGTTTAATCTTTGGTACATCTAGGATGTTGAAAAATAAAAGTTGGGAACCAAAAAGTTTATTCAACATCCTTAATATTTTAAACAAGATAAAAATAAGGCATGGATTTCATTTTGTTCTAAATTGCTAATGTTTGTATTAGATATAGGGCAATATACTAAAAGATTTATGGCGGTTGAAATAATTTCTGTTCACGTCATCATTATTACTTTTGTGTAATCAGCTGATTTTTATCTTATTTTATTTTATTTGATACTGATTTAGATTATTAATTGGGTTTTTAAAGTATAATGAATTAATCCAATGATCTCAATTCCATATATGTTTAATTTATTTTCTATATGTTTTGTTTTGTTCCTGGATTTCATTTTTATTTTATTTATTTTTGGGGGGGGAGGTTTTTTCATAGGAAGAAGGAAAGGTATTGCAGTGACAAGTTTTATTGAATAAATAAATGACAAAATAAAAAGATAAAATTCATGACATTTATAAAATGATCAGAAAACTAATTTACCTGTTCAGTAAAGTAAGCTTTTTTTAATTTTTACTCGAAAAAAGTGGATATTGGACAAATTATGAGCATAATATACATAACATAAAATTATATGACCATTCATACATTCTATAATGTCATGATACTGTAATATAGATATCAAAATTTCTTCAACTTAAAAATGCACCTACTGAGAAGAGAGTAAATAATTATAATAAAAAAAAGGATAATAAATTGTACTAAAACTAAAAGAATAATAAGTGTGAGTTCTGAGGTTTTATAAAAGTAGATTAGTTTGAAAATTATCCCAATTTATGCTCTTGCGATCCAATATTCCAAATTGACATTACTAGGGTTGTATACAAATCCTTATGTATATATATAAATATATATTGAAGAACATTTTGTTAATGAATATCTGAATGTGCCAATTTTGTTAATACATATCGAAAAAAAGAAGAGAAATTGTGATTATTGTTTATATAATATAATTAGATCATTTTTAAAGGTAAGTTAATTTTAGTTTTCATCATTTCGAAAGTAAGTATGAATGTTTAATTATAATAATATATTGTAAAAGTTCACAAATTGTTATAAATTGACTGATTTTGTTTTCCTGTAAAAATGTTCATGTTTTATTTTTTTCAATGATTAATTTTAAGAAAAATAAGTCTTATCCCCAATAATGAATATTCATATTTAAATCTAAAATCAAAATAACAAATTTGTTTTTCCTAACATTAAAATTTTGAATTCATTAATGAAATGTTTAAGGGATTATCAGTAATTTTTTTTTCTTATCAATGTGATATTTCAACAAGTTTTGACACACTTTAGTTAATTTTCAAATTTATCTTCGATTATAATTTTAAAATTTTTTTTTTTTATTTTAACACCTAGTAATACTAATTTTTGCCAAAAACTAATTTTTAAACTTCTTGAAAAAAATCCTCATATTTTCAACAAACAAACTATTATGTCAGATCCTTCATATATTTCTGTATGTTGAATATTTTATGACTGAATTAGATAGCAGACAAGGAGTATTCTGTTCTTTACCATTGCATTATCTAGAGAAGGTGTTTCATTCCATTTTTAATGGGCTTTTGGGGCAATGAAAGGTATTGGAAAATGGCTATTTTTATTAGGTATGCTGTTTTTATGTTTATATAAATAAATAATATGTTTGTTTTAAAGGACTGTGGCTTCATTATTGTTCGTGGGATACCAACCTTCTTTCGTAGCCTAAAGCAGGAATTCAGATATTGGACAAAGTACACAAATTTCTATAGGCCTCAACCATTACAGACTTTGGAAAAGCCTTGAAATTAAATATCCAATAAATGATTTTTTCTCAAACCATGACTATTGGTACCCACGGAAAACAAATGAATCAACTGTATTCATCTTTAATTGACACAATGCTACCTCTTCATTTAGTATGATTGTTTATGTAATATTATTGAGGGAATATATGAGGGACAGTTTACATAAATCACATAGCATATTACTTCATTGGTAATTTTGTAGTATAATGCCATACTATCAGGTTTAAGTTATGTATATAAGTTATTAAAATTTTATTCATTTTTTTGTATATTAAATAATATTGGAAGTAAATCAACTCATTTTAAAATACTGTAAATTCAGAAATTGCTGTGTACATTTTTTATTAAGACTGTTGAAGAATGGATAACAATGTGAGATTATATGTAATTATTTCAGGAATGGCTCCATACAAATAATGCTGTCAGAATTTTAAATGCAAGTTTTAAATTTATGATATATCTTACTTCCTATCCTTAGTTTTCAGATAATAGATAACATCACAAATTTTCTGAATTACAGTATTCAATAATAATTTAAGTGGTACCTAACTCTTTATAATCAACAGAACGTTTAATGACTTGTGTTCATAGGAATATAAGCTCTCAATGATCAAAAAAGATGTTTGTCAACTGCTATATAACCAGTGTAATTTCTGATAACGGTTGGTTCAAATATTTGAAATTTTATATTTTGTCAAAGGTCAAAGTAATACTTTGTCAAAATTTTAAGAAAATTAACTAATAAATTTTAGGTAAAGTGTTAGGTACCACCTTAATTTGATTTCTTTGAATCGCAAAAAAAAGAAGAAACAAACCAATTTGTTTTTAAATTGTTACATCATCAAAATGAAAAAGTTCTCTGAAATTTGTTTTTTTATAATGTTTAGGAAGTACTGGATAAAAAAGACAAAGCTATTCTTTTGTACCTTTTTGGTATTCAATCACAGCAAAATTTATGGAACAATCACAAATTTCATTTTTGTTCAAAAAGTCAAATTTAATAGAATTTTCCATTGCACTTTTTAAGATCATTAATCAGAAAAACAAGATTTCATTTTGATGTTTCTTTTAATTGATTGTTTGATATGTTTTTGAATGAAATAAATTTTATATAGTTCAAACTGAATTTGTGTTGTTCTTCCTCCCAACCTTTGACCTTGAGAACTGAAAATGGTGTAAAAAAAGCCAAAAAAAAGTTGATAAATAAAAAATCTTGAATTAACATTTTCCTTCTAGCTGTTTCTTGAACAGAGAAGATCCAACACAAATTCAGACCAGGAACTAGTTTGTGAACTTGAACTTGGAACATCAGTGTCCTTAACTCCACATCTTTGTACTTATAGGCACTTACATCACCAAGGGGAAGACGTCTTTATGGATTCAAAAAGTTCAGGAGGTCTGCTGGGTCAAAGGTCAGAAAGAAATTGTCAACAGAGGCATTAGATTTAGTTGAAAATGTTATGGACATTGATGTTCCGTCTACTTCATACGTCGAACATGGAGCCAATCACACACCTTCAAAGTCAGGTTTCAGAGGTCAAGATCAAGGCAAGAAGAGAAAAAAACTGATTGAGAGTGCACCAAATAATACTAATGATTTGCAGAAACCAAATAAACTGTTTGCACCTGGAAGAGGGGACATAACTCCAGAAATAATTGCACCACTAAAAATAGAACCTCTGAAAGATATAAAGCGATATGTGATACGTCCCCCACCCCCACCTCCACCAGCAGACTATTTTGTAATGAACAATGGTAAAAATCATCCACTCTGTAGAGAAATATGGATGAAAATATTTGCTCATCTAAATCCAACATCCTTGGTTAAAAGTTTGGGATGCTGTAAGACTTGGAATCGATGGTGCATGCATCATACATTATGGAAAACTATAAATCTCAGTGGAAAATACATTTATCAAGTTCATTTGATTGGTATTGTGAAACGACAGCCGTCAACATTAATTCTTAAATCATCAAAACTAACACACAAACAATTAGCTTGGTTGTTAGCTAGAATTCCTCAGCTGAAAACTCTTTCTTTGTCGTCATGTTCATGGGCCGTTGTTAGTGCATTAGGATTTGCTGTTTGTCCTCTTTTATATTCTCTTGACATCAGCTGGATTACGATGTCCGATGAATAGTTTCGGGACATAATTCGTCCCCCAGCAGACAGACACCCAGGGATGGTAGATATAAGTCGTCTGCATAAATTAAAACATCTTTCGGTAGCAGGGACAGAAATTTCGAATACATCACTATCAGAAATTCCCAACCATTTAATATCACTAGAAAAATTAGACATCAGCTACTGCCCAAGGATGACTGATGATGGTATCCGACAGTTACTGTTGCCAGGCAACTCTGTGACTCAGTCTTTGATTGCTTTGGATATAAGTGGATGCACAAAGATCACGGATCGTGCAGGAGATTCATTCCAACATTGTACACAATTACAAACAGTTAAGATGGCTTCCTCTCCGCATATCTCTGCTAAGATACGGAAGAAATGTCCTGTGGTCTCGTTTATCACACAATCCTCATTCCAGATCACATGACTTGTCACATGATATGAGTTGCCTCAGGTAGAAGTTGACCTTATGCAAGTCCTCCTGTACGTGTACATGTATAAGATGTTGACTGAGTTTCGAACATAAAGTAAAAATTTAACTTTGGTCTGTGTTGTAGGGTTTTTATGTCACTAAATTTGTAAACAGTTACAAAATTGGAATACTAGTAAGAATTTTTTTCAACCCGAAAACATGTAAAAAAATATGTATTGATATTCAATTGATAATCATTTGCATACATTTGATATCTATCCTACACAGGTCATATTTTGATTTTGATAGTGCTTAGAAAATAGGATACATTAGTACTTAGGTATTGTTGTTATGCCCCACCTACGATAGAAGAGGGGCATTATGTTTTCTGGTCTGGGTGTCTGTTCGTTCATTCATCTGTCCAGTTTCAGGTTAAAGTTTTTGGTCGAGATAGTTTTTGATGAAGTTGAAGTCCAATCAACCTGAAAATTAGTATATATGTTCCTTATGATATGATCTTTCTAATTTTAATGTCACATTAGAGTTCTGACCCCAATTTTACGGTCCACTGAACATAGAAAATGATAGTGGGGCATCCGTGTACTGGGGACACATTCTTGTTTTGCAAATTACTTTCAGAAGTAATTGGAGTCGTTAAAGCATTTACATGCATACTACTATACATACACACATATATATACAAGAATATCAGCAGAATGTTATCATTTTTAACCGGATTTTTGTGACAAAAATGTCGGTTATTGATTTGGGGATGTACGGCGGGCGGCCGGGCGGCCGGGCGGTCGGGCGGGCGGGCGGGCGGCAATCAAATGTTGTCCGTGCATTAACTCATGAACCGTTCAACCAAAGCTTTTAAAATTTTAATATGTTATTACTGACAACTATACGAAGGTCAAGTTCAATAATTTCGATTTGACTTTACGGTTCAGGAGTTATGGTTCTTGAAGGCGGCAATCAAATGTTGTCCGTGCATTAACTCATGAACCGTTCAACCAAAGCTTTTAAAATTTTAATATGTTATTACTGACAACTATACGGAGGTCAAGTTCAATAATGGCGATTTTGACTTTACCGTTCAGGAGTTATGGTTCTTGAAAGATTGAAAAATGGAGTTTTTCAGTCATGTCCGTGCATTTACTCATGAACTGTTCTACCAAGCTTCCCAAATTTAATATGTTGTTACTGATGACAGAATGGAGGTCAAGTTCAATAATGACGATTTTGACTTTTACCGTTCAGGAGTTATGGTTCTTGAAAGATTGAAAAATGGAGTTTCCAGTCGTGTCCGTGCATTTATGCATGAACTGTTCTACCAAAGCTTTCCGAATTTAATATGCTGTTACTGATGACAAAATGGAGTCAAGTTCAATAATGACGATTTTGACTTTTACCGTTCAGGAGTTATGGTCTTGAAAGATTGAAAAATGGTGTTTCCCGTCGTGTCCGTGCATTTTCTCATGAACCATTCAACCAAAGCTTTTGAAATTTTAATATGTTGTTACTGATGACAAAATAGAGGTCAAGTTCCATAATGTCGATTTTGACTTTTACTGATCAGGAGTTATGGTTCTTGAAAGATCGTAAAATGGCGTTTCCATTTACGTTGTTGCATTTACTCATGAACCATTCAATCTAAGCTTTTCAAATATTATTATTTCAAAATGTTGATACTGATGACAAAATGGAGGTCAAATTTGATATTGAGATTTTCACTTTCACCATTCATCAGTAATGGTTCTTGTGATATTGCCAGGACACAAATAAATGTAAATAAATCCGGTTTGCTGTCGTTGTGACAGCTCTTGTATTTTAATTGACCATAACTGTTAAGCAAAGATAATTGAAATTTATCAAACAAAGTTTAGAGGATGTGACCTTATGAAATAGAAGGTTAAGTTAATTATATCAGTTAGCCATTACCGGTACCCATATTGGCATTGCCATGAACAATAAGTACAAAAGTTAAAATTAAAGTGGCATCAGAAAAATGAGTAAAGCTAAACTAAATGTTATCACCTTAAACAAAGTGTTTAATGCCCATTAGAAGTGTTGCTTTTTTCTGACCATATTGCCTGTTTCCTTTGTCTTGACAGCATAATTTACCATATTTAAGTTCCGGCATAAAACCGTGTGTAAGATTTATAAAGGGTAACATTTACCTTATGTATGTAAGTTATCATGCGACAATTTTGTATACTTTTGAAATCATGTTATATATTTTTATGATTACTTTTTGTTGTCTTTTCCAATTGTTAAGTGTTTCTGTCCACAATTGTGTGTATAGTTTCTATCTTGACCCAAAGAGGTTATATAAATACGCAAGTTAAATTAAGCTAAAGTAACCTATATTTCATTTCAATATTCATACCTATGGTTATGCAATCAGGTCATCTTTATGAATAGATTGGTTTCGATTGATATACTCTGAGTTTCATATTTAAGTTGTTTCCCTTGGTCGCCATTTTAGACAGATTGATGGTTTAATTTCTTATTTGACTAACCAAAATGCAACATGCTATACATCGATTGATTGATTGGCGTTTAAAGCCACTTTTAACACTATTGTGCTATTTCGTGACAGTCACGTGCAGTTTTTATAGTTGAGGAAGCTGGAGAAAACCAGCTACATGCTATACAACGAAGTCTAATAAGAGATCCTTATTATGGATAGGATGAATTAAGAGCAAGGTATACAAAATTTAAAGTTCAGAAATTTATTTTTTACTCAAGTCTAGCGGTCTGTATAACAGTTGAATTTGACTAATTTATGCAAGATTCTTTAAAAGAGTTTGTGCACTTAAACCTCCAAAATGGTATTATAAGGGAAGTAACTCTTGCTGAATTTGTATCAATTGAAAGGTATACATACAGTATGAAATATAAGTCAACAGGACATGTTTTGGGTTTACAATCTTTAATATCAAATTATTTATAGTCATTTCATTTTGATGGAGGCAGGTCTTCCTTATTTTTCATTCCAGTTTAATAGAACATGTTATGTTTTGATATTCTTGAATATTTTTATAGACATCAATAATCAAAGGTTTTAGTTGTGACTGTATAGTTGATGATGATGATTTAACTTTTATGATTTTTAGTTGTACAAATGTATTTTGTAAACATTCTTTTTCTACCTCCCTTTTTTCAATTCATTGCCACAGGTATCAAAAGTCTTAAGTCTTGCATGCAAAATCTCCGTGCTATTATGCAAACTGATAAAAATCAGGACTTTTTTTAAAGCATTGCTGGTCCTGAAATGGCTATAGTTTCAAGAATGCAATGTCAGGATCCTGGAAAAAGTCTATAATATCTAATGTTTACAAGCATGGTTCTTGTACATTGTTTTATGTTAATTGTATGAAGTTTTTTGATAGTTTATTTGTAGCTTGTTTACTTAGAATTTAGCTTGTTTTGTTTATTATATGAAGTACAATTTCCTTCAGTTCCAAAAGCTTTTATTCAATAAGAATGACATTGTCTGGAAAACCATTTTTAGAGTTTAAACCAAAGTCATTCAGTAGAAGTAAGAGTAGATGATAGTTTCTTCCTGCCATATCTTATTCAATACAATCCATGAGGTCTTGAAGAAATCTTAGAAAAATCCTTGGAATTTTTGTAAAAAATTCTGTATTGTGAAAAACCAGATGTGAAAATGTCTTTGAAGTTGAGGACAAATCTGTGACAATTGTCAGATAAAATTTTCTACTGTAAGTTATATGGTTCGCTACTGACCCCCAACCGATCCATAGAGGGTTAGTAAAATCCATAGGGGGTGAGGATGGAGGCTCAATCCCCTTTTGATTTTATTCACCCTCTATGGTCAGTAGGGGTCAGTAATTAACTGTATAACAAATTTATGGCACACTGGAATTTTTCTGCTGTTTATTTGAAAAATAAACAATGAAACACAACAACATTAATAGATGACGTCATCATTAACAGTAGACATGACGACACGAACCCCCTATGAAATTTACTAACCCCTATAAAACTCACAAACCGAATGTATTTGCAGGAGTCATATTAAAAAGTTCATCATTTTGTTTACATTGTAGAATTCTGCTGTTTTGTGACTTTAAATATAGAAGTAGAGATCTTGATATGTATATGTTTACTGGTAGTATTTATAGTTTATTTGTTATTATTGGTCTGTGATAATAAGACGCCTCAATTCACATAAAATAAAACATATAACACAATATTTCATGTTTGATATTACTCAAAGTAAGTTATAGTTAGTAAAACTGGACTATGGGCTTTGTTTGCTCATTGTTGAAGGCTGCACAGTGACTAATAGTTGTTAATTTAATTATTTAAGTGTCATTTGGTCTCTTGTGAAGAAATGTCTCATAAGCAATCACACCACATCTTGTTTTTTAAGCCCCACCTACGATATTAGAGGGGCTTATGTTTTCTGGTCTGTGTGTCCGTTCGTCCATCTGTTTGTGTATTCTTCTGTTCATCCATCTGTCCTGCTTCAGGTTAAAGTATTTGGTCAAGGTAGGTTTTGATGAAGTTGGAGTCCAATCAACTTGAAACTTAGAACACATGTTCCCTATGATATGATCTTTCTAGTTTAATTGCCAGATTAGAGTTTTTATCCTAATTTCATGGTCCACTTAACATAGAAAATGATAGTGCGAGTAAGGCATCCATGTACTATGGACACATTATGTTATATCTCTAGATAGAGTGGGTAAAAACTGGCATACTCCGTTTGAGCTAGGAATGTTGCACCAAGCCTCCAAGGACATATCCTTCTATTTGTAACTCCCAGTCTTTTTCCTAAATGTCTGATGCTTTGTTGAAGAAGCAACAAATACCATTTTTAAACTTATTTGGCTTGACCCAAAAAGGGATGAAACTTAATGACTACTAGTACTATACACTACAACATGGAAACCTGAGGCAATTCCTATTAATTTAAAATACTGTAAATTCAGAAATAATGGCGTGCATTTATTATTGCGATTTTGTCATTTTAGACTTAAATGCAATTTTGAGAAAAATCCTGTTTATTTTATATAAAATATCTCAAAATGATCGAGTGTTTAAATTTTTGAGTTGACAACTTGGTCGCATTTTTCGCAATAATTTCTGAATTTACAGAAATGACAGAGGAAGAAATATAAAGAATCCAATAAATTAGAGCTATTTTTATACGACCGCAAAAATTTAAATTTTTTGGTCGTATATTGCTATCACGTTGGCGTCGTCGTCCGAATACTTTTAGTTTTCGCACTCTAACTTTAGTAAAAGTGAATAGAAATCAATGAAATTTTAACACAAGGTTTATGACCACAAAAGGAAGGTTGGGATTGATTTTGGGAGTTTTTGTTCCAATATTTTAGGAATTAGGGGCCAAAAAGGGCCCAAATAAGCATTTTCTTGGTTTTCGCATTATAACTTTAGTTTAAGTGAATAGAAATCTATGAAATTTTGACACAAGGTTTATGACCACAAAAGGAAGGTTGGGATTGATTTTGGGAGTTTTGGTTCCAACAGTTTAGGAATTAGGGGCCAAAAAAGGGCCCAAATAAGCATTATTCTTGGTTTTCGCACAATAACTTTAGTATAAGTAAATAGAAATCTATGAAATTTAAACACAAGGTTTATGACCATAAAAGGAAGGTTGGGTTTGATTTTGGGAGTTTTGGTCCCAACAGTTTAGGAATAAGAGGCCCAAAGGGTCCAAAATTGAACTTTGTGTGATTTCATCAAAAAATGAATAATTGGGGTTCTTTGATATGCCGAATCTAACTATGTATGTATATTCTTAATTTTTGGTCCCGTTTTCAAATTGGTCTACATTAAGGTCCACAGGGTCCAAAGTTAAACTAAGTTTGATTTTAACAAAAATTAAATTCTTGGGCTTATTTGATATGCTTTATCTAAACATGTACTTTGATTTTTGATTATGGGCCCAGTTTTCAAGTTGGTCCAAATCAGGATTCCATATCAAGTATTGTGCAATAGCAAGAAATTTTCAATTGCATAGTACATTTTTGTATTGCACAATAGCAAGAAATATCTAATTGCACAATATTGTGCAATAGCAATTAATTTTCAATTGGAGTTATCTTTCTTTGTATAGAATAGTAGTTGATAATATATGTTGGAAATTTGCCAGACATGACTATGATGTCATTTTCTATTTTTATTTGCCAATAACTTTATGTAAATAACTTCATTGGAAATTTGCCAATATGTTGCTGATGAAGTTTTTTTTATTGTTTTTTACAATAAACAATGTATATACACTTTTACTACCAACCAATCTTTACCATTCAGTGATAAGAAGCACTTTATTTTACATTTTAATATTTTATGATGTATTTAAAAGAGTAGTTATTGTTGCAAACTCCATTAGAAATTTGAATTGATATCAGTTTTGGAAAAAGGGAAACGGGGATGTGAAAAAAAAAGGGGGGGTTAAATTTTTCTCATTTCAGATTTCATAAATAAAAAGAAAATTTCTTCAAACATTTTTTTTAGAGGATTAATATTCAACAGCATAGTGAATTGCTCAAAGGCAAAAAAAAAATTTTAAGTTCATTAGACCACATTCATTCTGTGTCAGAAACCTATGCTGTGTCAACTATTTAATTTTAGATTTAAATAAGTTTGAAGAAGAAATCTTTAATTGATTTGTAAAATCTTGACATTTGTTTTTGTGTAAAAAAAACCATGTAATGTCAAAAATTTGATCACAATCCAAATTCAGAGCTGTATCACGCTTGAATGTTTTGTCCATACTTGCCCCAACTGTTCAGGGTTCGACCTCTGCGGTCGTATAAAGCTGCGCCCTGCGGAGCACCTGGTTCTAAGATCTTCTAATGCTTGCAGTTTACAAACTTGGCTTGCTTGCTTGCTTTGTTTGTATAAAATTGAGAATGGAAATGGGGAATGTTTCAAAGAGACAACAACCAGACCATAGAGCAGACAATAGTGAAGGCCACCATTGGGTGTATATAAAAATGTATACATGTATGTTCAAGCACTGTAATTAAGATGAACATCTGAAATTGAAAGATAGCCAGGGCTTCTGAGTTTGTATACATTATATTCTGCATTATATTAAGCATCCAACAACATTCAAGTACACAAACTGAAGCCCTGCCTATCATATGTTGCTCTTAATTACAATGCTAAAAGCAAACAATTATACAAACAAAGCAACCAAACCTAGAAATAAATTACATTACGAAATTTGAGAACAAAGATTTTGGCAAACCGGAAAAGAATTAGAAGTGAATTTTTGATAACATGCTGACCAGTACACCACAAGGCCTCTCTTCTGCTCTCTACTGCAAGTACTATAATTTTCAAGTCTTTCCTTGGGTATACAACAACAAGGACAACTAAGGCAATTCCTATTAATTTAAGATATTAACAGAGGAAGAAATATAATGAATGCGACAAATTAGAGCTATTTTATTCTAAGATCTACTAATGCTTGCAGTTTAAAGGTTTGGTATGCTGGCTTGCTTTGTTTGTATTGATGTTTGTTCTTCTTAGCACTGTTAATTAGAATTTACAATCAAAAGATGGACGGGGTTTCAGCTTGCATACATTATATTCTGCAATATACTTAGCATTCAACAACATTCAAGTACATGTAGTGTATACAAGCTGAAACCCTGCCTATCTATTGATTGCATATGGCATTCTTACTTACACTGCTAAAAGCAAACCAACCAAACTTTTAAATTACATGCATTAGGAAAATAGCTTTTTTTGATAGAGTTGAAGTCCAATCAACTTGAAACTTAGTATACATGTTCCCTGTGATAGGATCTTTTTAATTTAAGTGAGAACACAGATTTGGCATACAGGAAACAGATAAGAATTATATTTTTTGATAACATGACCAGTTCACCTAATTTTCAAGTCTTTGCTTTGATCCTGTCAATGTTGAACACACGACCAAGGTGAACATCACCGAAACCAATAAGACAGTATGTAGTAGCTTTCTTGTTATGCCCCACTTATGATAGTAGAGGGGCATTATGTTTTCTGGTCTGTGTGTCCGTTTGTTTGTCCTTACGTCTGTTCGTCGCGCTTCAGGTTAAAGTTTTTTGGTCAAGGTAGTTTTTGATGAGTTGAAATACAATCTACTTGAAACTCAATTCACATGTGCCCTATGATATGATCTTTCTAATTTGGCTTAAAATTAATTAGTGTTTTGACCCCAATTTCACAGTTCACTGAACATAACAAATGATAGAGAAAATTTCAGGTTAAAGTTTTTGGTCAAGGTAGTTTTTGATAGAGTTGAAGTTCAATCAACTTGAAACTTAGTATACATGTTCCCTGTGATATGATCTTTTTAATTTAAATGCCAAATTAAGAGTTTTTACCCCAATTTCACGGTCCACTAAAAACAGAAAATGATAGTGCGAGTGGGGCATCCGTGTACTATGGACACATTCTAATTGTTTTACATTGTCAATTCGGGGCCTTTTATAGCTGACAATGCATTTGGGCTTTGCTCATTGTTGAAGGCCATACAGTGACCAATAGTTGTTCATTTGTGTCGTTTTGATCTCTTGTGGAGAGTTGTCTCATTGGAAATCATACCACATCTTCTTTTTTTATATACAGAAAAACATCAGTGAAGTAGTGTAATGAAGTTTATTCATACCTAAAGATTCCATATGTCCCTCATACCTCTGACAATTAACAAACAAAGAAACACTACATATCAGGCTTAACATATGTGCTATCATCACAAATTCTTAAATTCATAAGCAAATTTTCACAAAGTCCTGTCCATTTCACTGAACAAATTCAAGGTTTCATATTACAACTTCTTTCAAATGTCGAGTTGTCACAATTCTTTCTACAGTGTCAATTTTCTCTTCATAAGAGTCTTGACATTATTTTAACAATAACATCACAATATCATATGGTTTCTTTTTTATTCCAGTAGTTTTATGTGGATTTTAATGCCCACATCTATATTCATGGCCAATCAAAATCTACATTCATAATAAACTGGCCAATCAAAATCTATATTCATAATAAACTTAAAACAAATTGACAATATGCCAACATTGAAAATTCATAAAATATATAACATACACAAATCAATGTCAGTCATATAGAAATACAACAAATACCATAAATATCATCAAAGATTAATAATAACATGTATACAATAAATGAAATTCATCTTCAATGTCAAAGCAAAGCAAGTAAATGTAAAGCACATTTTATATTACCTGTGTAAATCTACAGGAAAAAAAATCATTTATGTAAAGATATAAATAAAGTTTGTTACACCAGCAAAAATAAAAGTTAAAGACATAATATATGATAAAATACACAAGCCCAATGCATACTAAGATAAAAGAGTATTCATGGCATATGTATGATTTAGGATGAAAATATATAAGTTACTGCTTCATAACATGAAATGAAATTCATCTTCAATGCTAATTTTATTCAAAATCTCAACAAAAGTTTCAATTTGACTGATTAATTATATTCAATACGACTAGTATTCTTATTTCTGTATGAAATTAATTTTAATAATGTGAAATAAATATATATAAACTTTTATAACATTGAATCTAACATGTTTAACTTTAAACAAACAACTTCGGTGAATCTACAAAAACTCCAGAGAATCCACACACATTAATTCAGTATTAAAACTTTATCATCTTTTCTGGGGAAAAAAATTTATGATAATTAACAGTTTAAGTTCATCATGTATCAAACAAAGCACCTAACATTTGAACACGGATGTAAAATCTAGTACTATTTAAAAGCACTTTATCAGGATGTCCTTGTAAAACTAGTACAATTCAACAGCACTATTAGGCTTAAGCATCTTAAAAAAACATGCCAACTTCATGAGGAAATAAATAGCAAATTTATTTATAAGGATCAAGCTATTCACATGTTTAGAAAGTTAAATTAAAGCATGTGTCTACAGGGAGAGACAACCTTCTAACATTAAAATCAGATAAATTTAGAAATCCGTCATGACTTAATTGCTTCATGGCTAAAAAAAATATGAATAACATAAATATATAGTGGCATAAAAAACGTCTTGTAAATCAATGAAACTTAGAAAGCTATATAAATATATTCGAGGTTGACAACAAAATAAGCTCAATAAATACTTTTCTGATTTACAAAATGATTTTGAAAATTAAGCTTCTGAACTTTGTTTAATGAGATTCGTGAATAAATCCTTGAGATTCCCTTTTTTCTGCTGAATTTGGATGGAAAATTATTACACTAATCAATCAGTTACCAAGCTTCAAAGTTATAATTAGATTTTAATTAACAACACTAAAGAAATTTTAAAATTAATTTCTGACCTCGGCAGAAAATTTGCAAGGACAGAGAACAAAACATGGTTTAAATATTTGAAAGGAACATTTTTACAAATGACCATATAACAAGTATTTCTTGATAATTCTTTAAATTATTGAAGAAAAATAAGTTGGTTTTTTTATTGATTGATTCTTGCTTTTATTTTGACATAGCTAAGAACTGAAAAAATACCTGGGGTGCATTTGTCCAACAAATTATTTTAAAATTGACTATACAAATAGCTGGAACAAGATTTGGTGGAGGATCATACATTTTCTACAAAGTGAAACAAGTTGTGAACTATATATGAATTTAGGCCAACCTTCAAATTGGGACATCAACATGTAAATATTATTACAAACTTTCATTCAAATTCAGGAGATAAAATTGCATTAGACATATTCTATACACATGAACTAATCAGGACTAGCTTCATTATAATATCCATACAAATTAAACTAAAGGAATCCATAAATTGAACAAATATTACAGGTTTTTACAATTATTCTAGAACTTTTAGTTTCTAATGCATTTTTTGGTATACAAACTATATGAAATAATTGACAATGAACCATTTATGAACAAAATTCGCATGAACAAAAAATTATACAGCTGTAATATTAAATGTGTTCCCATGGTTACCAAGAATGTGAAAAGCGTGATGTGATTAAATATTTATATTCTGAACGGTTCCTGATGTCCGCTGTCTCTGTCTCCATCAATGTGAGGTAACCTTAGATACACGTCAGTACCGATTCCCTGCATGGTCTCTATTGTTAGGGATCCTCCCAAAAACTCTACATAAGCTTTGGAGCCTGGTAACCCAAATCCATATCTATAATAAGAAATAATATGAAGTCAATCACCTGTTAAAATTTTACACGACTTCTCTTAAAGAAACAAGTTTTCCTGTGAACCACTTATATAACACAGACTTTATAATATATTACTGTAGATTCATTTATTTTCATGGGTACAACTTTTTGTGGATCATGAAAAACTTGGATGTTTGTTAATATTTAATTTTGTGGTTTGTCTAGGCGTGCATATAAGCCGTTATAAAATTTGTATAGGAAGTGGTTTGCCTGTACCCACAAAATCCACGAAAATTGGTATCCAACGAATAATAATGAATCCACAGTACCTTACATTAAGCCCTTTCTAGCCCACATATGATAGTGTTAAATATTAGAGATTTTCTTGATGTGTTTAATTAAAGGCAGTTTCAACTTTGACATTTTCCTCTTCATTTTTCTTTCACTGGAAAAAATGCTTGCTAAAATTAATTGGTTTACAGTACTGTGGATTCATTATTATTCGCTGGATACAATTTTCGTGGATTTCATTGATATAGGTGAACAACGAAAATTAAATGTTCAACAATTGACAAATGTTCTAAAGGCTTGTATAAAGACTTCGGCAAAACCACGAAATTAAATGTCCACAAATATGCAAGTTTTCCTTCATTCACGAAAATTGGTACCCACGAAAATAAATGAATCAACAGTAAATGGTTCATTATAATTGTAAATTCAGTTTAATATGATATCTTAATTGTTTTAAAATTTATGTTTTTAACAGCACAATGGACCAGTTTTGTCTGGTCTTTTTTTTAGGCCATTTAGGTGATCTAGTTTTTTCAGGACCAAAACCACTGATGTGTTATGGCCTTATGATACCTACCCATGCATTCTGCCAGGAGCAGATCCACTCATGTGTTGAGGACTTGTAATCTCATCAAACAGTCCAGTGCTGACCCTCTCGTCTGTTCCAGATGTAGTGAAGTTATAGTCCCACACTTGTTTTACAATGTCATGAGGGATCCCTCCACCTTTATCTGATATTCTGGAATGGAACAAACATATTAAACCTTAAACTGATATTCTGGAATGACACAAACAAATTAAGCCTTAACCTGATTTTCTGGAAAGACACAAACAAATTATTCTGGAATGAATCAAACAAACTATTCTAGAATGACACAAACAAATTACGGTAAACCTTAACCTGATATTCTGGAGTGACACCAACAAATTACACCTTAACTTGATATTCTGGACTGACACAAACAAATAAAACCATAACCTGATATTCTGGAAAGACACAAACAAATTAAACCATAACCTGATATTCTGGAATTAAACAAACAAATTAAAACCTTATCTGGCATTCTTGAATGACAAGAACAAATTAAACCTTGACCTGATATTCTGGAATGACACAAACAAATTAAACCTTGACCTGATATTCTGGAATGGGACAAACAAATTAAACCTTAACCTGATATTCTGGAGTAAAACAAACAAATTAAAACCTTATCTGGCATTCTTGAATGACAAGAACAAATTAAACCTTGACCTGATATTCTGGAATGACACAAACAAATTAAACCTTGACCTGATATTCTGGAATGGGACAAACAAATTAAACCTTAACTTGATATTCTGGAATGACAGAAACACATTTAACCTTAACCTGATATTCTTGAGTGACACAAACAAATTAAACCTTAACCTGATGTTCTGGAGTAACAAAAACAAATTAAAACCTTAACCTGATATTCTGGAGTAACACAAATTAAACCTTAACCTGATATTCTGGAATGAAACAAACAAATTAAACCTTGACCTTATATTCTGGAGTGACACAAACAAATTAAACCTTAACCTGATATTCTGGAGTGACACAAACAAATTAAACCTTAACTTGATATTCTGGAGTAACACAAACAAATTAAAACCTTATCTGATATTCTGGAATGACACGAACAACTTTTACAATTAGGCAAATGTTCTAGAAAAACAAATTAAAAATGAATGTTGGTTAAAAATTGAAAAAAAATGTTCACACCATGATAAGATAGAAATATCATCAATGACACTGGCTTTATATCTTGTTGCTGCAGTCAAAAATACAGTGATGTTCTTGAAATGTGGGCACCAAATAAATGTGGGATCTTTGTGTATAGAAAATTATAAAAGAACATACTGGCAAAGTAGGGCTTCTAAGAAAATACCCAAAGAAATAATCTACACTATAAAATAAATTACCCAATTTTTATTCATTGGATAAATTTAAGAATAAAATTTGGACCTCACAAAAATAAACCTTACTCTATTCTGTCATTTTAAAAAAAGATACTTTTTAATCAGCTGTGAATAATAAAATGACCACCTCAATGAATGAAAAACTGGACCCAAGTTTATTTAGTTCGAATTAAAAGTCACAAATAAAAAGTTTGATATATTGTATATATATTAAGTAAATAAACAGTTTATATACAAAAGAAACATACAAATGTTTACATCTGGTTTTATGTACCCTAATTTACAAAATAAACTAATTATTGACCTTTCAAAAAGTGATAGATTAAAAGTTAACAATTAAACTCAGCAGGAGATTTATAAATGAAAAGTTGCTGTACGTATAATATGTTATTATGTTTATTTCCCTTTTACGCCAACTTAATAAAAGCTAGGAAATTGCTTTTAGGATGCTTATATGACTAGTGGAAGTTTTGAATGCAAATAAAGAACAACAATTCAATATAAGATATGAACACACCCTGCTTTATACTACACTGACATGCTGAGCTGGACTTTTAATGTGCTAGCTCAGAAGTATTAAAGTAAAAGAAAGGCAAAAGATATTGAAGGGACATTCAAAATCATAAGTCGAAAATAAATCCCATGGATAAAAAAAAAACAGACAAACAATAATACACAATAAACTGTTATCACAGAGATATGTCTTGCTTTTTTGTACGGTAATTTCGATAATGCAAATGTTGAAATTAAAATAGCAACACTTAAACATGTAAGTTTTGCAAATATTCAAAGTCAATGAACCGTGACTGAAGGTACAAGGCTAAACAATCTCAATGGAAATGAGATGTGCCAATGCTGATACAACTGCATACCAAATACTTTTGACTTGTCATAAGTAGTTCCCTTTAAACAAACCTAAACACAAAGTAATACATGTAAACTAAGCAAAATCTCAAAGTCAATAAACCATGACAAAGGGGGTGTGGTCAATTATCTACATGGTAATGAGATGTGCCAATGCTAATACAACTGCATACCAAATATCATTGACCTACCACTTGTGGTTGATCATAAACCGACCTAATCACAAACTAATACATGAAAACAACAAAAATTTCAGTCAATAGACCATAACTGAGGGGGTGGGGCCAAATAATCTCCATGGTAATGAGATGTGATAAAACTAATACAACTGCATACCAAATAGTCTTTACTCTTATTGCAAAATACTGCATACATGGAGGAGACCCAGGAAATAGCAATAGCATGCTACCACAAGATAACAAAGAGAGCATGCAATGGAAGATTTGTTCTTTGGATCTATAATGGATTATTTGCTAGTACATTTTACTTTCATTGTGCGACTTTATGATTTTTTTTAGTTTACTTAAGTTGGTTCAACCCATTTTCCCTGTGTCCAGTAAAATATACATATTTTGTTGCCCTGATTTGCTGCTAGTTTGCTATCGTCAGACAATAAATGAGATTATTCTATATTGGAATTATTTTAGTAGGTTTCTCTATATGAATTGGTTTTTGAATAAAAAAGCATATTCACCTGAGAAAGTGTTATTCACCGCGCTAAACGTCACACGCTTTTACATGCAACGTTATGGTAAAATGTTTCGTGTAAAATTTGTTTTGGTATATGTTTGTCATTAAATACATTTTCTTTTCTCGGAATATGGAATAAAACAATTACTGTCTTTTGTTTCGGTAAATATGGGGTTTTATTGACTTTTGAAAAACTGATATTCACTTCGGCCGTCGACCTCAGTGAATATCATTTTTTCAAAAGTCAATAAAACCGCATATTTACCTCAT